>JASEVX010000001.1:59310906-59935906 GCA_031761405.1 Serripes groenlandicus
CCGTTGAAGATTTGTTGCTTGTTAGGAAAAATGTGATTTCTGATTTGAGTTATTGAATTGAGTTTGAAATCATGGCGTTAATCAATTCCAACTATATAAATAGAGTGGTGAACTTGTTCGATCTGCATGTACGGCTTTGCTGACAATTTGCGAGATGCTATCAGAATGTAAGGCTTTGCTGACAATTTGCGACATGCTTTAATAATGTAAGGATTTGCTGACAGTTATTTCTACTTTCACCACAATTGTGTCAACAGTCGCTTGCTGCATATGTGTCAAGATACGTCTATATGTGGGAGAGGGTTAAGATAGTGTTATCCGAATTGAATGGACTCTTAAAGAGGAGCAGTAAATAAACATGACAAAAACATGTTTGTAAAATTAACGCCTTTTCTAATGTGGATCAAGTAAGATGTGGAAATATTCTCTATGTTATATCGTTACTCCAAGAGTGACATATTTTTTTATACTATTGCTTATTCTACATTAAACACAAATTAAGTACTTCTGTAAAAAAAAAAAGTCGCTGAATTGTGCAAGCAATCAGAGATATATGGCTAACGGTTTTTTTTAGAATTGAAATTCAATACATAACAAATATAAATTCATTGAGTTAAACTTTTTTCCCGCGTGACTATAGAACACCTCTCGGACATATGAGCCGTCCCGAGAGAAAACCAACATTATCGCCTCTGCGTAATGTATCGACACAGATCACCGTGCGCAATCCGTGCAGATTGATCTGGGCTAACACATTCCGTCTCAGGGGGACAGAGGTATAGAGTAATGATTCCTGAAACAGAACATCCACAGGAGGCGAAAAGTGTCTATCCGGGTAACCCTGCGCGGCATGCTTATGCTGATCTGGGTCGATACATTACGCAGAGTTCACACTGTTGGTTTTCTCGCGGGACGGCTCATATGTCTTATAATAAAACATAAAAGAGAAAGATGACACAATAGTCCACCATGAATCAAGTGGACTAAAATGTCCAATAGGTGAGGCGTTAAATGAAATAAATAAATGAAACCCAACAGGCGGAAAAGATAGCTGGTCTTACTGGAATGTAATAGAGATGTCCCTTGGGCCCCGTCCCCCGAGACGGTGATTATAAAGTCCCAAAAGTCCATGGGTAATTGTATTTACCGTTTCAATTAAATCGAAATCTAGAAATGACACCATTGTTCCTACCTGCGGCCGTTAAAAGTACCTATTCTTACGTGAACGTTTTAATGAGGGGGGCCATTGAAAATGTAAGCTAGGTCTTGGGGTACTATATACAATAGTGCCAAATAGGCCTCAATAGAGTTGTGAGGGATCCTCTGTCAATGTCAACATCTCAAAGGACATCATCGAATCCTTACCTTCATAGGTACAGTGTACCAACCTCTCCTAATCTAGGTTTACACGTATACATTTGAAGTATTTCGAAAAAGTCAAAAGTTAGCCTTTTCCCACATATATACGAAGTTTCACGCACTAGCGGCAGAAGACTTTTTGAATATAACGCTACAATGATATTAGACTTGGCATGCTAAGAGAACTTCTACAAAACATTAGACTCGATATTTTGTCATATGGAAATTCAAACTCATCAATTGAAGTAAATAATGCTATTTTTGAATCAATTTCAAAATTTATAATCGGAACCAAAAGGTTTAGCTCACGATAATTAACCCCTTTCCCTAATTCTGTTTTGTTAACTTGCAACTCTTTATGACTCTTTTTATGTTATATTTTATTTGGTATGGATATTTGACATATACATAAACTAACCTCCCATACGCACACTTACCCTCCTTTATCTCTTTTCTTATCTTTATATCCATCTCTTTCTGCCTCTGTCCTACTATCTTGCTCTCTCTCTCCTCTCGCTATTATGTATATTTTTTCTTGTATGATAAATTACAAAGGTAAAGCAGGCTGATATTTTCTGAACATGTTAAATATTCACCGTGCTTCCTGTAAATCAATCTTTATTGGAGAGGACCTAAAATAAGCTATGAGCTTCCAAGTCCAACCCATTTCTCCATTGTATATTTCTTATGTTTCCTACCATGTAGAATATATGAAGAATAAATATGTTCAAACTGAAAAAAATGTAATTACTGTTTTCAATTATATTCAACAATTCTATTTTCGTTTATAGAGATTCTTCATGTCCTTGCCCAGATGTTTACAAAGACACCAACTCGCTCGATGCGGCTCATACTCCGACAGAAACTATTTTATCGACTATACACATTGTGTGTGGCATTCTCTAGATTTTTGTTGAAGGTGACTGAAGGTGACTTTTTATTTTAATACATTTACTTTTAATCAACAGCTAATCACATTAAATGTTCATGCTAATCGTGTTAAATTGAGCATTAGCTCATTCTTAGCCCTTTCCCCTCATATAAACGCTTTCGGACGCCTCTGCAGCAGACGGATTTTTGAAAACGTAGTGACAAAAGAAGAAATTGCACAAAACGTGCAATTTCTCCTTTTGCCACAATGTTTTCCACTTTTAGTCATAGGTTATCCATTCAATTATGGAGATTTTCTATGTTTTGACAAAATTTGTTCAAAGTCGTCTGATGCAGAATTGTCGTATGAGGGAAAGGGTTAAAGCGGCGTAAAACAATGGAAAATCTCTATAATTGAATGGATTTAAAGTGGAAAACATTGTGTCAAAAGGAGAAATTGCTTGTTTTGAGCAATTTCTTCTTTTGTCACTATGTGTTCAAAAAGCCGTCTGCTGCAGAGGCGTCAGAAAGCGTCTATATGAGGGAAAGGGTTAAACGATGTTTGTGTTGGGTTTTACGCCACTTTTAACAGCTATAGATGGTATTGGTCCTACATCTCATATTTACATTTAGATAAACATATATGAGTCGTTCCACGAGAAAACCAGCATAATGGACTCTGCGTAATGTATCGACCCGGATCAACCTGCGCAGTCCGCACATGCTAATCCGGGCCGACACATTCCGTCACAGAGGGATATATGTATAAATTAATGATTCCTGAAACAGAAAAACCACACAAGGCAAAAAGTATATGTACGAGTGAGCCTGCACGGCTCTTTTTTTAGGCTGATCCGGGTCGATACTTTACGCAGATACCACAGTGTTTATTTTCTCGTGGAACGGCTCATATAATGTACGAACCCAATACCACCCGACCTGCTGGAGCTCAAGAGTTGCATCGATTCCAATCATTCAGACCCATTTAGCCGGCTCTTACGGCTCAAGCAAAGGTCAGACTATCAAAGTCATTCTTATCGGGTGTCCCCCAGCCAGAATCAAAGCGCCAATGGCACTGTAGTGGCGATCGTATGGAAAATCCTGCAAAGTAACAAGCAGTATATCGGTGTAGGGCTTGCGATGACTCTGGTGCGGGTATATTTGAGAATGTATCAACCCTGCATCTTTTGACAGTAGAATAATGTTAGTTTGCCAGAATGTTGTCTTGGTGATTATTTAGTTACGTTCTGAAATTGGTCATGATGTGTTCAAAATTAGGCCATTCCAAAGTTATGAAAAATCTAGTTGGTATTCGATAGACTACCGTTTTAGCTCATTAGAATGACTATTTGTAATCTAAATTGTTTGGGTAATCACATGTTTATCACCAGGTCGTTAGGCCATATTAAGATAAAATATATTTTACACTTTAGAAATGACTAAAGAAAGGAGAGAAAACAGTATCCATTAGTTTGGTGTTTGTTTCAATTATGTCCGATATTAAACAGGTCTGTTCAATTTAGTCCCTTCACATTGCATGATTGAGGGTTGTCACAGTGTATTTATATGTCTCTGAGGTTGTTAAACTGCTTCGAATAATGTGAGTGCAAAAACAAACACAAAACATGCTCCAAAAGCACAATTTCACTATTTGCCAAACTGTTTAATTTATGAAAATATAGGCATATATTATAATGCTAGATCTTCAAACTCAATTAGGCTACACTGTCAGCATTGATTGCTAATTGACTCTAGAACGTGCAGACGTGTATACATAACGTGTGTACACACTGCCATCGTGTGTCCTTTAAACCTTTGTAAACCAGTCTTATTATCTAGACGCTTTCATATATTTAAACAAGTACAAAATTAAGCGTTTATAATATTGAGATTTACAAGCTTTTCTGGTTTTTGGTCTCGCGAGCTATTTATAGAACCTTTTGGAATTTCCAGATTTGAGTATCACCAGAGTTGTCGTTATTTGCAAGGCAGAACGCGCAATGATATTTATTATCTGCCAAATCATGACGAAGATAATCAGAGTACAACCAACTCCTGCCGAATCAGGTTAAAGGTCAAAAGGTTACGGTTGACTACAGTAAAAATAAAACGAGGCACAGGAGTATCATGATACTCTGCATAGCGTACCCAAGACGCCCGATGATATTTATTATCTGCCCAAACATGAAGAAAGATAATATGTAAATAGTTTAACTCTATTTAGATATTTTCTCGATAAATCTCAAATATTAGTACCAATCCGGTATCAAAGTAGCACTAACATTATCATTATTAATCGTGTGCCTGCATCACTGATGGAACTATATATATATATGGGGTTTAACGGAAGTGAGTAAATTGCCTTTGCAGAAATATCCAACCGATTGTTCAAATACGACTATATAATTTTTTTTTCGTTGTTGTTGTTTTGGTAGCACTGTGGCGATTGTCAACCAATCGCCACAAAAACGATGTTGGGTATCTATCCACAGGGGTCCACAGTTCGAATCATGGCTCTTTCATCCATTCTTTCGAATGCTTTGACGTGATTGGAGTCATTCGTTTTTTCCACCACTTGGCTGGTAGTCTATGTACGAAGGTTGCCAGTTGTATAAGAAGACTGTTGTGTAAGAACTAGCAGGATATTTTCAAGAAGCAAGTTACAAGTGGTTTGGTGAACTAGCTGTCGTGATATAACTTAACCCTTTCCCACTTGCAGACGTATCTTGACGCAATAGCAGCAGACGACTTTTGAAAACATTGTGGCGAAAGGTGAAATTTCTCATGATGAGCAATTTCACCTTTGGCCACAATGTTTTCAACTTTATTTAACAATTAACTATCTTTTATGGATATTTTTCATGTTTTGGTCACTATGTTTTCAAAGTCGTCTGCTGCTGATTTGTTGTATGTGGGAAAGGGTTAACATATTATTGAAAACGGCGTTATAGGTAGTTAGTTCTATGGGAAGATCGTTGTGTAAAGTTGTATTGGTTGGATAGAGCCAAGAAACACGTGGTTCTGTGTGAAGTAGTTGTCCTTGTATAACTTAAATATTGTTTAAAGCGACATTCAACCCAACCAAGCGGAGAGCATCTTTGCATTTTACAAAAGGAACTTCAGCAAAATACTTATCACAAAGACATTTTAATTCAATTCAATTAGTTTCGTTAATTATTAGACTTGGACAATAAATGTTCCTTCATTATTTCATATTGTCTTGCGTTGCAAATTATAAAATACGGACAAACAGAATAAAAAATCATACACCAAAATCAACACATACAAAATCAAACACAAAAAACATACATACAAAATCATACACACAAAAAAAAAACACATACAAAATCATACACCAACAACAACACATAAAAAACACGGAAAAAGAGCAAAAAAGAAAAATAATTCTATAATTAATATATAATTATTTTCCCCATATAACAGGAGACGATTTTGAAATTATTAAGACAAAAATATAGAAAGTTGAATGATTGAAAAGAGTTGAAAACTCTTCATGAGCAATTTCCTTTTTTGTCACAAAGTTTGCTACAGATACATCAGACTATGTCTGCAAGTTGGAAAGAGATAAAAGCATTTATAAACAACCTTCTGAATATATTAATGCTATCATCATTTATTGAACTGGTTTTTTAAATCATTCGTTTGCATGGTAATAACGCCACTTTCAATCATTGTTTCAGTTATATCACGGCTTTCCTTGGGTAATTTAGCAGTACTACTGGTCCATTTATCCTGATACCAGCGCATCAGTCGTAATACAGGCAATCCAGAGCGCCAAGGAGGGAAAGCCATTACTACAATCTTTAAAGTATTTGGTATGACTCGGTCTGGGATCGAACCCACGACCTCCCGAACCGATTTTCAAGAAGGAGCAACAGTGAAAACCGTATCAACCGATGATGTTTGAACAGTTTCTAGACTTCCTACAACGTGTTTATTCTGCCTGAAAAATACCTTGACCAAACTCTGCATTATTGTCAGCTGATGCATAGCTGCCTGGGACGCTAATTGAAACAAGAGGGCCATGATGGCCCTGGATCGCTCACCTTAATTATACAATGTACTATAATGCAAAATACATCAGGACAATTATTCTGAATGCAACCTCCACAGTGTTAACAAGATTTTCCTTCATTTGGCCTAGTGATCTATTTTTTTTTACCTGATATGACCCATATTCCAACATGGACTAGATATTATCAAGACAACATTCTGACAAATTTTCAACTTGCTCAAAGTAAAAATGCGGCCTCCGGAGTTTGAACAATATTTTCCTTTATTGACCTTGTTTCTGACCCTACATGATCCATATTCGATCTTGGCTTAGATATCATTTAGATAAACATTCTCATAAAATGTCAAGCTGCTGTAGCAAAAAATGTGTCTTCTACAGAGTTAACAAGATGTTCCTTCAATTTGGCCTAGTGACCTAGTTTCTGACCCAATATGACCCATATTCGAACTTGACCTAGATATAATTCAGACAAACATTCTGACCAAATTTCAAGCTGCTGAAGCAAAAAATGTGGCATCCAAAGTGTTAACAAGATTTTCCTTCAATTTGGCCTAGTGACCTAGTTTTTGACCCCACATGATCCATATTCGAACTTGGCTTAGATATCATTTAGATAAACATTCTCATAAAATGTCAAGCTGCTGTAGCAAAAAATGCGTCTTCTACAGAGTTAACAAGATGTTCCTTCAATTTAGCCTAGTGACCTAGTTTCTGACCCAATATGACCCATATTCGAACTACCTAGATATCTTTAAGACAAACATTCTGACAAAATTTCAAACTGCTGAAGCAAAAATTGCGGCCTCTAGAGTGTTAACAAGATTTTCCTTCAATTTGACCTAGTGACCTATTTTTTGACCCAACATGACCCTTGATCGAACTTGACTTACATATCATCAAGAAAAACATTCTGATAAAGTTTCATCATGCTAAAGTTAAAAATGCAGTATCCAGAGTGTTAACAAGATTACCCTTCAATTTGGCCTAGTGACCTAGTTTTTAACCCGGCATATTCGAACTTGGCCTAAATATCATTTAGACAAACAGTCTGACCAAATTTCAAGCTGCTTAAGCAAAAAATGCGGCATCCAAAGTGTTAACAAGATTTTCCTTCAATTTGGCCTAGTGACCTAGTTTTTGACCCTGCATGACCCATATTCGAACTTGACCTAGATATCATTTAGCTCAACATTCTGACCAAATACAGAGTTAACAAGATGTTCCTTCAATTTAGCCTAGTGACCTAGTTTCTGACCCAATATGACCCATATTCGAACTACCTAGATATTTTTAAGACAAACATTCTGACAAAATTTCAAACTGCTGAAGCAAAAATTGCGGCCTCTAGAGTGTTAACAAGATTTTCCTTCAATTTGACCTAGTGACCTATTTTTTGACCCGACATGACCCATGTTCGAACTTGACCTACATATCATCAAGACAAACATTCTGATAAAGTTTCAACATGCTCAAGTTGAAAATGTGGCCTCCAGAGTGTTAACAAGATTTCGCTTCAATTTGACCTAGTGACCTCGTTTTTGACCTCATATGGCCCAGTTTCGAACTTGTCCAAGATTTGATGGAGATGAATGTTCTGATACACTTTCATGAAGATTGGATGCAAAATGTAGCCTGTAGAGTGTTAACAAGCTGAAATGTTGACGACGCACGACGCACGACGCACGACGCACGACGCACGACGCACGACGGACGACGCACGACGGACGGACGCCGGACAAAATGTGATCACAATAGCTCACCTTGCACTTCGTGCATAGGTGAGCTAAAAAAAAGAACATCTACAATATATTCTTTATATCATAGAGCATACATATTTATTTTTTTGAATAGCATGCCAGGCCCCTTTGAGCTGATGTGTGCAACTGATATATAAACTGAGCCGCGTCTAGTAATAGACCATCTCAAGATATATTGTATAACACTAGTGAGGCTACACTTTCAGCTTTTTTGTTAAAAATGTGCGTCTATGAATACATTGCATGTAGACGGGGAGGAAAGGCTCTGGCGAGACTGTGTGGAGTCCACACTTTTAATCCTTTCCCACAAACAGACGCTGTTTGACGTCTCTGCAGCAGACGACTTTTAAAAACATTGTGGCAAAAGGCGAAATTGCTCATAATGAGCAATTTCTCCATTTGCCACAGTAATTTCAGCTTATTTAGGCAATACTACCTTCATTTATAGATATTTTCTGTACTTTGACATAACTGTCAGGGTGAATCAGATGCATTAAGACATCAATTCGCTAGACGTGGCTCAATTCTAAAAACTACATGGTTTTTGTAACCCTTTCCCTCATTTAGATACTAGTTGACGCCTCTGCAGCAAACGGCTTTTTAACAACATGTCGACAAAAGAAGAAATTGCTCAAAACGAGCAATTTCTCCTTTTATCACCATGTTTTCAACTCTATTTAATTAGTATGCTTTTATTTAAAAGGAGTTTCCGATTTTGTTCGGATATTTTTTTAAAGTCTTCTGCTACAGATTTGTTGTACATGTATATGGAAAAGGGTTAATCAAAAAACGTTTGTTTCCTCCATTAAGCAAGAATTTGGAATACAATGGGTATGGCAGAAACAGGCACCCTGCATATCGTCTCAATATTATGAACATTTGTGGCGAGTTATTATAAATTCTTCTAGAGGTACAGGAGATATGGAGCAGACACTAGAATAATCGTATGACATTTAACCTCTCAATAAGCCATTTACCTTCATCGGAGCTGGCAGAAACATGCGACCTGCACATCGTCCCTATATGGTTCAATAGTTATGAAGCACCACGATTTGTGACTTACGAACGAACGGACGGATGGACAGCATATTCACAGACAGACAGACAGACAGACAGACAGACAGACAGACAGACAGACAGACAGACAGACAGACAGACAGATAGGCAGACAGACAGACAGAAAATCCAAGCAAAAAAAAGATTTTGAGTTGATCCTTTACATAGCATGAAAAATATCTCTCAAATAGTAAATAAGGCAAATTATTCAATAATAAAAATAGTTTCCCTCGTAGAAGATGAGCCGTCCCGCGAGAAAACCAACACTGTGGACTCTGCGTAAAGAATCGACCCGAATCAGCCTAAGCATGACGCGCAGGCTAACCCGGACAAACACTTTTCGACTCCTGTGGATTTTTTGTTTCAGGAATCATTACTCTATACCTCTTTTTCCTTGAGACGGAAAGTGTCGGCCCGGATTAGCCTGCGCAAACTGCGAAGGCTGATCTTGGTCGATACATTACGCAGAGGCCATACTGTTTATTTTTCTCGTGGAACGGCTCAAATTGTTTTCTATGTTTGCGTCAGACAACTAGAAAACAAAAGCGAAATACAAGAGGTTTATACAGCGGTCACCATTAAACAAGAGAGTGCCCCTGGGTGACATAGACTATAAAAGCCAATTGGCCAGTTTAGGTGGGTGATGACCGTTGTCCCAACAGTCTGATGAATCGTGTCACCCCGGGCATCCAGAGTCTCGGACCACCTACAACATCAGTATAGAATAGACCTCGACTAAAGGCATTATTTCATTCGGCCCTTTGTAACGATTTAGCGCCATATTATCTTTCTTTTTTCTTTTAATTCCCGCTGTTGTTGTTGTTTTACGCCGTTTCAACAGTATTACAGTTATATCACGGGTATTCCTGGGTAAATGACCTGTACTATTTAGCTTGACAGAGGCTCATTAGTCGCAATGATAACGACACAACCGTGAGCGCCAAAGAAGGAAGTCACGCCATATAATGTTTTAATATATTTAACGAGAATGTTATCACCGTTTACCCGATATAAGCTTTTAGAACCATCTGCTTTAACCATTACAGTGCCGAACTGTTTAAAGTAGACTCTTCCATGTTCCACAATCGGCCGATTCTGATTTACATATAATAAGAATTTGGGAATATTTTTTATAACTAAAAAGCAAACAATGCTGATTCACCTGAATCTGTATTGTTTGCAAATCCTCAATATTGCCTTTGGCGCTGAAAGATTTAAAACATGTTTTGAGATATCTTCTGGAAAATTGGAAAAAAACATGTATGTTAACAATGACAACATCGTGGAAAAGAAATTGGAATTTATTTTGTTACATTCTTTATTTACAAAACACTTTTTACATCGGATTGTCATCTTTATCAGGAGAATGGATAAACACTTTACATATAGAACCACGGGATCTCCTATTTTTGCAGAAGTCCGACACAACCGCAAGTCTTTGACGTCAACGTGTACATACAACTATTCGAGAAATTATAACAAAAAGTCGGGTCTAACTTCACAAATACAATTTTTCTCCCCATTATGTTTCTTAAATGTAACGCTGCGAAATGTGTGCTGAAAGTTATGAATTCAAAGTCTATATCACTATCTAACGAAACGGTTGGCTGAACCCACTTACAATAAATCGGCAAATAGAGGACTTTAAAGGTATCTAGGTCAGAACATAAAAGTCTCTGTCAATTAAAGTATAAGTATAGAAAAAAAAGATTTAAACGAGGAGAAATTGCTCACTATGTCTATCGAAGTAAAACGCTTCCCACACCACAAAATATAATTCCAAGAA
The DNA here is from genome assembly GCA_031761405.1 of Serripes groenlandicus. Lineage (NCBI taxonomy): Eukaryota > Metazoa > Mollusca > Bivalvia > Cardiida > Cardiidae > Serripes > Serripes groenlandicus. The sequence goes on from JASEVX010000001.1 coordinate 59,321,771, forward strand.
AACGTTGTAAGATTTCTTTGAAAACAATGTTACCGCTACTGAATATTGATCCTTTAAATGCTTATTTTTTAAGAACAGACTTGTCAAACGGTTAACCTTTGCATTTGGAAGACTCCATATCAAATTAGAGGTATAGCTAGATGAACAAGTTGCGGTGAGCAGCAGTAATAGGCCTATGGCCTCACAAAATCAGTTCTAAAATTTAAAGGATTAATCCATAAAAGAAGATCAAGATCTAGTTAATTATAACACACTTGGAATGCGCGTTTTACATGGTTTACGGAAAAGCTCATTTGCTTAACGTACACGAGAAAACAGTGACATTTCATTATGATAATCTCTACACATTTGAACCCGTACGTGTGAGATGATACAAGATAGCATTTCTGAAATGTGTGTATTTATATCGCTATATTTTCTGAGTGTTTTGTGAATTAAAATTAATTGATTGATTGATTGGGATTAAACGCCGTTTTCAACAAATTTTCAATCATATGACAGCGGCCATTTCACCTATCCATGTGCTTCCTGGCATTCTCACACAACAGTCTTTCCAAGCAACTGGCTACTTCTTCACACAATACTATTTGCCCATTGGTAGAAGACGAATGACGATTGTCGCATTGACTTTTGTCAAATATCTGAAAGAATGTTGACAGAGCTGAGATTCGTACTCACAGCCCCCGGATTGACAGCCCGCTTACAAATTAGACACATCTGAAAAAGTATTTGGCAAAGTAAATAAGATCATTTGAGAAACACACTACGAAAACTGACCTTCCGCGGTTAGAGATCAGCGAAAGTCCAAATCAACGTGTCTCATACACAGGTATACCAAAGAGCGAGTCTACCCACACATGAATATGCTGTGGACGATGCTGTACTTTGATTGATTAGTTAGGGTTAAACGCTGTTTTCAACAATTGTTCAGTCATATCACGGCGGCCAGTTCACTTACGCACGTGTTTTCTGGAAATCACTGTGCATGTAAGTTTCATCGTGGAATAGAGCTTTCCGGATGTTACAATATTTGTTACCGCCCGCAGCTAACACAGCAGAAGAATGTAACCAGATCCTATCAGGGACAGGGTTAACCCTTTCCCCCCATATAGACGCTTTCTGACACCTCTGCAGCGGAAGGCTTTTTTTTAAAAACATGGCGACAAAAGAAGAAATTGCTCAAAACGAGTAATTTCTCATTTTGTCACCATGTTTTCAACTCTATTCAATTATTGTACTTTCATCTGAAGGGAGTTTCCAGTTTTTTTCGGGCATGTTTTCAAAGTCGTCTACTGCGGATATCGGAAAGGATAAAAAACCAAAATCGAGGACCAAAATGGATACACATTTAGAATGTGTCCTGTAAGTTTAACGCTGTTTTCCATGCTAATTCAGTTATATCACGACAGTCAGTTCACCTAAAGTGTTTTTGCTGGCTTTCTCGCATCAGTACTCCGCACAACATGCGACTTCCCACATATAATAGTTAACATAGTTGTGTAAGACGAATGACTACAGTCACAACGACTTTTATCAATCGTCAAGAATGGCTGAGGACACACATCTATCCAGGTTTTGTCTAAGAACTTTGTGGTTTGAGCCTCTTGTACCAAAACATACCGGGGGCCAAGATGGACAATTTTATATCCAGGTTTTGTTTTACGTCTTTATGATTTGAGCCTCTTGTACCAGAACATACCGGGGGCCAAGATGGACACTTTTATATCCAGGTTTTGTTTTACGTCTTTATGATTTGAGCCTCTTGTACCAAAACATACCGGGGAGAAAAGATGAACTCTTTTATATCCAGGTTTTGTTTTACAACTTTGATTTGAGCCTCTTGCACCTTACATACCGGGGCCCAAGATGGACACTTTTATATCCAGGTTTTGTTTTACCACTTGTGGATTTGAGCCTCTTATTCCAAAACATACCGGGGGCCAAGATGGACTCTTTTATATCCAGGCTTTGTCTAACGTCTTTATGATTTGAGCCTCTTGTACGTTACATACCGGGGAGAAAGGTGGACTCTTTTTTAATCTAGACTTTGTTTTACGTCTTTTTGATTTGAGCCTCTTGTATCAAAACATACCGGGGGCAAAGATGGACTCTTTTATATTCAGGTTTTGTTTTACAACTTTATAATTTGAGCCTCTTATACCAAAATATACCGGGGGCAAAGATGGACTCTTTTATATCCAGGTTTTGTTTTACAACTTTATAATTTGAGCCTCTTGTATCAAAACATACCGGGGGCAAAGATGGACTCTTTTATATCAAGGTTTTGTTTTACAACTTTATAATTTGAGACTCTTGTACCAAAACATACCGGGGTTAAGATGCACTCTTTATATTCAGGCTTTGTTTTATGTCTTTATGATTTGAGCCTCTTGTACCAAAACATACCGGGGCCAAGATGCACTCTTTATATTCAGGTTTTGTTTTACGTCTTTATGATTTGAGCCTTTTGTACCAAAACATACCGGGAAGAAAAGATAAAATCTTTTATATCCAGACTTTGTTTTACGCCTTTATGATTTGAGCCTCTTTTACCAAAACATACCGGGGGCCAATATAGACTCTTTTATATCCAGACTTTGTTTTACGTCTGTATGATTTGAGCCTCTTGTACCAAAACATACCGGGGGTTAAGATGGACTCTTTTATAACCAGGTTTTGTTTTACGTCTTTATGATTGGAGCCTCTTGTACCAAAACATACCGGGGGGAAAAGATGAACTCTTTTATATTCAGGCTTTGTTTACGTCTTTATGATTTGAACCTCTTGTACCAAAGCATACCGGGGGCCAAGACGGACACTTTTATAACCAGGTTTTGCTTTACCAATTCATGATTATAGCCTCTTGTACCTTAATATCATGAGCCAGTTCCTTTAATACATATAGGAACGCAGTAAGTCCCTGAACTTGACAGTTACACGCCAACAATTAAAATATTGCCGGTATGTTTTATATCCTTTACAATGATTAATACAAATACAAAGACATGGCTAAATGTTTTTGTTTGTGTTTTTCATTTCGCTTTTATGAAACTTTAACCCGGCAGACGACTTAAAACATTCAATAAAAATTTAGATATTCTCTATAAATGAAAGAATATATATTGACTTAGGCTGAAAATAGTGTGGCAAAAGGTTAAATTGATCATTATGAGCAACTTCTCAATTCGTCACAATGTTTCCAAAAGCCGTCTGCTACAGATGAGTCAAAATGCGTCTGCTGGTCGGAAATGGTTAAGCAACATCCATGCCATGGTTTTATGTTAAAATTCGGTCAACACAAGAAACAAAATCAAAAGTTGTATCCTTTATTATCTTCCAATGTCAGTTCTAGATCATAAACGGTATGTGGAAGGTTATTGTATTTTTGTGACGTGACGTGACATGTCTTGGTAAAGCTACCCTGACACTGGTACGACTTCTGTTCACGCAATGCCACGCAATGTGTCGTGCCAATGATTGAAGTCTTCACTGAACGAATGTGAGGACTGTGTGAAGGGTGCGGGGGTGCGTGCCATGTCGTAGAGAGAATTTTGAAATTTTCAAAAAATTGGCACGCATCAATTTCTTACAATGTGCGTGCCACTCGCGTGAACCATGCGTGAACACTGCGGGAACTCGGCACGAACACTGCCGACGGTGCGTGTCATTGCGTGTCAATGCGTGCCATCGGAATCCACTACACGCCATGCCACGTCTTGTTCACGAACTGTTCACGTTGTGGATGCGCAAGTCTGAGCCGCGTTCACGAATTTGAGCGTGTCGCGGAGTGGTCGTGCGGTCGTTAGTGTGTTGTTACGAGTTGTTCACGTCATCATGGCACGCCCAGTTCACACATAGTTCGCGCACGTCACGAACCGTTCGCGCATTGCACGAACTGCTCACGAAGTGTTCATGCATAGTTCACGACCAATGACAGACGCCGACGCTAACGTCAGTGCGTATACAAGCGGGCCCATCGCGAATTATGGCCACAATTCAACTCGCCATCGAACAGACAACATGCCTACCAAGAAGAATGCCATAGGAAGGCGAATACCATAAAGAAAAGACAAAAAGAGGACAGGCCACAGAGAGAGAGAGAGAGAGATATACTAGAGAAAGAGAGGGGTGTTCCTTCTCCTTCCTCCTCCTCAAGTGTGGGTGTTGTTTCTCGGCATCATGCAACGTGCAGTTCTTTCATGTTCCTCCATATGAGGCACCACATTCTGCCCCAACATCAACATACAAGAACTTATACCCATCATCTGTAACTGCCATAAGTACAATGCTGTTGAAGCCCTTGTAATTATAATAGAAGGAGCCTCCTTTTGGTGGCTTCTTCATAGCAACGTGCTTGCCATCCAGTGCCCCCAGACAGTTGTGGTAGTTTCATCTGGATCTGAACTTCTGAACAACCTCCTTCCACTCTTCTTCAGTTTTGGGGCAGCTGAGCACTTCGTCCTTGTAGACCGCATGGATGGCTTCGCAGACCTCTAGTAAGAACTTGCAGATTGTACTTCCTTCAACTCTAAAGCTGTACTGTAGACTTGCATAGGAATTTCCAGTGGCTAAGAAGCGGAGGGTGGCAGCCAACTTGAGTCCAATTTCAAGCGGTCGTCTAAATGGTGTAGTCTGTTTTTGAAGGTGAGGGGCTAACTTATCCACCATCTCTTGGAACAAGTCAGGTGTAATTCTCAGGTAATTCCTGTAACCTATGGGATTTTTCTTGTGGAGTTCTGTCAATAGCTGATCATAATGTCCGAAATCATATCTTCTAGTCAACCATTTCCTAACCCACACTGCCCTTGCTTTCCTTGTTCTAGTTGGAGTCGTCTCTTCTTCTTTCTCGTGATCTTCCTCTTGCTTCCTTTTGTCCAGCTCTTCAAGAAGTAGCAGTCCTGCAGCTGCCAGATAAAGGCACTTTTTCTGTTCTGCAATAGCAGTGTCTCTGGTATTCTGCATCATGTATCGTCCGCAGCAGGTCGAGGAATGAAGGTAAAGGTGTGAAACTACACGCTATATATATAGCGTGCCGCTGAGCGGGACAAAGCGTGACTAAAACTTGCCCCGACGACTTTACGCATGCGCGAAATCGTCGGGGTAATGCGTTGCGATGCGGAAAGACAGCGGGAACTATGCGTGTCGTGCGTGACACTGCGGGATAATGCGGTACGGTAGACGTGAACAATGCGCGAACAATACTTAACCTATGCGTAAACAAGTAGTGTCATTGCGTGTCAATGTGTGCCAATGCGGCCCATTTTTGGCCACGCATTGCGTAGACAGTGCGTAAATTATACGTGTACAGTGCGCTAACAGTCCGCAAACATAGCTTCCACACTTCGCTGCGTAGCACCAAAATGGCACGCATTGCCACGACGCATTGCGTGGCATTGCGTGAACAAATGTCGTGCCAGTGTCAGGGTGCCTTAAGTCTTCAAGATATTGTGGGTGAACGAAAGTATTCCGTGAACTTTCTGACTTTTTCTCAACGTTTTTGTTATTGTTACGACGAATTCGACTTGCACCTGATACCTGTCTGGTCATATCAAATGTCGTGGTCAGAGACTCCGCCTTTAGACCGATAGACCAGGGTTTGATACCCGATCTGGTCACATCGAAAATGAAGCTAGTGCTCTCCTCCCACTCATCAATGCTGTTCATGATTGTGGAAATAACAACTGAACTAACAGATCACCCTGTTATATGACAAGGATCAGAGAAACACCGTGGTATATAGACATTAAAGGCAATTTCTCTTGATCAAAACATTCTTTTTTCAAATTAAGGACCGCAAGTAACATGTCAAAGTATATACTGTCTTTTTAAAAACAACACATTTTACGTCTGTGTCTGAAAGACATTCATCTTTAAACAATAGTTTACAAAAACGTCGATCTGTTATTTGTAACAAGTTTCCCTCCAGAAATCGAATTGCCGTCTGCCACGGGAGATAGAGAGTCGAGAACGATATTAAAATTCATTTGTATTGACCTGTCACCGACTAGGCGCATAACCACGCTTTGAAATGATTTTAAAAAAGTCATCCTGAAGTCTACTTAAGTCTCATTATCCTCCGTACGACGATTAAATTGAGAAAATAATACAGTACCAACAGCTAATCTTGTCTAAAATTCAAGCGTACCGGTCATTTACTTGAATTAAACCTTTGGAAACACAGGAGGCAGGGAACATTGCTCTGGTAACAAAATCAATAAAATTTAGGTTACTTAGCAACAATACATGCTTCTGTCGTAATCACAGGACACAATGACGAGAGACGGTTCTGCTAGCCGCGAAATTAATCGCAATCAATTTTAAAAAACTACCTATATATATATTCCAAGGACTCGTTGTGTATATCTTATATGTCGTTCATGGCAACTTTGAGACTGGTGGGTGATTCTTATTTAATCTTAGAGAAAAACAATTGTTTGAAATATTTTAAGAACTTTGCTCTTAGATTTAAATTATGTACTTTTTTTTTACGACGTAACAGGTCTAAACTGTACCTCCTTGAACCTTAAACATCAACCATTTTACATTCCTGATTGATTTAGGTTTAACAATTTTTCTGTCATATCACGGCGGCCAGTTCACCTACTCATGTGTTACATGGCTTTCTCATCCCAGTACTCCACACAAAAGAATTTCGAAGCAACTGGCTGCTTTTCCACATAGACAGTTAGTCCATTGGTGGCAGACGAATGACGCGTGTCACAGGGACTTTTGTCAAATGTCGGAAAGAATGTTGGCCGAGCTGGGGTTCGAACTCACAACCCCTGGATTGACAGCCTGCGTCGCTACCGGGACTCGACTCATTTTAAATACATGTATATCATTATTGAAATTTGAAGATAGTTATCAAATTTAAAGAGAGTACATATATCTGATTAGCTTATCCACGAGGCTCAAGTAGTTAGAAATCTAAAAAAATCGGAATTCCGAGTAAGAATCAGACCGATTCAATGACGTTAGATTGCCGCGGACACTGAGGCTTAAATAGAGAGCCTGATTGACATATAAGTAAAAAGTGAAAATTCGAATCAGCCTTTTGAATATACAGGCTCTTTCGTACCGTCTAAAGTCACAATGGCAATCAAAAATACTTGCTTAATTATGTCGACTGGACGATCGTAAACTAGGCGTACAGTTGTGACATTTGGTTCGCTGTAACAACATAACTACTTAGTACTAATTTACATGCATAAACAACGGAAACCTTCGGTAAATGATGTCATTATGGATAATGGTGGCGCTATCGGAGTAATCGCGGGAAAGGAGACATGGAAGATTTCGTTAGGAAAGTACTGAATAGCTTGAATGTACCAGAAACATAAATTTACAGATGGAAAAATGTGAGTGGTATAGGATAATAATTAGTTGTCACGAGTCTGTAAAATGCAATTATAAAGACAAAAGGGAAGATTGACAAGAAATAATATTTGTCGTTGACCAAGTTTGATCAAGATCTGGGTACACCGTCAGAAACTCAACCGCAGACGTCCGTGTGGTCCTTAGTCCTTCCCCACATACAACAATTTGCAGCAGACGACATTAATAACATCTTTGCACAAATGTTAGAAAAAGCCCTATAATCAATGTTAAATTATTGAAAACGGTTGAAAAAGGTGTAGCAAAAGGAGAAATGGCTCGTTTTGAGCAATTTCTTCTTTTGTCACAATGTTTTCAAAAGTCGTCTGCTGCAGAGGCGTCAGAAAGCGTTTATATGAGGGAAAGGATACGTTCAAATCATTTGAACAAATCAAGTATTGTATCACGTTCCGAGGTGTATTGCAATCCCAAACCAATGTGATCTCCATTATACGTACGAACTTCATTACATATAAGATTTACATGCCGTATTATAGACGTAAAATATAGCGAGCTGATGATATCCAGGGCTTGGGGTGAAACGGTTGTAACTAAAATTTGTATTTTTTTACCAAGGTTAATCACCTCGCCATAAAGTTTTAATAAGAAAATTCTTGGTAAACAATGTAAATTTAGGTGCCATTGCTCGTTCTGAGCAATGACATCTAAATTTGCATTGTTTACAAAGGGGTCAAAATTGCCCCTAAACCAGGGTTTTCAAAATAGGTTTTTAGTTACAACCGTTTCACGCCAAGCCCTCGATATGCTACCCGATTAAAGACAAACTCTGCATTTATCTATTTATTCTCAGTTATCGTTTATAAGCTTTTCCTTAACCCGCTTTCCAACAAATAGACGCCGCAGTTTCTAGTGCCTCTGCAATGAGCATTTTTTTTTCTTTATCCACAATTTGTCATCATTAGAGGGGACTCTAGATGAGGAGGAGTAAACGAATATTTTACCCACAATATCTCTCTTAAGACTCAACTAAACTCTATGTTGTGCGTAGCTCCCTTTAGGCACTGTAGGCACGTGCCTACACATGTTTTCTAAACATGCCCCAAAATGCACACATCTGCGTAATGTATCGACCAGATCAGCCTGCGCTGTCCGCGCAGACAGATCCGGTCGACACATTCCGTCTATGGGGGGAACGATAGAGTAGTGATTCCTGAAACAGAAAATCCACAGGAGGCGAAAAGTGTATATCCGAGAGGCCTGTGTGGCATGCTTAGGCTGATCCGGGTCGATACTTTACGCAATGTTGATTTTCTCACGAGACGGCCTACACATTGATTATTGCCAAGATACGCCCCTGGTGGGTGCTCAAAAGAATTTACCAAACTTATCGAACAATTATGTATATATGTTCTTTCATATGTAGAGAATTTTAATCATTTTGCTCAGATGTGTGGAAATAGGTTAGTATTAAGGTGCTTTCTTCAATAAGGGACGGCTTGGACATGTTACAATCCAGGAAACGGGGTTTAAAGTTATGCACCTCAATAGCGTTATTTACAAACCTGGCCGTCTTTATGAAAATGAATACACGGCAAGGTATCCGTACACGCACCGAAACTATATGAAGCTGCGCTCCATAATAAGTAAATGCATGGCTACTGAGGCACATGTACATCCCGTGCATCCGCGCAGTTTGATCTGGCTTTGCACTGTACGCACTATTGTCGCAAAAGGTTTGTGCGTTTGAAACAGATGACATTCATGTCTAATAGTATATGATACCTATTCCCACATACAAGAAATATGCAGCCGACGACTTTGAAACATCTCAGTCAAACCATGAAAATCTCTTTATATACAAACTTATTTAATGAATAAATGGTAAACATTGTGACAAAGTGTCACTGGCTCATCATGAGCGATTTCTCTCTTTCGCAAAAGTTTTCAAACGTCGTCTGCTGCAGATGTGTCAATTTTCGTCTGGAAGTTGGAAAATGTTAAAGATAACAGAACAGTACTGTCACACGGAGAAGTACGTAAACTGGGTATAAAAACAGTTAATATAGACCCCCACTTGCGTCTTCTCAAACTAAATCTGCAATATAAAACCATTAACTCTTTCTGGTGTAGGCAAAGTTTTAATACTTATTTTGCATAATTCTATTAATTATTCAAAAGCAATTTCAACACACCTAGTCAGTTTATTAGAAATTTAAAAAACTAGAAGCACAGAGAAATGGATTAAATTTTCAAAAAACTAGCCATATTTATGTCATTAAAAAATTCTACATTCGAACCACTGCATTAAGATATATTTAGTTAACAAAAAACCATGATATTCTTACTCATCAGGGGACGTATAAAAAGTAAAGTTAATAATTATCTTTCACATGCGATCTGCCGCGAAACGAAATTCGGAAATCTTCATTTCGTCTGACAGAGCGACAAGTAAATTAGATAAAAAACAGACGACAGCATGCTTTGATATGGGAGAATTGCAATTATTTCCTTTCCCAAAGAAGGTTCTGTCAAAATAAAATAAGTAACATAAAATGTAGATCGCGTTGATGCGGTCGTTATACGATTTCTACTTTGCCTTAATTCAGTTATTACATAGTTTGCAATTTTAACTATTTTCCACATGCAGACGTATTTTGATGTATCTGCAGCAGACGACTTTTGAAAATATTGAGAATTTACTCATAATAAGCATTTGTTTCTTTTTTTTTCCACATTGTTTTCAACTCGATTCAATACGTATACTTTTATATAAAGAGACTTTCCATATTGTTGCATGGATGTTTTAAGTTGTATGCTGCATACTTTCATGTATGTGGGAAAATGCTAAGGCATCTTTTCCTCACATATATTTTTGAATTGTTTTATATCTTAACCCATTTTCCCTTGCATACGCATTTTTACTGTTGAAAACATTGTGGCAAAATGAGAAATAGCTTAAAATGATTATAGTTTAATTCATAAACATTTTCTATATTTCTGCATTGATGTTATCAAATTCATCTGCATAACGTAACGTAACATTTAGAACATAAGATGTATAGCTTCGATTGATTGGATGTTTAAATGCAGTTTCCAGGCGATTATGAACTATACACAAAATTCCTTTCTGGCAACTGGTTTGCGTCCAAAGTATATATAATGCATTCTAACGGGAATTTAAAATATTTACAAAAAAGAGGAAAGTTATCGCTTTGAGCAATGTCTCCCTTGCCCATAATGTTTCCAAAGTTCGTATGTTGTATAAACGTTAACATTTGTAAGTATCAGAGAACGGTTAATTAAGCGTAATGCCAGACAAATCTCCGTTTGGACCAAATCTTCGAACGGCCATCACTTCAAGTATGGATCTTTAGAAAACGAAACACTGTTTAAAAAATACCATATGGGGTATATGCTTATTATCAGTTATCTATAATTAAAAAAGCTTAGTGTTGTGTTTTGCACCAAATTATTACTCTTTTTACCCGGAAATGTGTTGCAATATGATTATAAAAAGTACCGAGCCAGACTTGTTTGTATAAGTTACGTGTTAACTAGAAATTAAACTATCGCAGAATATCTACATTACACTGCCTTAACCTTTTCCCACATACAACACATCAGCAGAGGACAACTTTGAATTCATACCCGAAACAATTTAGAAACTCCCTTTAAATAAAGGTACAATAATTAAATAGAGTTGAAAACATGGTGATAAAAGGAGAAATTGCTCGTTTTGAAAACCGCCAGCTGCAGAGGCGTCTATATGAGGAAAAGGGTTAACATTTTCCCCCCATATAAACAGTCTGCAGCTGAAGACTTTGAAAACATTTAGTAAAATATATGAAAAACCTCTGAAAGTTTTATTATTGAAAAGAGTTGGAAAAATTGTGGCCCAAGGCGAAAGAAATGCCCAATATATATTTCCACAAGTATTTCCTTGTGGCCCAAGGCGAACGAAATGCCCAATATATTTCCACAAGTATTTCGGATGGTGTTATTGGGACTAAACCCGACCCAAATATTTAATATATTTCCACAAGTATTTCGTTTGACGTTAAATAATAGTATGTCAAGTCTACGATGTTAGTAACTAGACATGGACTATTTTGGGTAAATTCCTACATTGGAAAGATGTTAACTCTTTCAGCGCGGAATTGTTTAAAGTAGACTCTTCCATGTTCAAACTCGGACGACTCTATTTTCATGTTATAGGATTTTTGGAATATTTTTATAACTCACAGCGTTACGAGCTGACTCACCTGAATCTGTATTGTTTGCAAAAAGCTAAATTTTGCCTTTGGCGCTGAAAGAGTTAATACGCATATCATTTCTTAAAACGTTGTATTCGAAAGAAAACAGTATAGCAATAGTACGGCTGTCGTAATTGAACAATATACAGAAATCCAAACGCATTTACAGTAAATAAATCTAGCAAATAAGACAGACATTTGCCAATTATATCATTGCGAATTTCAGTTAAAGCCCATTTAACGTGGAATCTAAAAACAATCAGTTTCATTGACTATATATGCGATCAAATGATAGTAGATTGTATAGATATATCACAATGTATATATACTGTATTATTCAGTGGCAATTTGACAATACAAGATGTACAACTCCACACATAGCAATATCCATGTAAAACCATACATTTAATTAATTAATATAGTTCTATATATGAGTCTTTCCTCGAGATATCAACATTATGGACTCTGCAGACACATTCCGTCTCAGGGGGATGAAGGTTTAGAGTAATGATTCCTGAAACAGAACATCCACAGGAGGCGAAACGTTTCTGTCCAGGTTATCCTGCATGGCATGCTAAGGCTGATCCGGGTCGATATTTTATTCAGGGTCCACAAAGTTGTTTTTCTCATTATTCGGCTCATATGTTTTAATTTATCATAATTAATGCTAACGAGACAATAGTCTATGTACAGGGGTGGACACAATACTTCAACACAATATCACAGTGACTTCACCCAAGGAGAAGTCCCCGCCCAAATGTTCTAGATCTGAATAAACAAGCAGCCACAGAGGTTAGAGAATATGAATAGGAGGGGTCGAGGGCATGGCGTGTAATGTCAATGAGCTTGTCGACACGGTAAAAGGGGAATGGAAGGAAATTCCTATCGTACATGTATAACGTTATTTGGGATCTAGTAATAATTTTTTCTTTAGTTTTATCACAAACGAGAAATTATTTCACTAATATAACAGATTAAACGACCACACAGCAGTCCGTTACAGGAATATTGATAATATAATCATAAATGAACATTTCACTCATCCTGCAATTTGTTTTGCTCACATTAAAATGATCACTTTCATACACATGATTGACGATGCTTTTGCATTTTTAAGCCTACTAATGCTTTAGATGTAAAATGAGAGCATCAATGAATGATGCCTCAAGATGTTAAAAAGGTAACCCCATATGAATTTCTCGCTTAACAGTTTCTTTAATATCACATGATATTTCACAGTAAGTCAATCATACCATTTGAGCTCCGTCTAGCGATGAGATGTCTTAATGACACCCCGCTTTGACATCAATTACATATCATATATGCATCACGCTTAAGATGGGGCTACACTTCCAGTTTTCAGTCTTCACTGTACGCATCGCATTAAGACCCAAAATCGCTAGACGCGGCTCATTAATAAACATTGACACATTTTTATAAAAAATAAAGTTACTGTTCAAAGCGCAGGCATAGTTGCTGTGACGTAACGGTTTCATATTGACAATTAAAGTTTATGTTGCGGAAAATTGCACGAGCGTCGCTAAAATTCAACAACATTTGGGTATCCTCGATCAATGTAGATTCAGATCAACCTTAGCATCAATGAACTTTGATCTTAAATTTCACTGTAAGCCTTTACGAAACAGAAATATTCACGAACTGTTTAACAAGCATGAATCCCTTTGCAACAGATTTCCAGAATGCAGAGACATTTTTCATCTACATCTGTATTAAGTTGCACATGTTGGTTGACTTACTGAAAACAATGTCGGAAGATGAGCTATTGGTCAGAACTAGCAACTTCTTCTTTTCCAACTAGTTTTTCCTAAAATAAAAAAAATCTCTGCTGCTAGGTTAGCCATAACAAAGAGACTCGGAAGATCGGGACCCAATGGTCGCTTAAGGACAGTGGTTGTTTGTTTACGCCTCTGGGGTGATAGCTTGTGGGGCCCATTGTCGTGACAGAGGTCGACGTTTGCATTAGGACGTGACCTTCATTACCTTATATGGTTAGAAAAACAGGATAGGACTGTGACAGGTGGTAGTTATTAGGGCTGTTTTCGAGGACCCCGTATCGAATCAGGATAGGACTGAATGGTCTATTGCTCATCAAGTGATGTTAACCTATGACATGAAGAGCTATGAGGTCACAAATAGGTACCGTATTTATCTGTTACATTTGTATATGATATGTTGGAATTATGTCATTTCTTGGAATATTACAGCATAGTTTGTCAACCAGTAAGTATTCAGCCTATGCTAGTACATGTATTCCATCATTTAGACCATTTATATAACTCATAGATACTTAGCCAATAAAATTTGTATTTTTTAAATTTAGAAATAAATGGGTGCCGAACACGGGTGATACAAACTAGCTGATATGTAATCTATCTTCTACGATGAATTATTTACAGAATGTGTACTATGTTATATTGCTTGCTCTCTTTAATGTAACAGAAGCTACTTGTAGATTACATATATGCAATACAAGACAGGACATTTCTTGACAATGAGGCACTTCTCGAATGTAATCATGGTTCGAATTAAAACGTAAATGTACTATAAGGTATGAATTAGTTGAAAAAAAAGTAGTTAACCCCCTCCCTATATAGACGAATCTGCAGCAGACGGCATTGAGCAATAATGAGTAATTTTGCCACACTTTTTTTTTCGTCTCTGTTCAATAATTTTACTACATGTATAGAGATTTTCAACGTTTGTGCCGATACATGTATGTTTTCAAAGTCGGCTGCTGCAGATTAGTTGGTATATGTGAAAGGATAATGATAGTTATACCGAATACAAGCCGGTCACATTCATTGTTATGCGTTTAGATGACATTGTTTTATAAACAAAATAGTCGCACTTATTGCTACTTACGAAGCATTGGCGCAAATAATATTTGCATTAACCCTTTCCCTCATATAGACGCTTTCTGACGCCTCTGCAGCAGACGGCTTTTTGAAAACATAGTGACAAAAGAAGAAATTGCACAAAACGTGCAATTTCTCCTTTTGCCACAATGTTTTCCATTTTTTGTCATAGGTTATCCTTTCAATTATGGAGATTTTCTATGTTTTGACAAAATACGTTCAAAGTCGTCTGGTCTGCTGCAGAATTGTCGTATGAGGGAAAGGGTTAAAGAAGACATTTTGCTTACACTTTATCCCTACTATCGTTCTGAAAAGATGAAGAATGTGTGTGTAAATTCTTTGTCAATCAATCAGAAAATCCGAGTCACGCCAAATGAAAACAGATCCTCGGGAATGTTCGATTACCGCAAACTGACCAATTTATTTCCTGGCCCATATATAGTACTTCAATCAGACCTAGAAATATCTGTATTTATGGCTGCAAAACATAAATTTACGGGCAGTGCTCTCGGAAGACGATCCATGCTGGATTTATGACAAGTGCAGATAAAGATATGCATATGCGCGTCCATGTATTCTTATTCATATAAACAATAGTTATCAAATATTTCTCGAAACCTTCCCTTGCTTATTCGCGAAAAGTGCTGAGCTAGATCAACATGTCGGTATGTGAATGTTGCTCTGGATATTGAGGACTGTTTTCGAAGAAAGAGGCATATAAAACACGCGCTCATATACAATTATAGTAATTATAATAATAATGATAATAAGCATAAGCATAATAATCCTAATGATAAAACAAATAAATAAATAAATAATTGACATGATAAATAATAATGCTAATAATACAAATAGTATACAGAGCTCTAGAAAAGAGACGTTTTGCGTGTTCTAAAATCCTCGTACTACCATCTAATCATATACTCAAAAGAATCCAGACGATTGTTTTGAGTACCCACATCCCAGGATTTGGTTGGATAATATTAGATAGTATGGGAAAAGGAGCTGTATATCCCTCTTTATCTGGAAATATTATTATTATTAATAATAATAATAAAACTATTATTATAATATTATTATTATCATTATTATTATTATTATTATTATTATATCATTATTATTATTATTATTATTATCATTATTATTATTATCATGATGATGATGACAATCAGCCAATGTTGGTTTTCGCATGTTATGACTCGTATCTATTACCATTCTGTAAATGACGCATGACTGCTTCGAGTCATTGTGCAAGAGTCGGTTATCACATTTGAATCCAACAAACGTTATCGTTTAAAATTGTTTCTGGTTCGAAACCGACATCTGGTTTCTATCTTGGTGATAGTCATAACTAACTTATACACTTTGAGTGGATGAATGAGTCTTCATTCAAAACCACCGACTTGTTTAAAATTGATTATTCAACCGAATCATTAATTAGAAAATTGTTGACCCGAGATTCAATAAGTTCGTCAGTCTTACACTATTTGTCCGCATACATACGCATTTTGACGCCTCTACAGCAAACCATTTCTGAAAACATTGTGGCAAAAAATAAAAATCGGTCATAGAGACCAATTTCACCTATTGCCACAATGTTTTCAACTTAATTGAAATTCAAACTTTCGTTTAAAGAGATTTTCCATATTTGCCTGCTGTATACGTGTTGTTAGTGGGAAAGGGTTAGTGTTGGTCAATTCACATTTTCCATGGGTTTAGAGAATTATGCACGGGGGATGTTTCAATATAACCTGGACTAGAATGATAACAGACATACTTTGCTTACCAAGTTTTAAAATTTAAAAATTCATTTAGTTTGACATCTTTACCAGAAGTACTCATGCTTTATAAGATTCACAGGAAACCATTGAAACTATTTAATCCTTGACCTCGTACAGACGATTGTTGACGCCTCTCCAGCAGACGTTTTCTAAAGACATTGTGACGAAACGAAAACAATTGCTCATCATGAGTAATATTTCCTTCTGCAACAATGTTTTAAACTCTCTTAATTATTATACTTTCATTTACAGATATTTTTAATATTTCAAAGTCGTCTGATGCAGATTTGTTACATGTTGGGAAGGATTACCATAAATTCAAACAATGTATTTAACGTATGCCTGACACAGGTACGTGAGAACGTTGACGGTGAAACGATGTTTAGAAATTTGGACGAATTATCATAGCCATATTCAGTTTGGAATAACTGCGTTGATCATGCTATATACTTCTTCTAAACATTATCAATTATTTTACTAACATTCGCCATTAAATCGATTGATTTTGGGAATTCTTCGCATTTAACCCTTTCCCTCATACGACATTTATGCAGCAGACGACTTTGAACATATTTTGTCAAAAAGTAGAAAATCTCCGTAATTGAATGGATAACCTATGAGTAAAAGTGGAAAACATTGTGGCAAAAGGAGAAATTGCACGTTTTGTGCAATTTCTTCTTCTGTCACTATGTTTTCAAAAAGCCGTCTGATGCAGAGGCGTCAGAAAGCGTCTATATGAGGGAAAGGGTTAAATTAGTGACTTATATCTTATGCTTTCTACTGTGCACTTGCTGCTACCCAACAGAACAAAACAATGATACACTCTTGAAATCTGGTGAAAACCTTCGGTACAATTACAATTGCAAAAAAACAAAAGCACTACGAATTGTATCTGCATCTGTCCAAGAAGCATTATATGTAAATTAAATTAAAATAATTACTAAGGCATGTTATACGTCGATTGCAAATTTTCAATTAATGACGAATAATCAGTATTTTATGCAGCAGTAAGATACAATTTGTAATAAAAAGTGTCCAAGTATTATAACTGCATATTTGATGACAATAGACAATACTTTTATTGACGTAAACTGTACAATGTCTTGTCATGTTTACAATATATACACAAATTACAATTAACACACACCTTTTTTAATAAAATAAAAGAACAAAAATAAAATTCCTACATAATGATACATACGTTTAATCGAAATGTAGTAATTGTGTATGTTGTAACGAAATACTAATTGACTGGGAAGATGAGATTTTTTATTTTCCGTAGTTCAAGTTCGTGGTTAGATCAAAAATATCAAATGAAAAGCTATTAATTTCGTCTCTAGTAGTTCCGGAGGCGCGAAGCGTATAGTCATACATATCCTAACGCAACTTAAACTGACGTCAAACAAACGTATTTCTTCAATTTTCCTGCCTATGCATTCGAACGTTACATGTAATTTGTTTCTGCAGTTCAGGAAAATACTTTTGAAAACATTATCTTAAAGGTAAAATGTTCTAACTCAGGCATCTCTGTTTCTCTCTCGATGTTTTCAAATCTGCAGAACCGTTAAATTATTTCCAAGCAAGACAAAGGTGAACTATATCTACTTTAATATTTGATAATATTTCGAGCGTTCACTCTTGGTTGCACTTTTAACATTTTAATATAACTATTTCCCATTTCGTGGTCAAAATACAAAATCTTTAAAAAATGTATCCACTTCAAATCATTCGAAGACCGCCTAAGTGGTATAGAAGTAGAGCTTCCGCCTCCAATGCGGGAGGTCGCGGGTTCGATCCCCGGCTGAGTCATACCAAATACTTTAACAATGGTAGCATTGTCGGCCCTGATTTGAAGTCATATCTGTATCTACACTCGGTAGTCATATCTGTATCTACACTCGGCAGTCATATCTGTATCTACACTCGGCAGTCATATATATATATATATATATATCTACACTCGTTAGTCATATCTATATCTACACTCGGCAGTCATATCTGTATATACACACGACAGTCATATCTATATCAACACTCGGCAGCCATATATATATCTACACTCGGCAGTCATATCTATATCTACACTCGGCAGTCATATCTATATCTACACTCGGCAGTCATATATATATCTACACTCGGCAGTCATATATGTATATACACTCGGCAGTCATATCATTATCTACACTCGGCAGTCATATCTGTTTCTACACTCGGTAGTCATATCTATATCTACACTCGGCAATATATCTGTATCTACACTCGGCAGTCATATCTGTTTCTACACTCGGCAGTCATATATATATCTACACTCGGCAGTCATATCTGTATCTACTCTCGGCAGTCATATCTGTATCTACACTCGGCATAAACACATATGTTTGTCTTACTTTACTTAGACAGAGCTCTTTAACATCCTTATACGCCAATTCAAAACCTATGCGAGGGTACTCAAAAGAATCGTTTCATTAAACCTTACTTTTTCAAGGTCAATATCTCTCTCTACTTAACTGGCAAAATTTCATATTTTCTTGTTCAAATCTGCCAGTTAAAAATTGCAGATTTTAAATTATTCCAATTTATTGTAATATGAAATGAAACAGATGCTTTGTACTTTTAAACGAACACTTTAATAGCATGTGTATATTATACATACCAAACAGGAAGGGAATGTCAGTCTCACGTTCACTTTGTTGCATGCAATCGGTTTTTTAACGTTTTTGGAACCACAATTTGACTGAAGATTCCACTTCAATGTAGCAGTCAATGTTCAAAACATACAGATATATCCATACACAAATATGGAAAAAGGCGTAAGGGATAAATGTGAATTACGTCATAACATGTCGAATTGGAGATCAACTTCAAAATTAGAACTTACCACTAACTCAGTAACTGTGACCTACATATTATTAATAGAACCAACCGCTTACTCAATAACTGTGACCTACATATTATTAATAGAACCAACCGCTTACTCAATAACTGTGACCTACATATTATTAATAGAACCAACCGCTTACTCAATAACTGTGACCTACATAGTATTAATAGAACCAACCGCTTACTCAATAACTGTGACCTACATATTATTAATAGAACCAACCGCTTACTCAATAACTGACCTACATACCATTAAGTACAGTACCGACAACATGAAATGAACGTTTTATGGTTAGTTGATATAGGTTCAAAATAAACGGATTCTAGATTTTATCTACGAATAATCACTTGTACACAAATATTATCAATACCATGTTTCCGTCCCATGTTGTGTAAAATGATCCTGTATGCTTGTGTTGTAAATATAATTATGCTCTGTTCTATTCTGCATTAACTTATTTGATATACACAGCAGACCTATATATATATATAACTTGAATTGAAACCATATTTGAACGGAAGTTTGTCCTCCTCAGAATCAAGCTCAGTGCGAAAGGAAAACTTGTAAGTATTTATACTTTTTTAATTAGAAAAAAGACCGGTCTTGACAGGATCGGAAAAATAGCTTTCTGACAACAGTATTTATAATTTATAAGATATTATCTCAGCATGTATAATAATTTGCTTGTTCCTGTCCTGTACAGGAAAACAGCGAAAGCTTGATACGTTTAAGTGTATCTGACAGTAGCTTAAACCAGGGACACTATATTACATGTAATATAGTGTCCCTGCTTAAACTTATTTATTTTACATCGATTGCGAAACAAGCTTTAAGCTTATATTAATCACGCTCGATGTCTGCTTCCTGGAACTTAACCAGTACTCACTATCTGACAGTAAATAATAAATATAGTTCTTCGTTTCTTTTATGAAATGTAGACTGCATTAAAACCATTAACTTAAAAGAAAGTCAACGAGAGAAATAGATACAGGATATCATTAGCACTATTCTGAACGATATGTGTGAAAAATAGTTTCAAATAGCAATTTATAAAATATTAACCCTAGTGAATACTTCTTAACCCTTTCCCTCATACGGCAATTCTGCAGCAGACGACTTCGAACGTATTTTGTCAAAAAAAATAGAAAATCTCCATAAATGAATGGATAACCTATGACTAAAAGTGGAAAACATTCTGGCAAAAGGAGAAATTGCACGTTTTTGTGCAATTTCTCCTTTTGTCACTATGTTTTCAAAAAGCCGTCTGCTGCAGAGGCGTCAGAAAGCGTCTACATGAGGGAAAGGGTTAAAAGACAAAGTCTCCCACTAGAATATAGACAAGACCCGATCATTTTTCATGTCATTACTAACGAGTTTAAGTCTGAATTTTAACAAAGATTTTTATTTTAATTCTCAACCTGCCGTTAGTATTATTAAGTTAAGCGTAACTATGATCAAAATCCATATTTGAACCTGGTTCATGGGAAAAGTTGCAAGTTTGCATACATTTCTGAAACATGTGTGTGCAGATCACCCTGGCCATATATTTCGCATTATCACTACACTGTTAAAAATGCCAGCTTGAACACAAGTCCCATTTAACCTTGGAAATGGTTATATAATTGTCCAAAATGTGTAGACACTTTAAAAATCGACTTTCATAAAATGTAATCTGTTCCATCTTTATATTACAGCTGAGTTGAAGTCTTGTACCGGTAGATAACATTTCATTATTCTGCAACAGCTTTAATACTACTTAAAAAAGAAAATCAGAGAGCGATATGCGTAATAAGTCTTTAGAAACAAAACAAAAACAAATAAAACATTAAAAACAGTTTGACGCTTTTGAATTGTTCAATATGTCATATTACTTGTATTTTTTTTCCCTTAAATAAAAGCTATTTTGTTCGATAATTTAAATTCAAATACAGCTGTATTTAGGGAAAAGGTTTGGGAGGATAAAACGTTCAAATAGGCAATGTAAAAATAAGTCGATTAAAAGGGAGTAAGCTGCAAAATACAACGAATAATTTGAGCAAGATATATTACGTTTACAGGGAAAATATGGCTATAGTGCGTCCCACACGGAATTAGGAGCATTAACCCACATACAACAATCCTGCAGCAGACGAATTTGAAAACATCTCAACAAAAATATAGAAAATCTCCGTAAATGAAGAGATTTATATTGAATAGAGATGAAAACTGTGTGTCAAAAGGAGAAATTCCTCGTCTTGACCAATTTCCTCTTTTGTCCCAAAGTTTTCAAATGTCGTCTGCTGCAGAGGCGTCATAAAGCGTCTACATGAGGGAAAGGATTAATGCCTATCCCTAAAAGTATTTTATCCGCTATAATAACGTGCATTTTGATCAGGCCCTTGGAGGATTCATGTTCATCCTTTCCCATATACATGTATTTCAAATCTGTAGTATACGATCTTCGAAGACATCTCGACAAAAACTAACAATTAACGATTGCACAATTCGTCTATATGTAGGAATGGGTTTAACTAATCCGTACTCATATCACCCTAGTGGTTGATGACTGACTGGTGATTTAAATAACTGTTTGCTATGTGTTGTTAACTATTTTATACGATAACACGCCTTTACGTTTCTTCAAACGTGAAAACATCTGATGACAAGGATTTAAAAAAAGGATATAGGATTCAGATGAAACTAGCTTGATTAGTACGAAGGCGTTTGTTAGAACAAAGTGAAACTGCTCACTTTGAACCAATTGGATGACATTTACCCTTCCCACCTGCAGACGCATTTTGACTGACGCAATTGCAGCAGACGGCTTTTGAAAACATTGTGGGCAAAAGGTGAAATTGCCCATGATTTGTTTAGCAATTTATCCTTTGGCCACAATGTTTTCAACTCTATTTAATAATTAAGCTATCTTTTATGGAGATTTTTCAGGTTTTTGTCACTATGTTTTCAAAGTCGTCTGCTGCAGATTTGTTGTATGTGGGAAAGGGTTAAAACATTTTCTGCCAGATCAGTTGTTTGCTGTACAGGCGTCTTACAACGTCTATGTAAGGTGACGGTTAAAGCATACACTAGACATGAATACCAAACAATTAATTCATTATTTGAAGATGGGTTGCTTCGAGAATTTTCTTAAGCCTAGTGTAATTTAAATTTGTTTTATTGCCGCCATATGTTACCGGTTTTATTATTGAAAAATACTTCTCACATGTCGTACGGATTTTATCTCATATTTAAAAACGACTTTTTTACATTTTGATTTTCAATGCTTAAACACATCCACGCATTCAATGTTTGCTATAGTGTATGAAAGAGAATCGATAACTCCTTGTTTGAAACTAGTTGCAAGAGATTATGAGAAGATGGTACATGATATTTAATGTAAAATGATAATATATATATAATATTTTCTGTAATATGATAGTACATGATATTTTATGTAATGTGATAGTACATGATATTTTATGTAAATGAAAGTACATGATATGTTATGTAATGTGATAGTACATGATATTTTATGTAAATGATAGTACATGATATGTTATGTAATGTGATAGTACATGATATTTTATGTAAATGATAGTACATGATATTTTATGTAAATGTGATAGTACATGGTATTCTATGTAATGTGATAGTACATGATATTTTATGTAAATGATAGTACATGATATTTTATGTAAATGATAGTACATGATATTTTATGTAATCTGATAGTACATGATATTGTATGTAAAATGATAGTACATGGTATTGTATGTAATGTGATAGTACATGCTATGTTATGTTATTTTATGAAAAATGATAGTACATGATGTTTTATGTAATTCGATTTGTATATGATATGTTATGTAAACTGATAGTACCTGCTATGTTATGTAAAATGATAGTTCATGATATTTTATGTAAAATGATAGTACAGTATATTTTATGTAAAATGATAGTACATGCTATTTAGGTGAAATGATAGTACATTATATTTTATGTAAAATGATAGTACATTCTATTTAGGTAATATGATAGTACATGCTATGGTATGTAATATGATAGTACATGGTAGTGTATGCTTTATGATAGTACATGCCTTTTTGTGTAATATGAAAGTACATGGTATTTGAAGTAAAATGATAGTACATAATAATTTATGTAAAATTGTCGTACATGATATTTTATGTAATTTGAGAATACTTTATATTTTATGTAAAATGATAGTACATGCTTTTTTTTATGTAATATGAAAGTACACGTTATCTTATGACATATGATAGTACATTGTAGTTTATGCAATATGATAGTACATAGAAGTTAATGTTATATAATAGTACATGATAGTTTATGTAATATGAAAGTACATGGTCTTTTACGTAAAATGAATATACATGATATGTTATGTAAAATGATTGTATATGATATTGTATGTAATATGATAATATATCAAATTGTATGCAATATGATATCATATGATATTTATGTAATACGTTTGTTTATGATATTTTATATACTATGATAATTATATATATATCATATTGTATGTGATATTATAGTACATCATAGGATATGTATTTATGACGATATATGATATTGTATCTGATACTATAGTACATCATATGAAAATGTAATATCTAATTTTCATTCATTTCAAAACCTGCGAAGGTTGGTTTCTGTGTGATGTGACTCAAACATACCAACAACAGGTATATACCCTTTCCCACATACAGACACTTCAGCACACGACTTTAGAAAACATTGTCGCACAAGAAAAAAATTGTTCTGTTTTGAACTTTATTCAAATTATTGTTCTTTGATTTATAAATGTTTCCATATGCTTTTCTAAATGTTTTCCAAGTCGTCTGCAGCGATAACCTTGAATAGAGAGGAGCGCCCATTAGCAAATTCCCATCGCAAGACTTTGCTGCACTTTAATCTTGCGTTAACTGTCGTAAAACAGGATTTTGCATGTGTCAAACGCATAAAATATCGCGGTGGTTTGTTTTGATGCAATAGTTTACTGCATATATTGATGTACATGGGAAATTCATCAGCCACCTGAGTCTTGTAAACATTTAAACTAATAGTTATGATTCATCAGACGACATTTGAAAACATTGCCGGAACAGAAGTCATGCTCATGATGAGATTTCTCTTTTTATATTTTTACGATCTTTCTTGCTAAGTTGATTTGCATTTTAAAACTTTTCAATACAGTTTTTCAGACAATAGATTAATTCCTAGCAGACGTTAGACGAGATTTAAAATTAACCGTTTACCGGATACACTTTGCAGAAGACACATTTTGAAAACAAGCAGTTCCTGCATTTCCCACAATGTTACCAACAGACTCTCAGAGTAGAGTTTTTTTTCCACAAATTAACCTTACGTTATTGTTAAAAATGATTGACATTGGATATCAAAATCACAGACCAACAGTAAATGTAAATTGTACAACACCGGACTCAACAGTATTTCGTCAACTCAAAGAAGCATTATCTAAAACAAAACGGCCAACAAGAAGCAGGCCCACCATTACCTCAATGAACCCCCTCGTCTAATCTTTCCCACATACAGACGCTTTCTGACGCCTCCGCAGCAGACGACTTTTGAAAACATTTAGGTAAAACAGAGCTCTAGATAAGGAAACTATTTAGTATTCAAAAATCTTTATTTTACCATTGAACCCTATGTTCTGGGTACTCGAAAGAATCGTCTCACTAAAACGTTTCTTTTGAGTACCCACAACATAGGATTTGGGTTGGTATTAAGAGAAATATAGTGGGAAAAGACCTGTCCACTCCCCCTTATCTGGACCTCTGTGCAAAAGGAGAAACTGGTCATAATGAGCAATTTCCCCTTATGTCACAAAGTTTTTAATTCTATTCTTTTTGTAAGTGAGAAAGGGTTGAAAGATGGGTGACAAGACTGCAACAGGTGGCTTGAAAATATTTAGGCAAAATATAGACAATCTATAAATGGAAATACAATTATTGAATAGTAATTGTTGGGAGTGCAATAGGAGAATTTGCTCATTATGAGCTTTTTTCTCTTTTTGCCACACTAACTTCAAATGTATTACTGTTGAAACGGCGTTAAACCCCAACAAATGATTACTCAAATAATGAATTGTCCTCCTTTCATTCAAAGTCGGTACATGACTTCATCATTTTATTTTTGTACTGGAATATCGACTATTGACACTGTTTTTGTAATTACACAATTGTGCTCAGAATTATGATGTTTTTTTTTTAATTTGTTGAATTTTCAAAATTACAGAAACGCGCTACAAAATCAGTAGTGTTGTCACTTAATGGAAGGTTGCATTTCAAATATAAATATGTACACATGTTTGTGACAACAAAAATGGGAACATTTCAAAATAAGGGACTCTATGACAATGCCATAACAATATCCCGAATAAAGACCACGACGCATCGCAGAAGACGACTTTGGAAACATTATGCCAAAAGGAGATATTGCTCATAATGAGAATTTTCCCCTTTTGCCTCAATGACTTCAACTTTATTCCCCAGTCATAGGGTCACGTTTTGGCCTCGCCGTTGTGTCCCCGTTTCTGACACCCACGATTTAGCAAATTTCAGCGTTGTTTCCTCGTCATAGTCACGCGCTAGCCACGCTGTCGCCTCGTTGTATTCCCGTTGTGACGCAATTTAAAGGTGACAACGAATATCAAAGTCGGGTTATGTCTCGATGCCGCCACGCTGTCACCTCGTTGTCGCTACGTTTTTCCACGCTGTGCTTCGTTATGCCTCTTACAGCGTAGCATAGCGCGGCACTATAGGAACGTGATAGCAACGAGGCCACAACGTAGCATAGCGCAGCACAACGTGTCAGCAAATGCAACAGAACGTATCAACCGACGGGACGCGCTATGTTCACATTCTATTACGTTTTTGCTACGTGTCGGCTTCGTTATACTACGCTGTACCACATTATCGCAACGTTGTAGTACGTTGTGGGGAAACGTGAGCGAATTTTGAACATGTCCAAAATTACAATTTCCACTTCACGTTTTATCACGTTTTAGCTACGTTTGCTCACGTTGTAGCCACGTTTCCCTCCATAGCTAAACGTGGCGGCCAAAACGTGACACTATGACTGGGGCATTATACAATAATTATATTTTCATTCAAATAGATTTTCCTCTAGGGATTTCTTTCAAAGTCGTGTCTGCTGCAGATGTGTTATATGAAGGAAAGGGTTAATGGACAACAGCAGCTAATCAAACATGTGAGTCACTCAGCCCCATACATGTAAATGTGTGTGTGTGTGTGTGGGGGGGGGGGGGGGGGGGGTCTTACATCGATACCTACTATATAAAGATTTTAAAAATCGTAATAAAAGCTTTACATCATTGGCGCTGAAAGCGGCGTAAACACCATGCATACAAACATGGACAAAAACCTACGGTCATTGGTCGCACTTTCACGTGTTGTATTGCGAAATCAACAACCGCGGATGGGTTGTTATAAAGACCTTACATCTTAAGCTTTATACCATACATGCGCACCTCGGATATTCTCGCGAGACTGCTTGTATTCACAGAGTCATCACTGTTCGTAATTTTGTCATATGACGGTTTCACCTGCCACAGTTCATATAATGTTAAAACACGTCTAGCGATACAAATAGTGGTCAACAATTGGCCTAATTTGGGTCTATGAAACCGTTTTCGAGTTGACATCTTGAAGAAGTTGGAGACGTAGAGAAGGTGAATTATTGTGATCGCCGTTTATCCGGCTTGTACGTCGTCCGTAATCAGGGATGTTCTAGGGGTTCATAGAAAGCATCTCAAGGTCCTCACTAAAATTCCTTCAATTTGTTTTTGTCCATGCGGAATTCTACTTTCAATGGCAACCGAAAGAAAAAAAAACTCCCCAATCGGTTGGCCGATTTTTAAATAGTTTTGTAGAGAATTTCTTGGGTGACCCTCTATCAGATTGTTTCAAGCCATGTCGAAAAACATTGTTTTAGTGAAATCTTTTAAAAAGCTTCTTCTCCGAAAGTATCTGGCCGATTTCCAAATTATTTTTGTAGAAATATCCTTTGGGTGACCTTCTAAACTGATATCTTCTAGCCATATAAGTTGGTCGAAAAACATGGTGCCGTTTTGCCTTATATGACTATAGTGAAAAAAATTAAAATATTCTCCTCCGAAAGAATCTCGCTGTTTTCAAAATTATTTTGAAGAAAATGTTCCTAGGGTGACTCTCTATCAGATTCGTACATGTTGATTGTTTGAAAAACATGGCGGTCAGGGGCGGGGCTGTTCTGCCTTATATGCCGCTATAGTGAACATCTTCGACTCCGAATACATCTGGCCAATTTTCAAATAATTTTGTAGAAATGCTCCTTGGGTGACCTTCTACGAGATTTATTCAAGCCATGTTGATTGGTTATTGTGAGTGGCATGACAACTCATATTGTATTACTCAGGTTAGCGATCCACGGCCATCATGGCCCGCTTTCTCTAGAAAGTTGTCCATAGATTTTTATATATTCCCATTGGTATGTTGCGTGAATTAGTGCTTAATTTCCTTGGTATTACCTTAGAATAATGTCTTCGTCTTGAAACGAATGCCCGGGTAATGGCTGGTCCGTCTAACTTTTAATTAAGTTATAGTATACCAAAGCGTCATTTTATTTTGTCTACGTGTCCTGTTAATGTAAGAACTTTGATTTTATTTCAGCCAAGCCATATTTAATTGGAATATATAAACCCCTGGTTGGCCATTGCATGAACTAATTACCGCAACATCGTCAATCGTTAAAATTTCCTCAAGCCGCTACAATGTACTTTAACTCGTTCCCACATACACAACATTTGCAGCAGGCGACTTTGAAAACATTACGACAAATCGAGGGCTTGGCGTGAAACGGTTGTAACTTAAAACCTATTTTGAAAACCCTGGTTTAGGGGCAATTTTGACCCAATTGTAAACAATGCAAATTTAGGAGCCATTGCTCAAAACGAGCAATGACACCTAAATTTACATTGTTTACCAAGAAAAATGATTTAGCGCTTATAAAGACTTCTGGCGAGGTGATTTAACCTTGGTAAAATAATACCAATTTTAGTTACAACTGTTTCATGCCAAGCCCTCGGCATGTGATAACTCTTTATATATGAAAGAACAATTATCGAAAAAAAGTTGAAAATACCATAGCAAAAGAAGAAATTCCTCGTTATGAGCAATTTCTGCTTTTGCCCCAATGTCGCCAAAATTCGTATTCTCTAGAGGCGTCATAAAGCGTCCGTATGTGGGAAAGGGTCAAGTGAAGTAACAGATACAGAGATTACATTACATGGTGTCATGTAGAGCTTTATGCTGCTTTCAACAGTAGTTCACATATACCAAAACGTTTTCTATGTTTCAAAGTCATCTGCTGTAGATTACTTTTAAAGCGCCTAGGCAGAAAGCACAGAAAATCCCTTCAAATGAAAGAACAATAATTGAATAAGAGTTGAAAACATGTTGACAAAAGAAGAAATTGCTCGTTTTGATCAATTTCTTTTTTCGATGCCATGTTTTTAAAAGTTGTCTGCTGCAGAGGCGTCAGAAAGCGTCTATATGATGGAAAGGGGGGTTAATTACCTATACTGCCGGTAAGTATTACTCTAGTTGGTCTACTCGAGTTGGGCACAAGATCTCGGCTTAACCAAAGAGCTAACATTCCGGGATTACCGGAGTGCCCGATTACATTGTGCAATACTGTCAGATGTCATGTTAAAGTCATGTTCAATCAGGGATATAGAACCATACTTGCTCGTTGGTATAAGTAGACCATGCTTTATGGAAATAAACCATGGCGAACTGCCACACGTGAATATATATATTTGCCTGTGCATCCATGTCTGCTCCAAATATACGCAGCTTGTCAGACGCCGCATTGAAAGCTTCTGTGACTTATTGGCGACCAGTGCATATCCAGATCAGACTGCGCGGATGTGAAGGTTGACCAGAAGCTGAACTGATCTTAAAAGCCCCCCAAAGTTTCGTGTTTTCCTGCAGAGCGACTGAGATACCATGGCCAGTGAGAAGACCAAAACCTGCATTCTTCAAAAGTTATAAATATTCTAAATTAACAAAGTTACACTATTTTTGACCTGATAAAATGTATGGTTTTGGTCTGCCATAAATGTTATTAGGCCTACATTGAAATTAGCATATTCTTCAAATTTAGAATCAGAATGAATTTAGAATGGTTGTTAAATACGGGCCCAGAACTGCCTTTCTAAAGTCTCGTAATAATTCCACGAATGGTCTTGGATAAGGATACTAGTGATGAATTTAACGATGCCCTCTGGTAACATTTTCAACTCACCAACTGTAAAAATAGTCAAGTGATTGACAAGTGAACAAAATATATTTTACTGTTGTCAGGACCGAGACGATTTTAGTGAGAAAATAATCAGACAAGTTCTCCCCGTTTTCTCATCATATTTAGGAGTATTGGACAGCAGACGATATTTTATTGACATAAACTACATACAGTGTCTTGTCAAATAAAGAATATATACATGAACTCGAATGATTATCATCTAAAAATAATTTAAGTATAAATAAAAGGTAAAAGTAACGGAAAAGTATCTGAATTATAACAGTATAGCTGCAATCACCAGTAGATATCTGTATCCAAATCAAACATCATATGAGCCAACCCGCGAGAAAACCAACAGTGTGGACTCTGCGTACAGTATCGACCCGGATCAGCCTAAGCATGCCGCGCAGGCTAACCCCCGGACAGACACTTTTCGCCTCCTGTGGATTTTCTGTTTCAGGAATCATTACTATACCTACCTATAACACCCTGAGACGGAATTTGTCTCAAAATTATATTGATCACAAACTTGCCAAAGACCTATATAGGGTTTAGGTTTAAATTCGTGATATCACCATCACCGGATTATATTTGGACGTGGATTTACCGATCCCAAAATTCTAACAAGAACACTTCACAATAGCACTTTTTTATGTCAATATATTGAATGACATAGGAGTTGAACACAAAATACTGTACACACAGTATGGGGGTCTACATAAATATTAATATTTGACACAAATTACTTCCCTTATCTACGTCCCTGCTTTAACTATGCGCATCTGCTATCTGGGTAGTTGATTATAATGGATTTTAGCCGTTATTATTAACACATAAATGTGTCATATCAAAATCAAATGAAGGTCTCTGCTTACCAATAAGAAATACATTGAGATTCCAATTATAATATTAAAGCAGAAATAAAATCCTGTGTAATCTACATTTTCTGTTTATTAAAAACAAAACAAAATGGAGGCATAGATTCTACTTGCCTTGTTCTAAATAAATTTAATTGAAACTTTTAAAATTAACACGCGGATTTTTTTCGCTCCATCTGGCTTTGCTTTATCAATAATTACAGCTGTCTCAAATAAACATGTTCATTTTACAATAGGTTGTGAAGGCTGATATATTAATATTAATTAACGTTACCGCTGAAAAGTGTCTTGTACATTTTATTCGAAAGAGTTTTCAAAATTGTTTTTGAAATTCCGATGCCTAGGATAAATAACACGTGTGCCGTATATATCGTATTTTTTAACTATTTATTTTATTATCATTTCAATATTTTGATTCTCTTTTAGTATAATTTTTATCATTGGGCCTCGATTATCTGGAAAAAAATTATAGTCGGAATCGAAAAACTGCTTTTACTCCACTAGATGTTCAAAATTCAGGAATTACCCATGAACTTTACGCGTGATCAAGTCATGTTAAAAGCAAAGAAATACATTTATTTTTCAATTTTGATTATTATACTTATTTGCGGTACGATACTGCAGGGATGGATAAACTGGAATGAGTTCATTTGTTTAAAAAAAAAATCAGCAGATGCATGAGCTTTCACTGACATTATATTTGATCCCCAAAGTGTGTTCAGTAATCGAGAGCTACTGTAGAAAGAAATTTGTTAAGTTATTCATTGCCGATATTTTAAGAAGACTTTAACAGTAGGGACTGATTCCAGTCTATATCTCGATAAGTGTTCGGAATTGGCTCTAACGAGCCCCTTGCTTAAGAGGAGAATTGTTTGTTTCGTGATCAAGATGCATTTCATCGCGTAAGCCACAGCTTCGATATTTATAGATACATGTACTATATTATAAAATAGGCTATTTTTTTTTCAAATTAGGGAGGTAAAAATAATTCAGTGAAAATCATCAAAACTGATCATTCATCAAAGCATAAGAATATTTTCTATAGATATAAATCAGGTTCTGTTCATGTATATGTAATAGAACCAGGAACATATCTACGTCCCTGAAAATTACAACAGTCCTTGTATAGTGTTATGTCTGTCCAATATCTTTACAACATTGCAGGTATATTATGACTAAAATTGAATATACACATGGTGCCATCTTAGTACAGCATTTTGCGATTTAATATGTACTCAGTCGGATTTATATAGTATATGCTAGTGCGTTTACAAGTAATCATATCCAATGTACATTGAGAAGACAAGTTCATTTTCTGGTCGATGTTAGGCATACGTAATTCAATCAAGGCATGATATGAATTAAATTTAAACCAAATAAAAATTGGTACATACCGGTATTTAAACTCTTTCTTTTCTACCAAAATGGACGCTAGTGTAGAAGCCTAGGCAAGGCTCACCAATTTGAAAAATGGTAGAACGCAAGATTCAACATGAACAAAAAACGTTCACAAATCCGTTAATGCATCTATTCTACCAAAATGGACGCTAGTGGAGTAGCCTAGGCAATGTTCACCGTTTTGAAGAATGGCAGAAATCTAGATTCAACATGAACAAAAAACGTTCACAAAACCGTTAATGCATCTTTTCTACCAAAATGGACACTAGTGTAGAAGCCTAGGCAATGTTCAACGTTTTGAAGAATAATTGAAAACAAGATTCAACATGAACAAAAAAACGTTCACAAATCCGTTAATGCATCTACCATTTACCAAAGAAGTGCTCGCTTGTTTTATCAATTAAAAGAAATTGGTTTAAAAACAAACACAAAAAAACGTTCACAATGCCGGAAGTCTAAATATAGCATTTAAGGTGATTTTAAAATATGGACTCAACTTTAATCAGTTTTTGTTTCCCACATCAGTTGCTAGAACGCACCATTGTTGGAAACGAAGATCGCCGCCTCGTATGCGGGAGGTCGCGGGATCCTCAATCGGTTCACACTGAAGATTTTAAAAATAGCAGTAATTACTTGCCCTCCTTGGAGATCAGGATTGTGGGGGTAGGTAGCATTACGAGCTGACTCTCTGGCATGAGAGTAAACGGACAGAAGTACTGGTAGCTTTACCAGGAAACTCCGCGCTATTACTGATTTGTTTTAATGCAGGCGTAAAAAGACCATTTTGAATATTCATTTTACAGATCAATAAACACATTAAGAATCGATGGATATATTGTTATGAAAATTCACAAAGCCGACACTCGAAAGATCGCGATGCATGGAACCTATTTTATTATTCGATTTTACCAAAACGGTAACTACTACTTACTAGTAAGCAACTCATAATCATTTAAATTGTGAAAACTGCCTTTTTCCGATAAATTAATTTATATTGTTGGTTATTAATTTGACTTACATTTAAACAAAATTATTAATATAGCTGGAGGTCAAATTACGCCAAATACATGCGGGACCATGCTGATCCAACGCGTCTCTAAAAAAAACCTTTGTTTAAGTAGAAATGAGTGTATACCATCACCAGAATATGCATTGAATATATGACATTGAGTTTGAAATGTATTGTAAATGTGTATAGGATTCACTGGAAATGATTGATGTGATCATTTTAAGTATGTTTACCTTGTTTGAAAGTGAAAGTAGAGAATGTGAAAACCCGATTGAAACGCTTAGAAATTGTGACAATTTAGGGCTGAATCTGGTCGATTTACATGGAAACAAAGAAGGATTTTTTTGTAGTATTGTGACCTTGACATCTAAATGGGTTGTTTAACCTACCGTTGACAAGTATTCGCTTAAAGTAGAAATAAGCAATGAGTGCGTATTTCTGTAAACCTTAATTTTTCAAATGAAATTTGCATCAGACGACGTTGACAGCATTTCGGCAAAATAATGGAAATTCTCAAAAAACTAAAAGTTTATTTATTGCACAGAGTTGAACCGTCTTCTAAACAGAGGAATTACTCATTTCTTCTCTTGCAAAACTGTTGGTAAAATGTCGTCTGCTGCAAACGCTTCAAAATGAGTGGGAAACGATTAAGAACCGTTTGAAACTGGAAGAAACTTGATAAAACACCATGTTGTTAGACGGGTATTTTCAAGATTGTCTGATGATCTGTAATTTATGCAGATATATATTCAGATTGAAACACCATGGTTTGCAAATAGAATCAGTTGTACAACTTTGCAAAATGTTAACTTGATTGTGTGTGAACAACAAACACTCGGAGCTACCAGTAGTTGACGTTACATCTTTA
Source organism: Serripes groenlandicus (assembly GCA_031761405.1). Lineage (NCBI taxonomy): Eukaryota > Metazoa > Mollusca > Bivalvia > Cardiida > Cardiidae > Serripes > Serripes groenlandicus. The sequence continues at coordinate 59,355,379 of JASEVX010000001.1, forward strand.
GTACCTTTGAACCTTTTCCACTTACAGACGTTTCTGCAGCAGGCGACTGTTAAACAACACATATGGTGGCAAAGGAGAAATTGCTCATCATGAGCAATTCCTTATGTTGTCACAATGTTTTCAACATTTCATATATAGAGATCATTTCCATTTGTATGTCTGTTGAAGATGTGTTGTATGTGGGAAAGGGTTAAGATAAGCAACCGTGTACAAGAAATATTCTGAAATATAACTTTGTGTGTGTTTGTGTGGTGTATGTTATGTATGCATTATTTCAGTAACATGCAGAGTTCGTATCTTACCATTTCCCCCTCATAAAGACACATTTTGACGAATCTGCAACAGACTACTTTTGAAAACATTATATCAAACGGAGAAATTTCTCATAATGAGAGATTTGCGATAGTAATAGGTATTTTCAGATTTGTTGGCTGCAGATTTATTGTGTGTGGGAAAGGCTTAAACTCCAACAAAGTTTTAATTTAACAGTCGATAATACTTATTACAAAATCAAGGGCGGTAACCCATCTCTACAAACATGATTATACAACATTACATAAAACTTAGATTGCTTCCCTTTAACTAAACACCCTAATCTACTAAAAGAGCCACCAAACCACAACTTTTAGGAATTCTTCTCAGGTTAAACTTGAATGCTGCATCAACACTTAGATCTATGGTGGTACCAGTTGATGGTACCCCGAAACAAGGGTCTAAAGATGTAATGGCGTATTTACATGATTGCATACTTAGAATATCACTGCAATCATAAAGCTCCCGAAATATATGTAACAGACAGTTAATTACCTCGATAATTGGCTTTATCCTAGATGATACAAATATTAATGATCAAAGTTCTTTTACTCTAATGTTATGGACATTAAACCTATTTTTCTTGTTAAACTACCGTCTGCCGGTGATTAAGTCCTTAATAAAAGTAAATTATAAAAGAATGGGGGTTACCGCTGCAGAGTTACGTCATTTCATCTCGTAATTAAATTCGGTTTGTTACTGTAAATTCCACTGTCTCGCCCTTTCTCTTCAAGGATCATTCATTACGAGACAAAAAAAACATTGCGAGAAAAAGAAAGATTATCGTAACTCATCTTTTGCTCTCCATTTTTCCCCCCGTGTATACAACTTTTCTAATAATATGCCATAATAATAAACATCGATCAGGGAGAAAGCCCGAGGATTTATTGATCATGCAACATTTAGCAATAAATCACTGAGGAGAAAAAATACTTCAATCAATTTTAATATCCAGGCTGACTATAATGACCGACTGACCAATCAATATTCGGCCTCCAAATGCTCTCCGACAGAAGCCATCAAGATCCATTGTCCATCAGTTAGCCCTTGGCCCAGGTAATAGTTTTCTTTTTAAAAAACAATTTAAAAAACATTCCAAGTTAAATGTGTTAAAAAATACTCTATTGAAATAGTAGACATAACTCAGTTTCGATTATACGATGGTTTGTTTCGTGTGCCGTTAGACAGGATGTCTTCAGCGTAGTGTGTAGTGCTATACATTTGGCGGGTCTAAATATTTCAGCACAATGTAAAGGGTTTAGAATAGCGTCCACTGTCACATCGTAATCACATTTATTTTCACTAAACTACGATATGCCGTTAATGTAACCCTGAATTATCTGATCATTTGAATGGTCATCCTCTATTAGACGATTTCGGCCAATACGCTGACCGCTATAGCATGTCCGATCTCCCCGCAGATAGAAGTATCGGTTAAACACGTTGGTGTCCTGAAATGGCCTTTTACCTTAGATAACCCCGTACCATGTGTTGTATGTATACATAGCCTGACTGGAAAGGTGAATTAAGGTGAATCTTGACCATAGGTCATCTCAGGACAAGGCCAACGCGGTGTTTCGTTTAATATATACTTGAATTGAAAAGGTTTGTGTTTGACATGTAATAATCGTCCTTTTTTCTGCGTTGTAGAACTTTACTTACATTTTATTAAAAAAGAAGGCTTTCTTTTTTTGTAGAATTCCAAAAGCATGATTTTGAAAGCCGGCGACAACCTTCGAATGTTCTACAATTAAAAAGTTAATATCTGCAGCTATTGTTCGTTTTATACCCTCACCTTTGCAAATTCTACTTCACAAGTTAGCCGCCGAATTTTTTCCCCAATTTCAAATTTTTCTGTTGCGTCACACATTAGTGTAATTACGGTTTGCGCAGTCTACTGTCCAGCTGTGTGGAGATTTCCAGATTTCCCGGTCTCCGATTGGCTGTTCCCGCTGTAACACTATTTATAGACTGTCTATGTAGCTGAGTATATTGGTGTTTTTCATTGGCCCGCTTTCAAAGAAGCTATTTCAGCCACCTAAAACAAAGAACAAAAACATGTTAAAAACGAGTTACCAAGTTCCCACGGTTCTCGGAGGCACGCGTAAGAGTCTGATTATAATTGTTTGCATATTTTACTTATCCATACCTACCAACCAACTTCAGACTTAATATCATGCTTACCCAAAGAAAGCTTAGAACCGGGCTTAACAAAACAATTGGTCAGACAGTGTATACATAGGGATCAATGTTAGTTTCGCTGACCAGTTAATTTTGATGGTCACTTCTTTTTTTTATCATTTTAGCGTGAACAATGTAATAAATGCCCCGCACAACACCAAAGAGACCCAACATCGCATGGCCCAATATTAAACGCTGATCACACCTCCAAGGTTTGATAATTACAACAAAAAACACTTACTCATAAAATACACCAACCCTACTCTTCTCACCTAACTGTTCAAAGATAACAAAAGCTATAACCTGACTTTCGCTGTCTGGATCAGAAACAAAATCCCCCCCTCACAACAGACATATATTATTTATAAACTATTAAGAAAACGTACTCAATATACGCTCTATTTCAAAATTAGAATGCCCTTTAAGTATATTTCACCCCTTTTACTAAGTCGGCTAGACCAAGAACGAAAATACAAGGTCATTTTGTTAAAGTTAGACATACAATATTACGCATCATTTGGTCGACGTATAATGTTAGACCAGTGTGACTATACAACTTCTTTTTTACGGCTAAATATGCTATCACATTCAAAAGATCATATTGGTTGGTTTGCGCTCAGCTAGTTATATAGAAAAGGCTCGTTGGTCAGATACGATTCGCGGCGTCAGAGAAATACATCATAGCCAGTGGAGGGACGGCTAACTTTTCTTTTTTTAACAATTGTGAACTGGACTGATCTTTAAATTTATTTCCAACCAGTTCTTAATAATACTTTGTGCTAATTGGAATAGGTCATCAGCTATTTGAGAGTTAAACGGATTTTCACGAAGTGTTTAAAATCGTTAACTTATTTGATCTATATGTGTGATCTCTCCACCACTGTCCTTAAGACATGCATACACGCTAGTTACGTTGTTTGAGTTTATCTTTATAACATACGAGTTGGATAGAAATTTACTTAACCATTGTTTATAATTATTGTGTTTTAGTTACTTGAGAGATTAAACTGTGTGGACATTTGAGAGGTACATAGTAAATATAGATTGGTCAGTAAGCGGAAAGAGCAAGTGACCTGAATTGAACCACGTATCTAGGCGGTCAGTGACCCAGCAATGGATGGTTAATAATACTGGACACTGTGTGGACAGACGGATACATATTTTATATAGTGACCAGTGGTGATCTAGGGAAGGAAAAGCGGCTACTTTTATGAAACTGGTTCAACTCTCCGCCATCTTTGGTGTCTTTGTCCAGATGAAACGGTGAATATTGGAGGTTTAATGCGGAGTTCCGAGCCATGTCACGCCGTAAACAGGGGCGACCGCAACAACGACTCACCCTAGACAGCGGTAAGTCACTTTTTAAAACAAAACAAATCCTTCATATGTTAGATTTTCGCCATTTTACAGCCCTTATGATGAATGTTTATCCGTGAATGGTCAGGGTTTTCATGTCCATTACGGAGTGTACACATACTCAATAAACCATACCATGTCGTGTAATACTAGACCATCAAACATATATTGATTAGAATGTATTTGTAGATTTAACTCATAATCAACAAATAAACAAAACTACAAACTTGTCCACAATCTTACTTTCTTTAAATCGTAGTCACAGAGGCAGAAGATAACAATACCAAGAACGAGTTAAAGAAACATAGATAAATTTGAATGTTTTATCAATTAGACCGACTTTGGGTTGACAAAAGTGTTAAATGAGTGTGCTTCACTTGTTAATTCACTTGTTTTCTGATCCAACTCGTCAAATTTAACGTAACAATACTTTGTTTAGACTTCCCCACGTGTTTTAATCAATTCTTTATACCGTGTGTATTTCATGTAGACAAATGAACATGATATAAACAGCGACGCTTTCTTTGACATACTTAATACCGTCGATCATACCAAAATTATGTTTCCTTTCAATCTTTTTTTTTTTTATCAAAAGAAAAGGAAAAATTATTGAAATCATTGTAGAACAGCTCTGTTAAAATGATGTTACGTTACAGCTTTTAAAAACGGTTTCGCGGGTCTCAAGAATCGTCTGGGCTACACCATTATTTTGACAGGGTTTTAAAATAACAAATATTCAGTTAGAAGTTGAGGACTATTATTGTTTTGGATTTTGAGTAACAATATTTCTTTTGAAAATTTGTGCTGAATAATGTCAACAAAATATCACTATATATATTGTCTTTCTATGAAAAGTAACCTTTTGAGTTTTATAAAACATTTACTTTTAGATTCATGGTTTATTTTGGCACTAAGTAAATAATTATACAATGTATACATACAAAATGAAAATTAAAAAATAGTTTTTACAATAAATATTTTAATATCAGTCACAAAATGTTGTTACATCACTTGTAAGAATGGGGGGAAAGGTGAATCTTGTTGATGAGATTTTTTCTCATGAATATTCATTATGTGTAGTTTTATTTTATTTTGTCACAGTGTTTAGAAACATAAATGTTATTATGTTTTTTCTAGACTGGTCCCCTTTTTCTCTGGAAATAATGGCTACAATACTGACAAAGATATAAGTTTTTCTGATATAAATGGAAAATCATTTCCAAATCATGATTGTTTAAGTAATTTATCCATGTATTCATGTCCATCATAATTACTTCAAATATGAGGGAAGAATTACACTGATGCTAAAACAGTGATTTTTAAACTTTCCCCACATGCAGACACATTATTATGTATATGCAGCAGAAGACCTTTTGCCTACACAATAATTCAATAATTATACTTTATTTTTTGTTTGTACTTTTTCATATTATTTCCTAGATGTTTTTAAAGTTCTCATTGTGGATTTGTTGTATGGTAATTAAAAAAGGGGAGAATTAGTGGGGGGGGGGGGGGGGGGGGGGATTTCATACTTGGGTTTGAATGAGTAATAATAAACATTATAATTATGAACAATTTTTGTTTGCAATACTTCTTGTGAAAAAGTTTCAGATTTTTTGTTTGAAGTATTTTGTTAGTAGTCTGGATAACTTGCTATTAAACTTATCTTTGATAATGTCATCTGGAAATTGAGTAAGTGAAAGAGAAGATAAAAAAACCTTGTTATTTAAAAGATTCCACTGCCTGTGTTACAAGTTATCATTCATATACAGAATAGTAATGGCTGTTAGAAGTACGTCTGTATGTAGTTCAGGCATGTTGAAGCCAGACAAATTCATAGAGTGTGAAAGCTTGAATTTTGAATAATTAATCAAACACAACTTAAGTGACAATTATCTCCAGGTCACCTGTTAGAAGAACATAGTAGACATCCATTTAACCCTTTCCAACATACAGACACATTTTGAAAACATTGTGACAAAAGGAGAAATTGCTCAAAACAAGCAATTTCTCCTTTTCACACTATGTTTTCAACTTTTATCCATAATTGTATCTACAATTATAGAGATTTTTCCATTTTTTTAGTAGACATTTTCAAAGTGGTAAGCTGCAGATATGCTGTATGTGGGAAAGGGTTAACTTTTACCTGTCTCAAGCATGTTATCATGAACAAGAATCTGTCCTGGCTTTCAGTCTTACTTTATGATTGCATCTTTGATTGATCAAGTGAGTACATACAGAGGTGTAATTTTCTGTGAATATTTCATTCAAAGATAGGTTTATAATCCATTTCACACATACATTATGCAATTTGATGCATCTGCAACAGCAATTTTTGAAAACATTGTCGCAAAAGGAGTAATTGCTCATATTGAGCAATTTCTGCTTTTGCAGCACTGTTTTCAATTCTTATATTTTTTAAAAATAAGTATACTTTCATTTATAAATGTTGTCTATATTCTATTGCAGACTTGTTGTATGTGGGAAAGTGTTTTATATATAATACTGAGCTGAAAATCTGTCCCACTAGTCCATGTTCATGCCTGAAATGTGCGAAAACTTTCCTCATTTTTCTAAATAATTTATAAACAATCTACATGCCTACATATGTAAGTATACCCTAGTCGTCTGTTGTATATAGACATGATCTATTGACAACATGCACCTCTTTCATTTTCTTTGATATAGAGGAGGGGATATGTGAGAAACTGCTTGCTCCCCGTCTCACATCAATCAAAATGGATAAGAAAAGATTCTATAACCATTTACCTGAATTGAGATGTGTTTGGATTGTCTTCTTTGAATTTAATATGTATTATTTATGAGAAGATGAAATGTAGAAAAATTAAATTACAATTTTGATAAGAGTTTATAAAATTGTGAACAATTTCTACTTTTTCCACAATATTTTAAAAAGTCGTCTGCAAAAACATCAAATCAGTTTGTTTTAGAGAAAAAATTACTACAAAATCTTAACAAAAGGAAGAATCTACATGTAAGATAGTTGTATCAGATTCTGTATTTTCAGTTTAACCGTTTTCCACATACAGACACTTTCTGATGTCTCTGCAGCAGATAACTTTTGATAACATTGTGGCAATAGGAGAAATTGCTCATCATGTGCAAATTTTCCTTTTGATACAATTTTTTCAACTCTATTCAATTATTAGGCTTAGTGTTAAGAGATTTTCCAATAGTTTGTTTATTAGCAACTTGTGTTAAAAGTCGTCTGCTGCAATGCAGATTTGTTGTATTCGACAATTCTGCGGCAGACGACTGAACATATTTTGTCAAAAAATACAAAATCTCTATAATTGGCAAAAGGAGAAATTGCTTGTTTTGAGCAATTTCTTCTTATGTCACTATGTTTTCAAAAAGCCGTCTGCTGCAGAGGCGTCAGAAAGCGTCTAAATGAGGGAAAGGGTTAATAGATACCTTCAACAGTTTGGTGTGACACCATGTGGAATGATGTAGACTTATTCTTCTGTGATTGGTTTTTGATTTGTTTAAGTTTTATGTAGATTTTAAATTTTCAAACAAAGTGGAAGAATAATTGAGAAGATGCTTATTGATTTTTCAAAACTTAACCCTGCTGTTCTTGATTACCTATACATCTTCGTTTATTTGCATATAATTTTGCACAGAAGCTTTCGATTGATGGATATTTTCTCAGTGTAATTACATTCCGACTAGCACTATTTAACATGGCAATATTGTCAAAACCAAAAAAACATGATATTGTGTTTTAAAGGTTCCAGAATCAATTTGCCTACATGCTATCTCTTTTAACCCTTTCCCACTTACATCAAACCTACAGCAGACAACTTTGAAAACATACCCGAAAAAGATTGGAAAGTACAATAATTGAATAAAGTTGAAAACATGGTGACAAAAAGGAGAAATTGGTCGTTTTGAGGAATTTCTTCTTCTGTCGCCATGTTTTCAAAAACCTGTCTGCTGCAGAGCCGTCAGAACGCACATCTATATGAGGGAAAGGGTTAAAACAAGAAAGAATAAGACTCATTACTTATTTTAAACTTTTGTATATTAAAAGCTTCAATTTGAAAGATTACAGAATGGTAAATTTGGACAATGGTTACTAACTGTTGCCTCTTGTAGACCCATCTTGATACATTTGTGGCAGACTAGTCTTGAAAAGTGGCAAACGGAAATATTGTTCATAATGAGAAATTGTCTCCATTTGCAACAGGGTTTTCAACTTCCAATTATAGATTATTCTTTCAGTTCCAGAAATGTTCCTTATCTATGCATAAATGTATTGAATGTCATCCGCTGCAAATCTGTTCGAACCCCAGCTCGGCCGACATTCTTTCCGACGTTTGTCAAAAGTCACTGGGACAAGCGTCATTCGTCTTCCACCAATGGGCTAACAGTCTATGTGTAAAAGCAGCCAGTTGCTTGGAAAGACAGTTGTGTGGCGTACTGGTGTGAGATAGCCAGTAAACACATGAGTAGGTGACTGGCCACCGTGATGACTGTGAAAAATTGATGAAAACGGCATTAAACCTCTATCAATCAAGCAAATCTGTTGGTTGTGGGAAAGTGTTAAATGCTTGGAAAAGTTAACCAGTCAGGCTCCTAACCTATCAGACTGCTTTTCATTCAAATTATAATTCAAATAGAAGTGCTTTAAATAAGGAACTTGTCATCTTATTTATTTCTCACTTTTCACAAATGACACTCATATTGCAAATTTAAAACTAGCATAATTATATTAATGAAATCACAATGTTATAAATAAATACTATTTTGGTCAGTAGGTTGTTGATTTAAAAGTAATGTACAATAGCTGGAAGGGTTATACCTTTCTCTACTGGTCCACAAGTTCAACTTCCACAATTCAGCATACATAGTGCTATCTTGGCAGACTTTTGACCTCTGTAACCAGGAGGGGGTGACCTCTGTGAGTGTGTATGTAGGTAAAATGCTCTTCAGCCAACTCTATGTAATGTGCTGTAACACAGAGGTACACGAAGGGGTAACTTTCTAACCAACCTATTCTCAGGAAATATTTTATGATGAAATAAATGGTACACACTTGCTTTTGATACTTTTCCAATTGGTTTGTTTTAACCCTTTCCCTCATACGCCAATTCTGCAGCAGATGACTTTGCACATATTTTGTCAAAAAATAGAAAATCTCTATAATTGAATGGATAACCTATGACTAAAAGTGGAAAACATTGTGGCAAAGGAGAAATTGCTTGTTTTGTTTTCAAAAAGCTTTCTGCTGCAGAGGCATTAGAAAGCGTCTATATGAGGGAAAGGGTTAAGATATTTGAATACAGCATTAGCTTATGCAATTTTTAGATCTTTCAAAACTGACAATATTAAACCATTTTCCTTGTTTGGACGGCTTTAGACACTCAGGGGTAAGGATATTTAATTTTATAGTGTGGTGAAAGGAGAAATTGATCATGCTGACTTCTCCTGTTTTTTCCGACAATATTTAACTTTCTACCAAAGCTAACTTCCAAAATGCAATGGTTTTATCTGATTTTTTTTTTTTTTGAACCTTGACAAAAGATCACTCAAATTCTCTTTTCCAAAAAATTTGACAAATTAATGTTCCATTATAATTGTTATGAAAGAGTTAGGTCCCATACGAAATCCCAATGTTAACAAAATTAGTTGCCTGCTTATATGCATCAAAACGGGTTAATCAATTTAACTGTTTGTGTTGAGACTTTTCCCAAGTGTCTCAAAACAGCACATAAGGTAGGGGATTTCAAACTTGTAATATGAATCATAAATGATTTACAAAGTAGGTGTTCTAAATGATTGCACATGAATCTATGTAGGCTATAGATGTTAAGTCATCAGTAGGTATAGTATATGTATATATGAGAAGAAGGCAGATCGCCTGCAAGCGGAATTAGTTTATTTTTGGGAGGATTTGTTCTGTAAAATGAATCTCTGATTGCATGATGGAAATGGAACAAAAACATACTTAATCTATTCTCCATGCCATGCCAAGTCCGCAACAAATGACATTTTATGTGTAAAATGCAATTCTGACTTTGTTTTCAGCTATCTTTATTAACTGTACAAAGCAATTGAGATCGGCAACTTCAGGGTGATTTGCATGTTCAATTGATAAACTTTGAAATTTGCATTGAAAAGTATTTGAAATATCTTTTTCAGGCTGGATTTAAAATTGAACCTTTCCCTTGAATGTAATTGATAGTTGTCATCTTGAAACATTGGTGCCTCCGTAATGTTCTTCGAATTTAGTTAAATGAGGAGACTTTACTGGGTTTCAATCTTTACCGATTAATAAGAAAAAGTTGGATATCAGGTTATAATGGCATGTTGTGTGTATTTCCGTTATATACCATCTCTGTACTGTGTTATTTTGCCTCACATTTGAAGGTTTTGGCAATTTGACCTCGGAGAATGTGAAATTGCATAGATGCTGCACGTTATTGTAATTCGGGAAGAATTCCGTGGACTAGAAGATTAGTTTGTGTGTTTTATTAATTCTGCCGAGAATAAACCGCGCCAAGCAAAAATAGTCCCATATTTCTCTGGTTCAGGATGTGCTTGAATTCAGTGGGGGTTACGTTCAAGCTCTTTAGTTCAAATTTTCATGTCAACCAATACCATATTTGTCAAGAGCTGTGAAAGCTTTGATGAGTCTACAGGTATGCATAGCTGACCTTCTAATGATTTCATACACATAATAAAAGTATTATTTTTTACTTGACACAGTGCATGTAGATCTGCATTTGTTTGCATGAAACATTAATTTCATTGAAAAAGAAATCAAATTTGTATGCTTCTCTCTATTAGAATGGTTTGCTTGATTAAAGAAAAGTGTAACTTCGTCCTGGTACGCATGTATTTACAGCTTTATGGAATAAAGTCATTATTTAGATTACAAAGCAGATTTCAACAATGTGGAGAGAAAAAACAAAACAATTGCGATGTTTGTGCTGCATTTTTATGACATGATCGTCAGGCTATTAAACCCTTTCCCACATACAATTAATCTACAGCAGATGACTTTGAAAACATTGTCAACATACAATGTATATATAGTAATTAACCTGTTCAATGCTGAATCTTTGCTAAATTTGAAGCGTATAACCATGCAATTTTAGGAATATCATCATCAGTAGAATTGAGCAGCCAAATAGTACAGAGACTTGTCAGATGGTTTCCAGGGATTTCCAACATATAGCTAGGAGCTTTCTGACATATAGGTAGGCGCTTTCTGACGCCTGACTGAGCAATTTCTCCATTTGCCACAATGATTTCAACTCTTTTCAATAGTTAGGCTAAAAAAAAAAAAAATATGTGTGGTTCAGGTAACCCTACCTTCCTTTTTTTGGGGGGGCCGACCATTTATCGATTTTGGGAACTAAAATATTTGAGTACGAAACTGAAACGCTTGGAAAGCGTTTATCGATCGTAATAAAACAAACATGGCGGCGGCCACAGTGTTCGTCGTGACGGTAGAAAACGCGTCCATGGCCCTTCAAAACGAATTATGAAGGCAGTCATCAACTCATCTACCGTCGGGGAAGTATTTGCAAGAATTATTCCATATATTGATGAGATGTCTTGAATGTGCATATAGCACACATTTGTAACCACTTACGTCTGTAACAACTTGCAGCAGACAACTTGCTTCTGAAGAAAAAAAAAAAGAAACGAAAAGCCTACCTACCTACCCTTTTTCTTTGACCAATGTTACCTGAACCACACATATTTATTTTTTTAGCCTTATTGATACATTTATAGAGTTTTTCCATAATTTTGCCTAGATGTTTTCAAAGTTGTCTGCTGCTGATCCGTTTTTTTATGGCCGCGGGTAAGGGTTTAATTAGTATTTATCATCGTTTTTTAATAAACAAGTAAATTAATATTGAATATAAGTAGTACTTTGATTACTTAATGTTCCTAACCTGAATCGGCAACACTTTCTGCAAGATTGAAGATTTTATTGTTTTACCTCAACTTTTTTATAACATTTAAAGCTGTTAGTGTCCAATCATGCTATTTTTTATTCTCACACTGTTTCGAATGTTTCACCTTAAATTTGTATAAAAGGGGGGATTTTTTTACATAGACAAAGATGAAATTGGCCCCTGTTTTGGAATCCTAAATTGGACATTGCATAAGTAGATCCTTAGAATATCTGTATTTGTCCAAAATTAGATTTTGAGTCTAAAGATTCTTGTTTCACATACTACATGTCTTATTCTTATTTTGTAAATAACAGTGAAACAGTAGAATGGAGTTATTTTGAAAATGATGATTCTGAATTAATCGTATAAAATTATATCTATCAGAAAACTTGTGTCAATTAAACAATGCATTAAGATTCAAGTTAAAAACAAACAGAATTGGATATTAAAATCAAACTTTGTACATTTTTAAAATAATTTATATATTGTTCCTCACGCACAATATGTACCACATTGGTATCTTTCTGTTTGTTTTTGTATCAACAATACAGTATGATTGCTAATGAGTTGTATAGATCATACCCTATAGACTAAAGTGATGCTGAAAATGCAAATAAAATCAAATTGTATTTCACATTAAGTGAGAGGTGTTAGGGAATGTAAAACCGCCTTGATGAGATTTCACCCTTGGTGTTCACAAATTATTTTATTCACCCCAGTGATCATGAGGCTCTTTCTGTCATGTATGTTTCAACCCTTTCAAACATTATACAACAAACCTGCATGTAGCAAAAGAAATAATTGAAAACATCTTGGCAAAACTATGGAAAACCTCTTTAAATGATAGAACTATTATTGAATGAGTTGAAAATATTGTGGCAATTAGAGAAATTTGCTCATTTTGATCAATTTCACCATTTGCCACAATATGTTCAAATGTCAACTGTTGCAAACGCGTTAATCCTTTTTCTGATAAGGGCAACTCTTTTCAACAGTCTTTGTTGTTTTTTTCTCAAAACATTGGGGTAAAAGTAGAAATTGCCCAGAATGAACATTATTATTTATTTAATGTTATTTCCAACTGTCCTATCCCTTTCTAACATACAACAAATCTGTTGCAGACCAGATCATTTTGAAAATGTTTAGGAAAAAAATGTGGAAACTATCCATAAACTAAAGATTGATTGATTGGAGTTTTAACGCCGTTTTCAACAATTTGTCAGTCATATCACAGCGGCCAGTTCGCCGTACTCCTAAATCTCCTGGCTCTCGTACACCAATACTCTACACAACAGTCTTTCCAAGCATCTAGCTGGCTGCTTTTCCACATAGACTATTATAAAGCCTGTTGGTGGAAGATGAATAACGCTTGTCACAGTGACTTTTGTCAAACGTTGGAAAGAATATTAACCGAGCTGGGGTCCGAACTTACAGCCCCTGGATTGACAGCCTGCGTCGCCACCGACTGAGCTACTGGGGCAAGTCATAAATGAAAGAACAAATTAATGAATAAAGTTGCAAACATTGTGACAAAAGGAGAAATTGTCACAATGTTTTCGAAAGTCATTTGTTACAGATGTGACAGAAAGTGATCCTATGTGGGAAAGGGTTAAATCATATTTCTATTTCTTGTTTTCCAAGTAAACTGCAAATGTTTGGGTATATCTGTTTGTATGGGAGTAAGGGAAAACTTGGAAATATTAGTTTGTTTCTTGGAATGCTATTAACCGTTTCCCTCAGACAGACGCATTTTGACACCTTGCAGAGGTTGTGTAGACTACTTACACAAATATTTTGGCAAAAGTAGTAATTGCTCATAACAAGCAATTTCTCTTTTTGGCACAATGTTTCATTTCTTTTCAATTAATAATTATTTTTACTTCTTCTTATAAAGATTTTCAATATTTCCAAAGGCAATTGCTGCAGATTTGCTGTTTGAGGGAAAGGGTTTAATCCTTTTCTAACAATGTTTTGAACCCTTTTCAATAATTTCACTTTCATTTATAGTAATGTTCCCTAGTTTTGTCTTAATGTTTTTAAAGCCATCTGCTGCAGATTTAATGTATGTGGGAAAGGGTTATCAAAACATGTAAATGCATGCTAAATCCTCAATTACCTTGGTTTTCCATCAACCTTTTTCATAAGAAGGTGATTTACCTTCGAAGAATAAAATCAGTTTAAAGTTCAGACATAAATTCTTGTTAGTGTTCAAAATTTTCTAAGTATCGATTGCAGAGATCTCTGTGAAGAGCATTTCTCGATTTTAATTTAGACTGAAATGTATGCGTTATTGGCTCATGTCATGGTGGTGTTTGCACTTATTATGTAAGGCCTGGCCACTGGCTTGTTAAAACCAATCTTCTTAGTATTGATTCTCCGGAATGACTAACATTTCGAGGCAGAAAACATGCAATATTATATGTCCAGGGTGTAATTACTCCTGCAGTTGGCCTATTTCCGCGTACAGTTGAACGCCACGAGTATGGAAAAATTAACCTTTTTACTGCTATAAGTAGTTTTTTGGTGGATTTTATCCCAACATGAAAGCTGTCTTGTTTCCAATAGCTAAATAAATGTTTTCTGCTTTTTTAGAAATTTATTGTAACATCTAGAAAGTTCACAGTACAATATTGATACAGAGTTAAAACATAGTTGAAAAAGGAGAAATTGTGCATTCTTAGCAAAATCTCCTTTTTTCATTGATGTTTTATGCTTCCAGATCTTTGAAGGCATGAAAAGTCTTCTGTACTATGGAAAGGTTACAATGTTACAATTTGCTGTCTTTTATAGAACTTTAACCCTTTCCCTCATATAGACGCTTTATGATGCCTCTGCAGCAGACAGCTTTTTGAAAACATAGTGATTTTCTATTTTTTGACAAAATATGTTCAAAGTCGTCTGCTGCAGAAATGTGTATGAGAGAAAGGGTTAAGCACAAAAGATTTAAGTCTATTAATTCAAAATGGTGAAGATGCATCTATTTTCTCACATATAGAGCCATTTTAACCCTTCCCTCATACGACAATTCTGCAGCAGATGACTTTGAACGTATTTTGTTTAAAAATGGAAAATCTCTATACATGTAATTGAATGGATAACCTATGACTAAAAGTGGAAAGCATTGTGACAAAAGGAGAAATTGCTAATTTCTTCTTTCGTCACAATGTTTTCAAAAAGCTGTCTGCTGCAGAGGCATCAAAAAGGATCTATATGAGGGAAAGGGGTAATGCATCTGAAACAGTTGAATTTTAAAAACATTGTGGCAACAGCAGAAATTGCTCATCTTGAGCTATCAGTCTATTCAATAATGATATTTTCATTTTTGGGGATTTTTTTAAAGTTGTCGGCTGCAGATTTGTTGTACGTTGGAAAGGGTTAAGTTTGAGTTGGCAATTTATACTTTTTGTGTCTGCCATATATATGTCTGTCCGGTATGAATACATACCATATAGAGTATCACAAACTCATCAAGTTGACAATCAGATGTCCAAAAAACTTCTTAACCCTTTCCAACATACAGAAGACGACTTTGAAAAGATCTAGTCAAAAACACAGATAATCTCTATAAATGAAGGTATATTTACTGAAAAAAGTTGAAAACTAATGTGGCAAAAGCAGAAATGCTGGTCTTGAGCAGTTTCTCCTTTAGTCACAAATTAACTCGCGATGTTTTCAAAAGCCGTCTGCTACAGTTTAAGACGTCAGAAAGCAACTATAGGTGGGAAAGGGTTAAGTTGACAGAGTTGTTTACCATTCACCTGATAAGCTTTTTCAAAAGGTGTCTGCTCTGTTTAAAACTAATATCTGAAAAATAATCAGAATTTATTAACCCTTTCCCACACACAACAAATCTGCATCATACAACTTTGAAAAACCCACCTGCATATAAATATCTTAAAATGAAAGTTAATTATTAAATAGAGATGACAACATTGTTTCCAATGAAGAACTTACTCATAATAATGAGCAATTTCACCATTTGCCATAATTTTTTTAAACAGCGTCAGTATAGCAAAATTGTTAATAGAAAGATGTAAGAATTGTTGAGGAAAAAGGAGAAGAAAAATTGCTTGTCTTGAGTAATTTTTTACCACAATGTTTTCAAAGATTTCAGTCTACTGCAAAAAAAAAGAGAAAGGTTCAACTGAAAATAACTGAAAAGTATTCCATTATTGCTGATATAACATCATGAACTTCAAATAGATGCAATCTGAACAAATTAAATTTGATATGAGAACCAAAATCTTGAGTTTAACACTTTCTCACTTACAACAAATCTGCCAAAAAAACTCACTCAGACGACTTTGGCAAGTTATGGCAAAATACGGCAAATTTCTGTAAATTATATAAGTAAAAATGAAAGTATAATTATTGATTTGAGTTCTGAGCAATTTCTCCCTTTAAATTGCAATAATGTTTTCTAAAGTTGTGTTCTGCCGATACATAATAATGTGCTTGTCTGTTGAAAAAAAGGGAAAGGGGGTGTTAATAATGATTAAAGATTTGATTTGATTGGTTGATGAATTTGATGCTCCTCGAAATTGGGGTTGTCTACATGGTGTCTGTCCGTCCGTCCTTGCGTGTGTCTTAGTGGGTGGATCCATCCGGTTTCTTTTCTGAGGCACTGCTAGCTGCAATTTAATTGAAACTTCATGTATTGGGTTAATTCAGTACCAAGAGAATCATCTGTTGTGGGCATAATTTACTTTTATCAGCATTTTACATTTTGTACAAACCACTCTGGAAGGAACCTGGTCTGCTTTAACTGCTTTTCTTGTTTGATATCTTTTGTGAATTGCTTTACAAAGGTCCTTGTGGCTTCACAATATAATTTGGCCAAATGGTTAACAATAATGTATAGGTATTTCTAATTAAAGCTTTATGCAGGCGGGAGATTGCTGTCAAAGTAGATTTCATGATTTAATTAAGAAATTATCATTTGAAAGCATCACCTTTAGAGATTATATCAAAAAGAATTGAAAATTGATACTTTTGTGAATAAAAGCTGGGTTTTTCACTGTACCTCAGACCAGGGTCTTTCAAATAGTACTATTTGAAAGACCCTGCTCAGACTTATTATTTGGGTCTATTTGAAAGTTAATGCTTTCCCACATACAACAAATAATATGCTTCCGACGACTTTGATTGATTGATTGGGGTTTAACGCTGTTTTTAACAATTTCTCAGTCATATCACGGCGGCCAGTTCACCTACTCATATGTTTCCTGGTTTTCGCACACCAGTACTCCACACAACAATCTTCCCAAGCAACTGGCTGCATTTCCACATAGACTTAGCCCATTGGTGGAAGACGAATGACGCATGTCGCAATGACTTTTGTCAAACGTCGGAAAGAAAGTTGGCCGAGCTGGGATTCAAACTCACAACCCCTGGATTGACAGCCCACGTCGTTACCACCGAGCTACTGGGACTCGACTCCGACGACTTTGAAATTATCTGGACAAAAATATGAAACAGATCTATAAATGAATATATAAAAGTTGAAAACATTGTGGCAAAAGGAGAAATTCCTCTGTTTTTAGCAATTTTTCCTGTTACACAATGTTTTCAAAAAAGTTTTAATAAAATTATACTAAAATTAAAGCATTCAATGTGGGAAAAATGAGAAACTGTTAGCTGTGAGTATTTTTTTTTTTAAGTTGTCTGCTACAAAGGGGTCGAGTCACATGTAATCTCGGGGAAAGGGCAATATTGGTAAATTAAGCTTTGTGATACAAATGGTGAAAGGTGAAGGACCCTGTTAAGGCTAACAATATATTCCAGCCCCTTCCTTTGTACACACAGGTCCCCTCATGTATATCATTATGGTTGACCTCATTCGAAACTGGCCTAGTTTATACCATCATTATATTATTCAAAAAAGAACAATTTATGTCCAGATGTATTCAGATAAAACATTGAATGATAATAGTAAAACCTGTTGCAATTATACATTCATGATAATTCTGTTCTTTTTCCATCTGACAGCAGGTACATCTCACTATAGTAACATTTTGAATTATAAACCCTTTTTAAAAATGGAAGTCTTGTCGGACAGCCATTCAATTTTGGAAGCCCAACAACATAGGGTTAGACAGTCAATTAAGGATTTTAGGATATGCGAAATGCCCCTTATCTAAGAGCATGGTCAGCCCTTTCTATCATTCTGTGTACAAAATAATTAACACATGTCTAGTCCAATTTGGCCTACCAGCAGTCACTGTGAATTCTCCTTTTCCCATAATTATCCTAACTCTTATCTTTTACACTAAATTCCTATGTTTCCATATTTAATTGTAAACCAGTTTCCTAATATGGTTGACTTCTGAAAACACTGTGGCTTTTCCAACTTTCTTTTCAATTCTGTATTAATTTTTTTACTTCCAATTATGACAGACTGGCAGCTGTCCTCAGGATAAATGGACCACTATTAGTACTGGTAACTTACCCAGGAATTGCTGTGATAAAACTGAAAAATTGATGAGTGCAGCGTAAAAAAACAAACAATCATTTAATCGTCTTCCAGCAATAGGTTTTACTTAGATAATTAGTGCATAAAGTGTTTTTTAAAGTGGGTTATAATGTTATAGGCTGACCATCTGTGACACAAGTATCTGTTTTATGTTTGATAAATGGCTTCTTTATATTCTACATAAACCCTTAGCCACTTTCAGATGCATTTTACACGCATTCTGCAGCAGACGGCTTCTAAAAAATACTTAGGCAAAATGAGGAATTCCTCATGGTGAGCAATTTCCCTTTTTGACCACAAGGATTTTTTTCAATTCTTTTCAATAATTATACTATCATTTCTTGCAAAACAATTTTTTTGAAAACCTGTATTTATAGGCTTTTTTAATGCATTTTAACGCTTTCCGACACACAACAAATCAGTTACAGACGACTTTGCAAGCATATAAGCAAAAACCATTAAATTTGTATTATTTAATATAGTTGAGAACATTTTGACAAAAGCATAAATTGCACAGTATGCTCGTTTTCTCATGTTGCTACAATGTTTTAAAGTCATCTGCTCCAGATGCGTCAGAATGTGTCTCTATGAGGGAAAGGTTTACAGAAAAGTGTTGTACATTTTATGTGTGGAATAGCCCACCACCATTTAATATCGCCAATAACGATCAGTGTCTCAGGTTAAATGTTGCATAAAACTTGTGTGCATTGATGCATTGGTTTTACAATTTTGAAATTAAGAAAAGATCATTTCTACAAATTCACGCTTCTCTGCACATGACACAGTTTGAATTCCTAAAACCCATCTCATTTAACTATTTGCTACATGCAGTCACATTCAGAAAGATCTGCTGCAGACGGATTTTGAAAAAACATAATGACCAAAGGAGAAATGTAGCCTTTTGTCACAATGTTTTCTACTCTGTTCAATTATAAACAAAAAGAATTATACATGTATTTGTAAAGATTTACAATGCTTTTGCCTACATGATTGAATGTTGTTTGTTATAGAGGGAAAGGGTTTTTAGTGTACAGTTAAGAGGTCAGTTTTAAGGTGAATGGACAGTGATAATATCTCATAAAGAGACCTCACTTTTAAGGTGAATATAGACTGATAATATCACATAACTTTTAAGGTTAATTATAAGGCAGTGATAACATCACATAAGATGACCTCACTTTTAAGGTAAATAGACAGTGATAATATCACATAAGATGACCTCACTTTTAAGGTAAATAGACTGATAATATCACATAAGGGGACCTCACTTTTAAGGTGAATAGACAGTGATAACATCACATAAGATGACCTCACTTTTAAGGTAAATATACAGTGATAATATCACATAAGGAGACCTCACTTTTAAGATGATTATAAACAGTGATAATATCACATAATGTGACTTCATTTTTTTTTTTAAGGTAAATATACAGTGATAATATCACATAAGGTGACCTCAATTTTATGTTGATAATGGACAGTTATATCACATAAGATCACCTCAGTTTTAAGGGGAATAGACAGTGATATCACATAAGTGACCTCAGTTTTTAAAGTGAATGGACTGATAATATCACATAAGGTAACCTTACTTTTAAGGTGAATAGACAGTGATTATATCACAGAAGATGACCTCATTTTTAAGGTAAATAGACAGTGAATAATATCACATAAGATGACCTCATTTTTAAGGTAAATAGACAGTGATGTCACATAAGGTGACCTGAGTTTTTCAAGTGAATGGACAGTGATAATATCACATAAGGTGACATCACTTTTGAGGTGAATAGACAGTGATAATATCACATAAAATGACCTCACTTTTAAGGTAAATTGACTGATAATATCACATAAGGTGACCTCACTTTTAAGGTAAATTGACAGTGATAATATCACAAAAGGTGACCTCACTTTTAAGGTAAATGGACAGTGATAATATCACAAGGTGACATCACTAATTGAGCTATCACAACATTTTATCTTAAACTCACACATTACATTATTTAGAATTTGAAATAAAAGAAAAACATATAAAATGTATGTGGTTTAACATGCATAATGTTATTTTCTGTGACTCAGAATGTTTGGATGTCTGCTCTTAAATAGGGTCCAAATGAACTTATTCTGTTTATTATAAGATGGTTGCTACTTGTGTTCAGAATAAGGCGCCCCTTTAAACTTCATGCATGACGCTCTGTTCTGGTATTTATTTAAATTTTCTTGGAATACAAATATCAGTGTAACCCCTTTCCCAGATGTCTTAACCCTTTCCCTCATATAGACACTTTTCAACCCCTAAGCATCAGACAGCTTTTTGAAAACATAGTGACAAAAGAAGAAATTGCTTAAAACGAGCAATTTCTCCTTTTGCCACAATGTTTTTCACTTTAAGTCATAGGTTATCCATTCAATTATGGAGATTTTCTATTTTTTGACAAACTATGTTCAAAGTCGTCTGCTGCAGAATTGTCGTATGAAGGAAAGGGTTAAGCGTTAAGTCATGTCAGAGACATATAAAACACATTTATATGTCTCTGCTCATTTTCTGCATTGGCATCAAGAGATATCTGTCAAAGGAAAATAGTTTAAACAGTTCAAGAGGCAATTGTGAGCAATTTCTCCTTTTGCCACAATGTTATCAAAACAGAGGCACGTAACAGAAAGCGTCTGTATGTGGGAAAGGGTTAAAATCATATAAGGTAAAGGGTTAAAACTTTCCCTTATATAGACGCTTTCTGAGGCCTCTGCAGCAGACAGCTTTTTGAAAACATAGTGACAAAAGAAGAAATTGCTCGTTTTTCCACAATGTTTTCCACTTTTAGTCATCCATTCAATTATAGAGATTTTCTATTTTTTGACAAAATATGTTTAAAGGTGTCTGCTGCAGAATTGTCGTATGAGGGAAATGGTTAATCATCAGTTCACAGCTATGGTATGTATGGCCCGTAATGTTACTTTGTTTTTCGACAGAGAAAAGACCGTGAATGCTAGAAAGCGTTTGAGGATGAAAAGTTAGGTTATATGATGCATAACCTTTCGAAAGCCTTTTTGTACTAAAAAGGAGTGAGGCCCTAACGTTTCAGTCCCTTTGCCCCATGTAGACAGATATTTATGCATCTACCGACGGCACCTTTTAAAAATATTGATGCAAAAGAATTAAGATATAGCTCATTATTGCTCCTTTTGCCATAATTTTTTAATCTCTTTTTAGTAATTTTTCTTTTATTTATATAGATTTTCATACCCGGGTAGATTGGTCTGGGTGTTTTCAAAGCGCAGCTGTAGATTTGTTGTATGTTGGAAAGGACTATTGTTCTAGATCTAGTAGATGAACTACATTGTTTAGAAAACTTTGTAATTAACTTGAAGTCTCTTTCATATTCATTCACATAAATTGGGCTTTGATATTGAAATGATAACAGGTATTATAATACCCACACCTTCATTTTCTAGTGAATCTTTCATAGATGGCATTTGAAAATCTGTTTTGCTAATGGGCTGGTATTGAGATTTTTTGTAAATTTTTAATATTGAAACAAGACTCCCGTATTGATCCCCCCCAACTCTTGCTTTCCGATCCCATCAAGTTTATACTTGTGCAAATAGCCATGGCCCATATAACCACAAATGCATTAACTCTTGCATTAATATTTATGTGATATATGGCGCATTACACTATGCATGGTAAACATTTGCAAAAGCAAGAAGAAAAACTTCATGAGTTAAGTTAGATAAACTTGACCCGTCATAATCCCCAATTGGCTCCCTGATTTTGTAGTTTTGTTTGATTGAGGATTACGCCATTTTCAACATTATTTCAGTTATTACACAGTCAGTTCACTTGTTCATGCTCCATGGGTAAACAAACATGTAGTAGTCTAGTACTTGTGCCACGACTGGGGTTCGAACAAGGGACGCCCGGTTTCTAATCCCCGACGCTAACCACTCGACCGACCACGGCAAATTTCTGATTTTGTATTTTAATCATTTATCTGCTACGATAAATTTAAGAGGCTTTCTGACGCCTCTGAAGCAGATGATTTTAAAAATTTGTGACAATGGAAGATATTGCTCAAAATGAGCAGTTTCTCCTTTTGCCACTATGTTTTCAACTTTTTTCAATATTTAATTCCGAATTTTGCCGAATTTTGCCAAATTTTGCCAAGATGATATCAAAGTCGTCACCTGCTGCATATTTGTTGTATTTGGGAAAGTGTTAACAGTCCTATGCTTTGTAAACAATATCCCTCATACAACAAATTCGCAGCAGACGACTTTGAAAACATTGTGACAAAAACCCAAAAATCTCCATAAAAGATAGCTTAATTGTTAAATAAATTTAAAAACATTGTGGCCAAAGGAGAAATTGCTCATCAAAATGCGTTTGCAGGTGAGAAAGCGTTAAAATGGATCATTTCAGGAAAAGAACTGACCAGTTGGCCGAGATGAACTTACTTACAGTTGAACAGGTTTTTTTTTTGAAGATGATCATAATTTAACCCTTTCCTACATACAAAAAATCTGCAGATGACTTTGAGACAAAATTATTGAATACCTATAAAAAATGATAGTTTGATTATTGGAAAGAGTCGAAAACATTGAACAATTTCTCTTTTTGCCACAGTGTATTCAAAAGTCTTCCGCTGCAGAGGCATAAGAAAGTGTCTATTTGTGGGGAAGGGTTAAACATATCTTCATCCAATACATGTTTCGAAGGTCAATAAATGTAGGGTCCAAGTTATAAGCTATTAACCCTTTCCCACTTTCAACAAATCTGAGCCAGACACATTTGTAAAACATCTATGCAAAAAATAGAAAATCTCTATTGATAAAACTATAAGCATTGAATAGTGATGAAAACATTGTAGCAAAAGAAGAAATTGCTTGTTTTAAGCAACTTCACCTTTTGCTACAAAGCTTCCAAATATCGTCTGCTGTTGCAGGTGGGAAAGGGTTATTTTCTACTTCGTCCGACATTTATATTGTATGTTTTATGTCCGATATCTGTTTCTTATGGCTTGGCCATTCATTCTTTCGGATGACAGACAAAAGTTATTGTAACTAGATTCATTGGTCATTCACAAATGGACTTGATAAGTAGCCAGTAGCCTGGGCAGAGTGTTGTGTGCAGTACTGGTGCCAGAAAGCCCAAACATACCTGTTGGGTGAACTGGTCACAGTCATATTTCTGAACAAGCATTGAAAACAGCTGTTAATCTCTAATCAATCAATGCTTATATACTACAGATGTTTAACATTTTGAATAACCTCTCCCTGATTTAAAATTAAGTGTTGGCGGGATAAGAAAGAAAAAGAAAAACAATTACTCTCAAAAATCTCAAATGTAATTTTGAGAAATTTCTCAAATTTCCACAATGTTTTCAAAAGTCAAATATCATTTTTGAAAGGGGTTGTTGGTTGATATATTTGACAGATGTTGGTGTCTGATATAAATTTGATGTGTTACTCATCCTTTACTATTAAATACAGATAACTTTTAAAAAACATTCTGGGGCGAGGAGATTTTACTCATGATGTCAGCAATTTCTCCTCATCCAACAATGTTTTTAACTCTTGACCGACTTCATCTTTCTTCGATATCAAAGGTCCAGATAATTATGAGTAGTCAGCTCTTTTCCTTCCCCACAATATCTCTATTATTATCCAACCAAACCCTATGATGTGGTACTCAAAAGATTCATCTCAATGACATGATCCTTTGAGTACCCACAACATAGGGTTAATAAGGGTCAAATAAGGATTTAGAACATGCAAAGCGCCCCTGAATTAGAGCTCTGGATAAAACACTTTTAATTTCTCAAATGTATTCCATTAACCCTTTCCTTCATACAAAAATTCTGCAGCAGACGACTTTGAACATATTTTGTCAAAAGATAGAAAATCTCTATAATTGAATGGATAACTTATGACGAAAAGTGGGAAACATTGTGGCAAAAGGAGAAATTGCACGTTTTGTGCAATTTCTTCTTTTGTCACTATGTTTTCAAACACCGTCTGCTGCAGAGGCTTCAGAAAGCGTCTATATGAGGGAAAGGGTTAATACACACATTTGTGTGTCGATCTTTGTGTCAAGGTCATAGCTTTTCAACCCCTTGACTATGAAAGTTCATAGTTTGACAAAAAGGATGCTCATAAGTAGAGGAGGTGTCATGAACCTGACACAAAGTGGAGGTTACCAGCTTTTGGAGTTCCAAACTCTTGTTAGTTTCCTTTTCCTTGAGCAGTTGATGAACCTTGATGCAATTAGGTTACACTATTACATGATAATAACCTTGACCTCACATCATTTATACAAGGTGAAGGCCACCGACTTTGGATGAAGTGATTTCGGTTCTTGTCAGACATTTTAGACATTCATATTCAACAGAAATATGGTTGATAAGCAGAAGGTTTATCATGACTTCGATAAAAATATTATTTATACCAAGTCATTAACCCTTTCCCTCATATAGACGCTTTCTAACGCCTCTGCAGCAGACAGCTTTTTGAAAACAAAGTGACAAAAGAAGAAATTGCTCAAAACAAGCAATTTCTCCTTTTGCCACAATGTTTTCCACTTTTTTCCACAGGTTATCCATTCAATTATAGAGATTTTCTATTTTTTGACAAAATATGTTTAAAGTCGTCTTCTGCAGAATTGTTGTATGAAGGAAAGGGTTAAGGGCATCATGTTTAGGAGTGAAATATTAGTGTTTATAACATTTATAGCATTTTTTTTTTAGATTTTTCAATCTGAGTCACTTTCTTGAATAGAAATCATTGATTGATTGTTAAGTATTTTTACGCCACCCAAGAACAATTTTCTGTTATATCAATTCCTCGGTAAAATACCAGTACTTTTGGTCCATGGCGCCATTACTACCATTTTTAAAGTCTTTGGTATGACCCTGAATAGAAATCAATTATTACAACTTTCTTATTAGCACAGTAACAAAATTATTGAGTTAAAAATGGGGGGAAATCTAATTTTTCCTTTTCCAATGATACGTTTGAAAGTTTTCATCTATATCACAGAAAAGGGTTGAAGGGAAAGAGTACAATGTTGGGTTTTATTATTTCCAGTAAACAACAATGTCATGTTCACGATCCTGACATTTACCCTTTCCCACATACAACGAATATGTAGCAGACAACTTTTGGAACATCTACCCAATTTGTTTAAACATCTCCATAAATGAAAGGATACTTTTTTAGAAGCGTTGAAAGTTGTGGGAAAAGGAAAAATTGCCCTTTATGAGCAATTTTCTATTTTGTCGCAATGTTTTCAAAAGCCGTCTGCTGCAGGAGTGTCAGAAAGTGTCTGTTTGTGGGAAAGGGTTAAATGACCTTATTGTAGTAACCATTTGGTAAAAGTTATGTCTACAATAATGAGTTTTCTTCCTAACTACACCAGCACTGCTTTTATCCCTGTTATTCTGTTAACCCTTTCCCTCATATAGACACTTTCTGACGCCTCTGCAGCAGACGGCTTTTTGAAAACATAATGCACGTTTTGTGCAATTTCTTATTTTGACACAATGTTTTCCACTTTTAGTCATAGGTTATCCATTCAATTATAAAGACTTTCTAGGTTTTGACAACATGTGTTCAAAGTCGTCTGCTGCAGAATTGTCGTATGAGGGAAAGGGTTAAGTTCACAGTTTATTGACAGTAAAATGGCTCAAACGTGAGGCAACTTCTTGACTCTCATTCCACAGTGTTTTTCCAAGTGTTTTTGCCAAGTCACAGTAGCTTAGTTGGGAGCAACATGTGCTAGCTGCCAAAGCAGGGTTTGTGAGTTCAAACGCCTGCTTGGCCAACATTCTTTCTGACATTTGATATATGTCATAGTGCCGGGCGCCCTTTGTCATCCACCATTGGTCTATGTTGAGAAGAAGCAAGTTGCTTGGAAAGAATATTGCCTGTAGTACTGGTGTGAGGAAGCCATGGGAAGCCCAACTGGTTGCCGTGATGTGTCTGAAAAATTGTTGAAAATGGCATTAAACCCAAATAAATCAATCAACAAATCAAATGGTCCTATTTTTCCTCAGATGTTTCAAAGGAAATGACTCTAAAATACACTATCAGTTGAATAGTTAAACCCAAATAAATAAATCAACAAATCAATTAAATGGACCTATTTTTCCTCAGATGTTTCAAAGGAAATGACTCTAAAATACACTATCAATTGAATAGTTAATGAAGTCTGACCACTGATAATCAATTCTGGACAGGACCAGTGATAGCAGACAACAGTTTTTTAGTGCCAGTGTTGGCTGGTCATATCGTGCATGATGAATGACCCCCAACCTTTGTCAAATATAGCCTATTTAATATTCCATATTTCACCATAAATGGTCACCCTTAGGGCCCATTGACCCTCGTAACCCAGTACCTGATATGTGAATCTTAGACTTTCACAAATTGATAACATTAGAGGGGAAAAAAATGGAAAAAGCTGGACCTAAGATTAAATATTTTTCAAAGAGTTCATGATGTTGTTAAAAAGAGGAAATTTAAAGTGCCATAAGCATCTCATTTATGACACTGTTTTCAGAAGTTGTCTGTTGCAAGGATCTCTAAGGTTGTCTTTATTAGGGAAAGGGTTAATGACTGACCAATACCACTTAATATTCGGTATTTATTGACCAAAACTTGACCGCTTTGACCACTAAATTGCTCTACCACTGAGAGTAAGGGCGTAAAGTCTGAACTTGTCAATTTGCACATTATTCCATTATTGCTGTTAATAATGAAATTATTGACCAATCAGCAAACAAGGGGTTTTGATCTGCAGGAGACCTCTTCTTCAGGAAATGGAGGGTGATAATACACAATTAGTGGAGAGAGAGAATCACACGAAAACTGAATGCATTATGGTCTTGGGCAGCTTTTAATTAGTGATGGCATCTTTGTATATAGTGCCTTCCAGATTAACCCATTTCCTTTTAATCCCGTCTAACCCTTTCCCACATACAGATGATTTCTGACGCCTCTGCAGCAGATGACTTTTGAAAACATTCTGGCAAATGAGCAATTTCTTCTATTGGCAGAAAGTTTTTAACTGTATTTAATAATTATACTTTTATTTAATTTTTTTTTTCATTCGTTTGTTTTCAAAGTCGTCTGCTGCAGATTTGTTGTATGTGGGAAAAGGTTAAAATTTGGTCAATTTGAAAAATCTAAAAGAGTAGGAGTAGTGAATAGATCTATCTATATGAGTCCAATCAGAGAGGAAGAAAACAGAAAAAAATGGTCAAATAATTTCTAAATTTAATTGTTTGTTTGCTTCTTGAAATATGTTTAATAATAACAATTCGTGATTTAACTCTTTCCCGCATGCAGAGGCATTCTGCAGCAGATGACTTTTGAAAACATTGTACGTGGCATTTTATGGAGAAAAAGCACCAAGTTGGTTAGTCTGCTGCAGATTTGTTTAAAGTGGGAAAGGGTTAAGTCCTTTATCAAAACCTACAAATCAATGTTATCTAATAAATTCTGGTCTGTCAGAGAGCTCTATGATTTTAGTGACGCTATCAAAAAGTCAGGAAAGCAACATTCACAGGGACAAAAAGAGCCAATTGATTTTATCACTCTACCTAATGTTAGATTTAAAATGCATCTATCATTTTTATTATACCAGTATCGAAGGGCAAAGAATTTTTTTTAAGTTTTCTGAAATCCTGGAAAAATTTTCGTGTAATTTGCATACCACGAGGGATAAAGTTTAGCAAGACTTTCTATCACTTCCACCAGACACTGATGCCCATGTAAAGATACCTATTCAATGGATGTCAGATTTTTTTGAAACCTTGTCTAGAACCTGTCATTCATGGTATGTTTTGCGTGTCACAAGGGGGCATGACTCTGTATGATGAAAGGTGACATTACTGTTGGGAGTGAGGAACTTGTCGATTCTGGGTACCCATTTATGACAAACAAAATCAAATTAATTTGTCTAATTTTTCAAAATTTACTGTCTGGCTAACACTTTAGGTCATGATTTACCCTTTACAACATACAAAAAATCTGCAGCAGACAACTCTGAAAACATCTGTGCAAAATATGGAAAACCTCATTAAAACAAGTTTAATTACTGACAAGAGTTGTAAATTATGAGCATTTCCTTCTTTAGCCACAATGTTTTGAAAAGTCAGTTTTAATGTAATGTTAACCCTTTCCCTCATATAGACGCTTTCTGACGCCTCTGCAGCGGACGGATTTTTGAAAACATAGTGACAAAAGAAGAAATTGCACAAAACGTGCAATTTCTCCTTTTGCCACAATGTTTTCCACTTTTTGTCATAGGTTATCCATTCAATTATGGAGATTTTCTATGTTTTGACAAAATACGTTAAAAGTCGTCTGATGCAGAAATGTCGTATGAGGGAAAGTGTTAAAGCCTGTAACCCTCTGAGCGCCATGGAGGGCAGCCATTACTACAATTTTTTAAAGTGTTTGGTTTAACCTGGCTAGGGATCGAACCCACAGCCTCCCACACTCAAGGCAGACGCTATACCACTAAGTTACAACACCTGTGACCAAGGTGGTTTCTTCACCTTCAATCCAAATGTAATATCAAGACGTCGACCTAGAGCCAATGTCACATAAAAAATAGTGCTATAAGTATTGAGTTAAACCCTTTCCCACATATAGA
Source organism: Serripes groenlandicus (assembly GCA_031761405.1). NCBI lineage: Eukaryota > Metazoa > Mollusca > Bivalvia > Cardiida > Cardiidae > Serripes > Serripes groenlandicus. Next base: position 59,384,291 of record JASEVX010000001.1, read on the forward strand.
CAACGATCAAAACATTTTGTCAAAAACATAAAATATCTCAATGAATGAGAATTAAATACAGTTGAAAACAATCTCTCCTTTTGTTACAATGTTTTCAAAAGTCATCTGCTGTGGAAGTGTCAGCAAGTGTCTATATGTATTTGGGAAAGCGTTACTATGCTGTGATCATGCCATGTTCTGTTTCATCACATCTAAATACTTTCCATATGCAGATGACTTCTGACACGGTTTTCAAAATACTGTTGGAAAAGGCCCAGTGGGTATCACTTAGATCATTACTTATTGTAACTTATCATAACCAATATAATATTATAGGTTTTGAGGTCAAATAAGAATTCTAGAACAAACAAAAAATGTGTTCAGAACTCAGAATACTGATGTCTTTTGCTCTACTCTATAATTAAAAGTGATTAGTACTTTTCCATCCAGGTAAAGCATATTACAAGTTGTTTGAGGCAGATTGGATGAATATATCAGTGAGTGGTCATTGACACAGAGAAGGTTATTGACCAGTTGGCAAATAGCCACCAGTAGTACTGTACTGATGTTGAACAGTATGATCAATGTCACATAAAAATAGTGCTATAACTTATTAAGTTAACCCTTTCCCAAATATATACACTTCCTGACGCCTCTGCAGCAGACAACTTTTGAAAACACTGTGTCAAAAGAAGAAATTGCTCTAAACAAGCAATTTCTTCTTTTGCCACAATGTTTTCAGCTGATATTTTAGTAAATATACCCACATTTATAGAGCATTTCCGTGTTTTTGCATGGATGTTTTCAAAGTTGTCTGCTGCCGTTTGTTGTATGTGAGAAAGGATTAACTATCATAAGTATATGTAAAGTATAAAACAGTATTACTATTATGTGGGACTGTATAGTATACGTCATGTAGTTACAAAGTTTCTTTAAAATTTCGTAGTTTTGTTTTATTGGGGTTTTACGCCGCTTTCAACATTAGTTTAGTTATATGACGGCGACAGTTCACTTATTCATGATCCCTGGGTAAACAAACCAGTACTAGGCTAGAAAATGTGCCTTGCCCATGGGCACTCCACCATGACAGTCGAGCTGCGACTGGAAATTTAACCCGGGATACCCGGTTTCAAATCCCCGAAGCTAACCACTCGACCACGGCGGATTCCTGTAGACAGGCTAAGACTACAGGTATATAGAGATCAATGGTCTGGTGATCCGAATGTCCTGGGTTTGAATCCTGCAGGACTCACTAAAGGTCAACCTTTTGGATCTGTTGACACAGTCAGCATGAGTGTTGGCTGAGTATCTAGGAAGCAGCCATCGAAGGTGATTAATATAAGTTGTTAGAACTTCATTATTGATGTAAAATGTCAATAAATGTCAATAACTTCCTTTTTATCCCTCGGAATAGTTGAATGAACCCTTTCCCTCTTATAGATGCTTTCTGAAGCCTCTGCAGCAGACGGCTTTTAGAAAACATGGCGACTAAAGAAAAAATTGCTCAAAACGAGCAATTTCTCCTTTTGACCCCATGTTTTCGACTCTTATAATTCAATAGTTATACATTTATTTGTAGAGGTCTTGCATATTTTTACCTGGATGTTTTCAAAATCGTCTGCTGCGAATTTGTTGTATGTGGGAAAGGGTTAATAATTGTTTTCCCAGCAGCCGACTCTAACACACTGTATCAGGTATGGGGTTAAGGGTTAGTAGAGTTGTGAATATTCTTACCTAGATATTGATTAGCATCTTTCCTTGATGGTCATTCCAGTTTCTTCTGATTTATAGCACACCTGAGTTCATCACTTTAACCCTTTCCACACCTATAGACGCTTTCTGACGCCTCCGCAGCAGATGACTTTTGAAAACATCGTAACAAAATGAGAACTTGTCCTTTTGCCACAATATTTTCAACTTGTTTCAATAATTAGACCTAGCTACAATTATAGATTTTCGATATATTTTGGTAGACATTTTCAAAGTCGTCTGCTGTATGTGGGAAAGGGTTAACATGACCCAAATTCATGAACTATTTACCCAGTGGCCTCATTTTTTTGCCTAGATGTTTTTGAAGTCGTCTGCTGCAGATTTGTTGTTTGTGGAAAAAGAAGAAGTCATTGCACCAACTATATAGGATTTAGAGGTCAAATAATGATATTCAGGAAATTAAATACTATAGCCGTGTTCACACTGGCATCTGAAACCAGTTTAAAACCGACTTGAAAACTGATTTAAAGCCTTATATCGTTTTAGCCGTTCACACTACAATACTCTTAAAACGACTTCATACCGATTTAACGAAACCACCTTCTAAAGTGTTTTCAAACCAGTTCAGCTGATTCGACTTGGCCTGAAACCGTTTTAACGCTCAGTCTGAACGCGCAAGTGATTTAACCAAACCGCTTCAGCTGCGCGCATGCGTAGGACCAACTTCCTGTTTCTGTCAATTTTGGCGCCAGTCATTTCATCCTTTGTGTTGGTTCCTGAAGCGGTGCCAGCCCCTGCAACACAGCAACACTGGGCCTATTGAATGTCATTGGTTATTATCTCAAAAAGTTGTAAAACAAAATCATGAAGTAAACAAAAATGGACACGGGCTATAAAGTTATGAAGAGTTTATGTATATAGGTCAGTTATATGATGTGTTAAAAGCATTATAGACATGGAAACAATATTTTATAGGGCTATGTCACCATGTGTTACAGTCCTAATTAAACCCCGGGCAAAAATGTGGTTTTAGTCTAGATATTACTATTGATAGTTTGTTATTTCATTAAAAAAGGGTCACCAAAAAAGTGATGTAGAATTAAAACTGTAAAATATCCTATTGTCAAAACTGCACTACATAGATCTTTTTTTTATTAGAGAGCTCTAGGAAAGGGGGAGGGGAGGGGGTTATTCTCGAAAGAACCATCTCTGAAATAATTATTTTGATTACTAAAAATTATAGATTTGTTTAATTTGTGTTTTACGCCATTTTCAACATTATTTAAGTTATATCCTGGCAACAGTTCACTTTTTCATAATTCCTCGGTAGACATTAACCAGTACTAGGCAAGGAAATGTGCCGTACCAAAACTGATGTACCGCGACTTGGAATCAGACCGGGGATGCCCAGTTCAAAAACCCGATGCTCTAACCACTCAACCACGGCAGATTCCGAAAAGAAAGATATTGTAGAGCAAAGACAAGGTTACACTGCCTCCTCCAGTGGTCAATTTTATTTATAGTGCAATTCAGCCAAGTTCAGAGCACTGTGGAATCACAATTTCCACAAATCTGCTTCACTGACAACTTTGAAAACACATAGGCAGAGATATTGATAATGTCTATAAATGAAATTATAATGATTGAAAAGAGTTGAAAACATTTCGACAAAAGGAGAAATTGCTCATCTTGATTTTAGAATATTGAATAAGCATGTTTATATCTAGAGCTCGGACAGAGCTTCAAGTTTCAGAGTAATAGATATATTGAGGGCTTGGCTTGAAACGGTTGTAACTAAAAACCTATTTTGAAAACCCTGGTTTAGGGGCAATTTTGACCCCTTTGTAAATAATGCAAATTTAGGTGTCATTGCTCAGAACGAGCAATGGCACCTAAATTTCCATTGTTTACCAAGAAAAATGATTTAACGCTTATAAAGACTTTATGGCGAGGTGATTAACCTTGGTAAAAAAAATACCAATTTTAGTTACAAACATTTCACGCCAAGCCCTCGATATTTGACCGCTGCAGGAGTTCATTGTAACCATTTTGTTATGACTCTAATCGCTGAAGCTCAATATATTCATCTGATGTGTTGGCCCTTCCGGTTGATTAAGCAAATTTGTTACATTTTCCCTAGAAGTTCAATATATATTCATATTTGCTTCAATTATTATTTATGGTCAATACAGACTGAATGGAGAGAGACGATATGAAAGTATATCCCTCGATGTTGGTCAGTTTAAAAGGAAATAATTGATTTTAATTTGTCATATTCTTTGTAAGTGTTGATTTAAGGTCAAGTTCATAATGAATGACTATACAAACTTTATTGTCCGCTTGAATTGAAGAACTAATTAGAAGCTCAGTTAAAAATTAATCAGCAATAAGTAACAGAAGGACAACTCAAATGGGCATCATATAAATTCAAAAGTGAATCACCTATAACAGAAGTACAATTCAAATGGGAATTAATCAGTTGTACCAGAAATATCATTCAAATGTAAAGCACTTCGTTGTAACAGAAGTACAATTCAAATGTGAATCATTTGTAATAGAAGTACAATTTAAAAGTGAATCATTTGTAACAGCGGTACACTTCAAATGTGAATCATTTGTAACATAACTACATTTAAAATGTGAATCATTTGTAACATAACTACATTTAAAATGTGAATTATTTGTAACATAACTACATTTAAAATGTGAATCTGGTGTAGATAAGATGCATGCCTCATGGCATTAAATCTTTATTTGATTCTTCATTCCTATGTTGGTGGTAATCAAAAGATTGGTATTCTCATCGTAATCCCTTCAACATAAAAGTTATTTGATTGGGGGACAGTAAGCAAGAACACTTCTCTAGTCTAACCACCATTCTTTTCTAAATCAGAAGCAGGAGAAAGCATATCAAAATACTGATTAATAATTTTCTGCATCTTTTGCCTTTGATGCTTTTGAAAATTATCTGCTACAGATTTGTTGGATGTGGGAAAGAGTTCAAAACAATGTAAGATGAGTTATTTAATTACATTTTATCTTTTTTGACCAATTGTGGAATATGTGGATAAGAGCTAAAAAAAAAAAATGGTTATATTAAATAAAAGATGACAATTACTGTTGAAATTTGACCCTTCAAAATGAAAACATTGAATTGTGGCTGCTTTTATTGACCAAAAGATTACAAAGGAATGACCAAATTGGGGATCAAATATCATTCGAGTAATGTGGGGCCAACAAAGGAATCCACTAGATACAGGAAAATTATAAGCTATGTAATATGTACGTACCTGAGGCTAGCATTTAAACATAGGTCACCTAAGACAATAGTTTCAGGGAGACTAGAACCATAGTAAAAGAGCCAGGATAAAATACAGTCATTTCCATCTGTAAAATGTGTCTATGTTAAATTAGATTAAATATATCAAATGCTATACAGTTGTTACTTATTGGCGCACCTGAGCTAAATGCTCATCATCATCATCTGGTGAGCTGTTGTGACCGGTCTTTGTCTGTCGTTCCTCAACGTTTTGCTTCAAATGATATCTCCTACTAATCCGCTTGGCCAATTTCGAATCAACTTGACTGGGATGTTGCTTGGGTGGTCACTTTTCAAAGATGTTCAAAGAATTGAAATCCGATCCTTTTAAAAGCAAGGACGCCAGTGGGTGGAACTTATTTTCCTTAAATGTGTAACATAGTAAAAATTTAAATAATCTTCTTGTGCAAAAGAACTGGCCTGATTTTAAAATAAATTGGCAAAAATGTTCTTTTGTTTACAAAAATTGTTTCCCTCTACCTAGACTTTTGAAATGATTCCGATCCGATTAAAAATATGGCCACCAGGGGGCGGGGCTTGTTTTCCTTATTTGTATAAAGAGAGAAAACTTAAAAAGCATTGCTGCCAGTTGCTAGGGCTAATGATTTCCTTATATGATCAAAAAATCTGTTATGAAAATTATTTGGCACAACTTTTCATTGGGTGACCCTCTAGTGAGATTGTTTAAATTATTCCGATCTGTTGATATATAAACATGACCACCACAGGGCAGGGTTCACTTTGCTTATACTTATGTATATATATAGTAAACAATTTGAAAACTATTTAACTTCTATTAAATCAGGTGAGCGTTATAGGACTGTCATGGCTCTTGTTTTTCATTCATGCATTCCCAAAAACTTCAGTTAACCCTTTCCTACATATAGACGCTTTCTGACACCTCTGCAGCAGAGGTCTTTTGAAAACATTTTGACAAAAGAAAAATTGCTCAAAACCTCATTTATAGGTATTTTCTGTGTTTTTGCCTAGATCTTTTCAAAGTCATCTGCTGCAGGTTTGATGTTAGTGGGAAAGGGTAATGGAGGGGTAAACATGTCTTTTTTTGACAATATCTCTCTTAAAAACCAACAAAATGTATGTTGTTGGTAACTCAAAAGAATTGTCTTGGTGGGTTGGTTTTGTTTCAGTACCAAACCAAAATGTGTAAAGGTCAAATAAGGAATTTAGAGCATGAAATATACACCTAATTATAGAGGCATTGTAATATTTATCCCTTTTCAATAAATGGAAGCTCACTGTCACCTTTTTGCAGCTGGCGACATTTGACAACATTGTGACAAAAATTGAAATTGCTCAAATAAATGCCAATTTTTAGTTTTTGCCAGAACGTTTTCAACTTGATTCAAAAATTGTTCTTTCATTTATAGTTTTTTTTATGTTTTCAAATTTGTATGTAGCAGTGAGTTGTGTATGGAAAGTGTTGTACTACATGAAGCTTCGTCCCTGGCCTAGTAGTTGTACTATATATATGTCCAGTAATTAATGTTGGTCACGTTTACTGGTGATTAATTGGTTGAGTTCAAACTCCTCAATCATACATACCTTTGGACAAGGTGACCTATCCAGTGATTCAGACCGGTCTAGAAAATAATAGCTCTTGCTGGACTTGTCTAGAAAACTTGCGCTGGCAGGGCCAGTTTAGAAAACAATAGCACCGCTAAGACAGCATGAATTGTGGGTTTGATTATTTACTTATATCTTTCCCACATACAGACGCATTTTGAGCATTCTGTGACAAAATACCATTGTGCTTTCTACCCTATTCAAAATTTAAAAAATAAAAAAAATATAAAACATATTTTAGTTCATATTACAATGTTTAATTCTTGTTTTCACTTTCTTTATTCCTCAATTCTGAAAATGTTACTGTTAACCCTTTTCCACTATTAAGTTTCATGAATTGGGGTTTAAAGCCTCTTTCAACGCTTTTTCAGTCATAAAGACAACCAGTTAACATGCCCATGTTTTTTTCTTGCATTCTCATATGAGTACTTCGCACAATTATCTTCTCAAGCAACTGAATGTTTGTCCACAGAATTTTAGTCCATTGGTCAAAAAAGAACGTTGCTCAGGTCATATTGACTATCGCCACATGTCAGAAACATTGTTGGCTCAGCTTGGGTTCAAACTGACAACCCCTGGATTCACAGCCCCACATATATAGCTACCGGTGCTCTGCGACAACAATTAAGTGAAAAGTGTGAAGATGAAAATTGAGTGATGTGAACTAATTGATTAGTGACAACATTTTCCTGTACAGCCTGGCCATTGGAGGGTGAATAGTTTCACAGTGTTTTAATAAATAATGCATGATTTGTGCATCCTGAACACATTGACCCTCATCTCAATTTAAAACCCTTTCCCCCATACGACAATTCTGCAGCAGACGACTTTGAACATATTTTTCTCAAAAAATAGAAAATCTCTATAATTGAATGGATAACCTATGACTTAAACTGGAAAACATTGTGGCAAAAGGAGAAATTGCTCGTTTTGAGCAATTTCTTCTTTTGTCACTATGTTTTCAAAAAAGCCATCTGCTGCAGAGGCGTCAGAAAGCGTCTATATGAGGTAAAGGGTTAAAACCCTTCATTCTCACTAAATCAATGCAGCTTCATGTGAATCCAAGCCGGTTTGGGAACTACCACCCCAGGTTGCTGACAGTCCATCAGAATATGATTGAAAAATTGTTGAAACGGTGTTAATCCCAGAAAATGTGTAGCTGCAGTCATGTGGGACTGAGATCCACACCTCTGTTAACCCTTTCCCACATACAACAAATCTGCTGCAGATGACTTTCAAGAAAACAAATAAAAATACGGAAAATCTAAGTTATTGAACGTATAATTACTGGAAAAAAATTGAAAACATTTAGGCAAAAGGAGAAATTGATAGTTTTGAGCAATTTCTCCTTTTGCCACAATGTTATCAAAAGTCGTCTGCTGCAAAGGCGTCAGAAAGCATCTATATGAGGGAAAGGGTTAATTATGTATCCGTATAAGACTTATTTGAAGGCATAAGGCTTTTGGTCTTATAAAGATTATTCTTTACCTTTTTCTAGACTGCAGACAACATTTGAAACATTTTGAGAAAAGGAGAAAATTTGCTCACTGCTGACATAATTATAGAGTGTTTTCTCCTTTTCTCACAATGGTATGAATTCTATATATTAAAATCAGGCTTGTTTTTATCAGGATTTGCCATGCTTTCCCTCAGATGTGTTTTGGAATATACTACTCTTAAAAGATTGTATAGGAAACCTCAATTAAAGATTGCATCGAGAAGGACGGGGTTTTATTAGAGTGTCCAAGGACTTCCTGAATGGCGGTAGTCACTCATAAAGATCATGTACACACACAGGTCTGGATAAAACTCCTCCATTGCTTTTTTCAAGTAATATTATAATTTAATATTCCATTAAAGCCTCTGTTTAAAGAAACGTAAAATATTTTTTTGTTGTCATGGTAATTTAAAAGAGTACCTACAATATAGGTTATGCCAGTGAAATCAGGATTTTGTGTCATATTGACTAGCCGTAACATGAGCTTTGCACAAAGCTTGTTACATGCAGTAATAAATTTTACAGGTTTCAAGTGGTATGAATGTAAACTGACCTTTGTCGTTGGTGTCAATACATTTTGAGGTTTTTGATATTCAATGGGCACGAGGTGCTTAACTGAATTAAACATGCATATGTTTACCTGACGTTTACATTTATCTGTCTTGCAACTTCATTTTCAAAGGTTCATTTACTTTAACCCTTTCCCTCATATAGACGCTTTCTGACGCCTCTGCAGCAGACGACGTTTTGAAAACATAGTGACAAAAGAAGAAATTGCACAAAACGTGCAATTTCTCCTTTTGCCACAATGTTTTCAACTTTTTGTCATAGGTTATCCATTCAATTATGGAGATTTTCTATGTTTTGACAAAATACGTTCAAAGTCGTCTGCTGAAGAATTGTCGTATGAGGGAAAGGGTTAAACCTTTCCCACCCGCAGACCCATTTTCTTATTATCTGCAGCAGATAACTTTTGAAGAGATTGAAATTTGACCATTTGCCACAATGTTTTCATCTCTATTCAATGCTTATACTTCGCATTTTTCAGTTTCCATACATTTGCTTAGATGTTTTTTAACCCTTTCCCACATACAGCAGATCTGCAGCAGAAGACATTGAAATAACCTAGGCAAAAATATGGAAAATCTCTGTAAATGAAAGTTTAGACATTGAAATGAGTTGAAAACAATGTGGCAAAAGGAGAAATTGTTTGTTTTGAGAAATTTTTTCGTTTGTCGACAATTGTTTTCAAAAAGCATTAATCTGCTGCAGAGGCGTCAGAAAGCTTCTATATGCGGGAAAGGGTTTAACCTTTAACTTTGAACATATTTTGTCAAAACATAGAAAATCTCTATAATTGAATGGATAACCTATGACTAAAAGTGGAAAACATTGTGGCAAAAGGAGAAATTGCTTGTTTTGAACAATTTCTTCTTTGTCACTATGCTTTCAAAAAGCCGTCTGCTGCAGAGGCGTCAGAAAGCGTCTATATGCGGGAGAGGGTTAAGTCGTCGGCTGTACATTTGCTGTATGTGGGAATTAGTTAAATCCTCTATACCATGTAGAAGAACATATTAATCCTTTCTCTTATACAGAGTATTTCCGAATAATTGAGTAAATTTTCCTTTCCCCACAATGTCTCCAAAAGTTGGCTGTTTTAAAACCTTCTTTAAAAAGATTGTAGGAAAAAGAGAAAACGGTCAAGATCGGTAATTTCCATGTCTTTCATAATGTTTGTATTATAGTTGTCTGCTGCAGAGGCATAAAAAATCTTCTGTTCTAACGCAATGGTTAACCAAAGCCCATATCAGTTGGAATGCATTAATTTGCTGTAAGATAGGCAATCAAATCGCAAATCTTGCTCATTATGAGCAGTTTTGCCTTTTGCGACTATGTTTTGTGCAAGTCGTGTACTGCAGATGTGTGCACATATATATATGGGAAATGGTTAGATTGAATGAAACTTCTTCTTTTTATTATGCTCACTGCTATAATTCTCAACCAAACTCTATGGTGTTGGTACGTACTTGTAAGAATCATATTGTCAAGCCGATGGCAATCATCATCCACAACATACAGGTTTTAGAGTAATTGTGAAATAAAGAAGAATCGTCTTTAATGGTGTCAAAAGACTATGACCACGGGCACTGACATAAACGGTCTTATCTCTTATGGCCAGAAAGAAGGTCAATGTTTCATGATGTGTCCACTCTTTATCTTAAACTTGACCAACAGTTCACTAAAGTAGGGTTATCCATATTTAGGACACTGCCTTTTAACCCTTTTCCACATACAACTAATTTGCAGCAGACGACTTTGAACATATTTTGTCAAAAAATGGAAAATCTCTATAATTGAATGGATAACCAATGACTATAAGTGGAAAACATTGTGGCCAAAGGTGAAATTGCTCATCATGAGCAATTTCACCTTTGGCCACAATGTTTTAAAAAGTCGTCTGCTGCTATTGCGTTAAAATGCGTCTGCCGGTGGGAAAGGGTTAACCATTTCCCTTATATAGACGTTTTCTGAGGCCTTTGCAGCAGACGATTTTTGTAAACATTGTGGCATAAGGAAAAGTTACTCATGAGCAATTTCTCCTTTTTGCCATAATGTTTTCAACTTTATTAAAAAAAAAAAAAATCTTTCATTATTACTGATTGTCGATGCTTTTATCTAATTGTTTTCAAAGACCTTTGCTGAAGATTTAAAGAATTGGGGAAAGGGTTAAATAAGCATATATATATAAAGCTGAACCCTTTCTCAAATAGAGAGGGATTACATATCCCTCCTAATCTGGCCATTTATTAATCCCTTAATGGATGCAAATGTCATCTGCAGCAGAATTTAAGACTAGAAATTATTGAAGAAAAGGGAGTAACTGTTTGAGACAAACAATTTTTTCCGATTTCCACAATGTTTTGAATTCTGTATTATTATTATATATCTAATCTATTAAATTAAAAATATTTCAGTTTATTTAGCTCACCTGAGCACAAAGCGCGGGGTTAGGTTTTGTGATCACTCAAACATTGTCCATCGTCGTCTGTTTGTCTGTCTGTTTTCATTTTCCTATAAACAACTTCTTCTCCTAAACCAATGAACCAAATTTAAAATAATTTCACAGGAATGTTCCTTAGTTCGTTCACTTCCTAAGTTGTTCAAATAATTCAATTTCATGTAGATCTTTGCATCAGGGATATATGCCAAAACTGCAAAAATCTTCTTGTCCAAAAGTATTGGTCCTATTGACAATTTTTGGCACCAATGTTCCTTGGGTGACCCTCAACCAAGATTGTCCAAATTATTCCGATCCGTTGAAAAGCATGGCTGCCAGGGGGCAAAGTTGATTTTCCTTTTATATGGGTTTATATAGTTAAAGCTTAAAAATTCTTCCTTTCCAAAAGTACAAGTTCAAGTTATTCAGATGCATTGATAAACATGGCCACCATTTGGCAAAGCTTTTTTTGCTCATATGTTAACCCTTTACCACATGCAGCAAATCTACAGCAAACATAGTGACAAAAACCTGAAAAATCTCCATAAAAGATAGCTTAATTGTTAAATAAAGTTGAAAACATTGTGGCCAAAGGAGAAATTGCTCATCATGAGCACTTTCAGCTTTGGCCACAGTGTTTTCAAAAGTCGTCTGCTTCTAATAATTGCGTCAAAATGCGTCTGTAGGTGAAAAAGGGTTAAAAGAGTAAATACTTTGAAAAGTATTGAAGTTCAATTAAATCAGGTGAGCAATATTAAGGATCATCATGGTCCTCTTGTTAACAGATGTTTTCAAAGCAGACGCAAATAAAATACATGGATCATGAAAGGAAAATGGTTACATATCATCCTTTTTGAATTCCAGCAACTTGTAATGTTTTCCCTGCATTTGAACACCTTATGACTGTTCATTTCTTTTGTTGCTGCTGTAATATTATGTCAACTAGGTAATTTAGGGCAGAAAGTAAGTAAGTTTGTAAGTTCAGGATCAGTGTCCTTTCATTTTCTATATATTGCATAATAGGTCAGAATAGAGTTAATAGTGCCTCATGACAATGACCTACTATCTACACCTAGTCTTTGGATAAATTGGATAAACCCTTTCCCTCATACACCAACCTGCTGTAGACAACTTTGATCTGAAGGAAAACATAAGAACTCTTAGTAATTGAAAGTTCAATTTTGTTACATAACATTTTTTATGCCCCCACGGAATCTCCGATTCGGGGGGCATATAGTTTTTGGCCTGTCTGTTGGTTGGTTGGTCTGTTGGTCTGTCTGTCTGTCTGCACAAAAAAACCTTTAACCTTGACCACTACTTTTGAACCATAACAGGTACGGCTACCATATTTCACATGTGTATTCCTTGTGACATGACCTTTCTGTCAGTACCAAAATTTTAGACCTTGCGACCTTGACCTTTGACCTAGAGGTTGCCATTCTCGAAAAAAACTTTAACCTTGGCCATTACTTTTGAACCATAACAGATACGGCTACCATATTTCACATGTGTATTCCTTGTGACATGACCTTTCTGTCAGTACCAACATTTTTGACCTTGCGACCTTGACCTTTGACCTAGATGTTGCCATACTAAAAAAAAACTTTAACCTTGGCCATTTCTTTTGAACAATAACAGGTACGGCTACCATATTTCACATGTGTATTCCTTGTGACATGACCTTTCTGTCAGTACCAACATTTTTGACCTTGCGACCTCGACCTTTGACCTAGATGTTGCCATTCTCGAAAAAAACTTTAACCTTGGCCATTACTTTTGAACCATAACAGATACGGCTACCATATTTCACATGTGTATTCCTTGTGACATGACCTTTCTGTCTGTACCAACATTTTTCACCTTGCGACCTTGACCTTGACCTAGATGTTGCCATTCTCGAAAAAAACTTTAACCTTGGCCATTTCTTTTGAACCATAACAGGTATGGCTACCATATTTCACATGTGTATTCCTTGTGACATGACCTTTCTGTCAGTACCTTGCGACCTTGACCTTGACCTAGATGTTGCCATTCTCGAAAAAAACTTTAACCTTGGCCATTACTTTTGAACCATAACAGGTATGGCTACCATATTTCACATGTCACTACCAACATTTTTGACCTTGCGACCTTGACCTTTGACCTAGATGTTGCCATTCTCGAAAAAAACTTTAACCTTGGCCATTACTTTTGAACCATAACAGATACGGCTACCATATTTCACATGTGTATTCCTTGTGACATGACCTTTCTGTCAGTACCAACATTTTTGACCTTGCGACCTTTACCTTTGACCTAGATGTTGCCATTCTCAATTTTTTTTTTAACCTTCCCCACTACTTTTGAACAATAACAGGTAATGCTACCATATTTCACATGTGTATACCTTGCGACCTTGACCTTTGACCTAGATGTTGCCATTGGGGGGCATCAGTGTTTCACAAACACATCTTGTTTTTTTTTTTTTTGCCACATTGTTTTCAAAAGTTATCTGTTTCAAATGTGTCAACATTGAGTCTGCATGTTGGACATGTCTTAACATATAGTGAAAATCCTTATTGAAAAAATCATTGCTTTTGAGGATAAAATTATGTTGCACTCTGGGAATGTTCGTGTATGAATTTAATTAATCCTTTCCCAAATACAACAAATAATCAGCAGACAACTGAAAACATCTAGGCAAACATGTGGAAAATATCTATAATGAAATAATGATTATTGGATAGAGTTGAAAACAGTGTCTCGAAAGGATTAAATTGCTGACAAAATAAGCAATTTAATCCTTTTGTCACATTGTTTTCAAAAGGATTAAGCTGCAGATGCCTAAAAATGCGCCTGAAGGTGGGAATGGTTGAAAGAGTATAAAACATGATTTACATCTTCTCCTCTTCAAACAATGTTTTGTTATTATACCCCCAAAAAACAAAGTTTTGGGGGGGTATATAGGAGTCACTGTGTCGGTCGGTCGGTCGGTATGTCGGTCGGTCGGTCGGTCGGAAGCCATATTTTGTCCGGACCATATCTTAACAATGCAACATAGGATTTGAACGAAACTTCATAGGATGATACAACACATTGAGAGGAAGTGCGGTGTACAGGAACCATAACTCTATTTTATCTAAATACAAAGTTATTGCCCTTTGTTACTTTTTCTTATTCGTAGAGTCTTGTCCGGAGCATAACTTTAAAACTAATTGTTGGAATTTAATAAAACTTCATAGGATGATACAACACATTGAGAGGAAGTGCAGTGTATAGGAACCATAACTCTATTTAATCTAAATAAAGAGTTATTGCCCTTTGTTACTTTTTCTTGTCCGGAGAATTACTTAATAACTAACAGATGGAATCTAATAAAACTGCATACAATGGTAGAGCATAATCAGAGGAAGTGCAGTGTACAAGAACCATAACTCTAATTTACATAATTACAGAGTTATTGCCCTTTGTTACTTTTTCTTATTCGTAGTCTTGTCCAGAGCATAACTTTAAAACTGATTCTTGGAATTTATTAAAACTTCATAGGATGATACCACACATTGAGAGGAAGTGCAGTGTACAGGAACCATAACTCTATTTAATCTAAATACCGAGTTATTGCCCTTTGTTACTTTTTCTTGTCCGGAGAATTACTTAATAACTAACGGATGGAATCTAATAAAACTGCATACAATGGTAGAGCATAATCAGAGGAAGTGCAGTGTACAACAACCATAACTCTAATTTACATAATTACAGAGTTATTGCCCTTTGTTACTTTTTCTTATTCGTAGAGTCTTGTCCAGAGCATAACTTTAAAACAAATTGTTGGAATTTAATTAAACTTCATAGGATGATACAACACATTGAGAGGAAGTGCGGTGTTCAGGAACCATAACTCTATTTTATCTAAATACAGAGTTATTGCCCTTTGTTACTTTTTCTTGTCCGTAGAATTACTTAATAACTAATAGATGGAATCTAATAAAACTACATATAATGGTAGAGCATAATCAGAGGAAGTGCAGTGTACAAGAAACATAACTCTACTTTACATAATGACAGAGTTATTGCCGTTTGTTACTTTTTCATATTCGTAGAGTCTTGTCCGGAGCATAACTTTAAAACTAATTGTTGGAATTTAATAAAACTTCATAGGATGATACAACACATTGAGAGAAAGTGCAGTGTACAGAAACCATAACTCTATTTAATCTAAATACAGAGTTATTGCCCTTTTGTTGGTCGGTCGTAAACCATATTTTGAGTCAAGGTGCTGTTTTGGGGGTATTTATCATCTTCAGTGATATTTCTAGTTTGTTCTGCTGCCTAGCCCCGGTAGCTCAGTCGGTAGTGATGTGGGCTGCCAATCCAGGGGTTGTGAGTTGGAAACCCAGGTCAGCAAACATTCTTGTCGACGTTGGACAAAAGTCAATGTGACGAGCGTCATTCATCTTTCACCATTGAGCTATCCATCTATGTGGAAAAGCAGCCAGTTGCTTGGAAAGTATGTTGTGTGGAGTTACTGGTTTGAGAAATCCAGGAAACAAAAGAGTAGGTGAACTGACTGCCGTGATAGGACTGGAAAATGAATGAAAACGGCGTTAAACCCAAATTGTTCAAAGAATCTGCTGCAGATAAAATGACAGCAGGGAAGCAACCATGCTAGACTTCACAAATACCTGGTTAGGTTTTAATTTTCAAATATCTAATGGCATTTCATTACTGCATAGCCAGTCACATTAAAGTGCAGTTTTGAGGGTCATTCGACACATGTGCAGTATAAATACGAATGACCTGATTACATTGTGTGTATTGTGTGTGTGCGGGTGCACAGTTTTGGGCTAAATTCAACCGACAACTGAAATTCTATCCGTTTGTTTTGGACATTATACATACGAGCCGCGTCAGTGGAAATGGGGATCTTGTTGCGTAGACTCACGGTGAAGACTCTGGTGAGACTGCATACACTACTGACTAACAAGTCTCAAAAAGTGCACCTATATTTACGGAAGTAATAGATGTAACTTTTGTAGTTTCCCTACCAGTTTCATGCCCAAACACTTTAAAGTTTTCCCACATACAACAAATCTGCAGCAGACGACTTTGAAAATATCACTATAAATAAATGTTTTGTTATTGAAAATAGTTTAAAAATCATTTTGAGCAAATTCTCCTTTTGCCTTAATGGTCATAAAAGTCATCTGCTGCAGATGCATCAAAATATGTTTGCAGGTGGAAAAGGTATAATGACCTGTGATATTATAATGGAAATTCATGAAGATCCCCCTTTCCCCTAACGCAAAGTCATATACATTTTATTAACTCTTTCTATAAACAGTGTGACTTTATCGTAATGTCCGTCTGACATTTATAACCATGTTGTGGCACAACATGTATATAGAACTGCTGCTATCCTTTTATGTTGATCTTTGCGTTAAACCCACTTTTGAAAAGGCTTATCAAGAAAAAGACCAAAGATCAATGAGTAGATAGATGGTCATTTGATTTTATGTTATGTCTATGTTGAAAATTATACCCAGTAACTTGGACGAAGGAGTGTTATGTAAATATACATTCATTACTGTCTGTCGCTATGTGACCTCGGGTGCCGGAATACGTCTGGGTTGAAGGGCTGTAGTGCATTCTCTCGCCCACTTTTAGTTTTACAATGGCCGGGTAGTACAATAGATAAAAGTGCTCAGGGTATTACATATATAACGCTTGTTTCATTATTGACAGGATCAAAATTGATTAAAACCTTTTAGGATGAGAGTGTACTGTCCTTTTTTGAAATGCATGGTATAACTATGGATTTTTGTTTGTCCTTCATTCAAACCCTTAGTGCACCTAACATTTGGAAACATAATCATTTTGGCTAGATTTTCTGGACGCTAATGACAAGTTCATTTTGTGTTGCTTGCATTGGCAGGACGACACCTTGGGATCACTTCTCCTTAACCCAGTTTCCCTCATACGACAATTCTGCAGCAGACGACTTTGAACATATTTTGTCAAAAAATAGAATAGAAATATCAACCTTTTCCCTCATATAGACGCTTTCTGACGCCTCTGCAGCAGACAGCTTTTTTGAAAACATAGTGACAAAAGAAGAAATTGGTCAAAACGAGCAATTTCTCCTTTTGCCACAATGTTTTCCAGTTTAAGTCATAGGTTATCCATTCAATTATAGAGATTTTCTATTTTTTGACAAAATATGTTCAAAGTCGTCTGCTGCAGAATTGTCGTATGAGGGAAACTGGGTTAAGCTTGATTCTTAACCAACAAAATGTATTTGAATATTGACATGGAAAACATTGTCAGATTGGGAGAAATGACCAGACTGTCCTGCAGGATACACTGAAAGAAGATTGGATGACGTATTGGTTGAAAACATTTCAGGAAAAGAAAAGAGGCTTGATAAGGTTAATTTCTGCTGCTTTCCATGAATCATTTCATTGTCATTTGCAGCAGAGATGTCAAATTATGGATTGGGTCAAAATGGAGAACTTGATCCCCAGACTAGAAACTGTTGTTCTATGCATATTTTATTTAACTAGTGCCAACAGTTGACAATTATGCCGTTTATCAGTTCCTCTATTCATTACATCAAATTGGCTTTTTAGAAAATGTATCATTTTTTTAATGATTAATTCATTGTATTTGAGTTTTCTATATTATAATTAATAAACAAACTCTGAACATGAATCGTTTTAGCGCTTCTGGCCAAATTGCAGAGGAGCTTATTAACCCTTTCCCTCATACGAAGATTCTGCAGCAGACGACTTTGAACATACTTTGTCAAAAAATGGAAAATCTCTTTAATTGGATGGATAAGTGGAAAACATTGTGGCAAAAGAAGAAATTGCTTGTTTTGAGCAATTTCTTCTTTTGTCACTATGTTTTCAAAAAGACGTCTGCTGCTGAGAGGCGTCAGAAAGCGGCTATATGAAGGAAAGGGTTAATGCAATGGTGTAGTGTCTGTATGTCTGTCTGTAAACATTTCAGATTGTTAAAACATATGGCCTGCATGGTCTTGAAAGCATTCGTTGGTAGAAAAACATGAAAGAGTATTGTAATTATTTATGTTTGCAATTTCTTTGGTGAAATGATGGCATTTCCACATCCCTTTTTTCAATCTTTAACCTTTAAACATTGCAAGTTCTTTTTCGGAAAATGTTTATGAACCCTTTCTCACATTTTGAGAAATTTCTCCTTTTACCATAATATTTTCAAAAGTCACCTGTTATAGATGCCTAAAATTACGTTCTTCATGTGGGAAAGGGTAAATATATGTCTTTAAGAGCCACCAACTATTTTATGTTATTATCTAAATGGCTCTAAGGCAAAGAGGTTTTACTGTCTAATCAAAGAATCCCTCGGACAACTGGCTACATTGTATTGTAAGTAAACTTACCCTCTGACACAAATAAAATAAAGATGGACCCTAATTATGTCTTTGAACTGACCATTTGACCATCCGATGACCAAAATTGGACAAAGAGAGGGCCCCTCCCAAAGCCTACTATGCCCACTTTCACTAGCTCTATGTGGATCTAGTTTCAAAGGCCTTTGTAATTATTAGTAGTCTCAGGCTTCCATGTTTCCTTTAAAACTTTATTTTTCACCTGTTTCACTGTTAAGCTTTTACCTTAAATCATTCTAACTAGTTAATTATGTTTTTTTATACAGTGCCAATCAAGATAAGACTACATAATAGTGAACTTGGTAGCTCACACCAATTCATAGTTCAGTAATAATACCTTAAATGATAGTATTTTTGTGGGAAAGAGTTATAAGCCAATATAATCTTAAGGAATTTGCAGTTGGGTATTGATTACCGTTACACTGATTATAAAGGTTGGCATTACTCACTGACCATTACACTATCATATTGATGATTGATTGATTGATCAGGTAATATTTGAGCGGCGTCTAGTGATTTCGAGTCTTGATGAATCTGCAAAGAATTAAGACTGCAAACAGACTCTTCAGCTCCCACACACATGATATATATAATTATATATACATGTAAATGTTTTATATACCTAGATCTCTTGACTAAATTCTGGATGGCAGCCTTTCCCACCTGCAGAGGCATTTTGACGCAATAGCAGCAGACGACTTTTGAAAAAATTGTGGCCCAAGGTGAAATTGCTCTTCATGCTCCTTTGGCTACAATGTTTTCATTTTTATTTTTTAATATATTATAATAAAGCTAATAAAGCTATCTTTTATGGAAATTGTTCATGTTTTTATCACTTAATAATGTTTTTTCAAAGTCGTCTGCTGCAGATTTGTTGTATGTGGGAAAGGGTTAACAGACTATTTTTCGCCCACATAATAGGATATATAATTATATATATATATATATATGTTGTATAACCAAAATGCACCCTTTGACTAAATTCTGCCTTCCAGGAAGGCAGTCCGTTTGAAAGAAACCCCTCACATTTAACTACATGAGTAGGTTAACTGGCCACCATGATATATGTCTGAAATACTATTGAAATCAAGATTAGACCCCAATCAATCAATCACTGATAGAAAATTGGGTTGAGTATGAGATACTGATATCCATTATCTAGACCTGTGTGATGTAACACTTTTCTATGAGAACTGATAGTGGATTATACATTGATAGATCATATCAGTAGTGCATTTTTGCAGTGAAAATGTTTGGTTATTTAAATTAGATGGCGAGATTTATGAAAGGTCCAAGGCTCGAGATAACAGTTAATAGTTCAAATGCCAAAACCCGAATCGTTGACAAAACTCTATAGTGTTGGTACTGGTTTTGTTACTCTATGTTGAGATGCCAAAGTGGGAGAATTGTATGGAGGTCAGAAGTTTGGAATGTGGTATATTTAGAGATGATTTGAATTTACTTCAGATTATCTGGATGTTTGTCCATTGGTGTCCCCTGTAGTTAAGGCTGTCCTGATCGAATGTGCAGTGAGGTATACATGCCTTATTGTGCAAACCCGACAAACCAGTGGTAGATCAAATATCATCCCTGTCATAACAGTATTATAACCCTTTCCCTATTCAAGAGTTCTTCAACAGACGACATTGAAAACATCTAGGTATAGATACTGAAAATCTCATCTCTGTACATGATAGCATGATTATTAAATAGAGTTTAAAAGATTGTGGCAAAAGGAGAGAAAGCTCATTATGAGAAATTTCTCTTTTTACCACATTTCAAAATATTTCTTCTACAGAAACATTAAAATTACTCTGCGTGTAGAAAAGAGTAATTTACCCTTACCAACATTAAGTATTTATAGAGTCCCCCTGAGGCTGCTTCAAACTCAGTTGAGGAAAAAGATTACACCTGGAAAATTGTATTAATCTGTTTTTGGTCGAGATGTAAGTATATTTGGAAAAGAAATTTCTCAAACATAATAGGCAATTTTGACAAATTTTTTCAACTGCTATCCTTAGTAACGCTGCATAGATATTCCTCTATAACAGAGAAAGGATTAAGGCTATTTCATTATAATTTTATTCAAATATTACCTGAAACCAGCCATACTTTAATTATATTTGATTTAATGAAATATTTTATGACGAAATTGATGGACTTTTAAAAAAGGGAGTTTTTTTTGTCTCATCTCTTACTCAATCAATTCCCACTATTCCAGTGCTTAACCCTTTCCCACATACGACAATTCTGCAGCAGACGACTTTGAACATATTTTGTCAAAACATAGATAATCTCCATAATTGAATGGATAACCTATGACTAAAAGTGGAAAACATTGTGGCGAAAGGAGAAATTGCACGTTTTGTGCAATTTCTTCTTTTGTCACTATGTTTTCAAATAGCCGTCTGTTGCAGAGGCGTCGGAAAGCGTCTATATGAGGGAAAGGGTTAATGGAGTCAACACAAACTGTCGATTGCTACAATATTTCGTTGCAAAATAAATCATATAAAGTAAAAGGTTGGTTGCCATAATGTCCTACAAAAGAGATAATTTGTCCTTAGTTAGGTCAGTTTACAATTCAAAAGTTTGTGATTAAATTAAGATATAACCCTTCTTGACTTTTGAATAGATTGATCCATTATTTCAAGACGTATATAATGCGAAATATGTGTAGATGTACCACAAACAGCCACCTGGTGTTTCCTTTGCAATGGCTGCTTCTCCAGAAATATTGTCAAATATTGTTATTTGATATGGGTAAATTCTGCCTATTTTCTTAATTGTAACAGACCACTTTTGACACCGTCATTGCAGTAGAAGAACTCTGAAAACATTGAGGAAAAGAGGAGAAATACAAGTAGCTCATTATGATTAATTTATCATCATTCCACAATGTCTACATCTGTTAGAGAATAATATTTCCAATTTGTCCATGCAGGTACTACATTCTTTTCTCAAATGTTTCCAAAGCAGGTGTCTAAGTATTACGACTTTTGTATGCGAGCACAGGTTAAAAGTTGGGATATTGTGTATAAAGGGTATAATACCTGGACATGTAAGGTAGGTAAAATCAGACCGCCAGATAAAGAGGTGTTCTAAACTGGACTAACTGTATCTCTTATTTTCTTTTAACCCTTTTCCACATACAACAAATTGACAGCAGAAGTTTTTAAAAATATAGGCGAAATTATCGTAAATATCTATAAATTAAAGTATCGATATATTATTAAATAGAGTTAAAAACAATGTAGCGAAAGGAGAAATTGCTCATTAGATGAGCAATTTTCTCCTTTTGCCACAATGTTTTCAAAAGTCGTCTTCTGCAGATGTGTCTGGAAGGGGTTAAATTAAAACTGTATGGTGTGTGGGTACTTTAAAGAACCATTAAATTGCGATATTTCTAAGATTGTACCAACTATATAACATTACCTTAAAGTGTAATAAGTTTTTCAGTCTTTATTTATGTACCATTGGCCTTATCATGCAATCACTGTCTAGGGTCAAGCTGACTGGATTTCTGATATGTTAGACACCAAATGCATACTGTGCACTGATTGGTCAGTGTGGTTTGTATAAATAATTTTTTGGCAGTGTGACAAAAAATTAAATCGTATCTGATGACACTGCTGACATTAGAAGAATGACACTTTGTCCTGATTTAAACCAGACCCTCGCTGGCTATTTATAGATGTGTCCAGAGCCGGTATATGAAGAGAATTTGTGCCTGTTTAATTAATCGTTTATTTCTACCACAAAATACTGTGCTGTTGGTACTCAATTCGATATTTAACCCCTTCATATACATACGTTTTCTGATGCCTCTTTGACAGATGACTTTTGAAAACATTGTGACAAAATGAGCAATTTCCTCTTTTGTCACAAATTGTTCAACTCTTGTTAGAAAATTAAAAAGATTTAATGTGTCTGCAGCAGAATTCTGTTGTTTGTTGGAAATGTTGTTGAGAATGAAAAGCTAGATCTTTGTCAGATTCTGTATGACCATTATATTGAGGGTATTAGTGAGTCTTCATGCGAAAGAATTAACCCTTCCCCACATACAACAAATCTGCAGCAGACGACTTTCAAAACATCTAGGCAAAAATATGGAAAATCTCAGTAAATGAAAGTATATAAAATGACTGGAAAAAGTTGAAAACATTGTGGCGAAAGTAGAAATTGCTTATTATTTATCCTTTGCTTGATACAGATGGCTTCTGATGCATCTGCAATAAACAAATTGATAGTATGGTCAGAAAAAGTAAAATCAAATAAAACCAGAAATTGGATAACCTATGACTAAAAGTGGAAAACATTGTGACAAAAGGAGAAATTGCACGTTTTGTGCAATTTCTTCTTTTGCCACTATGTTTTCAAATAGCCATCTGCTGCAGAGGCGTCCGAAAGCGTCTATATGAGGGAAAGGGTTAACAGGGAAGATTTCAAAGCTGATGGCTAAAAATATCCTATCAGGTAATCCGTTCACTCGATCTTTCCCACATACAACAAATCAGCAGCAGAACACTTGAAAACATCTAGGCAATCAACCCTTTCCCTCATACGACAATTCTGCAGCAGACGACTTTGAACATGTTTTGTCAAAAAATGGAAAATCTCTATAATTGAATGGATAACCTATGACTAAAAGTGGAAAACATTGTGGAAAAAGGAGAAATTGCTCGTTCTTCTTTTGTCAATATATTTTAATGGAAAAACTTAAAATTAGGGAAACTTTAATTCTTGAAAATAGTTCAAAACATTATAAGCAATTTCTCATTTTGCCACAATGTTTTCAAAATTCAGCTGCTTCAAAGGCGTCAAAATGCATCAACATGTAGGAATGGTTTTAATGTTGTTACTCAGGGTGCCTTTTTCGTTGACCTGCTCATCTATTTCTAAATAGATTTTTTGCACCTGTTGTGTTATGTAAAAGTTGTCTGCATGAAAGAAGATTATCTTAACAAGTTACCCAATATACAGAGGCATTTTATCATTGGCGCAAATCAACATTTTCGTTAATCTCGATTATATCCAGTGTTGGAAGTAGTTCTCTGAATTTAAAATTCCCGCAGTTTTATGGACACGCAGCTTATTAGATTGGCTTGAGAGAATGTATAGACATCATAATGCTCCATTATATTAACCCTTTCCCTCATATAGACGCTTTCTGATGCCTCTGCAGCAGACGGCTTTTTGAAAACATTGTGACAAAAGAAGAAATTGCACAAAACGTGCAATTTCTCCTTTTGCCACAATGTTTTCCACTTTTAGTCATAGGTTATCCATTCAATTATGGAGATTTTCTATGTTTTGACAAAATACGTTCAAAGTCGTCTGCTGCAGAATTGTCGTATGAGGGAAAGGGTTAAGTTCCGCAGGAGCATTGAAAACATGCGATCTGATATGTGATACCATAACCACATCTCCTTGTAATAGGGTTAAAACTTTATCTCCCACACTATCCCGCCTCTTCCACCGGCTGCAGCAGACACATTTAATGTAGCAAAGGAGAAAGCAAGAGTGTTTTTTTTCCCAAAATGTCTTCGGAGAAAAAATGATAAGATAATGACATTGTGTAACAGAACACTTAACAACTATTTCTACAATATTCAATATTCAAAATCTGTATTTTCCTAAATAGATGAATTGCTTGAACAATTCACTTCAAAGTATTGTTGGGGGGGGGGGGGGGGGGGGGGGGGGGGGGGGGGGGGGGAGAAATTGCTGAGAAGATACAGTTTCTCTTTTTCTAACAATATTTTTCTATCAGTTTTATTTTTTCTTAAACTTCAATTAGCATCAGCACATTGACATTTGAAAACATTACGGCAGAAGGAGAATTTGCTTCCATTGTGCAAAATCTCCTTTTGTCACGATGTTTTTAAAGCTTTCAAACTTTCAAAAAATTATAGTTTAATACTACAAAGAGATGTTTGATATTAAATCTAGATGTTTCAAAAGATATCAGCTTTAGATTTGTGGTTTGTGGGAAAGGGATAAGCAAGGCTAAAAAGTAGCAATTCTTCACCCTTTCCCACTTACAACATAGTTGAAAACTTCTGGGTAAAAGTAAGAAAAACCTCTATAAATAAATGTTTAACTATTGAATAGAGTTGAGAACAGGGCGTCAAAATGAGCAATTTCTTCTTTTGTCTCCATGTTTTCAAAAATCCGTCTGTTGCAGAGGGGTCGGAAAGCATCTTTATGAGGGAAAGGGTTAACTGTGATTGTCCAGTGTTGTATGGTGTTGTTCAATAGCCCCTTTTCCAGTAATCAAAGCCCCTTGTTTTTCCCCCAATTTCCCCAGTGTGGTATCAATTACGGCAAACAGACCAGCGGTGTGTCAATGGTAACACATACACTATACAAACTACTTAATTTATCTTGGGTCCAGAGTTTCCACCCTGGGAAAACAAAGAAACGTAAGAAGAATTGTAATTGATTAACAAAATGAATGCCTTCCAAAAATAACAAAAAATCATGACAAAGTGTAAGAAACTTCAGTTTAACTTGAGACCTTCTCTTTTCACTGTAGGACTATAGTTAACCTATCCATATACAACATATCTACAGTGAGCAGCCAACATATAGACAAAAGTATTAGATGAAAAACATTGTTGCAAAAGGAGTATAGCAATTTTTTCCATTTGCCAAAATATTTTCAAAAATGTTCTGCTGCAGATGCGTAAAATTCATTTGTGATTGGGAAATTTCACTGACTTTAAATTTGATACATTTGCTTACTTTTTTTAGCTCGTCTGTTTTTCGAAGAAAAAAATGTTTGGACGTCGTCCTGGTCGTCTGCTTTTTTCACAACGCTTTTACCCTAACTCATAACTCAACAACTGTTCAACACAAAGGAAACTTCGTTGGTACACATGTTCCAAGGAACGATATCCATGTCTATACCAGGTCGCATAACTCTGGCTTTAATAATTATTCAGTATTGCCCCTTTTTTGAGATGGAAAAAAAGCAGACATAAGCGTTTTCAAGCGTTTGTGTTCGCTTGCGGTGCTCTTGTTTTTTATCCTTACAAACCCATCGTTATGTCACATCTTTGCAAACTCTTGTAGTCTTTTGCAGCATTACAAAAGATAAAAGTTATCATTTAAAGAATTAGCTCAATTTTAGGTAACTTGTACAATTAATATTCATTTTCAGATTTCTTTTTTTTTTAAAATGCCATTTAATTCTGACAGATGTATTGAATTGCCTTTGAAGTAGCTTTGAATTGACTCTTTTTATCTTCAATTTCTAATTTTTCCACCTCTATAACAGGTTAAGTAGTGGTCATTTGATTAGTCTGATATTTAAAAAAGCCAAAATATTAAAGTTTATGTCCTTTTGCCTCCTTGTCATAAATTAATTGTTACCTTTTTGTCAAAGAACATTGTGGCGAAGAAACCATTTCAATTTTACGTAATGAATACTTTTCTTGCATTTCTTTTGACCAATATCTGCTGGAGAAGATATAAAGTAATTCTTGATACCAAGTAAAGGGTTAATGAGTTTGACCACTGACCAGCAGTGAAAGATTTCTAAATGTCTAAGAGCTTTAAGAGAAAAAATTAACTTTCATGTCACAAAGCAAAAAACAAAGTCATTTGTCAGAGTTAAAAAGATCCTTTTTTTGTTAACTTTTTTCAGGGTAGCTTTCTTGCTTCTTTCATGGCATTTGAGAAAGGGGTGTTATTGGTCCTTTACTTTTGCTTATTTGTATTCATTGTGAAAAGACTTACTTGAATAAAGCTTTTAAGTTTAACAAAAACTAACATTCACAATTATGCTGGTTGAATTTTAAACTATATAATTAGTATTCAAGCTAAGATTTTGACTTTCGTTAAAGTCATCCTACTATAAAGGTCTTAATGGATTTTGTAGTTTTCTGAAGATTGATTCCTTTCCTTTCATTTCTTGTCCTTTCTGTTAATGAAAAGTGATCCACTTCCTCTTCAGCAGCCGCCTGTATTGTATTGGATAAAATGACATAATGTCAGATGGCCCATAGAAAAACTCATTCACTTTCAGTTGTGACTGGTCATCCCTTGAAAAGATTAAATTTTCGTCCCATTGTGTTTGAATTTCTGGAATTAATATTGAATAGTCGTTTTGCCTTCAGCTCTTTTTTGAGGGGCTGGTCAATTTTGAACTCGGGACATGATTCATCTTTAACTCTTTCCCACTTGCATGACACATCTAGAGTAGATAACTTTTGCCATAATGTTTTCAACTCTTTTAAGCCATACTGTTGCCTTGATGTTTTCAACATTGTCTGCTGCTGAAATTGTGGGTAAATGAACTGTCTACCGGATATGCTGTAGAAGACATCTGCTTTGAAAACATAAGAGGACAAAACTGTTATCTCCATGGTTCATAATGAAACAAATTAGCAAACATTGCAGAGAAAGATAAAGATAAAGTGCTGGTTTCAAAACCCTTTTCCATATACAACAGATCAGCAGCAGACGACTTTGAAAACATATAGGCAGAATTATAGAAAAACTATAAATTAATGTCAATAACAATTAAATAGAGTTGAAGAAATCATTGTGACAAATGTAGAAATATAGGATCATGGCTGCCCACTATGTAAATCTTTCAACGGTCTGCTTGAGAGGCATTAAATAGTTGTTAATATCAGGATTTTTTTTATTACCTTATCCCTTTGCATATACAGACGCTTTCTAATCCCCTCTGCATACAACTTCTGCCACAATGGTATCAACTGTATTCAATAATTGCTTTATTATTTACCGAGTTTCCATATTTTTGTTTGACATGTTTTCATTATTTAGTAGTCCAATGCAGATCCGTAATATGTGGGAAAAGGTTAAAATATACTTATTGGTCTAGTTGAATTTGAGTCCAGTAGTCATGGTGTATACAATGTGTCTGGGCAAGGCACATTTCATAGCCGAATTAGTTACTTGTTATTTGTGTTCCGAAATCAGTGTTTGATTGTTGTGACAGTATAAACCCGAAAATCTGTAGAAAATGGCATAAATATCCAAATAATTCAAATAATATTCTCATCCCATTTGTCTTGAGTTCTCTTACAAGTCGAACATGCACTTCGGCAATATGCATAACATGGACATACTTCCTTGACAACTGTGGGTATTTGTGAGTAGGGAAAAAAAAATGCATTGCGTCTGCAATTTGCGTAGGAAGGATGATTGTTTAGTAATGAAAACCTGGTCATTTGAGAAACTCGAAATTTAGTTGCATACGTACAAGCCATCGAAAATAGAATGACTGCAGATTAGTCCTCTTCATGTGAACATTTAAAAGTTACAATCAAAGTTAAAGTTCCCATTTTTCTGATATATAACTATGCTTATGTAAGAATTAATGAAAATTTTAAAGCAGACAACAAAATAAATCTATTTCTGCTTAACAGTTTCATAAAGGTATATATTGTTAACCCTTTCCCTCATATTGACCTTTTCTGATGACTATGCAGCAGACAGATTTTTTAAAACATGGTGACAAAGGAGAAATTGCTCATCATGAGCAATTTCTCCTTATGTCACAATGTTTTCAACTCTATTTAATTTTTGTTCTTTCATTTAAAGGGATTTTCAGTGCTTTTGCTTAGACATTTTCAAAGTCCTCTGCTGCAGATGTGTTGTATGTGGGAAAGGGTTAATTAGCTTATGTCAGATTCACTGTATAAATGTATCCCATTTGTTGACAAACTGTAAAAGCTATGTAGAAATAGTCAGGGCATCATCTGGAATTCGAGTGTTATGTATTTAACAATAAAACCCATTTCTGTTTGCCATAGCGCTACATGAACTAGAGGATGTGGATGTTTATTATGGAAAGCATGTCATAGAAAAAATGGTTGCCTGACAACTGGAAGCTAACTGTGAGTGCTTTAACTTGTGATTTATGGTTACGCAGCATTGCTTTGAAAGAGAACCTTTTGAAAGACTACTCTGTTGTGAAATTATATCTATATATATAATATATATATATACACATGTATATGAGATTGTTTTTAATTTTCAGGGAAAACATTTGTGCCTTAGATTATTGTTTATAAAAGTTCAGAGGTCAACCCCAATAAAAATGTCATAGGAATACCAATGGAATACCGGTGCAATACCAATTTATCTGGTATTTGACTGACAATTTTAGATATTACAGTGGTATACAACTGGAATTGGGATTACAGTGGAATACCACTGGAATACCAGTAGTAAATATTAGATTTTAATGCCCAATCTTTTAAATTCTACATCTCACTCTCACTGAATCCGCTGGCCAGATTTCAAAATAATTTGATAGATATGTTCTCTGGGTGACCCTCTACAAAAATTGTTCAAGTCATTAACAATTGGCAGTCAGACCCTTTTAACATAGTTTAAGCCATAATGATACAGGTTGCATAAGGGGTCAAGTCAACTCTTTCTGAAGCGGCAAAGGACTTGAAAATATTGTGACAAAACGAAAAAGTACTCTTTTCAAGCAATGGCTCCTTTGCCACAATGTTTTTCTACAACATATGTTTATTCAATAATAATAATAATAATAGTTTTCATTGTGATTGAACATGTTTCAGCCAAGACGTTTTAAGCACAGGAGCTTGACTCATGAAAAAAAAAATCCGAAAAAAAAAATCCACCAATACTATATATTAAGAAAAGGACTACAACTCCGAACTCTCCGAAAACCGGCTAAGCCTACTGTTACCGTCGATTTCTCTAACAATGTTCAAGATATCTTAACATGCTGTACATATCCATTTAGCTGAATCCCTAACCTATCCAACGGTATATAACACTTTACCCTTTTTAAGCAAACCAACGAGTAATTGAGCCATTTATTAACCAAATCTGGGTGATATTGCTTAGTCGGAAAAGTAGTGGGACACCTACAACGGCTCTACAACAATGTCGTTAAGAAGGGAAATCACGCTTAAACTACAATCAGCAGCCAGTTAACGGTCTGAATAGATCAATACCTTCACTATTTAACAAATTCGGCTGTCATAGCTTACCTTTTTAGTGTTTACCATGCACAATCCGTCGATTTACATCGCCACCGATTGAAAATTTCTCGCTACGGCCATTTACTATTGCAAGCGCGCACATGATGCAGATCGGTGATTGCTGATTCTTCGCTGGATCTCCGCTGCGCTTCTATATTACCGTTGCGAGCCGGGTCAAAGTAAGCAATATGATTGAAAACGAAAGTAAAAAGATGAGCCAATCAGATTCGGGGTCACCGATCTGCATCATGTGCGCGCTTGCAATAGTAAATGGCCGTAGCGAGAAATTTTCAATCGGTGGCGATGTTAATTACCGATAATGACAGTGCATCTATTTTGTTTTAATATCAAAGGTAGGTTAGCTAAATAACCCTTTACTGAATGCAGATGTATTTTTAAACATGTGCAGCACTGACTTCTTTTGAAATCAGTGCTGCAAAAGGAACAATTGCTCGTTATAAGCAACTACTCCTTTTGATACAATGCTTTCAAAAAGCTACAGTTGCGTCAGAAAGTGAGAAAGGGTTTAACATTTTGGCAAAGGAGCAGTTTTTTTATTCCTCCTTTTGCTACAATGTTATTAAAGGATGACTGCTGGGTTAAATATATAATTGGAAAACTTTAACCTAATTCCTCATAACTCAAAAACCAGTCCACATATTTAAATGAAACTTGGTACACATATTCCTAAGACAATATGCATGTATATACCAAGGCAAATAAATCTGGCACTATTGTTTACTCAGTAATGCCCCTTTTACGACAAGCTTTGGCGATCAATCTCCACGGTGCTCTTGTGTACTCTGATCTGAATTTGTTTGTACCGTTGGTGCTGTAGCTGTATTTGGACCTGATCAAAAATTCAAATAAAAACTTAGTTACTCTTTTTTTCCTGACAATGTTTTTGAAAAGTTGTCTGCTGCATATATATATGGACATATCTAACTTCTAACTGACACATACTGGCTTGTCCTGCTACATGCAAATCTAATCCAATTTATTAACTCATTGCACGCTCAAGTTATTTTTGTCTGCAACACTTTGGAAAAATATAATTTTTCTTCCCAATTGTTTTAAACTCAATTTTATTTCAGCAAAAATTTGGATCACATCTTGCCTCACTTTTGCTGGACATGATCAGATCCAGACTGTTTGCAAAGGTCATCAACAGTAATAAACAAAATCCTGCTGCTATATTTATTATATATATAGCATGTCCATATCAAGTAAATGGTTAAAAACCCAATCTGTCAGATGTATAACTTATGATGCTTGAAGTTGATTTTTAAATATTAATGGCTAATAAAATTACATAATTTCCTGATGGATACATTTTAACCCTTTCCTACATACAATCAATCAGCAGTGTGGAAGACAGAGGTGCAGAGGTAGAGCATCACCCAGGCGAAAAACCATGGTATTCTTCAATGAAAAACCATGGTATTCCATGATATACCATCACTGTACAACCATGGTCTACCATTGAAAACCATGTTATGTTAAATGGCACCATAGTTTATTACCATGGTTGACCATGGTCATCAATATCCATGGTTAACCATTGAATACCATGGTTGACAATGGTCATTGATACCCATGGTAACCCATGAAATACCATGGTATTCCATGATATACCATCACTGTAAAACCATGGTCTACCATTGAAAACCATGTTATGTTAAATGGCACCATAGTTTATAACCATGGTTGACCATGGTAACCCATGAAATACCATGGTTGACCATGAGATACCATGTTTTCTCATTACCTGTAATGACATGACTGAATACAATGGTAGAACATGGTTTACCATGAAAGACAATGGTTTACCATGATTATATCAGTTAGACATACATGATAAATTGTTCACAATTACAAAATTAACTGAAAATGCCAGGGCCTGGAACTGCCTTATAAGGCCTTAAAGTGTTCCAGAAAGTAATCATGTTATAACAGTTATCACCAAAGATGATGAATTTCACTTTAAATTACTGAATAAACATTCATTAACATAAGTTTTACCTGTCAAGTGTTTCCAAGCCAAGTTGAATACATTGCCATTGCTGAATGTATTTGTAAATCTTCATTTTATGTTTTTTTTATCTGCTTTTATCATTAGAATGAGAAGAAAAGTTAATTACAAATCACTATGTACATAATATTTGATGACAATCCATTATAACTGAGTGTTTTGTGAAAACATTGCCTGAATTTTAACATGTCACATTGTCATCCATTTTGAAAATTTAAAATCTAAACTTCCTGTTGTTGTTGTTGTTGCAATTATTAAATTGGTTCTAGAAGTGTTCTATAAGTGTCCTTAATAAATGTTGTAGTGATATATATTTTAAACTTGGCTATTTATCAAACATTTATTTAGAGTCCAAATAAAACCATTAATATTTAAAAAAAAGTTGTTACAAAGTTCTTGCGGTGTAACAGCAGAATAATTTCTACCATGGTAGACCATGGTTGACTATGACATGGCTAGAATTTATTACCATGGTTGACCATGGTTAATATTTTATTACCATGGTTGACCATGGTTAATATTTTATGACAATGGTTGACCATGGTTAAACTTGATCATGACCATGGCTGACCATGGTTAATATTTGTGTCAATGGTTGACCATGGTCAACCATGGTAATTGACTTGTAAAACCATGGAAAAACATGGCTGTTCATGGTAGTTCATGATCAGACAGTAAAATACCATGGTATCCATGGTCAACCATGGTGTTCATTTCGCCTAGGTAGCCTCTCGTACCAAAGGTCCCAGGTTTGAGTGCCATGAGTATTGGTTAGGTCTACAGGAAGCAGACATCGAGCGTGATTAATATAAGCTTTTTGTTTCGCTATCGATGCAAAATAAGTAATTATAAAGAAATCAATCGTGCATATAACTTTGCAGGTAGAAATATTGTAAAATGCTCTATAGATGGAAAGATTGTAGCAAAAAGCCAAATTGCTTATTTTTATAAGCAGTTTACCTTTTTTAATTCACACTGACATGTATTCAAAAGCTTTCTACTGCAGTTGCTTCAAAATGTGAGCCTGTTTGTAATAAAAGCAAGGAAAATTAAAAATTGTAGCCAGTGTAGATTCAGATCAATTTATTGTATCAGTGCAGTGTAACATGGGTCTGTATTGTTCAAGTTAGTAACAGAAACTTTAAGTATCTAAATGTTTCAACCATTATCATGAAACTCAATATTATACATAGACTATTGAAGGTACAGAGGAAGATGTCGTTTCACGTGGTACTATCAATAAAGTAGACTATTGTAGCCTAGACTGAGGGAGTTACACAGCGATTACTGTTACATCACATGTCTGTCTGTCTGTCCATTGCACGTTTACTTACTGTTGACACAATTTAGCAGGCATCACATGTGTTTTTTTAATACAATTGTGTTATGATGCAGTGATATTGCTTTGGGATCCATCTTTGCTTATACAGCTGCATATCAATGTAGAACTAAAAATAATTCAAGAGGAAAAACATGTATAAACATACAAACACTCCTGCATCATTGTGTTTGAAAGAATCTAGGTATAGCCTAATATCTGTCAAGGAAGGCCGGTAAAGCTACAAAAATAGTTACAATGATTTATGTATTCCTGTGCCACACTGATCCTGGGTGCTTATTTCAATACAAATGTCCTCCATCTTTGCTGATGCTGCAAAAAGATTGTAAATGTTGTTCAGTGATTGTGTCTGCAGGTGGGAAAGGTCTCAGCCATTTTCCTGATGCAGTTACAATCTGAAACCGTATGCAGCAAACATATGTATTAAAACATTGTGGAAAGGGAGAAATATCTCAAAACATTTATTTCCTCCTTGCGTCTATATGCGGGAAAGGGTTAACATGATTTATTGAATAATACAGGAATTTAGAATGATATTGCATTATTATACCCCCAGATACATAGTATATGGGGGCTATATAGGAGTCACGCTTGACGGTCGGTCGGTCGGTTTGTCGGTCCGTTGGTCTGTAGACATTTTTTGTGAACACTATTTCTCAGCAACCCTTGGTCAGAATTCAATATTACTTCACATGCTTAGTTGTGCATATTGTCGGTGTGTTGCACTGGAATTATTTTTAGTCCCCTACCGGCGTGCCGAAGGGGACTCTTAGGTTTGCACTCCGTCCGTCAGTCCGTCAGTCCATCTGTCAGTCAGTCAGTCCGGCAAATCAGTTTTCCGCACTTTTTTTCTACATGCTTTGAGGTATTGAGCTGAAATTTTGTATATGCCTTTGTAATCATGTGTCACAGATCAAGTTCGCGTTTCCTGGGATTTCGTCAATTTTTTAATGAGTTATGCCCCTTTTTGGACTTAGTGCAAACCGGCAAATCAGTTTTCCGCACTTTTTTTCTACATGCTTTGAGGTATTGAGCTGAAATTTTGTATATGCCTTTGTAATCATGTGTCACAGATCAAGTTCGCGTTTCCTGGGATTTCGTCAATTTTTTAATGAGTTATGCCCCTTTTTGGACTTAGTGCATACCAGTAGGGGACTATGGTATTGCTTGCAATCCAGTTACTTGTTAAATGAGTTATGGCCCCTTGAATTTCTCATACATATGTATATTGTTAGGCACCAGCTGGGCCGGTATTCATCAGCTTCAGTGATATTTCTAGTTTTTTACAAAAGGACCACTAAAATATAAGTAACTGTTCATGGATTTAACCCTTTCCCACATACAGACGCTTTCTGACGCCTATGAAGCAGATGACTTTTGAAAACATTTTGGCAAAAGAAGAAATTGCTCATGATGAGCAATTTCTCCTTTTACCACAATGTTTACCATTTTTAGTTATTGATTATCAATTCAAGTTTAGAGTTTTACCATTTTTGGACAAAATATGTTCAAAGTCGTTTGCTGCAGATTTGCTGTATTTGGGAAAGGGTTAATAAAGAGTCTGCCTTGCCTTAATGCCTGGTATGATATTGCAAATCTGTGAGCAACTTCTCTTTTTTCCCCAATGTTTTCGAAGTTGTCTGCTGCAGAGTCATTAAAAATCATCTGCATTAAGGAAATTAAAGGTTTAATCCTTTCCCAAATACATCAAATCTGCAGCAGATGACTTTGAAAACAAGCAAAACTACGGGCATATCTCTATAAATGAAAGTATAATCATTGAAAAGAGTGGAAAGGACTGTGTCAAAAGGAGAAATTGCTTTTCATGAGCAATTTATTTTCTTTATTACAATGTTTTTAAAAAGTGTTCTGCAGTAGATGCATAAAAAGGTGTCTGTGAGAAAAAGTTAAATTAAGTAAATTGTGTAACTAATCTTGATGTTTTAAAGTCTTAAATATTATGGGGCCAAAAAAGAAAGTTTATTTCGGGGCAAGGCCAATTATTGAGCACACTATTGTTATGCATCGGTATCTTTTATTGCTTTAGAATTGAGCCAGAAAATAGGTCATAATTTGAAAATCCCTTATTTAATTTGTTTTTGTTAAAAAAACCAAAACAAAGTCCCTTCTTCAAATTGGTTTGTTAATTAGATTATGTCCTTTGTTCATTATGCTACTGGTTGGTGTTTTGTGTATAATTTGGGAATTTTAGCCAAGCAATTTTATATTATTATGGTGATTTAAAATTACTCAGCTTTGAAAACATATAGTCAAAAATACAGATAAATTGCCATTAAATGATTGAATAGAGTTGAAATCATTGCTGCAAAAGGAAACATTGCTCATTATGAGCAATTTCTCTTTTTTGTCAAAATGTTTCCACAGTTGGGAGAGGTTACAATTATTGTCACCTTAGTAACATTCTGGGCTCTTAATAAGCAATTTCTACACATTGTCAAGGTTTTTATTATTTTTGCACATAATTGAATTACTCTCTGTTAAGAATTTGTTTGCTATTTTGAAGTGCTTTCAATTTGGAAGCCAGAAAATGGCTTATCAGTTGAACATGAAGATTGGTAACAATTTACCATTGACAGCTCAATAGATACTTCAATGACTATGTTATTATGTTATTTTTTTTTTGCAATAAATATCGACAATGACAGATGTATGGCTTATCAGTACATCAATGAATAGCCCTTAGATAGACAACCTCCCCTGACATTCGACAATTTACCTGATATGATGTATAAAACTTTTAAAAGAATTTTCTGCCTAAAATTAGTCTTAAACAAAGCGACATCTGAGCGTTTGGAAATCAGACTCATTTTAAAACAGTGTTAAAAAAGGCAAAATTGTTCATTAAGATAATATTTTCCTTTTTCCGCAAGTTATCTGCTGCAATTAAGGCAGTAAGGTCAATGTTGTAGGCATCAGGCATATGGTTTATTCTCGAAGGTTAATAATACACAAGGACAATTGTAATCGTAATTTTGAAACAGCTTAGAAAATATTTTCATTTAGAGCAATTTGTCTTTTCCACCAATGTAGATAACTTGATAGAAATTCTCTGCTTCAGAGGTATCAACTTGTATCTCAGGCAAAACTCAAACTCCGAATATTTATTTCACTCTCTTATTAGTCTATGATTTCGTCAGTTTCATGAACTTTATGTTTTACCCTTTATATAATACCACATAGAGACTCATCATAAGCAATTAATTTCTCAATGTTTTCATTGATTGATTGATTGGGGTTTAACAGCAATTTAAAAAAATATCAGTCATATCACGGTGGCCAGTTCACCGTTCACCAGTTCACTCATATGTTTCCTGGTTTTCTAAAACCAATACCACACACAACATACTCTCCAAGCAACTGGCTGCTTTCCAAATAGTCTGTTAACCCATTGGTGAAAGACGAATGACGCTTAAATGTCACAGAGACTTTGTCAAACGTCAGAAAGAATGTTGGCCGAGCTGGGGTTAGATCTCACAACCCCTGGATTGACAACCTGTGTTGCTACTGACTGAACTACCGGGGCTTGGCCACAATGTTTTCAACTTCACTCAAATATTGTTCTTTCATTTGTAGAAGGTTTTCTGAAATTTTGACTTTATGTTTTCAAAGTCGTCTGCTGCAGATTTGATGTATGTGGGAAAGGGTTAAATATGACTTTGTTACAATAAAAGATGATGGGAGCATGAGTTAACCCTTTCCCTCACAAAGACGCTTTTCTGACGCCTATGCAGCAGATGGCTTTTTAAAAACATGGAGACAAAACAATAAATTGCTAAAGAGCTTTTTTTTACCATGTAACTTTATTCAATAATTGTACTTTCATTAAAGGGCATTTCCAAATTGTTCGGATATGTTTTCAAAGTCGTCTGCTACAGATACGCTGTATGTGGGAAAGGGGTTAAGGGTAATGGAAAGAGAGATAAATTTTTCAAGTTGCAATAAAAAAGCAGCTAGATAATGATTTTGCAAGTCGGATGTTTTTTCAGGTAAGAGAGTGATCTTGCAGCCCAGCACTTTAGATAAATCAGGATAACACTGATATGAGGAGAGAAAGGCCTTGATACGATGCTGTAATCTGAATTTAATTTGCTGATATATCCTTTATCAGTCAACTGAACCCTACATTGTTGGTACCTATTAAAATTCCCTTGTTGAGATGACTCTAGTGAATACCCACACTATAGAGTTTTGAGAAAATATTAAACATTTAGTAGTTGAATCACTCCTTATCAAGAGCACTTGAGGGGTAAAAGAAATCACAGGAATTTGACTGGGAAAAATAATAATGAGATATGGAATTGTCGAAAAGTTATCTCGGGAAATTTTTCAGTGACTTTGACGGGGATGATGGAGAGGTTTTGCGTGTGGCTTGGCTGACGTTTTATTTTTCCAACAAAATGTAGACATTTATTTCTTCAAGTTGTGCATATAAATACATTGCTTCATTCATCTGCTCTCATATTGTTGAACAAAAAAATATTGGCCTCACTTTCATTCTATTAGAGAATTAAAGCTTAACTCATTTCATGTTGAACCATCTTTGGTGTCAATTTCTCTTATTTCCTCATTGTGATATGTATGTTCTATGTTTCTCAACATTTTCTTTTGTTTCATGCTTTAATTCTTTCCTTCCTGCAGTTGTATCTGCAGCAGACAACCTTTAAAAACTGTGAGTGTGACAAATGGAGAAATTGCTTATAAATTTCTGTAAATGATTTCGGCAAAGGTTTAGCTAAAGTATTAGCAGGTTTTAACCCTTTGCCACATAT
The DNA here is from genome assembly GCA_031761405.1 of Serripes groenlandicus. Classification (NCBI taxonomy): domain Eukaryota; kingdom Metazoa; phylum Mollusca; class Bivalvia; order Cardiida; family Cardiidae; genus Serripes; species Serripes groenlandicus. The sequence goes on from JASEVX010000001.1 coordinate 59,421,942, forward strand.
AGACACTTTCTGAAGCCTCTTCAGCAGACGACTTTCGGAAAACATTGTGGCAAAAGAAGAAAATGCTCAAAACAAGCAATTTCTCCTTCTGCCACAATATTTTCAACTCTATTCAATTTTTAAACCTTCATTTATAGAGATTTTTTGTATGTGAGAAAACTGGTTCAGTGGACCTGGTCAATATGACTTGAATTGAATTAACATGTCCAAATTGTATTGCCTCTAGAATGTATACTTTATTATTGACAAGACTAATTATGTCTCCCCCATTACATGGGGATGATATATTGTTTTTGCCCGTTCCGTCCGTCCTTCCGTCTGTCACACTTGTTTCCGCTCAATAACTGAAGAACGCTTGGGCGTAGGAACTTCATACTTGGTATTCAGGTTGGTCATGACCAGTAGCTGACCCCTATTGATTTTGATAACAGAAGGTCAAAGGTCAAGGTCATGCTGACCTTGTGAGGTGAAAAATGGTTTCCGCTCAATAACTGAAGAACGCTTTGGCTGAGGAACTCCATACTTGGTATGCAGGTTGGCCATGCCTAGTAGAAGACCCCTATTGATTTTGAGGTCAGTACGTCTAAAGTCAAGGTCACAGTGACCATGAGCTTGAAAGGTCACAGTGACAATGAGCTGATAAATAGATTTTGCTTGGGCCCAGGAACTTCATACTTGATGTGCAGGTTGGTCACCACCAGCAAATGACCCCTATTAATGTTAAGTTCACTAGGTCAAAAGTCAAGGTCACAGTGGTCAAGGTCACATCCGTCACACTTGTTTCCGCTCAATAACTGAAGAACGCATGGGCATAGGATCTTCATACTTGGTATGCAGGTTGGTCATGACCAGTAGATGACTCCTATTGATTTTGATGTCAGAAGGTCAAAGGTCAAGGTCATGGTGACCTTGTGAGGTAAAAAATGGTTTCCGCTCAATAACTGAAGAACGCTTGGGCCGAGGAACTCCATACTTGGTATGCAGGTTGGCCATGCCCAGTAGAAGACCCTATTAATTTTGAGGTCAAAGTCAAGGTCACAGTGACCTTGAGCTGAAAGGTCACAGTGACAATGAGCTGAAACATTGTTTTTGCTTAATAACTGTAGAATGCTTTGGCCATGGAAGTTAATACTTGGTGTGCAGGTTGGTCACCACCAGTAGATGACTCCTATTGATTTTGAGGTCACTAGCTTAAAGGTCAAGGTCATGGTAGCCTTCAGCTGTAAATGGTTTCCTCTCAATAACTGAAGAACGCTTTGGCTGAGGAACTCCATACTTGGTATGCAGGTTGGCCATGCCTAGTAGAAGACCCCTATTGATTTTGAGGTCAGTACGTCTAAAGTCAAGGTCACAGTGACCATGAGCTTGAAAGGTCACAGTGACAATGAGCTGATAAATAGATTTTGCTTGGGCCCAGGAACTTCATACCTGGTGTGCATGTTGGTCCTAACCAGTAAATGACCTTTATTGAATTTGTTTGATTTTGAGGTCCCAAGGTCAAATGTCGAAGGTCACAGTAACCTTCAGCTGAAAAATGTGTTTTACTCAATAACTGAAGTACGCTTGGGCATAGGATCTTCATATTTGGTGTGCAGCTTGGTCCTAACCGGTAGATGACCCCTATTGATTTTGATGTCAGTAGGTCAAAGGTCAAGGTCGCGGTGACCTTTGGCTGAAAAATGGTCAATAACTGAAGATTGCTTGGGCCCAGGAACTTTATAATTGGTGTGCAGGTTGGTCACCAGCAGCAAATGACCCCTATTGATTTTGAGGTCACTAGGTCAAAGATCAAGGTCATGGTAACCCTCAGCTGAAAAATGGTTTCCGCTCAATAACTGAGGATTGTCACTGTTGCTTCATCTCCAGTCCAAAACTAAAAAATTCATCTCCATCATTTCTTTTCCTCCCCTACGACCACACCAATGGGGAGACAAGCGCTTTTTCAAAAAAGCAATCTCTAGTTTCTGATATTAATTGAGCCTTATCATTTAAAAATGCTTCTTTGGATAATACTGCGCCCACTATTAACCCTTTCCCTCATACAACCATGTGTGATATAGGTCAAGATTCAACCCTTTCCCACATACGACAATTCTGCAGCAGACGACTTTGAACATATTTTGTCAAAACATAGAAAATCTCCATAATTGAATGGATAACCCATGACAAAAAGTAGAAAACATTGTGGCAAAAGGAGAAATTGCACGTTTTGTGCAATTTCTTCTTTTGTCGCTATGTTTTCAAAAAGCCGTCTGCTGCAGAGGCGTCAGAAAGCGTCTATATGAGGGAAAGGGTTAATGACATTGAACCAGACAATTTTCAGACTAAGAATAACAAAGAAAACAATGAGGGAAAGGTTTAATCAGTTGTCTGCGTAACAGACACATCAATAGGATTATACAAGATTATTCTATTTCAACCTTAGAATATTAATTACTGCAAGTTTTCATTTGCAATAGCTATTTAACCCTTTCCCTCATATAGACGCTTTCTGAAGCCTCTGCAGCAGACGGCTTTTTGAAAACATTATTAAGTGACAAAAGAAGAAATTACTCAAAACGAGCAATTTCTCCTGTCTGCTGCAGAGGCGTCAGAAAGCGTCAGAGAGCAATTTCTCCATTTGTCACATTATTGAACTACTTAATAATTTAACTTTCTTTTATAGAGATTGTCCATAATTTTGGCTAGATTATTTCAAAGGCGTCTGCTGCAGATTTGCTGTATGTTGTAAAGGGTGAAGAGATAATCTATTAAATCATCACAAATTGCCATTTTACATCAATCAATTACGATATATTAGATTACAAAATAAGAATTTTAATTTTTCCATTTTATTCAACCTACAGAATAAGCATCACTCTTCGGTACAAATGACAAGTTATTATATACTGATTAAGAATAGCAAAGTTGTTCTATGTTTCCAAATTTACTGTCTTGGACAAACTGCGGGAAGATAGCAAGAATACATAGTTTTTGTTTGGCCTTTCCCAGTTGGAACCCATATTTTCTAATCAGAGGTAGCAGAGCGCAGAATTCAGAGTAATTTTATTGCCATTTAGGACATAAATTTTTGCCCTAGAATATGCTGTGCAAAAAATTACTGTAAAATTGCCAGAATATATTAGCCAACTTATAAATAAATATTCCCATTTTAGTTCATTTTTTAGAAAAATTAGATCTAATCGTTTTGAAATAAGAAATGCCTTTTTTTTTATGGGGTTCTATAATTTATATAACAATGATACAGCCTATTCTATATTATTAATAAAAAAATCAAACATAATTAATTAAAATAGCCCTTCCCCACAATTAGACGCTTTCTGCCACCAGTCTACAGCAATTGACTTTTGTAGAAAAAAAATGTAACAAAAGGAGAAATGAATGATATTAAATGAGCAATTTCTTCTTTTGCCACAATGATTCCATCTTTATTCAATAATTAAATTCTTATCTATAGAGATATTCCCTACTATTTTGAAGACAGTCATATACTGCAGATTTGTTTTATGCCTGAAAGATACTCAGACTAAGTTCAAATTTACAGAATTTCAGAGATTTGTGAACACTGACAGTAAGGATTTAGATTCAGAAACAAATGTGCATATTGATCATTAACTACCATATTGAAGACGCATCTAGTGATTTGGGCTGTCAGCTCCAGTAGCTCAGTTGGTAGGGCCTGAGCTGTCAATCCAGAGGTTGTGAGTTAAAATCCCCAGCTTGGCCAACATTTTTTCCGACGTTTGTCAGAAGTCAATGTGACAGGCGTCTTCGTCTTCCACCAATGGGCTAACAGTCTATGTGGGAAAGCAGCAAGTTGCTTGGAAATTCTGTTGTGTGAAGTACTGGTGTGGAAAAACCATGAAACACATGAGTAGGTGAACTGGCCGCTGTGATATGACTGAAATGTTTTGAAAACGCTGTTAAATCCCAATCAATCAATCAATCTAGTGATTTGGTATCTTAATGACAATATGCTATGACATCATTTTAAGTTAAATTGGCATTAAACTGAGTGAGATTACATCTCTATTTTTAACTGAGTGAGGTTACATCTCGTTTTTAATTGAGTGAGGTTACATCTCCATTTTTAACTGAGTGAGGTTACAGTTCCATTTTTAACTAAGAGAGGTTACATCTCCATTTTTAACTGAGTGAGGTTACGTCTCCAATTTTAATTGAGTGACTAAGGTTACATCTCCATTTTTAGCTCCACTGGCTGAAAGCCAGTCGAGCTTATGTCATGGCGAATTGTCCGTCGTGCGTGCGTGCGTGCGTTAACTTTTTCCTTTAAACGACTTCTTCTCCCTAACCACTTGGCCAATTTGGTTGAAACTTCATGGGAAGCATCCTCTCAATGTCCTCTACTAAATTCCTTCAAATTTTTTTGATCCATTCAAAATTCTGGTTTCCATGGCAACCGAAAGAAAAAAATAGTGAGAACTTAAAAAATCTTTTTCTCCGAAAGTGTCAGGCCGATTTTCAAATAATTTTGTAGAAATGTTCCTTGGGTGACCCTTTATTAGATTCCTTCAAGAAATTTTGATTGGGCGAAAAACATGGCCGCCAGGGGGCGGGGCTTTTTTGCCTTATATAGCTATAGTGAAAACTTAAATAATCTTCTTCTCAAAAAGTGTTCAGCAGATTTTCAAATAATTATGTAGAAATGTTCCGTGGGTGACCCTCTATCAGATTCCTTCAAGCCATGTTGATTGGTAAAAAAACATGGCCGTCACAGGGCGGGGCTATTTTGCCTATATGGCTAAAGAGCAAACTTAAAAAATCTTCTCCTCCAAAAGTGTCAGGCCGATTTTCAAATAATTTTGTAGAAATGTTCCTTGTGTGAACCTTAATTAGATTCCTTCAAGAAATGTTGATTGGGCGAAAAACATGGCCGCCAGGGGGCGGGGCTTTTTGGCGTTATATAGCTATAGTGAAAACTTAAAACATCTTCTTCTCCGAAAGTGTTCAGCCGATTTTCAAATAATTTTGTAGAAATGTTCATTGGGTGACCCTCTATCAGATTCCTTCAAGCCATGTTGATTGGTCGAAAAACATGGCCGCCAGAGGGCGGGGCTATTTTGACTTATATGACCATAGTGAAAACTTAAAAAATCTTCTCCTCCGAAAGTGTCAGGCATATTTTCAAATAATTTTGCAGAAACATTCCTTTGGTGACACTCTACAAGATTCCTTTAAGCCATGGTGGTTGGTAAAAAAAATAGCCACCACGGGGCAGGGCTGTTTGGAGATTTTATTTTTGCATTATGGCCGTGGAGCGATACTGGCCCTCTTGGGCCTCTTGTTAACTGAGTGAGGTTACATCTCCATTTTAAACTGAGTGAGCTAGGTTACATTTCCCTTTTTAACTGAGTTAGGTTCAAGTCATCTCCATTGTTTGTCAGAAGATGCATCTAAGACTGTTAATCACAGTGAAGCCTCTGGGGAGACTCAGTGTTGACTGTATGCAGATCTGCATTAACATTTCAAATTGCTGGACATGGTTCGTTTATATTTCAAAATTTACAAATGTCACTTCTCGCATGAGGTCACATGTATAATTTAGTACATGAAATGTGATTTTTTCTATTGCAATATTTTTTATTAACCGTATACATTTATAATGCTTTCATTATTCTCATTGGGATAGGGGCGTTTCGCCACTATCTCATAGCGAAGCTGCTTTCGAAAAGTCGGATTAAAAGCTGCAACCGCAGTCCACATGTGTATACCTACACCAAAATCGAGTTTTGATTGGTTATAATCTGCCTTTTCAACGATTTTATTGGTTCGACCGAATCACAAAACCCTCCGCTTGCATAATTTTATGAGACAAAATAGTTTCTATGAATGAAACACACTCTGAACTATGGTTGACCTCAATGTCAGTAGTGCGAGGTAACGTCGACCGTTCTGTGACCCCATTAGTTTACAACAGTCGACTTATAGAGAAATGTGCAAAGCACTGTAAATAAATTTATTGAAAGGAGTTGAAACCATTGTGGCAAAAGTAGAAATTGCCTACGAAAAGCAATTTCCCCTTTTGTCACAATGTTTTCGATTGTCGTCTGCTGCACATGTGTCTGTAAGCGTCTGTAGGCGGAAAATGGTTACATCCTTCCCATGGAAGCGGAACCCTTTCCGTGATACTGTAACAGTTCGAGTATTTAAAAAATATTGTTGAAAATGGAGCTATTGCTGACAATGAGCAATTCCTCCTTTTCACACAATGCTTTCAAACACGTTTCAAATTAATTCTTTTCATATTTAAACGTTTTACTATGGACGTTCTTTCCCTCTTTCTCCCTTCCGGACACATTTTGAATAACATGCTAGAGATGAATAATTACGAGCAATTTTGCCTTACATCAAGGGGAAAAATATATAGTTGAAACCTTTGTGGAAAAAGAGGAAATGGGTCATGATAAACAATTCTGCAGCCGTCTGCTGCACATGCGTCAAAAAGCGACTGTAAGCGGGAAAGGGTTGAACCGTTCCCGTTATAGCTACTTATTTACAAACAAATGTTGAAAGTATATTTGCAAACGGAGCAATTGCTGACAATGAGCAATTCCTCCTTTTCAAACAATGCTTTCAAACATGAATCAATTTGTTTCTATAACCTAGCTAACGAAAACATTTGTCTACAGTTATTATTTTAACCTTTGCCCCTTTTAGACACATTTGACTAACCTTAACAAATGAATGATAATCAACAAGTTTGTCTTTTTCCACAATGTTTTCATCACTATTCAAAATCATACTTTTATTAATCCAGGTCAATAGTTATGCCTTAGTTCAATGTTGTTTGCTGTATATTTAGTCTATGTGGTCAAGGTTAAGGAATACTGTAAACAGACTTGTTACAACATAATTCGTCCAAAGAGAGAGGTCATACTGTGTATACATGCCATGAAATAATGTTACAAACGGTCTCACCGCTACTGGGGAATTGTTGGTAAAACAGGTTGCGTTTTGTGTTGAATATTCTCATGTGTCGCTGTATGTAGACCCTACTAGCAAATAGAAATTAAATCTACAAATTATACTTAAGTTAATTTCAACATTGATTGATTGGGGTTTAACGCCGTTTTTAACATTTCTTCAGTCATATCACGGCGGCCAGTTCACCTACAAATGTATTTCCTGGTTTTCTCAAACAAGTACTCCTCACAACAATCTTCCCAAGCAACTGGCTGCGTTTCCACATAGTTTTGTTTGTTTGTTTGTTTGGAGTTTAACGCCGCTTTCAACAGCTGCGTTTCCACATAGACTTAGCCCATTGGTGAAAGACGAATGACGTATGTCGCATTGACTATTGTCAAACGTCGGAAAGAAATTTGGCCGAATTTGTCAACACATCCGAGTTATATGTGTAATATAGTCCTAGATGTATCTGTTGACAAATAAACTAGAAATGTAGTCTAAATAGGTTTTTGAAAATTAACCTTGACGGTCCGGTCCCGTTTCGGAGATACAATTAAATTGCAAATACTTTACAAATACCATAATCTAAGCTGACATGTTTTGACGCATCGAACCAGTCTTCTGTAATCAATACTTTATGAGTTGTCTCCGTCTGTAAAGCTTGGAGGTATAATCCGGCGTCCGGCCGGCTGTCTGCTTGAATGTGCATTCGTCCGTCCGTCATGGATTGCATGTATTGGTTAACACGTTGTTTCTGTATGGCAGATTTATTTCAAAGTGGTCACAATTATACCCGTGTGATCAGGAAAACGGCAAAGTACTAGGTACATAACTCTGGTCTGTTTTTTCAGTTATCTCCATTTTTCCTTATTTAGTTCAGCGATTGTCTCAATTAACTTTCATTGTATCAATTTCAAACTTGGTTTGTAGGTAACTTATGACCTACAGATTTGCAGTGCACCATTACCATAAATTTAGCATGCTGCGTTTGGAGTGTGTATATTTTTATCTTTCAATGTTCTCACTTATTATATGCAACACATGCGTTCCGTGAAATTCCCTTTTTCGTTAATGAGTGCTTCCCCAAGCTTTGTACTTCGTCAAATCTAATCTGTTTTTTAGGTGTAAACTCAATTTTTTCATTTCTTCGGTTATTGTCTCAATATATGTCCAATATATCAATTTAAGACTTGGTGGTTTTTTTTTGTCAATCTTTTGTCCTTCGATATTTTGTTTATACAAGAAAAGGGTAAAACTTTGACAAATGAGGTATATGTTCTTGGCAGGCAATATGTGTTGCTTCAAACATTTTTGGTTTGGTTTGTTTAAAGGTCATTGTTTCATTGTTTCAACAATGTTTGTCCATATGATCTATGCCATATGTTTTCAACTTACATATGCCCCCTATACCATCAGCGCTTTCAGTGCTTTGATTTTTGCCTTAGGCCTTTACAAAGTTGTCTGCTACAGATTCACCGTAAGTGGACGGTTAACTAAAAGCCATTTGAATTACCCTTTCTCACATACAGCAAGTCTGCAGCAATTTTTTTTTGAAAATATTAAGCCACATGTGTTTTTAAAAGTCGTCTGCTGCAAATGTATCATGATGCATGAAAGTTAATTTTTATCAATTTTATTCATTTAAAGAAATTTATGTGGAAAAGGGTTTAAGATTGATGTTTTGTCAACAGATGAGGAGAAAAACATGTATATTAATTGATACTTGATACATAGTGGAAATCTGATGGTTGGCAAAGAAGAAATTAAGTTTCACATCAAGAAACATTTGATTTCTGCAAAAAGTAACAACAGATGCCGCCTGCTGCATCAAAAGAGACTTAGTTTAGCAAATAGCTATTGTGTCAGGCAAAGGATAATGTGTAAAAAGTTGTGAGAATCCTGTTAGCCTTTCCCTCATACAACAAACCTGCAGCAGACGACTTTGAAAACGTCTTGGCAAAACATTGAAAAATCGCCATAAACAAGACTTGAATTATTAACCCTTTCCCTCATATAGACGCTTTCTGACGCCTCTGCAGCAGACGGCTTTTTGAAAACATAGTGACAAAAGAAGAAATTGCACAAAACGTGCAATTTCTCCTTTTGCCACAATGTTTTCCACTTTTTGTCATAGGTAACTATCCATTCAATTATGGAGATTTTCTATTTTTTGACAAAATACGTTCAAAGTCGTCTAATGCAGAATTGTGGTATGAGGGAAAGGGTTAAAGCAGACAGCGTTTTGAAAACATAGTGACAAAAGAAGAAATTGCACAGAACGTGCAATTTCTCCTTTTGTCACAATGTTTTCCACTTTTAGTCATAGGTTATCCATCTGACAAAATACGTTCAAAGTCGTCTGCTGCATAATTGCCGTATGAGGGAAAGGGTTAAATACAGTTGAACAAATAGTGGCAAACACAGAAACTGCTCATAAGGAACAATTTCTCCTTTGGTCACAATGTTTTCAAAAGCCATCTGCTGCAGATGCGTCAATATTTGTCCGCAGATAGAAAGGGTTAAAGCATTCATTTGCTTGAAAAGGTTTAGATTTTCATAATAAAATGTAAAAACTCGAGGACAATATGGTCGAATGTATTCCATTATGAATGGGGTCATTTTTGCACACGGTAACTTGATGACTATTCATCATAATGGCTTTACGATGCATATACGTCCAAGACTGCGGTATATCATATTGTACACATTCATTAATATTCATAAAATTATGTCGGGCGGGCATTTTCTAAAGCAACCTGACAGACCATTACAGCCAAATATCTGTGTAAATTTAAACCCTTACTTTCAATATTCTTTAACCCTTTCCCACATACAAATCTGCAGCAGACAAGTTCGAAAAAATCTAGGCAAAAATATGAAAAATATCTAGAAACAAAAGTATGATAATTAAAAAGAGTTGTAAACATTATGGCAAATGGAGAAATTAAATATTATGAGCAATTCCTCCCTGTGTCATGATGTTTTCAAAAGCTGTCAGCTGCAGATGATAGGATTAAGTATTAACCCAAAATTCCCTCATACAACAATTCTGCAGCAGACGACTTTGAACATATTTTGTTAAAAAATGGAAAATCTCTTTAATTGAATGGATAACCTATGACTAAAAGTGGAAAACATTGTGTCAAAAGGAGAAATTGCTTGTTTTGAGCAAATTCTTCTTTTGTCACTTAATGTTTTCAAAAATCCGTCTGCTGCAGAGGCGTCAGAAAGCGTATATATGAGGGAAAGGGTTAACTATATGTTGTGGGTACTTAGAAAAATCATCTCACTGAGACGATTCTCTTGAGTACACACAACATAGGATTTGGCTTTAAAACAAGAGGGATAATGTTGGGATAAGACCAGTTTACTATATATTCCTTATGTGGTCCTCCCACAGCGATACAACACAATTGCGTTGAAATTAGCGTTTTTTGAAAATAAGAAATTGATTGCTTATATGAAAAATTTCTCCTTTAGTCACAATGTTTTTAAAAATTGCCTGCTGCAGATGCATTTAAATTACCACTGCATGTATGAAAGGGTAATGTTGAAATATAGAATTGCAGAATTATCAAATGATGGGTTGCAGTTTCAGTTAAGTCTAGTGTATTTAATAAACATTTTGTATAAAAGTTGCACTGTGTATCAGATTATGCCATGTCTATTTATTTAAGATAATTTCTATATGAAAAGAGAGCCTAGATCAAGGCATAACTTCCGAAAAAACCTTAATTGGTTTGTGATTATAAATATTATAAATGATAGATAATTCCCAATTGTTTTATGGGAAACATTGAAAAGGGTCAACAAAAAGGGATTTTAACCCTTTACCTCATATAGACGCTTTCTGACGCCTCTGCAGCAGACAGCTGTTTGAAAACATACTGACAAAAGAAGAAATTGCTCAAAACAAGCAATTTCTCCTTTTGCCACAATGTTTTCCACTTTTAGTCGTCTGCTGCAGAATTGTTGTATGAGGTAAAAGGTTAAACAGCTTTACTGATTTCCATACTTTTAACCCTTTCCCTCATACGACAATTCTGCAGCAGACGACTTTGAACGTATTTTATCAAAACATAGAAAATCTCCATAATTGAATGGATAACCTATGACTAAAAGTGGAAAACATTGTGTCAAAAGGAGAAATTGCACGTTTTGTGCAATTTCTTCTTTTGTCACTATGTTTTCAAAAAGTCGTCTGCTGCTATTGCGTTGAAATGCGTCTGCAGGTGGGAAAGGGTTAATGTAGTCATTATAAGAACATTTTTTTCTTCACCCTTTCCCACATACAACAACTCTGTAGCAGCTGACTTGATTTTAGAGACGGCTGCTGCAGATTTGCTGTAATTGTGAGAAAGGGTTGAAATTATAGCATATATATATCAAGTAATTACAAGGTATTCAGTTTCAGTTAGATAAGCAAGTCTAATCCTTCCCAACATGCAACAATTCTGAAGCAGTACTCACTTGAAGCAATTTCTCCATTTGCCACGATGTTTTCAAAAGTCTTCTGCTGCAGCGGCGTCAGAAAGCATCTGTAATGTGTGAACGCGTTATCTGTAGTATGATATAGAAAAAAGATGTGCATATTAAATGTTCATACTGTTGCATTCCATAAATATGTCTAGTACAAATCCAATTGAGATATGGTTAATTCATCTGTATGGGATGCTCAGAGCCATTAGGGACAGAGCCAAGTCCAAGCGGGATATAACCTAGTTTGGGAGTGGTACGTTGTGGTTTCTTTTGCCTCTTTACGGGATGCAATCAATTTACATAATGATGTGCATGCAGGTCTTTTTTCCATACATAAGATAATTACAATGAAAGAGAAATAAAACTGGTCTTTTCCTAACAATATCTTTCTTATGACTCAACCAGTTCCTAAGTTGTAGGTACTCAAAAGATTGATCTCAGGCGATTCTTTTGATTACCCACAACATTGGATTTGAGTGTCAAATAAGAATCATGGAATGTGAAATTGTGAGGCACCTATTCTTGTTAGAGCTCTGAGTTGTAACCTCCAGCGCTGCTCCTTTGCCCTTAATGATTGATGAAAACCCATACCTGATAACTCTGGTTGTCTCAGTGAGTGGAGTTAGATGGGTAACCTAAATATATTTGAGACACTCAGAAAACATCTCGTAAATTATTCTAACTCAAACATGTACAGCTCTACTGCAGGAACAACTGATTAAGGCTGATGTCCCAGGGGTCAAAATGATGTAAAAACTACCCAGCACTGTCGGATGAGACCGCGACAAACAATTTTTATTGACTGAAATTATATTTTGAAAAAAATTCACTTCCGAAATCCGACTTCAAAAGCCGCAGAATTTCCACGCACAAAAAACATGTTAAGTTCAATTTTAGAAATGTATTGTGCAATTTGAAAGGCATTGATTGTGTATTGAAAAGCATATTTATAGGTTATATAATATTGTGTTCTATATCGTGGGACAGGGCAAATAGCCTATTCAGTATAGATTTACCTCAGGTCAGTGTCATTTTATGACTTTTCATATAAATGGGGTTCACAACAGGTAAAGAAACTTCAGTTAACCCTTTCCCACTTGCAGACATTGTTTGAAGCTTCTGTAGCAGACAACTTTTGAAAACATTGATGGAAAAGGAGAAATTGCTCATTATAAATGAGCAATTTCTCCCTTGGCCACATTGTTTTCAACTCTTTTCGTGTATGTCACGGGGAAGGGTTTATTTTGCAATTTGCCAGAGATAGAAAAATTGAATGTGCATTTCATTTTGAAAATTATAGGCTGTTGATCCAAATCCTTCCAATAAATATATGTACAACTTTTTATATCAGCGTAAAATATATATTTTTTAATCTCGGATATGATATGTTTAGAGTTTTTTGGTGTTTTTTGGTATGGGTTCAAAAACATTGTGGGAAAAATGTGAAATTGCTGTTTATAAAAGAGCAATTATTGCTTTACTACCCACAAGGTTTTATTTTTATCTCTCAGCTGTAAGAACTTAAAAGACTAAACCTGTGGGTGTAAAATGTTGGATAGAGATGACAACATTGTGGCTGGCAAAAGGAGTGGCTCACAGCTCATCATGAATGAGCCATTCCTTGTTTTTTTCGCAATGTTTTCAAAAGATGTTTGCTGCAGATGCGGCTAAATGTGTCTGCATGTGGGAAAGGGTTTAAAAATTCCATGATACACAAGAGCTCTAGATGAGGGGCATTTATCTTGTCCAAAATCCTTATTTGACATTCAAACCCTATGTTGTGGGGTAACTCAAAAGAATTGTCTCAGTGAGGATTTGGTTGAGTAATAAGAGAAATATTGTGGTAAAGAGACAAGTTCACTTTCCTCTTATCTAGTCCTCTGATACACTGTAAGCTAGCTGCCTGCCTCTTGTGTGATTGTTTGTTACAAGAAGGTCAGACAGGGTATAATATTCTTCAGACCTAATTGGGCTGTCTTTGTTTTTACTGTGAATTAATTCCTCTATCTTCATGCATGGAATCTTGTATTTATGCTGACAGTGATATTGTCTTACAGACCAAGAAATGTTTGTTCTTCTTTAACCCGTTCCAACATACAACAAATCTGCAGCAGACAACTTTGAAATGTCTTGGCGAAAATATGGAAACCCTCTAAAAAATGTGTAAATACTGTAAAGAGTGGGAAACACTGTGGCAAAAATGAAAAAAATACCTTCAGTTAGAAAATCTTTCTTTTGCCACAATGTTTTCAAATGTCAGCTGTTGCAAGGGGTTCAGAAAGTGTCTACATGTGGGAAAGGGTAAACATACTGAAAAACATCTGAAATATGCTCTTGGGAAAGCTGCCATCAATTATTGTTAAGCATTCATTACCATGTTAAAAAGCACAACATTGTAAACGTTTAAACTTATTACACTGGAGCGCCGATAATTCGCGGACGGGTGCAACGCGATTGCCAGTAGAACGCGATGGCGACTTGGCTCCCGTTTCAATCTTGAAAAAAGAGCCTTTTTTCCAATTTAATTAGAAAATTGAACCCCTCAAAAATACAATTTCGAAAAAAAAAATGTCCACAAAAATATGACATATAATTACGTAAAACATGGTACTAATTGCAAAACTGAAGAAAAAAACCATTTAGATAAATAAAGCACCAACCTGATTTTATAATCCAAATAAGCAAAAACAAATAATTATTCCAAATTCAAAAAATATTGCTCCTTAATATTTTCTTATAAAAATAAAAGCGCGAAAATCGAACAAAGGGTTTAGTCAGGGTGTCGGTGTTGTTTTTCTAAACCAGGTGCCAGTATCAACCATGCAATAAACCCTTGAGTCAAATTTGTCCGATTTCACACTTGAATAATGTGAATGATGCATGCATGACAGTCATGTTTCTCCTTTTCTGGAAATGTTTTCAAAAGCTTTCTGCTGCAACTGAGTCAAAGTAATTGCATTGTTGAAGCCTATTAAAATTGTGTGTAATTTACACAGAAGTAAAGATATGTTACGTGGACTGATCCAGATGTAAATGTTTGGGAAAATCCATTAAGATTACATAAGCCTTAAGGTCACGGTCACCTTATAATAACATGGCAGGATCTCAGTAACATTACGTCATACCCTTTTGTTCTATTTACTGGACGTATGACGTAGCTCATTTGTGGGGGGGAAATAGTTTTACCCGGGTCAATGATTTACGGAAAATTGATTTAATCCTTATGCTCAGTTCACACCAACGGCGAATGCCGCGCTTTAAATCGGCGAGCAAAGCGCCATCACTTTTGTTTACTTTTCCAAAAATATCACGATCTCCTAAGTAATGTTACGCTCTGATAAGCTCTGATACGAATTGGTTACGCTTTGGGACGAATTATTTCCCGATTTGATCAGGCCTTGTTACGCTTTGTTACACTTTAAATCACGCGTTGATACGCTTTATTACGCGTTGATGCGATTATGACGCCTTAAATCACGCTCTGATACGATTCTCAAGCTCTGTTGTGCATTGTAAAGCTGTGTTACGCATTGGAAAATTTCGAGATCGCCGATTTCATGCCGCTTTTGATCCAGAGCAGATCCACAAAATCATTGCATCTTTGACTTCACAACACGATGGCAGAACTACAAGATCCAGAAGTTCCAGATGTACCAGATCATAATATATCTGAAGCAATGAGTACCTATGGAGTTCGTAGTCACGTATGAGTGGTACTCAAGTCGCAGCGCTGGAGACAGAGCTTGGGTATCGTAGGAGAGCGTGAGCGAGCGTGAGGAAGCTTGCCAAGCGTAACAAAGCCTAACAAAGCGTGCCAATCCTTGATCAAAGCGTCTCAATTCGTGGGAAAGCGTAACAAAGCGTGTCAGATCTTCATGCCAGATCGTAGCAAATCTTGAGACATCTTAACAAAGCGTGTCAAGTGGTGACATTTAAGCTTTCCTACGCTTTGAGTCAAGCTTTGCTGAACTTTGTTACGCTTTGTTAAGCTTTGATACGCTCTCGGCGCTTTAATCAATTCGTGACAGAGCGCCCCAAATTTTTAAACAGTTTAAAAAAAATTGGCGCTCTTGCCGAATGTCCCGCTTTGCTCAAAGCTTTCCACCGATCTATTACGACCCTGACGCTTTAGTCGAGCTTTGTTACGCTTTGGTGCCGCTTTGCTCGCCGCTTTAAAGCGCCATCAAAGCGCCGTTGGTGTGAACTGAGCATTACCAATTTGCACACGCATTTTGACGCACATGCAGCAGACTTCTGTTTATAGCATTGTGACAAAAAGAGATACAGTGTATTACTACATTTTGTTTGAAATTGGATAAATTAACTTTGAATTGAAAAGGATTTTAAAGGGTATGGAATTTTATTTTCCTTTGTTCAACAACTTTGAAACTAGAAAAAAAATGTAAGGAAAGGATGCATCGCTGATAATAAGCAGTTTCTCTTTTTCTCACAATGTTTTCAAACGCTGTCTGCTACATATGCATTTAAAGCTATTAATACATGGTTTGTGAATTGTTTTTCTTTTAAATAAGAAAAGAAGAAAAAAATGTAAGGAAAGGAGACATTGCAAATGGCGGTTAGAAAGAGTTTGTTTTACATCCCTCAATATTAGCCAATTTCGAAATAAAAGTGAGGATTATATTCGTAATACACTACAGCAAAAGTATATACACATATAGACACCATATTCTGGACTGCTAAAATAGATTTTTCATCGCCATTGCATGCAGTTGACGAGTGTCGGGATTTGGCATGCTGAGGCATATTACTTGATTGCTTTAATTTCTAATGGTGATTCGCGATCGGATTCCAACGCGATGCTAGGCCTTGGACCCCGAACATCGCGATATACTGGAACTCCAGTGTATTAAGTTTGTAATAGTTACAAGTATTTAAAAAAGGTGTTGCAGCAGAAGGCTTTTTAAATACCCATACAAAAATATGGTTAATATCTATAAATATTTGAAGAATTATAGAAAAGAGTTGAAAATAGTTTCCACAAAGTTTTCAAAAGTGGGTCAAAATGCATCTCTGTATGACTGTTATTAGTAAGCCCATCTCCCCAAATCAAGAACTACGTAAAGATTCTAAATACCTGCTGAAATATACAGCTTTGGACCATTCTTTCATCAAAACAGAAAACGTACCCATTACCTGAGGTTGAAAACCATCACTGTTAATTGCCAACCAAATTGGTACTCGGTGAGCTATAATTTAAATGATGTCACTCATAACATGGTTGAAACAAGAAAACTAAAGTAAGAAGAGAAAAACATACAATTTTATAGATGAATTCAACAATGATATATTGCTCTACTAAAAAAGGACAAAAAAGAAAATGAAAACCAAAAAGTAAGCCACCTACAAACCACAGTATGGTTTCCAGGTTAGAAGATTAGGTGGCAAGGAAGAGAAATTTATTGAATCATTCATTAACTTTTTTTTGTTCTGGTAACCATGGTGACGAGTGACCGCTCAATCTCATTACGGACAAAATACTGTTTTAAACTCCTAATTTGGTTTCTCATTAGCACTTGTCCAACATTCCTTTAACTTTCCGGCTCCTCTCCAGCCGAGACAAAATTAAGCCTACAATTTCACATCCCCTAGAGGTATATATGACAAAGACTTGAACCCTTTCCCACATACAATGTTGGCACATCTGCAGCAGATTGAAAACATTGTGCCAAAAAAAGAAATTGATTTTAATAATCTATTAATTTCTCTTCCTTCATGCAACAATGTTTTTAAATCTATTCAATAATTGTACCATAATTTGAAGAGATTTCACAATCATAAATTATGCTTGCCTCAATGCTCTCAAGGTTATCTGCTGCCAACTCGTAGTATAGGTAGGAAAAGGTTAATTCTCTTGTCCTCCAATATTTTCTATAATTGTACAATTTTTAGACAATTTATTTTGTAAATTCACTCAACTTATATTAAAAGATAGTGAAATAAAAAAGGACAAAACCATTAAATGCTGTATGAGTGAAATTTTTGCTTTTCCAACAAAGATGTCCGTCAGAAAAATGATGATTCAAAGATCATAGAGAATGGGAAATTTAATTCTTCCATATTAACCCTTTCCCACATATAGAGGTGTCTGAGGCTTCTGCAGCAGATGGCTTTTTTGAAAACACAGTGACAAAAGAAGAAATTGCTCAAAATGAGCAATTTCTCCTTTTGCCACAATGTTTTCCACTTTTATAGTCATAGGTTATCCATTTATAGAGATTTTCTATTTTTTGACGAATTATGTTCAAAGTCATCTGCTGCAGAATTGTCTAATGAGGGAAAAGCTTAAAGAATTACTTTGAGACAAAGGGTGAAAAATTCTGCTCTTCAAACGCAATGCTTTCAAATTGTTTATGCTGCAGAGTTGTCCAAAATGGACTCCTTTATGTAAAATATAAACATCTGTAACTATCTATCAACATGAAAAGACATTCAAAAGAGGTGTGGCGTAGAAACAGAGCATATAAATAACATACAAGAATTATTTTCAGGCATTACTGCACTCCACTTTCGATTTCTTCGCCTGCCTCCCAAAAATGTTTCTCAAATCACTGCAACAATGCAACTCATTTATAAACATGAATCACGAAGACAAGCCAATGGCAAGAGGTACCGTTAGACGCTCCTCCTATGTGACTGGACAAATAAATACAGAACTGACCATGTGACAAAATAATCACCGACTGTCTCAAGGAACAATCGGACATCATTGCCCCCCCTGCATCTGAATTATCAATGTATCTGCAAATATCCTCCCTCTATTGTGCCCAATCACTGGTCAGTCCGCCAATTTATTAGCATATGAATAGTGGCTGTTGTCCACTCTGGGCATTCAATTTTCTCGTCTTTCACCCTCTTCCCTGATACAGATGACATTTGATGCCTCTACAAAAATCTTTTGATGAAAACATCATTATGGTGAAAAGTAGAAGCTGCTTATTCTGGGCAATATCCCACTATATCACAATGTTTTTTTACTCCATCAAAAAATCGTTTTACTTCGTGCAAACTTTTTCATACTGTTATAAAGTCATTCTTTTCAATTTGAAAAGTCAAAATAAGTATGTAAAAGAGTAATAGTATAACTAGCAGGTTTTTATAAAATGCCTAAAAACAGACATGTAGTGGTGACAGCCTATTGTTAGCAGTAGATATGAGAGGACCATGAGGGATCTGCACCATATCTACAAGCTGATCTTATGGGATATGACCCATTCAGGATTTGAACCTGTGACAACCCTGCACCAGAGACGGACCCTGGATACCACTACACCACTTAGAGGTGATTGCAATGGTTTGTGTTCCCTTCCTGCAATAAGGCATGAACACTTTAAGAAGTTTATTATTTGTCTGTCCATCATCAGTCCATCACACTATTACTTTTGACACCAGTGCCATTGAACATGACTTTTGAAAACATTGCAATAAATGGTGAAATTGCTCAAAACTATCAATTTCACCTTTTATTGCAATATTTTCAACTCTTTATCAATATAAATCTTTCAGTTTTTTAGATTGTTGAAATTGTTTGTCTGATGATAATGTAAAGCAGACGACCTTTGAAAAGTCATGTGACATAATTGGTTAAAGATATTGGCAGGCAACCCATGTGTTCTTTCCAACACTCATTTCATCATAATAGCCAGCGCTGAGGCTATAGAAGTTTTATTATACAATGTCTTATGGCAGAAACTTACAATACTTTTTGCTGACCTTTTTCTTATGAGCTCATATGACACTGTCCTTTAATAACACAATAGGAAAACCAACGCCCAACATGCTTTGCTCATATTTCTTTTCATTGCCATAGCAACCTTACTTTGACTTAAATCAACAAGCAATCAGAGCTACAAAAATCTAGAACCTCTTATTATTTATAATTGCCAATACTTCTCTATAACAGATTCAGCAGATGAGTGGTTTTAAGCCTTTCCAGCATTCAACAAATCTGCAGCAGACAACCTTTTAAAACATCAATGCAAAATTATGGAAAACTTCTATAAATGAATGTACAATTATTATTATTGAATAAGTTATTTTATCATTATGAGCAATTTCTCTTTTCATCATAATGTTTTCAAAAAACATCTGCTGCAGTTCAAGGCTTGAACGTGTCTACATGTTGGTAAGGGTTAAAACTCATTACCTTACATGATGTAGTGGATTCTTTGAAATTGAAGTCTTGAGAAAATGATATTTTTTAATGAATAAAAAGTAAAAATGATGAAATGGGCATTTGTAAAATTAAGGAGAGTTGTTGCCAATAAGTAATATACTTCACAATGCTTTTAAAGTATTAAAGACATGTCATATATTGATTTTTATTGATGTCTGCTGCATTGTTGTCAAAAGTCATCTGCATCAGGTCAAGGTTTAGAAAATGACCAAGAGGATTATGCACATCCAGGGCCTAAAGTATGGTCTACATGATATACCCTTTTCCAAAACCAACTAATTTGCTGCGGAGGTCTTTGAAAACAATTATCTAGGCAAATACATAGAAAATCTCTCTCAATGAATATTTAATCATTGAATAAATGTGTAAACACTTTTGCAACAATGTTTTCAAAAGTCGTCTGCTGCATAGGCATCAGAAAGTGTCTGTATGCTGTAAAGGGTCAAGAGATGTCCTCTGCTGTATTGTTTAAAAAGTTGTCTGCATTAGGAAATGGGTTTAAAAATGACGGACATGATTATGCACACCCAGGGCCTGAAGTACAGCCATGCACTCTGTAAGAGAGATTAATTTGTTTGAGATTGGTTTCGTCTGCTTGCAAAAAATAACTGTCCGTCTGCTGCACATTGTGTCCTTGGGCTGGGTAATGGACACACAAGAGTGACCCTCGGTATCATAGAGAGACATGTGACCACAGATGGTCAATGGTCATTTATGCTGCTATCAGAGCCTGTCATGTAAATAAGGGGTTCTTGAAGTTAGCTCCCATTTCATAATTGCATAAGCTTGCATGACAGAGGCCCAGATAATAAAACGTAAAACCATTTTTACACAAAATGTCTCTTTTTCTAGTCTACAAAACCCTATATTGTGGATACTAGAAAGAGTCGTATCACTGAGACAATTTTGTAAGATATCCACAAAAGTTATATTATTAAAAAGAGTTGAAAACACTGTGGCAAAAGGAGAACAAAATTGCTCAGTCACATTATGAGCAATATTTCTTCTTTTGCCTATATGTTTTCAAAAGACATCTGCTTCATAGGCGTCACATTATGGTCTGTAGATGGAAAGGGTTAACTGGTTAAACCATATGTTTCGAGTACCTACAACATAGATTTTATATGGAAAATAACAATTTAAGAACACCAAATATGCTCCTGATCTTAGTAAATATTTTAATAGAAATGATATTTTTGGCTGCCACGTAAGTGGCAGGCACCGCAGCTGGTCATCAGGGGGTGAAAAAACAAACAAAACAAGCACTTAAATCCAATTGACCATACTGGTCAGCTCAGGTTATCTCACATTAGATCACATGAATAGTAAAACACCGTTGAGTGCTCTATAGCGGTCAATAGTAGCAGATGGACATGACTGGACTTGACTGGCCGGGAGTGGGTGACACTGTAACTGTACCCACAATGTCATCCATTTAGCTGGTACCGCTAAAAGTCAACACTTTACTGTACACCTGATATGATACTTATTTTGAGTCGGCTGCTCTATCTGCCTTTCCCTCATACAACAAATCTGCAGAAGATGGCTTGAACCCTTTCCCATATATAGATGCTTGCTTACGCCTCTGCAGCAGACGACTTTTGAAAACATTGTGGCAATTACTCCTTTGCCAACATGTTTTCAAAGTCCTCTGCTGCAGATGTGTTGTATGTGGGAATTTCTTAGAGTTAAACAAAAATTGTCTGTGAAAATGAAAGCAGAATTATTGAATTGAGTTGATTATATTTATGGCAAAAGGCAGAATGGAACTTCTCATTATGAGCAATTTCTGCTTTTGTCAAAATCTTTTCAAAGGACTTAGGCAAATATGTAGATAATATATATTTATGAAAGTATTATTAGTGAAAAGAGAGAAGAAAACATTGTGGCAAAAGGAGAAATTGCTTGTTATGACATTTTTAAAAGTACCTGCTGCAGATCCATTAAAATATGTCTGGTGAGTAAGTGTTTATTTGGGTAATGGCAGGAGACTGGATACAGAGGTGTAAACAGGCCTTCGACCCATGATATATCTCTTGACCCCTTTCTCACATACATCATCTCAGCAGCAGAGTACTTTGAGAATATCTTGGAAAAGTAGGGAACATCTCTATATATAAGGGAAAATCTAATTATTGAAAAGAGTTGAAAACATTGTGGCAAAATGTGTCAGTGTATGAGGTAAAGGGTTAATACTCTATTTAACCCTATGTTGTTGGTTCTCAGTATTTACGTCTCATAACATAAAGTTTTGAAGTCAGATCAGGATTTAAGCACATTCAAAGTTCACTCCATTACTGAAGAGTCCAGGGTAACAAAATCAAGTGATGGCACTTTTCTCAAGTGTGGAGATTGTTCAAATAGAGATAAGTCTTTGATTTGAATATTTCTTGTCTGTTGTTTGCATGGAAGGTATTTGCTTGTTTTTAGTATTATAATGTGTTTTATTATTATGGGAAATAATCACACTAAAATTATTTGAATCGCAACCCTAAATTGAGAGGATGAAAAACATTAAATGTTTTATACGAGTCAAGTCACACAAAAACGACATTCAGAGGTTTTGACGAAATTAATTGAAATTAATGGAAATTAATATCAATATCGATACAAATATTGTCAGTATTTTATTATGGCAATTCTTCAAAGACTTCCAAATGCTTATATGACTTAACCCTTTCCCTCATACAACAATTCTGCAGCAGACGACTTTGAACATATTTTGTCAAAACAATCTCTTTGTCACTATGTTTTCAAAAAGCTGTCTGCTGCAGAGGCGTCATAAAGCGTCTATATGAGGGAAAGGGTTAATGGTAAACAGAGAAGGACCTGATCATACTGCATATATAGGAACAGGCTGATCTAGATCTGGTCACAAAGTCCAGAAGGTCAGTTTTGGTGTGAGATATAGCACATTCTTTTTAAACTGGAAGTGAATTTGTTTCTTAGGAACACTGTCTAAAATTAATATTCAACAGCAAATAGTTTCATGGCTTAAGTTAATAATGACTATACGTCCATGTCTAAAATTATTATTAACTCTACTTCAATGTCTTAACCCTTTCCCTCATATAGACGCTTTCTGACGCCTCAGCAGCAGACGGCTATTTGAAAACATAGTGACAAAAGAAGAAATTGCACAAAACGTGCAATTTCTCCTTTTGCCACAATGTTTTCCACTTTTAGTCAGAGGTTATCCATTCAATTATAGAGATATTCTATTTTTTGACAAAATATGTTCAAAGTCGTCTGCTGCAGAATTGTCGTATGAGGGAAAGGGTTAAATCATTATTGATTGTATAGTTCCATGTCTTAAATTAATATTGACCAGACGTCCATGTCTAAACTCAATATTGATTGTATAGTTCAATGTATTAAATTGATAATGACCATACTTCCATATCTTAAATTAGTATTAACTATACTTCAATGTCTTAAATCATTATTGATTGCACTAAGTTCCATGTCTTAAATTAGTATTAATTATACTGACAATGTTAAAATTATTATTAACTATATACTTCAATGTCTTAAATCTTTATTGAATGTATAGTTTCATGTCTTAAATTAATATTGACCATTAATTATTGATTGTATGATAAGTTCCATGTCTTAAATTATCATTGACCATACTTCAATGTCTAAAATCAATATTGATTGAATAGTTCAATGCCTTAAATTGATATTAACCATACTTCAATGTTTAAATTATTATATTGACTATTATAGTTCCAAGAACAAGCCTTATACGTAATCTTGCAACAATTGTATTGATTTAAAATTGCTGACTTGTAGCTGATTATGAGTACTTTATGACAAAACGGTATTCATGTTACATTGCCTTACATGGCCTTCACTAAAAATCAGGTAAGAAGTAGTGACATATAATACTAGCCGTCTTATTAAAACTGATTCCATGGCAACCTGGTGTACCTTATTCTGATTGGTCAGTCTCACTTTCACCTGTTTTCTATACTTTACTCTTTTATTTCATTTTTAGAAAAGTCAATAACCCATTACTATTTCAATTTCCTGCCTTAATCTCTTTGACCCTGTCCCCTGTTACAGACAACTTTTGAAGAATCTGGTAACAGCAGACGACTTATGCAGACATTTTGAAAAAGGAAAAATTGTTTTATTTTGAGCCACTGTGATCATCCATTTTACGTCTTTATGAACATTTCCGATTTTTCTTGTATTGCAAATATCATATCAGATAAATAGCTAAGATGTTGTTGACCGTTTACCACATAGAACACAATGTCATCTGAAAATTTCAATGGCTTGTAAAACTTGCAGGTAAATTTAATATGAAAACTGTCTATAAATTAAATAGTTATTGGATAGCATTGAAAAGAATGTGGCAATTGGAGATAATTTGCTCATCATGAGCAGACATGTCAACAATTCAAAAAGCGTTAAAATGCATGGGAAAAAGGAGTCATTTATTGATAAGTGTATCAATGTTATTATAGAAAACAATTGTTAAAGTTTTATGTATTTTCTTTATGATTAGACAGTTTAACCCTTTCAAACATACAACAAATAATTGCAGCAGAAGGCGTTAATGAAGGTATTATTTGAATTCATTTGAAATCATTGTGGCAAAAGCATAAATTGCTCATTATGAGTCTAGGCAAAAATATGCAATATCTCTTTATATGAAAGTGTTATAATTGAATAAAGTTGAAAACATTGTGGTGTGCATAATGTTTTCAAGTCGTCTTCAGCAGAGGCGTCAGAAAATGTTTGCAGATTTAAAAGGGTTAATCAACAACTTGTGGACATACAGAATCATTTGTGAATAAAACAGAGCGTTATATGACAAATTGGGTTTGTCCATTGCTATCATAATGCAGTGGTCAGTGTATTGGTCAGTACCATAAGATTTATCTCCCCTGTACTTTATACTGGATATTAGATGCATAATTGTTGCGTTTAATTCTGACCCACATGCAGACAAATTTTGACTGGTCTGCAGCAAAACATTGTCCCCTTTTTGCCACATTGTTTTCATTTCAATTATACTCTTGGTGATGGATAATTTAATTTAGTAATGTATTTATGAAATTGAGATGTGCTCAAACTGATTACTTCAGTCTATCACACTTTTAACCCCTTTCCCACAATTGCAACTAATCTACAGCAGAAAACGTTGAAAACATTCCAGGTATAAGTATTGAAATTCTAAGTAAAATAGAGGATATTTCATGAGTGTTTATTTATTATCACTTTTATAAAACGAGTTTACTAAGATGATGTGCTGCGAGCGTCTTATTCAGCTTAGTTAACGAGTTTATTAAAATATATGATAAATAAACATGAATGCGATATTCTATTTATCACATAAAGTGCTTTATGTGATAAATGAAATTATAATTTTGAATATAGATGAAAACATTGTGGCAAAAGGAGAAATTGTTCATTATTAGCAATTTCTCCATTTGTCATAATGTTTTTAACAGTTTAAGGACCAGGTTTGATTTTTACTTTAATCATAAATGTTGGCAATAGTTAGTTATGAATAACAAACACTGCCCCTCCCCTGCGAAATGAAATTCATAAAATCACGAACTTTTCATTCCTTTTAAGAATTGTTCATGAACCACTCTTTATCAGTACTTAAGTTGTATTTATGATCATATGGACATGAACAGTCCTTGAAGTCTTTTCTTGAAAAGTTCATGAATAGTTTAAGAACAAGTCGGTTGATTCAAGAAAATGTCCCGAGTTCTTAAAATGTTCATAAACTGACATCATGAATTGTTCAAGAACAGTTGAAGAATATTTTAAGTTCTTAAAATGTTCATGAGTTCACTTCAATACTGGTTTAAAAACAGTTGCAGAATTTGTCAGGTTCTTAAAAGGTGCATGAATTTACTTCAATACTGGTTTAAGAACAGTTGAAGAATTTGTTGTGTGAATCACTTAAACTTCCATTCTGAATAGAGAAAACAGTTCTTATTTATTAGTGAACTTTTAAAAATCCTCTTGTCAAAAGTAAAGGCCTGCCCTAGTGAAAAAGATAAATTCAATTCTAGAGGAATTTCATTGGTTTCTGCTTTGTTACTGGAATACCAGTGGAAAAGCCAAAAATACCACTGGTACTGTACTTGAAATATATACCAAGGGAGTTAACTCTAGCATAAAACACAGGAACTCTTCAAAAAGAAGTAAGTAATGTTAACTACTTCCTTTACATTTTTTGGTGGGACAAATTTGTTGTGGTTCAAATGCACAGAGAAGATTTTTGTAATTTCTTATGAACAACTTGATGGGCACATTTGGTAAATGTCTTAAATATTACATTGTTTAACAAATTATCAAATTGTATTGTGCTATGTCATAAACAACATGTTTATATTGGTGATTTATTAAAGTATCACATTGCCACATATGGAAGAAGCTGTCAGACATTCATGAACTGTACACTTCCCATTGAAGTACAAATGAGACATTGAACTACATAGGGAAAATGATTCATTAATAGTTCATGAATGAAACAAGTTCATGAATGGTTCAAGAACTGGCAGTAATATTGTTGTTCATGAACCATTCCTGAATATATCACAGACAACTTCCCAGGAACAGTTGAAGAAAAATTAATGAACTGATGTCCATGAATTTTTCATGAACTTTTGTTAATTCTTGAACTTGAACTTTAACTGATCATTTCGCAGGGAAGTGCATTGTAATATCAGACCACATATTGAATATCATAGTATGCTTTGTGAGGATAAATAATGCTTAGCTTTGAGTCTTAATCTTTGCAAAATGACACATAGAAATTGAAAATAAATAACCATGGGGCTCCTTTTCACAAAATGTTTGAAATTAGTATTGATTTTGAATTGGGAGTTAGCATACAGAGAGACTAAAATAGTGGCCAAGATTTCTAGACATCTGATTGGCCAATTTCCTGAGGAGGGAAAAGTGTTAATTTGTAGAGTTCCAGGACAACCAATTGAATAGTTTTCCACCAAAAATGAATTAAGACCTGAAGGCACTACATAATATCCCAAGATTAATGGCAGATTAATCAAATTAAAGTTTACTTTCAATCAGTTCGCCTATTCTTAAAGTGTGCCCGGAAACATGCCCTGGGTTTTGATTATGTATAAATTGAATTTTGAGAGAATTCACCAGATCTTGGCCATTTTTTGTAGCCCCAATGTGATTAGGTTTCAGCCACTGCAATCAAAAGAATTAAGTTTTGTCTATCTTTGATTCCAGTGTATTGTGCAAATCAAATCACTGGTTTAACAGCTTTGGTGATTCCTTGTGGCTATACATTTATACAAACGCCTAAGATAAATAGATGCTTACAATTTTAACCAGAAGAAAACGTATGAGCCGTAACTCCAGGAAAACCAACCAAATAGCATTTGTTACCAGAGAAGATTTAGATCATTCTATGCATCCACACATGAGCACCAAGACAAGCCAGTCTCATCCGCACAGTCTGATCAATGTTTAGAAGTTGAGGAGCTTAACCCTTTCCCTCATATAGACGCCTCTGCAGCAGACGGCTATTTGAAAACATAGTGACAAAAGAAGAAATTGCACAAAACGTGCAATTTCTCCTTTTGCCACAATGTTTTCCACTTTTAGTCATAGTTTATCCATTCAATTATGGAGATTTTCTATGTTTTGACAAAATACGTTCAAAGTCGTCTGCTGCAGAATTGTCGTATGAGGGAAAGGGTTAAGATAAAAGTAGCGCATATTTTTTTAAATACTTTAATAAATAGATATTTAATTAATCCTTGTGTAGGTTACTAAGATACCCAAAAATAGATAACTTCTCTGAATTTCTCTGTCCATCCAGTGGTGGCGAAATATGATTTTGACTTACTTGTCCGTTTTTTTCAAAATGCCATTTTGCACTTGTCCGTATAATAGTTATATAGTTAATCCCTACACAATTTCACTTGTCCACACAGGCTCTGGGACAAGCTGGGCAATACAGACAATGGATTTTGCCAGCCCTGCCATCTATCTGTCTGTCTGACTTATTGGTAGGTGACACATAAATTCCTATGAATACTATTGTGTGATTAACCCTTTCCCTCACATTGACGCTTTCTGACAGCAGCAGCAGACAGCTTTTTGAAAACATAGTGACAAAAGAAGAAATTGCTCAAAATGAGCAATTTCTCCTTTTGCCACAATGTCTTCCACTTTTAGTCATAGGTTATCCAATTCAATTATAGATATTTTTTGACAAAATATGTTCAAAGTCATCTGCTGAAGAATTGTTGTATGAGGGAAAGGGTTAAATATTGAAGGTATTATTTAAAGAAAGAATATAATAAATATGGGCGAAGTCTGATCTGCATGCAATCCTAATGTCAAGCCAGATCCAATACGGAAAAGATAAAAAAACTTTTACTTTTTTCATCAATGCTTTTTTGGGGGGATTTCTACAGAAATGCATTTCCATTAGAGCATATGTGTAAACAGAATCGCCTTTGAGAAAAAATATTGCAATTTAAATACAGAAGGCGTCTAATTGAGGAATCCAGGGTACTGATATTCTCTGATGTGATAGATAATACAAAGTGCAATACTGAGTCTCGTATGGAATATTCTAATGTAGTTATAGTATGGCATAATTACAGAAGCTTCTTGATTCCTTGTAATCTGTGAAAAGAAGGGAAAAAACCCTGTTGATGTATACAGCCAACTATTGCGCAGGAGGCTGCCATTATTCTTAAATCTTTTCCCATATACAACAAATCTGCAGCAGATAACTTTCAAAACGTCGAGGTAAAACTATGGAAAAAGTCTATAAATGAAGGTTTAATTAATTAACAGAGTTGAAAACATTTTGGAATAAGGTGAAACTACTCTTAATAAAGATTTTGTCCTTTACTACAATGTTTTCAAATGACATCTGCTGCAGATTCCTGAAAATGCATCCTAATATGTGGGAAAGAGTTATTACATAAGAGAAAAACAATTAGAAATGGTAATTTACAAATAAACGAATTAGAAGATTTCCAGTTTTCTATGCAGATACCGGTCCCGAGGATGCAAAATGATTTGATTTGGTAAAATCTGTAGATTGGATTTCAGATTGGGTAGGTTTTGGATTAGATTTCCTTGAAGATTCAACCTTAATATGCTTGGTAGATGTTAAATACACTTCTTCTCTCTCAGTGGGGTTATCTTTGACCAATTTGATTGTCCAGTTAACCCTCTTCCACATACAACAAATCTGAATAGCACGACTTTGAAAACATCTAAGCAAAAATGTGGAAATTCTATAAATGAAGAGCAATTATTGAAAAAGTTGAAAATGGCTCACTATGAGTAATTTCTTTCTTAGCAAAATTGTTTTAAAATGTCTCCTGCTGCAGTGGCGTGAGAAAGCATCTACATAGGAGAAAGGCTTAAATTTAAGTTTTGTAGATAAAATTTAGAATCGGCAATTTTCTCAGATCGAAGTCTTGCCCTTCCCCATAGAGCAGCTGCAGTCTTTCAAAGTGACAATTTTTGCAGCAGTAAATTTTAAAATCATTGTGGAAAAAATAAGTAACTGTTCATGCAAAGCATGTTTCCCATCTTCAAACAAAGGCAGAGCTCTAGATAAGGGACGTTTGTCATGTTATAAAATCCTTATTTGGCCCTCTAACCCTGAGAGACGTTGCTGGAAAAAGAGTTGAATACCCATCCTTATCTGGACTTCTGCAAAGGTTGCAATTTGTTTTAAAAATATGCTTACATTTTTCACGCATTTTTATCCTCTGAAGGCTTTCCTCTTTTACAACGTTTTTAAAAGTCGTCTGCTGCGAATACAATGTGTCTGCTTGTTGGAAATGGTATAAGGTAAGAGAATGACTAAAATAAGAAATGCCCATCTATATAATGGTAGAAATGTAAACTTAATCCATTCCCACATAAATACATACACTTTCTGATGCCTCTACAGCTGACAACTTTTGAAAACATTGTGACAAAAGGAGAAATTGCTAAAAATAAAAAAAAAATCTCCTTTTGCCATAATGTTTTCATCTTCTTTCGGTAGTTATTTATAGATATTTTACAGGTTTATGCCCTGATTTTTTTATGGGAAAGGGTTAAACCACATGTGACGCAAAGGACTAGGACGATTGGGAAAAGAAAGTCGTCTGATCTCTCGAATAAATTAGGTGTTTGTGACCACCACAAAAGTTAGGTGCAAATTTTCACCTCCATTCTTTGACTTCTGTATAGAGTCAGATTTTTAGTATTGAATAACTTGAAGACAAAAGGGCAGAACAATTTTGGTAACCTTACGTTTGTATTGAACAGCGGCCTCCGGCTGACTGGAGAGTTCAAGCGTAACGCTTTTTTATTTTAACTTCGTAACAAACTGCAGTGGTACAAGGAAAATATGGCACACAAAAGGGTACTTTTTTCGTAATTTAACCCTTTCCCACCTATAGACACATTTTGACACATCTGCAGCAGACAAGATTTGAAAACATTGTGACAAAAGTAGAAATTGCTCATAATGACCAATTTCTCCTTTTGCCACAATGTTTCCACGTTTTTCAGTAATTATGCCTCCATTTATAGAGATATTATGTGTTTTTGTCAAGATGTTTTCGAAGTCGTCTGCTGCAGATTTGTTGTATGCGGGAAAGGGTTAAAAGCCTATAATCTGAAGAATTCACTGTTCCCCTATTACAACAAATTTGCTGCAGAAGACATTAAAAAACTCATGAGAAATATTAGAAATCTTTCCAAATAAGTGAATAATTATTGAATAAATTGAAAAACGTTGTGGTAAAAGGAGAAACTGCCACTTAAGAGCATTTTCATCTTTTTCCGCAATGTTTTCAAAATGCAACTGCTTGTGGGAAAGGTTTGATCAATATAATATTAGGGATTCATTTTGCAGATTTTCTTTTGATTTATGTTCTCAAGGCAAAAATACAATATCAAGTAAACGGAGAATTGTACAGAATCTGAATACCAAAATAGGAAAGGGTTATTTTCAAAAAATAATGGAGAATTGTTGGATGCGGGTGAAAGAAACGCCAATGATGCAGCCGTATATTGAATTTTGAAATGTGACGCAAGTGGTTTCTGTACAGATGCTGGACGATGTCAAATGGGCGGAGAAAATAAAATGAGATTGAGAATTTCACTCGTAAAAAAAGAGCCCTTTAATCCTTCCTCACATATAGACGCTTTCTGACACCTCTGCAGCAGATGGCTTTTGAAAACATAGTGACAAAAGTAGCAATGTCTCCTTTTGTCAAAATGTTTTCAACTCTTTTCAGTAAATATACCTACATCTATAGATATTTTTTATGTTTTTGACTAAATGTTTTCAAAGTTGTCTGCTACAGATGTGTTGAATGTCGGTGAGGGTTAAACATCGCCATGTGCTCATCATAACATTTTGACTTATGTGCTAACCAGTGTCAGAGGTCATCGTTCCTTCTTCAATCTTTTAATCAGATGATGTATTTTTGTTCCCTAACACCTACAGTATTAGCAGCATTATAGAGAGACAGTTTGGTTTTAGGCCGAGACGGCAGATACATACAGTCTTCTTTTTATTTGACAACCGGTGCTGATAGAACATGGGTGACAAACTTGATTTCAGCCACTCCAACATGTCACTGACTCTTCTACTTCTTAACAACCTTCCCAAGTTATTACACTTTTGGGTTAAGCGTTTACCTTTTATGATATTTTCAGTGTCGTCTGCTTTGAAAACATCTGAGAGAAAAAACATATAAAATGTTGAATTTTAGATGTAGTCTCCTTTAAATGATATCATTAAAGAAATGTTGGAAAAGATAGAATTTCTCCTTAATCCACAATGTGTTTGAAAGTCATCTGCTGCAGAGAAGTCCATGATCGTCAGTACCAGGAAATGGAATTAGCAAGTTCATGCTGCAACATTTTTCCATCTCCATAAATGGATTGGTCTGCTTACAAATTGGATCCCGTGATCATGATATACAATTCTCTTGTATCAATGACCTATAGAATATTATGCGGTTCATAATTCAATAAGTGTTAGTGCTTTCTGCTTTCCCTGATGCAGATGGATCTTGAAAACAAAGTAGGAAAAGGAGAAATTGCTTATACTTTTGTTGTGGTTCTCCTTAATTGATTTGTTTTTCAGGAATTAGAATATCTTAACATTGTCCCATTAATCTGCAGCAGACGACTTACAGGCAATAACATGGAAAAGCTTTATAAATTATAGTATATTTATTGAAAAGAGTTGAAAACATTGAGGCAAACTGAGACATTGCTCCTCATGAACCATTTAACCCTTTCCCACATACAACAAATCTGCAGCAGATAACTTAATTGATTTGTTTTTCAGGAATAAGACTATCTTAACATTGTCCCATTAATCTGCAGCAGACGACTTACAGGCAATAATATGGAAAAGCTTTATAAATTATAGTATATTTATTGAAAAGAGTTGAAAACATTGAGGCAAACTGAGACATTGCTCCTCATGAACCATTTAACCCTTTCCCACATACAACAAATCTGCAGCAGATAACTTTAAAAATATCTATTAAAAAATATGAAAAATCTCTATAATTGTAGGTATGCGTACATACTAAAAAGAGTTGAAAACTTTGTGGCAAATGGAGAAATTGCTCGTTTTGAGCAATTTCTCCTTTTGTCACAATGTTTTCAAAAGTAGTCTTCTGCTATTGCGTCAAAATGTGTCTGCAGGTGGTAAAGGGTCAAACAGGTGTGTATCACAGGTGCATCAAAAAGCATCATAATAAGCTATTTCTCCTTTTGCCACAATGGTTTCACCAGATGATTCTCAAAAAAAGTATTTTTCCTGTTTCCCTCAGGGTTTTTTGTATATCCAAATAGCAATTTTTAATTTTCCATATTTCACATTATTTTGAAAGAATATTTACCCTTTCCTTCCTATAGACGCATGTTGACGCATCTGCAGCAGAAGACTTTTGAAAACATCGTGACAAAAGCAGAAATTGCTCAAAACAAGGAAATTCTCCTTTTGTCACAATATTTTCAACACTATTCAATATTTAAACTTTCATTTAAAGGAAGTTTCTATTTTTTGGGGGGATATGTATTCAAAGTCGTCTGCTGCAGATTTGTTGTATGTGGGAAAGACAACTCTGTATGAACTATCACAGTAGGTGAATTAACCCTCTCCAGCATTAACCAAACATGCAGTAGATGACTTTGAAAACATCTTGCAAAAAGGATCAAATATTTGTTTTAATATAAGTATTATTAATGAATAGTATTTGAAAACATTGTGTCAAATGGAGAGAATTATTTTTGCTCATTATGAGCAATCTGTGCTGTAAGCTGTAATGTTTTCAAAAGTTGTTTGCTGTACAGGCATCAGAAAGTGACTGTATGTGGGAAAGGGTTGACCCTCCCTTTCCCTCATATAGATGCCTTCTGACGCCTACAGTAGACAACTTTTTGAAAACATAGTGACAAAAGAAGAAATTGCTCAAAACGAGCAATTTCTCCTTTTGCAACAATGTTTTCCATTTTTCGTCATAGGTTATCCATTCAATTTTAGAGATTTCCTATTTTTTGGCAAAATATGTTCAAATTCGTCTGCTGCAGAATTGTCGTATGAGGGAACTTAGGGATATATAATATTACCCTTCCCATACAGCTGGTGAGGTTGAACAATAGTGCATTAATTTCCCATAATCCAGTAATTTCTCCACATATCAACCTTTAACCCTTTCCCAGCTATAGATACATTTTGACGCATCTGCAGCAGATGACTTTTGAAAACATTATGATAAAAGGAGACATTGCTTAAAAAAAAGCAATTTCTTCTTTTGCCGCAATGTTTTCAACTTTTTTCAGTAATTATACCTACAATTATAGAGATGTTCCATGTTTTTGAGTAGACATTTTCAAAGTTGTCAGCTGCAGATGTACAGTATGTGGGACAGGGTTATCCCTTTCCCTCATATAAGCGCTTTCTGACGCCTCTGCAGCAGACAGCTTTTTGAAAACATAGTGACAAAAGAAGAAATTGCACAAAACGTGCAATTTCTCCTTTTGCCACAATGTTTTCCACTTTTTGTCATAGGTTATCCATTCAACTATGGAGATTGTCTATGTTTTGACAAAATAAGTTCAAAGTCGTCTGCTGCAGAATTGCCGTATCAGGGAAAGGGTTAACTGTCTACCGGATAGGATCATTTTAGGGTTTGAAAACATCAGAAAATTGGAAGTATAATTTTGATTTACATCTGAAAACATTGTGGGAAAAGGAGACATTATTCACTTTAAGTCAAAATATTTTCAACTTCTACAATAATAATATTATTTTGAGTTGGTATAGTAATTTTCAATGTCGTCTGAGTGATTCAGAATCATTCCAAGTCTTAAAGGGTAAAATAAAGATAAACCTAAATAGGGGGCAGGGGATAACAAAACTTGTGAATATCTTATGATATAACTAACGTAAGGGACGCTTTGAGGTACAAGGGATCAGGTCCATTGTCATGCAAGCTTTTAAAAGGGTCAAACTTGTACACAGAAAACTGCAAATTCAATAGGATTGTCATTAACAATTATACATGTATCAATTAGAACTTGCACAATTTCATACACATGTACTTGGTTTAAGACTAATTATAAAGCTCCGTTTTAAATGTAGTTTGAAATTTGTATTAAAACAAAGATAAAGGTTAAACTTTCTGTTTAAACCTTCCCACATGCAGATGCTTTCTCACGCCTCTGAAGCAGACGACTATTGAAAACATTGTGGCAAAAGGAGAAATCGAGCAACTCTATTCAATAGTTTTACGGAATCCGCTGTGGTCGAGTGGTTAGCGTCGGGGATTTCGAAACCCGGGTGTCCCGGGTTTGATCCCCAGTCGCGGCACTACGGTCATGGTGGAGTGCCCTTGGGCAAGGCACATTTTCTAGCCTAGTACTGGTTTGTTTACCCAGGGATCATGAATAATTAAATTTAATTGCGCGCTAAATGACCTTAGCTGTCGATGCACCATAAAACAATATACATTCATTCATTCATTCAATAGTTTTACATTGACATTTCTAGAAATTTTCAATTTTCGGGGCGTAATGTTTTCAAAGTCGTCTGCTTCAGATTTGTTGTATGTGGGAAAGGGTTAAGTTTGGGTGTTTAACCCTTTCCCTCATATAGACGCTTTTAAACGCCTCTGCAGCAGACAGCTTTTTGAAAACATAGTGACAAAAGAAGAAATTGCACAAAACGTGCAATTTCTCATTTTGCCACAATGATTTCCACTTTTTGTCATAGGTTATCCTTTCAATTATGGAGATTTTCCATTATTTGACAAAATACGTTAAAAGACGTCTGCTGCAGAATTGTCGTATGAGGGAAAGGGTTAAGGGTTTAGCGTAATTAACCTTTGACACCTATCCAAGGT
This sequence comes from Serripes groenlandicus, assembly GCA_031761405.1. Lineage (NCBI taxonomy): Eukaryota > Metazoa > Mollusca > Bivalvia > Cardiida > Cardiidae > Serripes > Serripes groenlandicus. The sequence goes on from JASEVX010000001.1 coordinate 59,456,946, forward strand.
GGCCCAAACCCTGCCTTGAAGCTGGCCCCATTGTGACTGCGGACAATGGAGAGAAGATAATTCTATATGAAATAGAGAAGCTCACAAGAAAGAATAGTTGGTAATTTATTCAAATCAAATCTTCTTGTTATTACTATGGGTGATGTAACAGAGAAGGGCTTCAAACTCACAACAAAGGGGACAAGAAAAGGGCTCTTTAACCACTTACTTGATGTCACTAGTTTTTTTTTTCCACAGTTGTCTGCTTTGAAAACAGCTGTTGGAAAAAAATACAATATGTGAAAAATTGGATGTTATATTTTTCTTTTAAGGCTGAACATTGATGAAAAGGAGGACATTGTTAAAAAAAAAAAAATCCATTCCTCCATTTTCCACAATGTTTACAAATATCGGCTGCTGCAGAGGTATGATAAGTTATGTGTATAAGGGTAAGGATAAACAGAGCTTAGTTTTTCTCCCAAGTGTCGGAAGTTTGGCGGAATTGTATAACCCTGGGTATAGCATTAAAGTTTTGAAATCGTAGACATTAGCAAGAAACAAAAGTTTATTGATCCTATGGCCTTCGTGGAAATAAATGTGATTTCTTTTCAACTTCTATTCACATAAAAAAGTGAAAAAACGATACATTTGTTTCACTGCTCTACAATTTAACGTTAATTGAAGGTTGCAGTACAATATGGGTCATAATTTTTTGGTGTCAAAGGGCCTTGGAGTTGATAGAATTTGGAGTAATTATTGTGCAGTAAATCAAATGCTGGCATCCCAGGTTAAAAACATCTCAATTTAAATTGGAAGAAAAGTTTATGCAGGGGTGATTGTTTTGAATGATGTTTTAATGCTGCTTTCAATATTATATTTCAGCATTTAATCCTGGATACAATTTTACCAGTTTTACCGGTGTGGTTATCCTCATGCATCACTGAGACTATTCTTTTGAGTACCCACAACATAGGGTTTGAATGTCAACTAAGGATTTTAGAACATGCAAAATGCCCTGGTTTCAGGTTTTCCTTGAGCACCGCTCGAATTCTGACACCTTTGCAGCTGACGACTTTTGAAGACAAAAGGAGAAATTGCACAAAACGAGCAATTTCTGCTTTTGCCACAATGTTTTCAACTCTATTTTATAACTAAACTCTCATTAATGGCAGTATTTTACGTTTTAGTCAATATGTTTTCAAAGACGTGCTGCAGATTTGTTGTTTGTGGGAAAGGGTTAATATAATTAAATGATGAAGTAGCATTACTGGTTCATAGGTTGATATGACTTCAGTGTCAAACCTTTGGACAGGTTGATATCATATATATATAGAATCATTTCTTTGATGTCTGAGGATCCCTTTAACGCTTTTAAACATACAACAAATCTGCAACAGAAAACATGAGAATTTTTCTATAAAACGAAAGCATAATAAGTGAAAAGAGTTAAAAAATAGTGTAAAAAAGAGATAAGGCTCATCATAATCAATGTCTCCTTCTGCCTCCATGTTTTAAAGAACATCAAATGTTTGTGCATGTGGGAAACAGTTTAATTTATATTACAAACTGGTGTAGTTTACAAACAGTGCTGACTAAATACCAATGCGTCCATGCACCAGACTTGCATTGACCCTGTACTGCAGTCTTGTTTGATTCTCCCTTTCCTTAACCCTTTCCAACATACAACAAATCTGCAGCAGACGACATTGAAAACATCTAGGAAAAAAACATGGAAAACCTCTATAAATGAAGGTGTATATAAATACTGACAAAAGTCAAAAACATTTTGGCAAAAGAAGAAATTGCTCGTTTTGAGCAATATCTCAATTTGCCACAATGTTTTCAAAAGTCGTCTGCTGCATATGCGTCAAAATGCGCCTACAGGTGGGAAAGAGTTAAGCTTAAGCTAGGTGAGAATTGACTAATTCAACCTTTTTCCAATGACAGATGCATTTTGAAACATTTGCAGCAGACGACTTTTTAAAACATGGTGACAAAAGGAGACATTTGTCTACTTTCGTCACCATGTTTTTAACTCTATCCTATAATTGAACTCCCATTTATAAAGATTTCCCATATTCTTTTTACCTATATATGTTCAAAATCACCTGCTGCAGATTTGTTGTATGTGAGAAAGGGTTATCTCTATTTTTAAGGGTAAGGGGTTAATTATTCCATACCTGATAAATGATTGATTAAAGCGTCTCCATCATTAATACCTCATTGTCAAACTCATAACTGTGTAAGAGCCAGTCATTTTCAAACAGTCTAGAGGCTATTTTAAACCCTTTCCCACATACAACAAATCTGAATCGGACGACTTTGAAATGAAGTTTTTTAAAGTAAAACATATTTTTATTAGAAAATACTTACCAGTCATTTAATACCTGATATATCATCTCTATACACCTTAATTATCCAAAAAAAAACGCCCACGCTAGCATATCCCTCACGTATCCGTGACATACACGGCCGCCCGGAAGTACAGGCGCGCACGTGAGCGGGTAGTCACTTTTCATTCACCGTTAAGTATTGGTGACGACGCGGGGTTGGGAGGTGGGACTCTATAAATGACTGGTAAGTATTTTCTAATAAAAATATGTTTTACTTTAAAAAACTTCATTTTTATATCAAAAATACATTACCAGTCATTTAATACCTGATGACTTCGTAGCATAGGACGGGAGGTTCGACCAATACTTACTGTCGTTCCAGGTACGTTGTAGTATATTATTCCATATTTTTTTAAGAACAAACATACTTGATTCCAACGGATGTATAAAGGGAAAGAGGGGATTGAATACAGGTTCAATCGGTATTCACTTTATTTATGTGTTGGATTATGTGAATTAGCAAACCACTCGCTGTGAAGCCACAAGGGGACCCAGGCAGGACCGACTGCAACTGGTTCTTAGACGGGAACCCTTGTTGACACAGTAGAGTAAGGAGCCATCAGATTCATTGAATCTGATCTGCCCGGTTTCTACAGAGACGATCTGTAGTTAAAGCTAATAAAAAGACGGTTTTATAAGTAAAAAACTTAAAGACGTCGATTCAAGAGTTCGTATGGAGCTCTTGTAAGCGACCAAAGGACGCAAGACAAATCCTATTTTGGAGTTAACTCCTACAAATGGGTTTTTTCTAATTCTAACCATCAGTCTGTGGAACTTAATGTAATTCATTTCTACTGAAAGCAAAGAACTCACTTCCCTGTTAGTGTTCGCCAAGCAATACGAATTTATAATTCTCAGTAAAACTTAGGAAGCGGTAGCCGTCGACAAACGTTCAGAGAGATTGACCTACCTTATTAACATCAATCGGTAAGAACTGTCTATATCTAAGGAAGATGTAACGGTTATGCCGATAGGCAGGCCAGAAGGACGTATAACCACGGTCTCTGGGCCAGAGAAGTGTTCTGTCATCATCTTCCCTTCCAGAAATTCCTTCCAGAAGTGAAACCGGAAGTTGACGAAATGGTTCTCAGCCTCATTATGAACTCGGGGAGTAATTATTATTATTCCTTTGCGAATTCTGAACGTTCACTGCCGAATGAGTGGAATATAGTTGTCTATTCTGTATTAGTGAATAGACTCTGTCCGAAGGTACTCGAATTACCGCTAAGTCGGTGTAAAACGTCATACCCACGAACGTGAACCTCTTTGACGGAATTAATTCCGACTTCTGCGTGTTGGGTATTAAACCCAACCGCAGAATGGTCCGCCAGGCTAGGGATAGATCGTGAAAAAGAAGTACACGATCCGTCCTGTGGGGAAGCCAATCGTCGAAGTATTGAAGAAGTTGGGGTCCTTTCATACGAAGAAATGCTCCCATGCCCTGATATCTTCGTAAGCACTCGAGGGGCGGACTTGAGGCCGAAGGGAAGAGCCCTGAAATTGGAGCACTTCTCCCTCTATCACAAACCGAAGGTATTTCCCCGAGGAGGAAGCGATCGGGATGTGATAAAAAGGCGTGTGTTAGGTCTAGAGAGACCGCCCAGTCGCCTTTCCGAATTGCAACTCGGATGGAGCGGGTCGACTCCATTTTGAATTTATCGACCGGAATCAATAGATTTAGCGCAGATAAATCTATAACCGGTCTCCACTTGCCGTCTTTCTTCGGAACAAGAAAAAGACGGCTGTAGAAACCCCGAAAATTGGGGTTGAGAACGCTCTCTATGGCATTCTTTTTCAGAAGCGATGAAATCACCTCTGACATGGCCGGATGACGAGACGAAATGTCGATCGGCACGCCTGTCAGAGGAGGGGGGGAAATGAAGGGAATCAGATACCCTTCCTGTATCACGGACTAAATCCAACGATCCTATGTGACACTTTCCCACTCCTCCGTGATAAATGACAGGCGGCCCCCGACTGTAATCTCCGACCTTGGGATTGTCATAGAGAGGAGCGAATCCCTAGGGCTGCGGCTTCGGATTCGTGTTAACTCTAGCAGGCTGCCGATGTTAGTACCCTGATAGGGGCGCTTCGGTTTAGCCGATTTCTGACCCGTGGAAGGGGTTTGTTTAGGCTGAAACGCCTTCACATACCGTTTTGGCTTCTTTGCTGGGTTGGGTTTCTTAGAACTACCCACATTCGCAGAATACGTTGAACGTTTCTGGCCCTGCGCAAAAGCCTTAGCTGCGTTCGCCGAAAGGCGTCGACTGTTCTGAAGCATCAGAAGCTGTCACCGCAGCAATCCTTCCATCAAAGAGTTGTTTCGACTCCAATGGTGCGGCTTTCAGGCTGTCCTTGCTAGCATGTAGCAATGAGTTAGGAGCAACTATAACTGCGTCCCTCCTCATGGACAGTATCTCTGTGATGGTCTGAAGATTCAGTGCCATGAGATGCCTGTTGCCTGTGTCGAAAGCTTCGAGAATTCTGTTAGCCCCTAGGCTAGAGATATTCTCCTCTTTCAACAACAAAGACAGAGCGACTGCGAAATGGTTGTCATGAGATGACACCAATACACCCAGTCTTGCTCTGGTCTCCCACTTCTCTAGTATCTTAAAAGAGACCTGGACAGAAGCGGGTGCAGTTAACCCCAGTGTAGCTGCATCCCCGTCTAAAGCTGGCACTTTGACCGGGAAGAACTCCTTAGACGTAGAATACGCCTTAGAGTTGACCCATTTCCTAGAAATGGGTCCTGGGACCGACCAGCCTGGAGGTATAGCCTCTAGAGACCTGGTCGACTGCAATTGGTCTAACAACCTGCCCAAGTTGTTAGTTTGAGGAAGCAAGTGCACTGGCGAAAAGCTTGTACATTAAGTTCCTCTCGGCTCGAAAGGTTTTGCGACGTGGGGAGCGTCAACCTTAGGGCATGAAGTATTCGGCACCACCCGAAATACTTCGTCAATAGCCTGCTGAAGAGACCAACGCTCTACAGCTGGCTCCTCATCGGAAGTTGACCTATTTCCCTCATTATCGTCAGACGAAGATGTAGGGTTGTAGGTACTCTTCTGAGGTTGTCTACTCGGTATTCCAACCGGTAGATCTATGTCCGACTCAGACAGGGATAAATCAGAAAATCCATGTTCTGCCGAAGATTTTGCGAAGCAGGCCCCCTCTCCGCAGCAGAGGACGGCCATGCAAAAACTTCTGCCGGGGCCGAACTGACCGTATTGGACGGTTTCGACCTCTCTTTCACTGAATGACGCAATGTATTCTGATCCAGAGGTTGCCTATAACCGGACTGCCTATCAAATAGGTGTCCCCCCGAGAGCAGTGAATCCCCATGAGATGGGTAATGCTGATCCCGGTAGGCCGTTGAACCCTGTCTAACACCTAACGGTTGCATAGTATGGACCGGTGGTTGGTATTGAGGAGCAGCGTATTCTCTAGCGACATACACTGTCCCCCCAGGGGAGGAAAAAGATTTTCCGTAACCCCCCTACCCGATGGAAGACAGAGGAATAATAGAACCCGGTGCGATACCTGGGTTATAATTATTCTGATTCTGTAGTGGAGCAGAGATCGACTGGTAATTTGAATCAATACGGTCTATCACTACAGAACCCGTGTCTGGACGCGCCATGTTTACATAGCCGGCCGGCAGTGTAGACGAGGCATTGAAAAATGCCTGACTACTCGGTTGCACTGAGTTTACACAAGACACTGGTGTTTGTGTCGTGTTCACAAGCGTGACCGATTGGCTCGTAGCACCATAATGAAATGGGCTACTGACCTGATGCGGCATGGCTACATGCGCGCGAGTTTGGCCAGTCGTCGAATCATTTAAGAAAGTCTGACTGCCAGGATGAATCGTTGCTAAATGATCAACCTTTTGCCTGGCTGGGTCCTTGCAATAAGACCTTTGCCCTGTCGCATCACGGCTAAGTGAGCGACTACCTGGTCTAGTCATGGCAACGTGACTGACTGGCCCGGTCGTGTCCAAAAAGGACTGACTGGTGACAGGTCGAGTCATTGACAAATGACTCCTCTCCGGTTGCCCGGTGACCTGACGTGCCTCGGCATTTGGGTTTTGTTGTGCAGCCCAAACAAAACCCGGGTGACTATGCATAGGCAGGAGTGAAGCTGCACTATACCAAGTCTCCGGAGAACTACGTCCGCCGACGTAGGTAACCGGTACTCTGCAGCTGTCCGAAGACCGCTGTAGCTCGGAGTATGGTGTCGGATTGGTACAATTCCTGCGGTTTCCCGGAAAGCTACCAAAGGCATCTCCTTCTTTCGAAGGCTCAGCCACGACACCAGGCGACAGATGGTGAGGTTCAGCGGTTGAACGTTCCAGCTGAACATTTTCCCCGCTGTTTCCGTACGGTGTCTGACGTTTCCCGACGGAGCAACTCTCACCCAAAGCTACCATCCCGAGGTTGCCTATAACCGGACTGCCTATCAAATAGGTGTCCCCCCGAGAGCAGTGAATCCCCATGAGATGGGTAATGCTGATCCCGGTAGGCCTGTCTAACACCTAACGGTTCCATAGTATGGACCGGTGGCTGGTATTGAGGGGAAGCGTATTCTCTAGCGACATACACTGTCCCCCCAGGGGAAGAAAAAGATTTTTCATAACCCCCATACCCGATGGAAGACAGAGGAATAATCGAACCCGGTGCAATACCAGGGTTAAAATTATTCTGATTCTGTAGTGGAGCAGAGATCGATCGATAATTTGAATCAATTCGGTCTATCACCACAGAACCCGTGCCTGGACGCGCCATGTTTACATAGTCGTCTGGCAGTGTAGACGAGGCATTGAAAAATGCCCTACTACTCGGTTGGCCTGTGTTTACATAAGACACTGGTGTTTGTGTCGTATTCACAGGCGTGACCGATTGGCCCGTAGCACCATAACGAAATGGGCTACTGACCTGATGCGGCATGTCTCCATGCGCGCGATTTTGGCTAGTCGTCGAATCAATTAAGATAGTCTGACTGCCAGGATGAATCGGTGCTAAACGATCAACCTTTTGCCTGGCTGGGTCCTTGCAATCGGACCTTTGCCCTGTCGCATCACAGATACGTGAGCGACTACCTGGTCTAGTCATGGCAACGTGACTGACTGGCCCAGTCCAGTCCAACCCGGACTGACTGGTGAAAGGTCGCGTCATTAACGAATGACTCCTCTCCGGTTGCCCGGTGACCTGACGTGCCTCGGTATTTGGGTTTTGTTGCTCAGCCCAACAAAACCCAGGTTGACTATGCATAGGCAGGAGTGAAGCTGCACTATACAAAGTCTCCGGAATACTACGTCCACCAACGTAAGTAACCGGTACTCTGCAGCCGTCCGAAGACCGCTGTAGCTCAGAGTATGGTGTCGACTTGGTACAACTCATGCGGTTATCCCGGAAAGCTACCAAAGGCACTCCTTCTTTCGAAGGCCCAGCCCTGACACCAGGCGACAGATGGTGAGGTTCAGCGGTTAAATGATCCAGCTGAGCATTTTCCCCGCTGTTTCCGTACGGTTTCTGAAGTTTCCCGACGGAGCAACTCTCACCCAAAGCTACCATCCGAATTTCCTCAGCGCGCGGAAAAACGGCTGTGTTGAGCGGAGAAGAAGGCTCAGCATTGCCCTTCGACTCGCTCAACACCGTTGCAGAGTCCGGTTGGGAGAACCCCTCGAACTCTGCCTCACTCGATGAAGATAAAGGCACCCTCTTAGGGGTCTTCTTTATCTTCCTGCTTTTACGAGTCTTACTCCGCACGACCTTTTTCCAAATGGAAATAGGCCATGTCGAGCAGTACTCGCAAGGTGAAGCCTGTGTGCATTTGGTGCACACAACGCAGGTCGGATGCGAATCCCATAGGTGCACAGCATGACCACATGGGCTCCGCATCCCTTCACCAGTAATTGACATTGACATAATTCAAAAATACTCACCAAACAGTAAATAATCCGTATATAATCCGTTTATAATCCGTTTTAATATATCCACACCACGGTGACACCGGTAGTTTGGACACGTATATTGAAATAAATTTTGTATCAAAATTTTTTCACAAATATTGAATAGGACAGTCAATAATTCATACAGCAATAGTTAATGTACTATCGCTAACAGGGTAGGGAAAAAGTATTGAAAACAGCAAGACTTCCGCACCCGAAGACGGTAACTGAAATTAGCGGGTGGGGTAATCCACGTGCTTCTCAGCGTATCGTCTGCTACAAAACAATAAATACAGCAATAAAGTAAATAATTTACGGCTGTGACGTTAATGTAGACAAAATATCTTTGGACAATTAAATGATTATAAGGCAGGGCCTTATAAAACAAAAGAGTTAATTGGAAGAAGAAATAATAATATAAATTTTCTTATCGACTACTCCGGTGAATCCAAAAATGAAAAGTGACTACCCGCTCACGTGCGCGCCTGTACTTCCGGGCGGCCGTGTATGTCACGGATACGTGAGGGATATGCTAGCGTGGGCGTTTTTTTTTGGATAATTAAGGTGTATAGAGATGATATATCAGGTATTAAATGACTGGTAATGTATTTTTGATATAAATTGTCTTGGCACAAATATTGTTATTGTTTTAAATATTGTTTAAAATATGTTCAAAGACGTCTGCTACAGATTTGTCGTATGAGGGAAAGGGTTAACCCTTTCCCACATATCATTAGACGCTTTCTGACGCCTCTGCAGCATCGACTTTTGAAACCATTTGAAAACATTGTGGCAACTTTAGCCACAACACTTTCAAGTCTTTCCACTTAATATTCTTGCATTTATTCCATATTTTAATATTGCTCTTTTCAAAGTCGTCAGTGCTACAAATTTGTTGTATGTGGGTTAAGTGATAATTGAAAGTGCTGAGATACAGACTGATATTTGTTATGGTTTCAGTCCAGTTACCATATAATATTTATACATAATATATCTAGTTTTCATTGTTAACCCTTTCCCACATACAACATTGTGCAGCCGATGAATTTGAAAACAACGAAGTTTGGGGGAAATATGAAAGTTATGGTAAAAGGAGAAATTGCTCATGTTTTAAAAAAGTGCATCTGCAGCTCCTAAATGTATCTGCAAGTGGGAAAGGGTGCAAATTATATAAAATATTTGTTGTATGGTGGGTTACACCAATTTCAACATTATTTCAGTTACATCACATTGTTTTCTGGCTAATTTAGCACCAAGGTTGGAAGGAACTATACTACCATTCGGTTTGACCTGACTGAGGATCACTCCCTGATGTTTTGCCCTTATGTCATATGCTTGTATTTTATATAAAATTAGTCAATGTTTTATTAGATTAGAAAATATTGTAATAATAATAATTAATTACATATTCTATATTACATGTCCAAAATAGACAATGAAAACTGTATGAAAAGGATAAATTGCTTGTCATGAGCAAAGTATTATTATCATTTTTTGTTTCTCCCAAAGTTGTCTGCTGCAGAAGCGGAAAAAAGCAAAGCTGACATGATAAGAAAATCAAATCACATTGGATGTATGAGGTCAAAAGAATAAATATACAGCCTGACATAACATAGGCGCCATTAAAAACGCACTTCAGCTCGACCTTGTACAGCAACAAAGTGTGGAAAGATGGGTCGACGATGACGCTGACAGATGAATTATCTCGGCAACACCATGACATAACAGCCCAGCTCATAAGTCAGCATGGACAAAGACAAAGTAATGTCATACATTTATGCAGACGCAACTTTATGATGATGAATTGAAATATATTTGCATTTCTGAGTCCGTCAACCAACAATGTCGCCTAATTATCATTGGCTGAAATGTAAATTACGCAAGTATTAGGGTGTTTTTGTCCCTGTTGTTTTAGCGAAAGGTCATAACTGTAGGACATTTTAAGTTTAAAACAATCACCACCATGACAGCCATCTATCTTTAAACAAACGATTGAAGATAAAAAAAGATGGTGGCTGTATCTCCGATGGACATGATTTTATTGGCAACCCTTTCCGTTTTACAAAAAACTTTTGATTTAGCACTGACTGACAACCTTAGAAACTATTCTATCAACCCTTTCCCTCATACGACAATTCTGCAGCAGACGACTTTGAACATATTTTGTAGAAAATAGAAAATCTCCATAGTTGAATGGATAACCTATGACTAAAAGTGGAAAACATTGGGGCAAAAGGAGAAATTGCACGTTTTGTGCAATTTCTTCTTTTGTCACTATGTTTTCAAAAAGCGTCTATATGAGGAAAAGGGTTAAAAGGAGAAGAACCTCAAAATAAGTAATTTCTCCTTCTACCCTCAAATGAAGGCTGATCTCGATAGAAGAGAATTTAATACTGGCCAAGGAAAATTAACCATTGGAACTGGAACTTTGCAATTAGCAAAGAATCAGATCATTATGTGCCTCTACACAGTCTCATCAGATTAGTCCCTGTTTGTCGTCTAGTAATGAAAGAATATTAAATTAAACCTTTATTATTTTATAAACTAATACTAAGCAATGTTTTTACAGCAATCACTCACTCTTGATGCCTTCCTTGTGGATATTGCAAACAGAACTGGTTGGGGAGGTCTGTAATTTGGACACTTGTTCACATGGGAATCTAACTCATAGTAGACCTTTGGATGACAAAACTGGCGCTCTACCTCAGAAATTGAACCCTGTCCCACCTGCAGATGCATTTTGACGCAATAGCAGCAGACGACTTTTGATAACATAGTGGCCATAGGTGAAATTGGTCATAATGAGCAATTTCTCCTTTGGCCACAATGTTTTCAACTTTATTTAACAATTAAGCTATCTTTTATGGACATTTTTCAGGTTTTTGTCTCAATGTTTTCAAAGTCATCTGCTGCAGGTTTGTTGTATGTGGAAAATTGTTAAAGTGGATCCAGCAGTAAGATGACTCAATACATCTGCAAACTGATTATAAACCCTCCCAGAATTATGCTATCTGATGGTTACTGCCATTAACTTCAACCCCTTTCCCACATACAACAAATGTGCAGCAGACGACTTCGAAAACATCTTCGCAAAAATTTGAAAAAATCTCTATAAACAATGGTTTAATAATTGAATTAATTAAGTTGAAAAAAACTGGCAAAGGGAGAAATTGCTTGTTTTTAGCAATTTCTCCTTTTGTCACATTGTTTTCAAAAGTTGTCTGCTGTAGAGGCGTCAGAAAGGGTAAAACCCATGAAAGTTTAATTTGGTGTGACCAGCTCAAAATATTTTGAGCATTTTGTCAACTTCATTATAGCTATAACTAGAGTTTTTAGATGTAGTTATATAATTATACATTACTTATTTCGCAGTATATAACCTCCTTTTCTCTCTTGCAGAAGTGTCTGCAGCGGATGAGCTTTGAACAAATTATGGCATATGGAGAAATTGCTGATAGTAATCAAGTTCTCCCTTTCATAAAGTCTTCATTATAATTTTATTTATTTCTAATTTTCCAAATGTTTGCCTAAATATTTTCAAAGTAATCTGCCGCAGATTTGTTTCATGTTGGAAAGGGTTAAACCAGGGACATGCGGTCATTTTAGTCCTGCAAAATGATTGTTGGGTAATAAAGACTAAAGATCGATATCAATATTCCAGTGACTGATCACACATTACCCTTGTCCAAACTGGTCACAAATTACACAATTACATGAATATTGATTAACCCTTTCCCACATACAGACGCTTTCTGACGCCTTTGCAGCAGCCAACTTTCGAAAACATTTTGGCAAAAGAAGAAATGAGCAATTTCAACGTTTTTGCCACAATGTTTTCAACTCTCTTCATTAATTAAACTTTAATTTATAGAAATCTTTTTCATATTTTTACAAAGGTGTTTATTTTCAATGTCGTCCGTTACAGATTTGTTGTATGTAAGAAAGGGGGGTTAACCCTTTCCCAACATGCAGTTGTATTTTAATACCTCTATTTACTGGAGTAACAATAGACAGCTAGACATTTTCAAGGTCATCTGCTGCAGAGTTGTTGTACTCGGTCTGTGGCAAAGGGTTATATATATAAACATAAAAAAAACAGGGATCTGCATTAACCCTTTCCCTCATACGGAAATTCTGAAGCAGACGACTTTAAACGTATTTTCTCAAAAAATAGAAAATCTCCATAATTGAATGGATAACCTATGACAAAAAGTGGAAAACATTGTGGAAAAAGGAGAAATTGCACGTTTTGCGCAATTTCTTCTTTTGTCACTATGTTTTCAAAAAGCCGTCTGCTTCAGAGGCGTCAGAAAGCGTCTATATGAGGGAAAGGGTTAAGAAAAAGAAATAAATAAACCATTCTGGCAGTTAAGTAAAGACCTGATACAAACTTTGAAGAATATGTCATTATTTTCACAAGAATTGTGTCAAATCATAAAGGAATGCTAACAGGATGTAAGCAAAGTGTCAGTTGGGTATATCAGACAATAAAGTGTTTTATTGACTCTTCTAAATTAACAGGTAAAATCGTATCAAGGTCATCCGTCTGCGAGCCATTGGTCGTTTTTGGGGCCCAGTATGGGATATTTTTCTTTAGATGATTGAATTTTAGGAAAGAGATCCGGGTTGAGATACCCTTTTCCTTCCTGCAGGAGTGGCTTTTGAAAACATTGTGGTAAAAGAAGATATTAAATATAATTAGTGATTTATGGAAAACTAAAAAGTATCAAAGTGAAAAAGTAACATTTAAAATGAATGTAGAAACACTGTGTGAACAGGAAAAGACGTTGGCTATATATTTACCTACAATATTTCCACTAGTTAAATCTACAACAGTAACCAAGTATATTAACCCTTTCCCTCATATAGACGCTTTCTGACCCCTCTGCAGCAGACGACTTTTTGAAAACATGGCGACAAAAGAAGAAATTGCTCAAAACAAGCAATTTCTCCTTTTGTCACCATGTTTTCAATTTAATTATTGTACCATCTTTTAAAGGGAATTTCTAAATTTGTTTGATAAATATGTTTTCAAAGTTGTCAGTTGCAGAATTGTCTACATGTGGGAAAGGGTTAAACACTTTTCCCACTGAATTTTAAAGCTACCCCTGAGTTTTAACCCCAAATCCCTCATACAACAAATCTATGCAGCAGACGACTTTGATTAGTCATCTTAACCCTTTCCCTCATATAGACGCTTTCTGACGCCTCTGCAGCAGACGGCTTTTTGAAAACATAGTGACAAAAGAAGAAATTGCACAAAACGTGCAATTTCTCCTTTTGCCACAATGTTTTCCACTTTTTGTCATAGGTTATCCATTCAATTATGGAGATTTTCTATGTTTTGACAAAATACGTTCAAAGTCGTCTGCTGCAGAATTGTCGTATGAGGGAAAGGGTTAAGCAACCATGTGGAAAATAATTATACTAGAAATTAAATATTGAATATAGTTAAAAACATTGTTAAAACAGGAGAAATTGCTCATTATGAGTAATTTCGCCTTTTGTCAGACTGTTTTCAAGAGTTGTCTGCTGCAATTATGTTAAAAATGCGTCTGCAAGTGGGGAAAGGGTTGCAACAAGGAGTGAAATGTTTATGGACTAGTCTTTATAAATGAGTAGTGAACATTGTAGACTTAAGATGAGACAACACAAACATGCAGGCTCATCAAGGTATATATTGTTTGTAATTGTAGTTAAGCATCGGTATAAAGCTTCAGTTAATATAAATCTTAATTTATAGCGGCAAATTTTCCTTAGAGTTGTGTTGTGCTGCTAAGCAGGATAAGAGTAAATTTAACTGTTTACTTTTTTACAGCTTTACTGTTTTTAACCCTTTCCCTCATATAGACGCTTTCTGACGCCTCCACAGCAGACGGCTTTTTGAAAACAGTGACAAAAGAAGAAATTGCACAAAACGTGCAATTTTTCCTTTTGCCACAATGTTTTCCACTTTTAGTCATAGGTTATCCATTCAGTTTTAGAGATATTCTATGTTTTGATAAATTATGTTCAAAGTCGTCTGCTGCAGAATTGTCGTATGAGGGAAAGGGTTAACACATATGTATACAGCAAAACATTGTTATATCAGGAAAATGATGTGATATTGGTTATTTGGATGGAATTGAAAATAAAGAAAAGGTTTGTTTTTGAGTATTTTCTCCTTTTTCCACACTGCAGCAGAAGTATCCAAATTCAAGTGTAAAATAAGTAGATAAGGGTTGAGGGGTTGAGATAACCTAGACAGTCCAGCCCTGCATAACTGGCCGGATATTTGATATGTTTGCACATTCTTGACTTGAAAACCATAAACTCCAGGTTTTCTAAGGTTATCTAAGGTCAGCTTGATCTTTAAGGAAAGTAAATAAACCACTGCAATATAAACCCTTTTTCTGATACATGAATACATACAACATTTATTGAGGTGCGCAGCCTTTGCAGGTAGCAAAAGTCTGAAAAACAATTTTAACTAATTGCTCCTTTTCATACAATGAAGTAAACTGTGAGATATATCTTTTTTTCTTGTTATTACTGTTTTGTCCTCGGCTGGTTTCCTAACATATGACTCTTCAAATGTCATGTCAGTTATAAAATGCTTACAGAGTTGTAGCCTAAATAATATGAGCAATTTTAGTCTATCGATTTGGGGTCTTTTTATATCCGGGTACAATGAAGACTGATCCTCAACCCTTTCCCTCATATAGACGCTTTCGGATGCCTCTGCAGCAGACGGCTTTTTGAAAACATGGCAACAAAAGAAGAAATTGATCAAACTGAGTCATTTCTCCTTTTGTCACCATGTTTTCAACTCCGTTCAATCATTGTACTTTCATCTAAAGAGAGTTTCCAATTTTTTTCGGGTATGTTTTCAAAGTGGTCTGCTGCAGATTTGTATGTAGGAAAGGGGTTAACTGTCCATCTTAAATAGAGTCTTAGATCGATGCATCTGCTGAAAATATTGTTGAAAATGCCATAATATTTTCATTTACTCTTGTACAATTTTGCTTAGATGTTTTAAAAGACATCTACTGCAAATGTGTTATATAAGGGAAAGGGATGTGCTGTCTGAGAGTCCTGTTGATCCACAAATAGATGCTTAATAATGCCTCTGCAGCAGACCTTTTTAGATCACCTGAGCTTTGCTCAAGGTGAGTTATTGTGATCGCCTTTTGTCCGTTGTGCGTCGTGCATCAACTTCTTCTCCTCAGTAACCAGTAGGTCAATTGGGATGAAACTTCACAGAAAGCATCCTCTCAATGACCTCACCAGATTTCCTTCATATATTTTGCCTTATATTGCTATAACGAAAACTTAAAAAATCTTCTCCTCCGAAAGTGTAAGGCCGATTTTCAAATAGTTTTGTAGAAATGTTTCTTGAATGACCCTCTATCAGATTCCTTCAAGCCATGTTGATTGGTCGAAAAACATGGCCGCCAGTGGGCAGGGCTATTTTGCATTATTTGGCTATAGTGAACTTAAAAAATCTTCTCCTCCAAAAGACTGTCAGGCCGATTTTCAAATAATTTTGTAGAAATGTTCCTAGGGTGACCCTTTTATCAGATTCCTTCGAGCCAAGTTGATTGGTGGAAACTATGGCCGCCAGGGGGCCGGGGCTTATATAGCTATTTTTAAAGTGATTTTTTTTTTTTTTATCAGGTGAGCGATCCAGGGCCCTCTTGTTTGGAAACATTCTGACAAAACCAGCAATTTCTCCTTTAGCCACAATGTTTTCAACTCTTATTAGTTATTATACCTACATTTTGATAGAGCATTATAATTCCTTGTTTTTGCCTATATACTTTCAAAGTCGTCTGCTGCAGATTTTATGTATGTGGGAAAGGGTTAAGTAATGTTCTTGTTAGAGCGTCAACCTCCTTACCGGGAGATACAGGTTCAATCTCAGGTTGGGGCATTATATTACAACTTGGAGTTAATGTAAGTCATGGCTTCACTGTGTCTAAATTATACTACATAATTGTCTAGGCTATGCAATATTTTCAACATGAAGACAACTCTAAAAATATCATTTAAGATCTTATGAGTTATAAAGGTTAAAGCTCTTTCACAGAGACCCAAACTTAATAACACGAAGATAGATCATGAAGAAAAGTAGAACAATCACATTTGTCATAATTAATTTGTGTTACCTTTTACCTTGTGAAGCACTTTTTTCAAACTTTTCCCTTAACAGCTTTAGTTATATCTTTACCCATGTGCAGGCACATTTAAATATTTCTGCAGCAGACGACTTTTAAAATCGTTTCAAGCTCTAGATAAGGTTTGTATTTTACATTCCAAATCCTTATTTGGATCTGAAATCCTATCATGAGGGTATACTCGAAAGAATTGTCTCCGTGAGAAGATTATTTTAAGTATACCCACACCATAGGGTTTATTTGATTCATAAGAGAGAGATTTTTGGGAAAAGACCAGTTTACACCTCCTTAACCCTTTCCCTCATACGACAATTCTGCAGCAGACGACTTTGAACGTATTTTGTCAAAACTTAGAAAATCTTCATAATTGAATAGATAACCTATGACAAAAAGTGGAAAACATTGTGGCAAAAGGAGAAATTGCACGTTTTGTGCAATTTCTTCTTTTGTCACTATGTGGTGACATGTACTTGTTAACCCTTTCCCACATACAGATACTTTCTCACGCCTTTGCAGCAGACAACTTTTGAAATTATTGTGGCAAAAAGGAGAAATTGCTCATAATGACCAATTTTTTCTTTTGCCACAATGTTTCAACTATATTTAATTATTAATCTTTCATATTTAGAGATTTTCCATAGTTTTGCCTATATGTTTTCAAAAGTCATCTGCTGCAGATTTGTTGTATGTGAGCCAGGGTTAAATCATACTACACAGGAGAGTCAACAAGACCCTGAATTGGGAGACGTAGCTTAATTTTGAAACACAATGGGATGTTAACCCTTTTCCACATGTAGACGCTTTCTGACGCATCTGCAGCAGACGACTTTTGAAAACAATGTGGCAAAAGAAGAAATTGCTCAAAACAAGCAATTTCTCCTTTTGCCACAATGTTTTCAAATTCTTTCTATAATATAACATTCATTTACATTATAGACATTCCATTGTTTTGTTTAGATGATCTCTAAAGTTGTCTGCTGCAGATTTACTGTATGTGGGAAAGGGTTAATAAACTGAAATAAGATGGACAGCTTGTCTATGTCAATGACCTGAATGCTTATCCTTGTATATATAAAACCTTTAGTAAAAGGATGATAATAGGATATAGTTAATTATTGTCCCCCGCTTTTAGCGAAAGCTGGGGACTATTATTTCTCATTCGTCAGTCCGTCCGTCCGTCAGTCCGTCAGTCACGCTGTCACAAAAACTTTAACCTTGGTCATAACTTCTGAACCGTAATAGGTACTGCTTTCATATTTCACATGTGTACTCCTTGTGACAACCCCTTTCCATCAATACCAATTTTTTTGACCTTGTGACCTTGACCCTGACGAGTTATGGCCCTTTACCCCTATGTATGACTAAATTCATTTCCGGGCTATTTCTCTGCAACCGCTTTTTGGAATTTTATGAAACTTCATAGGAAGGATCACCACCAAGTGTAGATGCGCATATCATGTTTGCGTTCCGGTTGGATTATTTTTCACGGAGTTATGGCCCTTTACTCCACCATCAGGCTATGTATGACTAAATTCATTTCCGGGCTATTTCTCTGCAACCGCTTTTTGGAATTTTATGAAACTTCATAGGAAGGATCACCACCAAGTGTAGATGCGCATATCGTGTTTGCGTTCCAGTTGGATTATTTTGCACGGAGTTATGGCCCTTTACCCCACCATCAGGCTATGTATGACTAAATTCATTTCCGGGCTATTTCTCTGCAACCGCTTTTTGGAATTTTATGAAACTTCATAGGAAGGATCACCACCAAGTGTAGATGCGCATATCGTGTTTGCGTTCCGGTTGGATTATTTTTCACGGAGTTATGGCCCTTTACTCCACCATCAGGCTATGTATGACTAAATTCATTTCCGGGCTATTTCTCTGCAACCGCTTTTTGGAATTTTATGAAACTTTATAGGAAGGATCACCACCAAGTGTAGATGCGCATATCGTCTTTGCGTTCCGGTTGGATGATTTTTCACGGAGTTTTACCCCACCATCCGGCTATGTATGACTTAATTCATTTCCGGGCTATCTCTCTGCAACCGCTTTTTGGAATTTGATGAAACTTTATAGGAAGGATCACCACCAAGTGTAGATGCGCATATCGTGTTTGCGTTCCGGTTGGATTATTTTTCACGGAGTTATGGCCCTTTACTCCACCATCAGGCTATGTATGACTAAATTCATTTCCGGGCTATTTCTCTGCAACCGCTTTTTGGAATTTTATGAAACTTCATAGGAAGGATCACCACCAAGTGTAGATGCGCATATCGTGTTTGCGTTCCGGTTGGATGATTTTTCACGGAGTTATGGCCCTTACTTCTGAACCGTAATAGGTACTGCTTTCATATTTCACATGTGTATTCCTTGTGACAACCCCTTTCCATCAATACCAATTTTTGTGACCTTGACCCTGGCGGGGGACCATGATTCTCTGAATTTGCTTGTTTATAATGAATTATTAACCCTTTCCCTCATACAACAATTCTGCAGCAGACGACTTTGAACATATTTTGTCAAAAAATAGAAAATCTATAATTGAATGGATAACCTATGACTAAAAATGGAAAACATGGTTGCAAAAGGAGAAATTGCTCGTTTTGAGCAATTTCTTCTTTTGTGACTATGTTTTCAAAAAGTCATCTGCTGCAGAGGTGTCTATATGAGGGAAAGGGTTAAAACACAATGCCTAACATCCAGATTTGTGTATGTCAACATTAAGTGCTCACTCTATGTTGTGTATTTTATGGTCATCTGATTAATTCTCTGAACATATTTAAGGAAAAGATTAAATTTTTAGTGTCAAACATCTTTGTTTCTGTTTTCAAAATGTTTTCAAAGGTTGTCTACAGCAAAGGCATCTCAAGTCATCTGTATCTGGGAAAGGATAAAGCAAATCTCTTTCTCAATCAATGATCAATCAATTGGTCCTGTCCAGAACTGGAACATTACTGATCAATTATTGATTAATAATTAGTCGCCGGGCAGAAGCCCGCGACTTCTATTTTTAATAGCTTTTCGGAAATCACATGGGAGGGCGGCTTATTATTAGAAAGAAACAAATCGAGATGATTTGAACATATTACAATTGTGGTTGTTTACGAACACTAATAAAGGACACATCTAAAATGAAATAAATATTCCGATTTTTTAATGTTTGCAGTTTTTTTTATTTCACTCGCATTTAAGTTTTTTGTCTTATTTACGAAGACAAAAGTGGTCCCTTCAAGACGTGAACCAACACCCCCTAATGCAGACTCTTATGTGTCATCATTGAGGTCAATTTCGGATTCTCCTTTTAATAGCAATTTTAACTTACTAAATGTTGTTTTCATGTTCAAAGAGATGTCTTGATTTGTGTAGAATTCATTTAATAATGTTAATCCATGAATATCTAAAGTAGGAACTGTTTCTAAGCTAAATATAGACCCTATTCTGTTGTGTAGTTTCGTGACCTTTAACATCGATTTTCGCGCATGCGCATTTCGATATGAAAAAGCGAGTGATATTATTTTATTTTAGACAAGAACAAGACGAATGTTTGACGCAAAGCGTCAAAGAGAAGCCGCAATATTTCGTTGTACATGTAGAAATAAGAAAAAAAGAACATTTTTAAATCCACAAACAATAGAACAATTTAAACTGTAGACGGTAATGCTGATATATTTCTCCTTTTGAAGACTTTTGTTTTCTTCAAATTACCTCCCTTTAAAGCAATACCAGGATATTTACCTTGTGATTCGAATAAGATTGACAAACATTGAAATTATATGAATGAATACTTTTATTTAAATAAGTAACAACAGCAAAATTAAATTAAAGCCAGATAAATGTGTACACATTTCGTTAATTTGTTATAGATACCCTAATGTATAGATATGAATATAAACTTTATAAGCAAATGTTTTCATTTCCACGTTCTTAATGTTTGAATAGACTAAGGAAAGTCAAGAATACATAAATAAATCAATGCAGTCTTTTCCGGCGACATTGATGCCTTGCATCAACTTTCTCTTGTAGTTCATACCAATTATGAATTTGAACTTTATACTGAACTGAATATGAGAGAATATAACTATATGGTACTGTAACATTTTTTGTTTTTCCAAAATCAGAATGGTTGAATGGTTGGCAAACTGACATTCTTTCTCATTATCCTCGCTGAGCAGTCTTTGATGAAAAGTAGCAATGAAACACATGAGTAGGTGAACTGGCCGCTGTGATAGGACTAAATAATTGTTGAAAACAGCATTAAACCTCAAATCAATCAACTATTTCATTACCTTGTGTTGAAAATATGTTTTGACAAAATACGTTCAAAGTCGTCTGCTGCAGAATTGTCATATGAGGGAAAGGGTTAAGGGTAAAGTTGTTCAAATACAAATATGTCTGACCTAATTCATACCACATTGTCCTAGCTGTCTGCTCCTGAGGAACTGAGGTGAACTTTTAAAATTCAACAAACCCATGTCATCTGATCTTCATATATTTGAAACCATTCTGCATTGTATGGCCGGAAACACTTTCCTGAGATTCTGATTGTAACTACATTTACCCTTACCCACATTCAATCAATCAACAGCACGACTTTGAATATATCTAGGCAAAAATATGGGAAATATCTGTAAATGAAAGTATATTTATTATTAATTACATAGAGTAAGCCGTCTGCTGCAACAGGGGCCTGCAGGTGTAAAAGTTTTAAAATCTTATCTTCCAATAGGGGTAAATTTAGACTGCAACAAGAAATAATTCACTTCTTTATGACTAGCTCAGAATTTGTTCTTTCTTGTTGCTGAAGCAGAAAGTTGTCCACAATTCATGGGAAATGACATGTTATGTAATCATTGTGGGAAAAGATAAAAATTGCTTGTATTTTTTCGCAATGTTTTCAAAAGTTATCTACTACATGTCAAATGTCATATGTTTGAGGAAAAGGGTTAAATCAATGTGATGGATGGACCATAATGTTTAAACTACAATAATTACAATCAATGAAGTTAAATTGAGTCTATTTACATATTATATAATTTTAGTTAACCATTTTAAGAGTGAATATATTACACCTTTCCAATATGTAAATATATTTTGACACCTCTGCAGCAGATGACATTTGAAAATCATAATGAACAATTTCTCCATTTGCAAATGTTTTCAACTCTATCCAATAATAATATCTTCATTTATATATAAATATATACAGATTTGCCCAGATGATTCGAAAAGTCGTCTTGTATTATGTGGGAAAAGGTTTACTCATTTCGATGCAGTGACAGTAACTTTATCAACATTATAGGTCCAGTTATCGAGAATTTACACTTTTCCAAAGTTGATGGCTAAAATATATCATATCAAAGAAAACAAGTAAAAACAGATAATGTTTATTGGATAGCAAAGTGACATTTTACTACATGTTGAGGGAAATAACTCTTATTCAAGTTGCAGACGTCTTTTTTTTCCGCCTTTAAAGCACTGTGTACTATTTGATTCACACTTGCTGTACACATTCAACTGGCCAGTGTACATGCATGTATACATGTCTATGTACGTTATGACGGGCTGAATACTTCACAGAGCATATCGATTGAGACACATATTACACTGCCCTCGTTGGGTCACGTGTCAAAATCTCACAAGGGGCACCTGACGGGAGATAATGTATTGCATGAGCAGTCATGGAGACATTTAATTAACCCATTCCCCCCTTGTGCACCGGATTTAGACAGAGAGAACTTATTTAACCCTTTCCCTCATATAGACGCTTTCTGAAACCTCTGCAGCAGACGGCTTTTTGAAAACATACTGATAAAAGAAGAAATTGCTCAAAACGAGCAATTTCTCCTTTTGCCACAATGTTCTCCACTTTTAGTCATAGGTTATTCATTCAATCTATATATATAGAGATTTTCTTTTTTTTTGACAAAATATGTTCAAAGTCATGCAGACATACATATATATATATCACTTTAAACCTTTTTTCACTGATGCAGACAACTTTTGACGCCTTTGCCGCAGACATAGTTATAATATAATTACCCGGTAACTCTTTCCCACTAACAACAAATCTATAGTTGAAACATTGTGGCAAAAGAAAAAATTGGTCATTATGAGCAATTTCTCCTTTTTGCCACAATAATTTCAAAAGTTGTCTGCTGCAAAGGCGTGAGAAAGCATCTGTATGTGGGAAAGGGTTAACAAGTACATGTCACCTGCCAATCATGAACTCAATGACAGTGGGATGGACACACACACACACACAGACAGACGGACCACATAATAGTGATTCCTTTGTGTCACTGCCAGACAAAAAAATACAGCATTGTTTACTTCAGAATTTGACTCATTAACCCTTTCTCTCATATAGGCGCTTTCTGGCACCTCTGCAGCAGAAAGCTTTTTGAAAACATAGTGACAAAAAAACGTGCAATTTCTCCTTTTGCCACAATGTTTTCAACTTTTTGTCATAGGTTATTCATTCAATTATGGAGATTTTCTATGTTTTGACAAAATACGTTCAAAGTCGTCTGCTGCAGAATTGTTGTATGAGGGAAAGCTAGCTTAACAATGTTTTCAAAAGTTGCCTGATGCAGAGGCTGCAAAATCATCTCTTTTATAATGAGAGAAAGATTAAAATTGAAAGCATTGTGGAAAAAAGAGAAATCAAAAGTTTCCAATTTATTTTTTAACTAGAAAGAGTAAATAATTCCACTTCACTAAAATGTTATATTTTCACTGATTGTTGTTTTATGAAGCAGACAACATAAGTAATATCATACTGGTAGAAAAATAACCCTTTCCCTCATATGACAATTCTGCAGCGGGCGACTTTGAACATATTTTGTCAACAAATGGAAAATCTCTATAATTGAATGGATAACCTAAGACTAAAAGTGGAAAACATTGTGGCAAAAGGAGAAATTGCTCGTTTTGTGCAATTTCTTCTTTTGTCACAATGTTTTCAAAAAGCCCTCTGCTGCAGAGGCGTTAGAAAGCATATATATGAGGGAAAGGGTTAACTAATAATAAAACCATGCAATAACCATGCACATTTACCTGAAGAAATATTGATAAATTTGTCTGCTTGTTAAATATGTTTTAATGATAAAAGCTTTGGATTAAAGCATATTCTTTACTCTTTAAATTCTGACCTGCAACAGATGACTTTTGAACTTAATGTGACAAATGGAGAAAATTGGTTCATAATTAGCAGTTTCTCGTTTTGCCACAATTTTGTTGCTGCAAATTTGTTGTATGTTGGAAAGGGTTAAAGTATTTGTGATTCAAAGGTAATCCTGTTAAAGTTTTATGGGTAAAACATTATTTATTAAAATGTAATGATATAAAAACCCTTTCATGATGCAGTCTGGATTCTCAGATGAAGCAGACAATTTTGGAAACATTGTGGGAATTAGATAGATTTCTCATGCAGAGGAGATACTGACCTTTTCCTCTATAATGTAATCTTCTCTATAGATACAAAAATATTGCTTCCAATTTAACATATTTCCCCTCTCTGTTTTTAGAGCAGAGAACTTTAAAAATGACAAATCATGTAAATGGTTAAACAAATTCAGTACAGTTATAATGATCATGGAACAGATCAAGCATCTGCCATTAATCCACCAGTTATATAAACCTGTTGTAACATTTATTTTAAAACCTTAAATTAAGTCTCATATAAATTTAAGACACATCTGCAGCAGGTCAATTGTAATGAAAACCTTGTGGAAAAAGGAAAACATGCTCATAATGAGCAATTTCTCCTTTAGCCAGAGTATTTTCAATTTTAACCCCTTTAAATAATTTATAATACTTCATAAAAATATAGAGTTTCCATATTTTTGCCTAGCTGTTTTCAAAGTTAATGTCTGCTTCATTTTGTTTGTAAAAGAGAATTTAGGGTCAAATAAAATGTTAAGTTATTTCATTACCTGGTTAGTTGTTTGCTTATACAGACACTTTCTGACCCCTCTGCAGAAGACATCTTTAGAAAACATTGTGGCAAAGGTAGAAATTGATGAGTAATTTCTTCTTTTGCCACAATGTTTTCAGCCTGATTCAATAATTAAACTATTGATTTTAAAGATATCCAAAAATAAGTTTTGTTACACAATTTAACCCTTAATAAATCTGAAGCAGACAACTTTCAAAACATCTTGGGCAACCATTTTGGAATGTTTTTGCAGCTTTTTTTATTTCAGTTTCTGCAGCTCTTAATTATTGAAAAGCATTTATAAACCATTATATATGTAGCAGAATTAAGAGTCATCTGCTTCAGATATTGAGATCTTCAAAATGTGTCTGAAATTGGAAAAGGGTTAATGATAAAACAATATTCCTGAATCAAAGGTATATGAAAAGAGAAAATATTTAATACTGTGTATCAAAAAAGTCTTCAAGGAGGAAATTATTGTTTGAATAATATGTACTTTTCCATTAATTTTTTCAAAGGTTTTCTGCTGCAGGTGCATAATGAAGACTCGGCTAAGGGGGGGGTTGAATGTTATTAAATATTAATACAAACATCTTTTAATTACCCTTTGTGACATAATCTGTTGTACTCTTTGAGCTTTTTCTCAAAGTCCCTAAAAACATTGATGGGTCTTTAACCTTTATTCCCAAATACAGACACTCTCTGATGCCTCTGCAGCTGCGTAAACTTTGAAAAACATTGTCGCAAAAGGAGATATTGATGAGCAATTTCTCCCTTTTCCTTATTTTTTCAGCTCTTTTCAATAGTTTATAATACATTTATATTATTAAAGAGTTATGATGATCTCACCTTGCTGATATAATTAAGTGTGTAGACTCTTCCATATTGAAAACATCTGAACAAAATCTAATAATGAATTGTTACTGAAACTTCTGCATATTGCCCTACTCTGATTCAGATTTACTTTTGTCTGTGCACCAAGTTGACTTTTGAAAATATTTAAAAGTATTTAAAGGATAGCTAGTTAAAGTTTAAAACATTGTGACAAA
Organism: Serripes groenlandicus; assembly: GCA_031761405.1. Lineage (NCBI taxonomy): Eukaryota > Metazoa > Mollusca > Bivalvia > Cardiida > Cardiidae > Serripes > Serripes groenlandicus. Next base: position 59,482,409 of record JASEVX010000001.1, read on the forward strand.
AGGAGAAATTGCTCATAAAGAGTAATTTTATCTTTTGTCACAATGTTTTCATAAGACACTGCTGCAGATGTGTCAAAATGTATCTGCATTATTGGAAAGGAGGTTAAGCAAAAATTTAATTAGACATATTATTGAAAGTTTTTAAGACATGTGACATCTATGTCGTACAGGTAGTAGCACTGAGGAAGTTTTAATAACAGGTTGTGATTTATGCATGTTTTGTGTGACGCATCCCCTCCCTCCATACACTGTTATCAAGACCTATAAGGCATGGTGTTATATACCCACAGCTTGGTGACAACAGTACTTTAAGTAAATGTAACCCTTTCCCTGACATATAGACGCATTCGGACACCTGCAGCAGACAACTTTTCAAAACAATTTGTGGCAAAAGAAAAAATGCTCCTCATGATCAATTTCTCCTTTTGCCACAATGTGTTCAATTTTTTTCAATTATTATATACCATCATATATGGAGGTTTTCAACATTTTTGCCTTGATGTTTTCCATATCGTCTGCTGCATATTTGTTGTATGTGGGAAAGTTATAAACACTCACTCACTGTAGCTAACTACAGTTTAGTTGCTAGGGTCTTCAGGTCTCAGATTCTACCTGAACATTTCTCACCTAAAAACTATAAATGTAAAATAATAGAATATTCTTATAAACAAAAACTGACAAATAATGTGTTTGCTGTAAAGGGCTTAACCTTTTCCAACATACAACAAATCAGCAGCAGACAACTTTGAAAACATATTCATAAAAAAGCTCAATTGTTAAAAATACTTTTGTAAACTTTGTGGCCAAAGGAGAAATTGCTTATCATAAGCAATTTCACCTTTGGCCACAATGTTTTCAAGAGTTGTCTGCTGCTATTGTGTAGTCAAATGCGTCTGAAAGCGGAAAAGGGTTAAAAGCCCTTGAAATCATTGAAGAATGACCAAGTATTTGATCATGGCCGTCTGGATACCTTTTTGATTGCAGTTTATGAATCTGTTCAAATGTAATTAAAGTCATACTAAATATAGAAATTCATGAGTTAAAGAAATTCACAATACTTTCATGTACAATCACTTGGATTTGCCTGTATGATTATGGGAGATTTTTTATTTAATCATTTACTTTAATATTGTGGGATGCATTTAATCTTCATTGCATCAATACAGACATTGAAGTTTTCTTTATCTTTTTTTTAGTACCCAAACTGCTTGTTTTAACCCTTTCCCTCATATAGACGCTTTCTGACGCCTCTGCAGCAGACAGCTTTTTGAAAACATAGTGACAAAAGAAGAAATTGCACGTTTTTCTTTTGCCACAATGTTTTCCACTTTTTGTCATAGGTTATCCATTCAATTATGGAGATGTTTTGACAAAATACGTTCAAAGTCGTCTGCTGCAGAATTGTCGTATGTGGGAAAGGGTTAACCCTCATACAGACGCTTTCTGACGCCTATGCAGCAAACAATATGGTAAAAGCAATGAGCAATTTCTCTTTTTTTCCCACAAAGCAGACAACTTTGAAAACAGAGAGAGTACAAAAAGGAGAATCCATTTCCACAGACATTGCAAATTTTGCAGTAGATGACTTTGCAAACATCTTGGCAAAACAATGTTTTTCTGAAAGGGTATCGAAACATTGAAGACACTTTTTTGCTACATGTAAGTCACTGCTCTATATACTGAAATGAGAAAGAGACAAAGCAATTTCAGTGCGGTGCACAAAATGTTTGACACAAAATTTAATGCATTCATGCATCAGTCATTAAATCTATGATTAATATATTAATATTTTTCTATGGGTAATTGGTCAAGCACTGGTCAAGAAATGGTCAGCTGACTTCTCTCACCTGGTCCTGGGAAAGTTGATACATTGGGGGTTAGCATTTTTTTGTCATGGCATAAAAAAAAAGGTGTTGGGCTATAGATAACACATCCTTTGACCGCGTAAGGGAGCAACTTTTGGTCCACCAGTTGAAATAAAAATTATGACATACATGTATTGGGTAAAGCAAAATTTATGTCTTTGAGAACATAAGTAAAAGTAATTTTATAGGTCACAATCACGCAATGGTTTTGAACTGTCTTTCAAAATGGTACATTATATTGTTCTAAGAATTGCAAATATCATTTTGGTTGTTCTTTTTTAATACATGCATGTACTTCCAAATGTATAAATGGAAGCCCAAAGTGTTTAAATCTTTCTATTTGTCCAAAACATTGTTCTGTAGGTACTATAAACACTATGAGAAAAGGGATAAATTTATACTAATGAGCATTAATGATTTTTACACACAAACTGCTAAGATCTCCTTTCAAAAACATATAGGTTAAGTCAAGGGAGACATCCTTTGATGCCATGTTTTGACATAAATTTAAGCCTTCATGGTGTCAAAATAACATGAACAATATTGAACTCTAAACCATTGGTTTAAGACTGACCCCATTGTCCGTGGTGGTCATTTGACTTTCATGAAATAATAAAACCTTTCACTTTTGCTATAAATGATATTCAGCTATTAGGGCCAAAATCAATGATCACTGGACCTTCTTTTGTTCCCTGAAAATATTGATGTGTTTCCTTTTCCTGCGTACAAATGATTTCTGATGCCTTTGAAGCAGATGACTATTAAAACCATTAGGGAAAAAGAGAAATATTAGCAACTTTTACCGCATTATTTCTGTCAGTCAACTGATTATCTTTTTTCCCTACTATCTTTTCAAAAGTCATATGCTGCAAATGTGTATATTAGGTTAAGATTAAAGGTAAAGATAGACATTTTGTGATTGACAAAATATTATTCCTTGGAGCAATTTGTCCTTTCAAAATAAACAATTTTGTACAGAAACAGTCAGGTGTGGTCATCAGAAAATGTTTAATTATAATCAGGGTGATAAGTTACACATCAACAATTCTGCTTAAAAAATCTGGACAAAAAAATGGAAAAAGTACAATTTTAGAATAAAGATGAAATTATTATTAAGTCGTCTGCTGCAGATACATCGAAATTCTTCTGCATGTTGAAATGGGTTAATTGACACCAAATCTGGGAGTCTCTGTAAACAGTAAACATTTTATTGAAATTGTAGCCGTGTCCAATGAAGGGTAAATTGGGGTCATTTTGCCGTTAGACTACTTTCCCTGAATGAAATTGGCTCTTCTGAATAATGACCGTTTGAAACCGAACTGGACATTGAATTGACCGCTAGGGGTCTCATGAAAACAGAATGTGTCAACCTATTATTGACCTGTGAACTGGACAATTAGGTCCAACAGTCACAACCATTGAACCCTTTTCCAAAAACAACAAATCTTAAAAACATCTATGTAACAATATGGACATTTTCTATATATGAATTTTAAAGTATAGAGGTAAATAAATCAATTTGAAAACTGAAGCTTGAGGGGAGAAATTGCTGATGATGTTCATCATAAGCAATTTTTCCTTTAGCCACATTTGCTTTCAACTGTTCTCAATAATTATGATTTCAATTATTGATATTTTCAATATTTTTTCTTAGATGTTAACAAAGTGGTCTGCTGCAGACGTGTATATTTCAACCAAGATATGAGCACAGTCCAATAACATTATTAACCCTAATTTCCACATACTACAAACAACTTTGAAAACATCTCAACAATAATATGGGAGAAAGTTTCCCCGAATGAAGACATTATAACTTAATGAATAGAGTTGAAAACATTGTGTCAAAAGGAGAAATTGCTTGTTTTGAGCAATATCTTCTTTTGTCACAAACTTTTCAAAAGTCATCTGCTGCAGAGTTGTCACAAAGCGTCTGTATTTTGGAAAGGGATAACATTATTAACCCTTTCCCTCATATAGACGCTTTCTGACGCCTCTGCAGTAGACAGCTTTTTGAAAACATAGTGTCAAAAGAAGAAATTGCTCAAAACGAGCAATTTCTCCTTTTGCCACCATCGACGTTTTCCACTTTTAGTCATAGGTTATCCATTCAATTATAGAGATTTTCTATTCTTTGACAAAATATGTTCAAAGCCGTCTTCTGCAGAATTGTCGTATGAGGGAAAGGGTTAAGGTGCCTCTGAGTTATGTCTGTGTTGTTATGGTGGGGGATAATATCATAATAACAAATGTAATTCTTAGATGAGGTCATTGAATCCTGTAATCTTTTCTGTCAAACTTGGTCAATTCCAATTTGTATTTTGTGACTTTTGTTTCATCCCCCCTCATGAACCCTGGACTGTTAACATATATCCCTGTCCAATATCTGCTCATTTCAGACATAAAATGTGGAAAACTGGGCATGGTCACAAGCTATTATTGTTGTTATTTGTATGGTATTTTTGTAATTAATCATTTTGACCATGCCACATGAAAATGACCATTGAAGGTTTTGAAATTAGTACGTGGTGATCCCCGAATATGATAAAATTCCATTCTCGCGTAGTTGATAAGCAATCATGATCGGCCATAGGAATTTTAGATTGGTGATCCTGGGTTGGATCTTTAGTGATGCTTGAGACTGCCCTTGATCAAGGCACATTTCCCGGTCTTGTTACTGTACTCACCAGGATTGTCACCCAGGGATCATGAATAATTAAGTGTTCAGTTGCTGTTACATGACTGAAATACTGTTGAAAACTGCATATAAAGCAAATGAAACAAATCATTTCCTCCATGGTTCAAAGATGTTCCATGATAAAGGAAATTAGGAGTAGTAATAAACAACAGATTTTGCTTGATGAACACTGGGAGATTTGAGAAAGTGTTACTTTTTATTTGACCAGATGGACAAACAAATTGACTAAATGAAGCACCGATGGCTGCGTGGACAAACATATCAATAATATTAATATTGCTTTCAGACCCTTCGGGGGACACAATGATAAACCACTGGTTTCAGAAATAACTTCATTTTCCGGATGATTGTTCGCTCAGGGAATTGTAAAAAATGAGACGTAATTAATAATAAGTTGGTCAGTGTAAACATCCAGTAGAGAGCCTTTGTGCCCATTAGTTTCTTCCTTTCTCAATCAATAATCTTGTTTTAACCCATTTTACATGAATTATGGTCACACTCAAAATAGAAATGAAGTTTGAATACAGATTAACTTTTTACCACATATAAACGCTTTCTGATGCCTCTGCAGCAGACGGCTTTTTGAAAACATGACGACAAAGGAAGAAATTGCTCCAATCGAGCAATTTCTCCTTTTGTCACCATGTTTTCGACTCTATTTAATAAATAAACTTTCATAAATGGAGATTGTTCATATTCAGATATTTTCAAAGTCGTCTGCTGCAGATTTGTTGTATGTGGGAAAGGGTAAAAATGTTGTAATGTCACCATTTAAAGTAATTATTCTGATTCCAAAGTAAGGCTATAAATGTATCTCATCTGCTGCAAAATAAAAATTGCGTCAAAATGCAAAGGCCAAGACTCTAGCTTCTGCTTTGAAAAATCTATATTACTCTAATATCTGGAAAATTAGCTATATTCAGAGTTTAAAACATTGTGGATAAGGAGAAAATGCTTCTTTTGAGCATTTTCTCCTTTTCTTACAATGTTTTCGAAACTTGTTCGTTGCAAAGGTGTTAAAAGTTTATGTATGTTAGTTTAATAATAATCTAAATTTAAGCTGTTGGGGTAGCAGCACACAGACATATGAAGGGGGTATTGACATTAACTACATTGATCATAATTACAATATCATTATTTCTGAGGCAATTCTGAATGCATAATCAAATCAAATGATATATTTGATGATATCAATTAATGGTAAATCATGCAAGAAACAATATGAGAATGGAGCGTCGGCACTTTTACTCGATTTCCCTGTTGCACGATACAGACATTGATTGTATAGAGATGATATCGGTCAACATAAAATACAATCCAGTGTCCGACAATTTCCTGAATGTAACACAATAAGGTCCATATCATAATCATGATTTAACCCTTTCCCACATGCAAAAAGTCTGCAGCAGACGCCTTTGGAAACATACTCTCAAAGATATGGAAATACTCTATAAATGTATTTCTAGTTATTGAATAATGAATTGAAAATATCGTGGCAAAAGGTAAAATTAATCAATATGAGCAATTTTACCTTTTGCAATAAAATGTTCATTAGTCGTCTGCTGCAGATGCATCAAAATGCGCCTATAAGTGTGAAAATCTTAAAATGTTTTGAGCAAATTCCTTTATTTTCTAAAATGATTTCAAAGTTTTGTCTGCTACAGAGGTATCTGATAGAAGTCATCTGGAAAATGATATGTTTAACCCTTTCCCACATACAAGAAATATGCAGCAGACGACTGATTATATTTTGTCAAAAAATGAAAAATCTCTATAATTGAATGGAAAACATTGTGACAAATGGAGAAATAGCTCAAAACGAGCAGTTTCTCCATTTGCCACAAAGTTTTCGACTTTATTCAGTTATTATACCTACAATAATAGAGATTTGAGAAGACATTTTCAAAGTCGTCTGCTGCAGAATTGTCATATGTCGGAAAGGGTTAAGGGTGGATGAATTGACCTGTACAAACTGCAGCATATTATCTGTATATGTCCATAAAATCAGGCCAAAGATATAGGACACCAGGCAAGTGACCTATTTGATATGGACTATCCCTTTCCCACATTCTAGAAATATGCAGTAGAAGACTTCAACAAATGTGATGCCAAAAATGTGATAAATCTCAATTAATGAGTTTCGTTACAAAAAAGAGTTGAAAACATTGAGACATAAAAGGTGAAATTGCTCATTATGAGTTAAATTTCACCTTTTGCCATACTATTTTCAAAAGTTGTCTGCTGCAGAGGCGGCTGTATGTGGGAAATGGTAAAATATACCCATACTTTGACCAAATTGTAGAGTGATCCTTGTTACATGATATCTTAACCATTTCCCTCATACGACAATTCTGCAGCAGATGCCTTTGAACGGATTTTGTTAAAACATAGAAAATCTCCATAATTGAATGGATAACCTATGACAAAAAGTGGAAAACATTGTGGCAAAAGGAGAAATTGCACGTTTCTTCTTTTGTCACTATGTTTTCAAAAAGCCGTCTGCTGCAGAGGCGTCAGAAAGCGTCTATATGAGGGAAAGGGTCAAGACTAGAATCAATCCCTATGGTAATGTTTTATTGCAATATCAACATTAAATTTCTGGGATCTCTCTTTCTATAGTAGACTTCCATTAATAACTGAACATTTAGGCATTCATTTTCATGTTTAGTCAAGAGATGTCATGATTTTCGTCGAGTTTATAAAATGTTAATGCATGTACTGTTTTCTGTAAATTATTTAAATGAACCTCCTTTTTCCAGTCTACATGATATGTGTATCATGTAGATGTATGCTGATGTGCAGTAACAGTAACCAAGGTACCCTTTCCAACATACAACAAATCTGCAACGGACGACTTTAAAAACATATAGGAAAAAACTATGGAAAACTTCAGTAAATGAAAGGTTACGGTAGCTAATGAATAAAATTGAAAACATTGTGGCAGAAGGAGAAATTCATGAGCATGAGCAATTTCTCCTTTTTTCACAATGTTTACAATAGCCCGCCTGCTGCAGAGGCATAACAAAGTGTCTGTATGTTGGAAAAGGGTTAAAACATTAACCTTTACCTGATACAGATGACTTTTGATACATTTGGTGTATCAGGTCAGAATCCAAGCGATTTTTTTAAACCCTTTAGATTTTATGCTCCCCAAACTAGTTTGGGAGAGCATATATTATAGTTATCGCTTTGTCCGTCCATCACGTCTGTCGGTTCGGAAAAATGTGTCCGTGTGACACTTTGTCCGTCACACTTTATTTGCATTGAGCATAAATCTAAAAGTACTGAATATATTTCAATGAAACTTGAAATATACATATATATCAATAAGGGAGAGTGCATACATAATACAAGAACCATAACTTTATAGTGAATAATTTTCAAATGATCTCCCTTGTTAGACTTTATATTTCCATGTCAGGACCATTAAAACTCGAAAAGTACTTAAGATATTTCGATGAAACTTGAAATGTATACAGATATTAAAGAAAGGAAGTGCATTACACAAGAACCATAACTTATAGTGAATAATTTTTCAAGTTATCTCCCTTGTTAGACTTTATATTTCAATTGCTCAAAATTAACAATTTCAACTTTTTTCAGTTAATATATATATATAATTATACCATAAATTATAGAGATTTTCCATGTTTTTGTCAAAATGATTTCAAAGTCATCTGCTGCAGTTTTTATACAGGTTTTGAAAACATTATGGTAAATGGAGCTTGCCATTGTTTTTAGCTCTACTGGCCAAAGGCCAGAAGGGCTTATGTCGTGGCGATTTGTCCGTCGTCCGTGCGTGCGTGCGTCCGTCCGTAAACAATTTCTTGTTAACACGATACAGTCTTTTGATTGTATCTCAACCAAACTTATACAGTAGTTAGATATCCATGAGAGCTCGGTTCCTTTCGAAAACCAGCCAGATCCGCCCATGCATGACTGGATTATGACCCTTGAAATGGTCAAAATTGCTATAAAAGAGCTTGTTAACACGATACAGTCTTCACTTTTGAGTGTATCTCAACCAAACTTATACAGTAGTTAGATATCCATGAGAGCTCGGTTCCTTTCGAAAACCAGCCAGATCCGCCCATGCATGACTGGATTATGACCCTTGAAATGGTCAAAATTGCTATAAAAGAGCTTGTTAACACGATACAGTCTTCACTTTTGATTGTATCTCAACCAAACTTATACAGTAGTTAGATATCCATGAGAGCTCAGTTTCTTTCGTAAACCAGCCAGATCCGCCCATGCAAGACTGGGTTATGGCCCTTGAAATTGTCCAAATTGCTATAATTGAGCATGTGAACACAATAGAGGCTCCATTTACTATCTGATCTTCACCAAACTTAGATAGTAGTTAAATATTGATGAGAGCTTGGTTCCTTTTGAAAATCAGCCAGATCTGCCCATGCAAGACTGGATTATGGTCCATGAAATTGTAAAAATTGCTATAATACAGCTTGTGAACACAAAAGAGCCTCCATTTACTATCCGATCTTCACCATACATACATGCTCTGGATTGAAAATGACCAAAGAACCATACCAGTAGAGCATAGGCCCTCATGGGCCTCTTGTTTAACCTGTTGCCATATACCAGTATATCTGCAGCAGAGGATATTCTAAACATCTAGGCGAACAAGTGGAAAATATCTATAAATAACATTTTAATTACTGAAAAGAGTTGAAAACGGCAAAAGGGGAAATTGCGCATTGTGAGCAAGATCGCTATTTGCACAATGTTTTCAATTGAGTTTGCTAATCCAGGGGAAGGCTTAAGTGTGATGTTGCATACTTCAAAAGTCACCTTTTGCCACAGTGTTTTCATTAGTCTCTTTACAGTAATTTGCCCTGAAGTTCTCAGTCTGCTGCTGATTTGTTGTATAATGTAATTGCTAATTTCAGAACCTCTAGAGGTTGACTATGGTGTGACGCGACTCAATTGTTTTGTCTTGATTGAATGACACCCCTGACAGAAGTATTCTGTATGAACCCGTATTGGACAAATATTGACCGCTGATGATATTGACCAGGTCCAGTTTATTTCTAAGTAATTGCTTCTTTGCTAGACATTTTATAAGGATAACTTGGTCATAAACAGTCCATAATAGTTATTGGCTGGAATTTGCTAGGAAATGGGTCATACAGAATGGGGGCCAGTTTATAAAGATGCTACAATACAAAGCTTAAAGATGGCTCTTCTTCATCCTGAATAACTGAGTCATATCTTAGCCAAGTTTCCTATTGAATCCCTATGGTTTGTTGACCAAGTTGCTTGTGTAAGTTCTTTTTGCATTTAATTTTTTTTTAATTATTGACACTTGGTTTTTGAGTGAACTTTTTTGTTTCATAGCATGGCTATTTTGGAAAGATATACATAAAATAGAATTGTTACGATCCATAGCAATCTTATTATTCTTATTCACTACAAGCAGAGCTCTAAATAACTGGTGTTTTGCATGTTCTAAAATCCTTATTCGACCCTCTAACCCTATGTTGTTCAGGTACTCAAAAGAATCATCTGAATGAGACAATTCTTTTGAGTACCCACATCATAGGGTTTGGTTTGCATGTTCTAAAATCCTTATTCGACCCTCTAACCCTATGTTGTTCAGGTACTCAAAAGAATCGTCTCAATGAGACGCTTCGTTTGAGTACCTACATCATAGGGTTTGGTTTTGACTTTTAGAGAGATATTTAGAGAGGAAAAGAGCTGTATACTGCACCTTATCTGTAGCTCTGAATTACAAGACTTGCCAATGCCAATCACAAGGATTGTAGTGGGAACAAAACCTGTCTGAGTGCCATAGACTTTTTTTCTCAGTTTGTCTCAATAAAATAATAAAATTTATGAACTCTTGATTAAATACAGGGGCAAAATGCTCCCAAAATGCAGCTGCCGACCGACACATTCCATCTTGGGGGGATAGTTGTATAGAGTAGTGATTCCTGAAACAGAAAATCCACAGGAGGCGAAAAGTGTCTATCCGGGTAGGCCTGTGTGGCATGCTTAGGCTGATCCGGGTCGATACTTTACGCAGAGTCCACAATGTTGATTTTCTCACGAGACGGCCTACACATTGATTATTGCAAAGCTACGCCTGTGAAATACAAAGTGAAAATGGAAATGAATAGAAGTGTATCTTCAGAATGCAAATTGTAAAATAGAAATCAAACTGTTCAGATATGTTCCTCAAATTATACCAACTGTAGATCTGGACACAAAATGTATCAATTCAAGAGAATGCCCACCAAGAATTGATTACATGTGGTCAGTAGAGGTCACTCTAACAGCTATGAGCTAATTGACCAATTGACCAGACAATTTATAGGTCATTTAAGGACAGCACTGGTCAGCTAAGGGCATTAATCATTGGGTCAGTCTAGACAGAAATCATAGGGAATCTCTTGCTATCATTGTCATTATTGCCATGATGAGTGTATTTTCTTAATCTCTTAACACTTTCCCACTTGCAGACTGATTTTAACCCTTTCCCATATACAGCAAATATGCAGCAGACGACTTTGAAAACATCTTTGCAAAAACATTAAAAAATCATCATAAATGAAAGTTTGTTTATTAAAAAGAGTTGAAAACATTGTGACAAATGGAGAAATTGCTTGTTTTGAGCAATTTCTCCTTTTGTCACAGTCTTTTCAAAAGTCGTCTGCAGCAGAGGCTTCAAAAGTGTCTTTATGTGGGAAAGGGTTAACACCTCTGCAGCAGAGAACTTTTGAAAACATTATGACTAAAGGCAAAATTGCTCAATATTTCCTCTTAATTGTTACTTTGTTTTCAACAATATATTTATTAATTATCTAAATATCAAATTTTTTTTGAGATTTTTCAAATTCTTGACAAGACAATATTTAAAGGTCTGCTACTATTGAGAGTTCTAGCAGACAACTTAGAAAACAATCATGTAAAAAAAATGTGGAAAATCTCTATAAATGAAAGTATAAACATAGTGGCAAAAGGTGAAATTACTCATTTTGAATCACTGGTGTTGGGATAATTAAATTGACCAGTCATACTGGTAACTCAAATACCTAGAGAGCAGTGATATAATTTAAGAATTGTTGAAACTAGCATTAAACACTTTACAAACATGCAAACAATACTCTATTGGTAGATTTTGATTTGAATTAGTTCTAAGTTGATGTAAAATTACCTTTCCTTCATATAGACGCTTTCTTGCGCCTCTGCAGCAGACGGATTTTTAAAAACATGGCGACAAAAGAAGAAATTGCTCCTTTTGTCACCATGTTTTCAACTCTATTCATTTATTGTACTTTCATTTTCAGCGATTTTCCATGTTTATTTGTAGATGTTTTCAAAGGTGTCTGCTTCAGAATTGTTGAATGTGGTTAAAGGGTTAAGAGAAAGCGTATTTTACCGAATACATGAGGGTATATTTTGATTATATCATGATGTACTGAGCCACACAGCTATCAAGTCAGTCACTCAGATGTATGGTTGTGATACATTTCTAAGGAGTAGCCATAAGCCACAATAACTAATTAACCCTTCCCTCATATAGACGCTTTCTGACGCCTCTTCAGCAGACGGCTTTTTGAAAACATAATGACAAAAGAAGAAATTGCTCAAAACGAGCAATTTCTCCTTTTGTCACAATGTTTTCCACTTTTAGTCATAGGTAATCCATTCAATTAAAGAGATTCTCTATGTTTTGACAAAATATGTTCAAAGTTGTCTGCTGCAGAATTGTCGTATGAGGGAAAGGGTTAACAATTTCCCATATGCAGACATCATTTGACACATCTGCAGAAGAATGACTTATGAGCAATTTCTCCTTTTGCCACAATTGTTCATGTTTATTCAATAAATATACTTATATTTTGTAGAGATTTACCTCATACAACAATTCTACAGCAGAAAACATTGAGGCAAAAATATGAAAAGTCTCTATAACTATTGGTTTAATTAATGAAAAGAATTGCAAGCATTTGATGAAATTGCTCATAATGTTTCAAAAGTCATCTGCTGCAGTTGCGTCAAAACTTGTCAGTAGGTAGCAGGAAAGGGATTATTATGTATGAATACTGCCTAAGTAGAAAATAGAAGATATGCAATGCAGGTGTAATGAATTAAAAACAAATGTAATGGTAGTCTCATTGTATAATGAATGAATGAATGTATATTGTTTTATGGCGCATCGACAGCTAAGGTCATTTAGCGCGCAATTAATTTTAATTATTCATGATCCCTGGGTAAACAAACCAGTACTAGGCTAGAAAATGTGCCTTGCCCAAGGGCACTCCACCATGACCGTAGTGCCGTGACTGGGGATCGAACCCGGGACACCCGGTTTCGAAATCCCCGACGCTAACCACTCGACCACAGCGGATTCCTTGGTAGTCTCATTGTGAAATATGTTGTGTAACTCCGGTAACACGCAAAAAAGTCTGGTCATAAGAAACATCTAGGGCTATAATAACATGGTGGCTGACAGCAAAAAGTTCTAGCGAGAAGAAACATCTAGGACTATTATAACATAGTGGCTGCCAGCAAACTTCTGACCAGAAGAAACATCTACATGTAGGGCTTTTATCGACCAAAAAAATCCGGCCAGAAGAAACATCTACATGTAGGGCTATTATTGACAAAAAAAATCTGGCCAGAAGAAACATCTAGGGCTATTATAACATGTTTGTTGGGTGACAGCAAAACTCTGGCCAGAAGACACATCTAGGGTTAAAATAACATGTTGGCTGACAGCGAAAACTCTGGCTAGAAGAAACATCTAGGGATATTATAACTATTGTTGGCTCACAGCAATTTAAACTCTGGCCAGAGGAAACATCTACATGTAGGGCTATAATTGACAACAAAAACTCTGGCCAGAAGAAACATCTAGGATTGTAATAACATGTTGGCTGACAGCAAATGCTCTAGCCAGAGGAAACATCTACATGTAGGGCTATTATTGACAACAAAAACTCTGGCCAGAAGAAACATCTAGGGTTATTATAACATGCTTGTTGGCTGACAGCAAAACTGAGACTGGCCAGAAGAGGACCATCTAGGACTATTATATCATGTTGGCTTACAGCGAAAACTCTGGCCCGAGAAGACGCATCTAGGACTATAATAACATGTTGGCTGACAGCAAAACTGAGACTGGCCAGAAGAAACATCTAGGGTTATTATATCATGTTGGCTGACAGAAAAACTCTGGCCAGAAGAAACATCTAGGACTATTATATCATGTTGGCTGACAGCGAAAACTCTGGCATGAGGAGAAACATCTAGGGTTATTATAACATGTTTGATGACAGCAAAACTGAGACTGGCCAGAAGAAACATCTAGGGTTATTATATAACATGCTTGTTGGCTGACAGCGAAAACTCTGGCATGAGGAGAAACATCTAGGGTTATTATATCATGTTAGCTGACAGCAAAAACTCTGGCCAGAAGAAACATCTATGGTTATTATATAACATGCTTGTTGGCTGACAGCAAAACTGAGACTGGCCAGAAGAAACATCTAAGGTTAGTATAACATGCTTGTTGGCTCACAGCAAAAGCTCTGGCAAGAAGAAACATCTAGAGTTATTATATCATGTTGGTTGACAGCAAAAACTCTGGCCAGAAGAAACGTGTAGGGTTATTATATCATGTTAGCTGACAGCAAAAACTCTGGCCAGAAGAAACATCTAGGGTTATTATATAACATGCTTGTTGGCTGACAGCAAAACTGAGACTGGCCAGAAGGAAACATCTAAGGTAATTATAACATGCTTGTTGGCTCACAGCAAAAACTCTGGCCAGAAGAAACATCTAGGGTTATTATAACATGTTGGCTCACAGCAAAAACTCTGGCCAGAAGAAACATCTAGGGTTATTATATCATGTTAGCTGACAGCAAAACGTCTGGCCAGAAGAAACATCTAGGGTTATTGTATCATGTTGGCTGACAGCAAAAACTCTGGCCAGAAGAAACATCTAGGGTTATTATATCATGTTGGCTGACAGCAAAAACTTTGGCCATAGCCAGAAGAAACATCTGGTGTTATAATGGCTAACAGCAATATTGAGACTGGCCAGAAGACACATCTAGGACTATTATAACATGTTGGCTGACAGCAAAAACTCTGGCCAGAAGACACATCTAGGACAATTATTTCATGTCGGCTGACAGCAAAAACTCTGGCCAGAAGACACATCTAGGACTATTATTTCATGTTGGCTGACAGCAAAAACTCTGGCCAGAAGACACATCTAGGACTATTATTTCATGTTGGCTGACAGCAAAAACTCTGGCCAGAAGACACATCTAGGACTATTATTTCATGTTGGCTGACAGCAAAAACTCATCCAACAGACTCACCTGAGTCTTCACTCTAAGAATATGCAACAAAATCCCTGATTACCGGACACGCTTCAAATATATAATCTCCTTAAAAGATATATGACAAATAACATGACCAGTGGTACCAGTGGTAACTGTGTAATTAAACCACCTTATTTAGATCCCTGCACCAGCCATCACAAATTGAGCAGATGTTTTAGAAATGTCGCCCACATTTCTGATATTTGATGGCATCGCAAAACAAATCGGCCATATTGACAAAAAATGGGGGTAATATGTTTATGGATATATTTCCTATACATTATTGTTCTATGTTGCGACAGAGCTGTTTTGGTAAAATATTCATTGCAATCCAGCCTCAAATGTGGGAAATTATATTATTCTGGACCAAGCGTTACAATTGGTGTACATGCTTGCATGATATGTCATAGCTGTAAGTCACTTATCCAACTGCTTCTAGAAAGTTTGTATGACTAGAAGAAGGAAATGTAAGACCATACATTATAATTATATTATTCTCTGGTGAGATATTCATGAAGATCCATTTTTGAATGGCATGAATGACAGTGTGATTTAATGATCTTATAAAGTTGTGATGATATATTTGTTCTATAATTCCATCTTATGTCCTTATTTAAATCTTGTAGCTAATATATCCTTCATTTCCTGAAAACCAATTCCCTGTTACAGACATCTGGAATAGAACAAAATATTTTTTAGACTGAGTTAGCAATGTTATCTGCATGATGTCCTAGGATTTGTCTTTCTCCAAATCTGTCACAAATAAAGATGATTTTGTAAATCATTGTGAGTAAATCATGATTTGCTCATTTGAAGTAATTTTTTCCTTTTCCACAATTTTTTCATCTCTTTTTCATTACAAATTCCTTAATTTTTCTGATTTAACAGATGTTTTAAAGCAGACAATTTTTCATGCAAGTCATTTTATCCTTCCCCAAATAGACAAATCTGCGCGACATGATGGGCAATTTCTTCTATTGCCACAATGCTTTCAAAAGTGTCTTCTGCAGATGCATTCCAATGTAAGTGCATATAGGAGATGGTTAAACATGCAAATTTGATTCAGGTCTTGGTGCTAGCGCAGAAAATGTGAGGTTTCAAAGTCGAAGCAAATCTGCCCTGGAGACATTAAAATCTGTTTGTACATTTTGACAACATGATGCTAAATTTAAAAAGTCACAGTGTTACAACCCTATTCAATGTTTATACCATCATATTTTTACGTAGATATTTTAAGTTGTCTACTGCAGATTTGTTGTATGGTGGTTACAGGGTTAACCCTTTCCCTCATACGACAATTCTGCAGCAGACGACTTTGAACGTATTTTGTCAAAACATAGAAAATCTCCATAATTGAATGGATAACGCATGACTAAAAGTGGAAAACATTGTGGCAAAAGGAGAAATTGCACGTTTTGTGCAATTTCTTCTTTTGTCACTATGTTTTCAAAAAGCTGTCTGCTGCAGAGGCGTCAGAAAGCGTTTATATGAGGGAAAGGGTTAAATTGGTTTTGCAATACTTTTTTTTTAATCTTTGAAGAATTCTAATAATGTGTTTGTCGGTGTAAATGATTACGTATATTCTGCGTTATGTACCAGAAAAAAATGTAACTGATGAATATTTAAGAGCGATGCTTTTACATGCATCTCACAAGAAATTAATATAATTAGAGGAATTCCATCTTTGAAATGTAGCTTGGGTATGACAGAATTTACTAATTTAACACAATTACACCTTCACTGCAGATTTTAATTACTCCGTTTCACCCTGGTAGCAACTGATTTACAGATGAAAGACAACAATAAACAGCAAATAAGATGTTACTAAAATGAATATCAAACTTCCATAATGAGAAATTCATCCCAATGAATATGATTCAAGTTATTAATGTTGACAGAAATATCAGAGAAATGTCAGTTAGAAAGGCCCCTGTTGTATCATTCAACACTTTTCCACTCACAGCAGATCTGCAGCAGACTGCTTGAAAATATCACATTAACCCTTTCTCACATATAGACGCTTTCTGACGCCTCTGTACCAGACGGCTTTTTGAAAACATAGTGACAAAAGGAGAAATTGCTCAGAACGAGCAACTCCATTTGCCACATTATGTTTTCCACTTTTAGTCATAGGTTATCCATTCAATTATAGAGATATTCTATTTTTTGACAAAATATGTTCAAAGTCGTCTGCTGCAGAATTGTCGTATGAGGGAAAGGGTTATTGAAAGTGTTACATATACAATGATTCCTGATTAGACTTTGAAAACATTGTGACAAAAGGAGAAATTGTCATGAGCAACTTCTTTCTCACAATATTTTCAAAAGTTCTCTGCTGAAGGTGCATCAAAATACATCTTTGAGAGAATATTAATCGACATTATCAGATGATCAGATGACATTTTGATGCTTCTGCAGCAGACGTATTTTGAGAAATTATTAGTTGCATTTGATGTAGATGACTTAAAATATCCCATAGGGTAATAATGTGTGGTAATCAATTTCTTCTTTTCCCATGTTTACAAAAGTTTTCTGCTGCAATGTACATCAAAAGTGGTCTATATAGATTCATATAATAGTTATGTCAAAATCATACAGAACAATTGAAAGTTCTAATAAAGCCTGATTTACGCTACACACTGCAGCTGAATAAAAACAGAGCATTGGGGGGACATAGATTAGCCAGCTGTTCAAGATAGAGAACAGTACACATTTAGCTAATAGGAAATGTCAATTCAGACCTAAAATAGATGCAGATATGTTAATGATCAAGGATTTTACTTGGTATAGTCAGTTTGTGTCCTGGGAAGTTTGAAGTGTGGTCAAGGGGTCAATATTGAAAACAGTACTTGATGTCCACTCATCAACAAATAAGTGCAGGATATCAGATCAATCTCAGAGGTTAACCCTTTTTCCTAATGGAATAGAGTGGTTTTTTAAATTGTCCCAATTGATAATTTTTGAAAACATACACTAGTAGGGAGAAAATATTAACAATTTACCTGATATGGCATTTTATGAGTCGACTGCATTGAAATGAAGGTATAAATGAAACATCTGGAAAAATTGGATGTTTAAATTTGATACAGAATTGAGAAATGTATCCTTTTTCAAAGATGCTTTCAAAAATAGTCTGATGCAGATTATGCCATAATTTGCATCTGTATCTCGTCTGCAGCAACTTAACTATTGTTAAACATTTTCAGAGTGAGAAAATAAGCATAGTGAGCAATAATTATCCTATTGGCCCACTGTTACTCTTCATAATATCAAAATTAACCCTTTCTCACAACACATCTGCAACAGACGACTTGGAAAACATCTAGGCAAAAACATGGAAAATGCCCATGGTTTCGAGCAATTTTTTCTTTAGTAACATTGTTTTCAAAAGTCGTCTGCTGCAAAGGCGTCAGAAATCATCCCTATGTGGCAAAGGGTTAACCCTTAACCTCATATAGACGCTTTCTAACGCCTCTGCAGCAGACGACTTTTTGAAAACATAGTGACAAAAGAAGAAATTGCACAAAACGTGCAATTTCTCCTTTTGCCACAATGTTTTCCACTTTTTGTCATAGGTTATCCATTCAATTATGGAGATTTTCTATGTTTTGACAAAATACCTTCAAAGTCGTCTGCTGCAGAATTGCCGTATGAGGGAAAGGGTTAATAGGCATTTTCGCATGACACAATTCATAAACGTCTCAAATTCAGTTGTTGAAGTGGTCAGTGTTTTCCTTAAGGCTGTTTAAGTATAGGTTTTATATAGCAGACACTACCGCTTCTGGACCAAAAGGTGTGTCAGATGGGGTCAGTTAATGCAAATGACACTATTGTGCCCTCCCCATGACTTGGTCAGTCTTGACCATAAGTGGTCAGTTCAGGACACAATCCACTCCGTTGTGTGTCAGTATGAATGCATTGGTCAATCTGTGTCAGTCTATCTGTAGCTATAGGTATAAAATGGATCATTTAATCATTGCAGGAAAAGTGTTTGTGTTTTTGATGTGGAATACAGGAACTTGACAAGTCGACTGCTGCAGATTTTTTGTTTTTGGGACAGAGTTCACTAAATACAACTATGTTTTCAAATTTCATCTGCTACAGAACTGTCAAACGTCACCTGTATGAAGGAAAAAGGTGAATGCTTTCCGACCTATAGACGCAAATGTGCAATTTTACCTTTTGCCACAATGTTTTCAACTGTTTTTCAATAATTATACTACCATTTCTAGAGATTTTCGTATCTTGAGTAGATGTTTTCAAAGTCGTCTGCTGAAGATTTGTTGTATGTTGGAAAGAGTTAAATGAATGACCTTGTTAACATGTAGGTCAGAAATAGAACTTATATGATCTATTATTGTGCAAGATTGTGTGAAGACTCTATAAAGGCCAAAATCTGTTACTATAAGTTATTTAATAATGTTGAAAATATTGTGGCATAAGGAGAACTTGCTCATCATGAGCAATTTCTCCTTTTGTCACACTGACTCAAAAGGTGTCTGCTGCAGTTGTGTCAATAAGCATCTACAAGTGGAGAAGATTAAATGAACATTTATTTGATAGGAGCAGGAACATAGATACAATAGGAAGTCTTATCTGCGTCGATTAATTTAAAGTTCCATTTGGAAATTCAAAAGTCTAGGTCTTATTTCTGATATTAAGTTGAAAACATTATTGGAAAAGAAACCGGAAAGAAATCCAGATAAAATGAGTATCAATATCGCCACAATGGCTACACAACCTCTATGTTGTTGTTAACCCTTTCCCTCATACGACAATTCTGCAGCAGATGACTTTGAACAAATTGTGTCAAATAATGGAAAATCTCTATAATTGAATGGATATTACCTATGACTAAAAGTGGAAAACATTGTGACAAAAGGAGAAATTGCACGTTTTGTGCAATTTCTTTTTTAGTCACTGTTTTCAAAAAGCCGTCTGCTGCAGAGGCGTCAATAAGCGTCTATATGAGGGAAAGGGGTAATATGTTACAGGCAATGGATATAACTGTAATGTTTGCCTTTTGCAAGGTGTAAAGTAGAGAAATAATTATGAAAAAATGGTTCAGTTGAGTGTCTCTCTTCATCTAGACCTTGGTAGACTGAAATATTCAAACCTTTCAGACAACTTCTCAAACAATGTGGCAAAAGGCAATTTCTCATAATGTCACATTGCATACAAAACAATTCAATGATTATAATTATCTTAATTAACCCTTTCCCACCTGCAGACGCGATAGCAGCAGTCAGTGAGCAGACGACTTTTGAAAACATTGTGGCCAAAAGTGAAATTGCTCATGATGAGCAATTTCTCCTTTGGCCACAATGTTTTCAACTTTATTTACCAATTAAGCTATATTTCATGGAGATTTTTCAGGTTTTTGTTGTATGTGGGAAAGGGTTAAAGAGATATTTCATAGATTTGCCTAGATGTTAACATTGTTGTCGTCTGCTGAAGAAATGTGGCATGGGAAACGGTTAATAAAGGTTTGTCATTTGATAGAAATATCAAATCATCAGTGTTCAATTTCAATGCAGTTGTTGAAAATATGTGAAGAGTTTTGAAAATAAAAGAAAACTTGATTATTTTTTATGTGTGTGATTTTTTTTCCCCAAAATCATATTTAGACAAAACTTCATGATAAAGTATGACCAGTTCACTTGAATTTTTAAAAATCTGAGTGGGACAAAAGTGACTATGATACTTTGTATTGACAACTTTATTTCTACCGAACATTTTTAGAGAGAAAAAGCAATGTATTATTATAAGTAATGCATTGTTTTCCAAATAATTTGTTTTAGAATTTAATCAAACTTGTTTAAGGATGGTGCTTATTGAGAGATATTTTTGTGTTGTTAAAAGTTGAAATGATTTGTGTTCTAGCTATTTTCTATGGAGGAGTGGAAGTTTGGATTTAAATCCTGTGTAACCAGGAATTCTAATGGAAGGGAGACATCGTGTCATAGTTTGTAATTTTATCACCATGCACAATGTGTGAGAATATTCCACACTTGTGCAATGTGTCAATCTGCAGTGAACTGTCGGAATTTACGGATTTAATCCTACGTAAGAATTTTTCTTTCTCTTGTTTGATTTTCTAGCATTGATATCTTGTTTTTGATTGGAAGAATACTATTCCAGCTATCAACGCAAACTTGCTGATAGGAATTAGATGTGATATATTTGTACTTTCATTGTGCATTACCCTCTGACAGCAGACGGAAGTTTGTTTACATCAGTGCTATACCATAATGCATCAATTGACCAGAATATCATGTGACCTACCATCTTATTTGCATATATGCTCTGTAGTCACAATATTTAACATAACATATTCATTTGCATATATGTTGTTCTTTCAGTTCTGTATAATTGAACTCTACATATGATGTCTTTTATCATAATTAATGGATGCATTTCCTAACCCTTTTCCACATACAGATGCTTTCTGACACCTCTAAGAAGACAACTTTTGAAAATGTTGTGGCAAAAGGAGAACTTGCTCATAACCAGCAATTTCTCCTTTTGCCACAATGTTTTAACTTTATTTGGTAATTAAACTATCTTACTTACAATAAATCTGAAGTGAATATTGAAAGTTAGTTTGTGGCAAAAGGAGAAATTGCTTATCATTAAGATGAGCAATTCCTCTTTTTGTCACAATTTTTTCAAGAGTCATCTGAAAGTGGCAATTTAGGGACAACATCTCAATGACAAGTTTTTCTTTCATTCTTTTTAACAGAATATGGGTTACAAAAGGCTAAATAATTTTTCGTTCACTTTTTCTGTTCAATCACAAAAGAAATTCAACCCTTTCCCACATACAACTTATCTGAAGCCGACAACATAAAAAATATCTAAGAAAAAATATTGAAAATTTCTATAATTGCAAGTTATATATTTAATGATAAAGAGAGGAAATCATTGTGGCAAAAGCAAAAATTGCTCATCATGAGCAACATCTCCGTTTGCCCCAATGTTTTCAAATGTCGTTTGCTGCTAATTTGTATAACACAACACACGTCTGCAGATGGGTGATGGGTTAAATAATCCTGTTTAATTTAAGTAATAGGATTTAATTGTCCTGAATGATGTTTTTGTTTTTTTTCCAATGGGCATCATAGAAGATATGTCTAATGTGGGACAACATTGGAAAGATTGAGCAATTACAGACCTTTTTGCCATGGGATTATTTGCACACATGTTTCAAGGTGTACATGTGTTTTCCTTCATAGGTTTCTGACAGATATCTAAGAAAAAACTATTTGGCTAAAAATACATGTGTCGATCTTTTATTGCCATTCATTCTTTCTAATGATTGACAAACCTAGCAGACACATTATCAGGTTAGCTGGCCAACATGATATAAATGTGTTACTGTTTATAAACAATACTTAACTCCAATCAATCAATCATTCAAGAATATTTAATAACTCTTAACCCTTTTCCCCATACGACAATTCTGAAGCAGACGACTTTGAACTTATTTTGTCAAAACATAGGAAATCTCCATAATTGAATGGATAACCTATGACTAAAAGTGGAAAACATTGTTGCAAAAGGAGAAATTGCATGTTTTGTGCAATTTCTTCTTTTGTCACTATGTTTTCAAAAAGCTGTCTGCTGCAGAGGCGTCAGAAAGCGTCTATATGAGGGAAAGGGTTAAATATCTTCAATCCTGTTACTGTTCCTGCAGAGAGAACCCATTTGGTGAATAACTGGCTCATATATATTACTGCTAAATGGCCCTTTACCACATACAACAATTTTGCAGCAGACAACTTTGATAACTTCCTTGAATCAATGTGGAAAAATCCCTGTAAATGAAAGTATAATTATTGAATAGTTGAAGACATTTTGGCCGTTAACAGCAATTTCTCCTTTTGTCATAATGTTTTAAATAGTGGTCTGCTGCAGACATCAAAAAGCGTCTATTAGTGTGAAAGGGTTAAGCCCAGTTGATTTTATTTCTATGTCAGGGGCTGAAAGATCCTTGACCAAAGGTCACCAGAGGTTAACCCTTTCCCAAATACAGACACTTTCTGACGCATCTCAAGCAGACGACTTTTGAAAGCATTGTGGCAAAAGGAAAAATTTCTTCCACTTGCCACAATGATTTCAACTCAATTCAATAAGCATATGCTTATAGATTGACAGACTACGTAGTTTTCAACATCTTTGCTTAGAAGTTTTCAAAGTCGTCTGCCGCAGATTTGTTCTATGTGGAAAAGGGATAACTGTTTACTTTTTTGTGAGGTGATTCAAAATAGTCATCTGCTTTGAATATTTGACACGAAAAAAGGTTTTTACTAAAAGTGTGAAGAAATACTTTGATAAAGACCTGTAAATAATGTGAGTCAATCAATCTTGTCTTCAGCAATTTCTTCTTTTTATCACGGGAGTGTTTTCAAATGTGGTCTGTTGCAAGGTATCTATGCTTGTATAAAGGAAAGAGTTTAGTAAATTAATAAAGCCCTTTCTTTGTTTAGTAAATTTTTGTTAGATGTGAGTTTTCTTTCAAATAATGGCATGAACAAACAATGTCCGACGGGAGGTATAGACATTTTGACCAACTGCGTTGTATTTTGTATTTTAATTGTCCAATTTCCCCCCAAAGTTTGAAAGGTCAACAATAAAATTTGTTTAACAAGTGATTGAAATCAAGACCTTAACCCTTTCCCACTTACAAAAATGCTGCAACAGAATTTAGACTTTGAAAGCATTTAAGTAAAAATATTGAAAATCTCTTTAAACCCTTTCCCTCATATAGACGCTTTCTGACGCCTCTGCAGCAGACGGCGTTTTGAAAACATAGTGACAAAAGAAGAAATTGCACAAAACGTGCAATTTCTCCTTTTGCCACAATGTTTTCCACTTTTTGTCATAGGTTATCCATTCAATTATGGAGATTTTCTATGTTTTGACAAAATATGTTTAAAGCTGTCTGCTTCAGAATTGTCGTATGAGGGAAAGGGTTAAATGAAAGGTACCCATAGACTATAATTAAATAAATCATTTTGAAAATATTGTGACAAAAGGAGAAATTGCTCATTGTGAGCTTTTTAGTCTTTTGACACAATGCTTTTATAATATGTGTCTACTGCAGTATGCATCAAAATGCTTTTGCCTTCTGAAACAGAAAAGGATTTTTTTGTTTATTTTCAATCTCAAACACTGAAAAAGAACAATGATATTTCAAGATTATAAATTTGTTAACTAAGTGTAAGATTTGCATTTAATGTTTTTAAATACAAAAATGGAAAAAGAATATTGCTATCAATTCCTAAAATTATACCACGGGGCAGGCATTTGAAAGAGAAATAGAGAATAATTGTCCGTGCTTACACCAAAGGGAAGCAAACCTTGTAAAACTTTTCTCTACACAGTCTGATCACATTTTGACTCATCTGCAGCAAACAACTTCTGAAAACATAGTGACTAAAGAAAAAAAGTGCTCTTAAATTAAGAAGCTTAAATGTCTCCTTTAGCCACACTATTTTAAACTCTTTTTGAATATTAAACTACTGTTTCATTTGTAGCAATTTTAAATGCAGTTTTCAAAACGATTAAATGTCTGCATTTCTGTCCATGAACTAACTGGAAAAAAACTGTTGATGTTTTTAAATGTGGTTGCATCCAGTATCCATCCACACTGTCTCATCTGACTGTTCAGTTTGCCAACTTTTAAGTCATGGAAGGTTTTAAGCAACTTTTGTTAAACAGTTAAATTCCTTCCTCATTTGTTTTCAAAGTGAGCGACATTAAAATATCATATCAGGTAAACTGCTAAATAACACATTTAACACAACGATGGCATGCCGGCCGTAACCCACTTGGTATGTTATATATTTTCGTGTTTCTTCTGTTTCAGTAGAACAAGAGAACGATCTGCTAGTATGTGGGGACTGTCAGATGAACTTTCCGTTACGTGACATCACAAAGTTTATACGTCACAAAGTCAACAGATGTAACAAAGAGAATTTAAAATGTGACCCCGAACCGATCGAAGGTGAAGGAGATGATGATGACCCCGATAAAATCATTGGTAACAAACGGACTCCGATTTCAGCCCCAATTGCGAGGAAGGAATCAATCGAAGGGTCTGCCAAGTCTCCAAGACAGGCCCATGATTCATCACTGGAGCTGAAACAAGAGAAAGCAGAAAATGAGGAATCTCCAGTGAAGGAGGAAGAAAAAGAAGTAAAAGATCGACTTCCGTTTCGGCTCAAACAAGTAGATGCAGGATCCAATACGACAAACAGTGGTGAATATTTAATCATTATTCAATATATACTTGTTTCATTTTATTAATACATATTTTTTATTTTTTTATTTTTTTAGACGACATATATACCAGTAAATTTACGTCTTCAACCTTTCCCCTCATACAACAAATATACAGCAGATGACTTTTAAAACATCTTGGCAAAAATATTGAAAATCTGTAATAATGAAACAATAACTTTCTAATAGAGTTGAGAACATTGTGGTAAATTAGATGGAGATATTTCTCATTATAATTAATTTTTTCTTTTGTCACAATGTTTTAAAAAGCCATTTGCTGCGGTTGCATCGAAATGTGTCTGCAAATTGGAAAGAGTTAAAGCAGAAGACTTTATGAAGACATTGTGAAATACGGAAATTTCTTTTCAAAACAAGCAATATAAATCCTTCCCTCAATATTTTAAACTCTTTTAAAATATGGTTCTTACAGATTTCTAAATGATTCATGTTTTCCAACTTGACTACTCATACAAATGTCGTATTTTAGGTAAATGCACTTAAACCCCTTCCACAAAGAACAATTCTCATCAACATCTAGGTAGACATCTGGAAATACCCTATTCAAGTATAATTATTTGATATAGATGAAATAAATTGTAAAAGAAGAAATTGCTCATCATGAGAAATTTTTCCTTTTCTACACAAAGTTTTCAAGAATGCACCAAAATGCGTCTGCAAGTGGGAAAGGGTTAATTGTCAGTAGATATAATGACATACCTATCCATTATTATCATGTACAGATCGGCAGTCACCTAATTCTTTTTGGTTACTACAGTCATTATAATGCATAATGAAACTGAGACTATCACTTTTGTGTCAAAGTTTAATCCTTTCCCACATGCAACAAATCTGCCTTAATTGTTAAATAAAGTTGAAAACATAGTAGTGAAAGGAGATCTGAGTCACAATGTTTTTCGAAAGTCATCTGCTGCTAATTTGCGTCAATATGCATCTGCAGGTTGGAAAGGGTTAAATGTATGGTACATCTGAATATAGATTGCACAGTAAAGATTTGCATATACATGTACAGTCAAACCTGTGCTAAAGACCACCTTTGTATAGCAATGCAATACTTTTTCTGCTTAAATGACCCTGTAATTAAAGACCAACTGTGAACAAAGACCATACTGTTCTCTTTCCATGGGTGGTCTTTAAATACAGGTTCGGCTGTATTTAGGTTTACCCCTGTCTTCACTGCATGGTACAGAACAACTACTTTTTTGCTCACACAGGTCATTTGTACTTTGAATCACATGCAAAGTTAACCCATTCCTACAATTTGACGCATCTGCAGCAATCAACTTTAATAAACATTATGACAATAATAATGAGTCATTTCTTATTTTGTTACTATGTTTTCAAGTCCTTTAAATAGCTGTATTTTCAATAAAAGAGAGCTTACTGTTTTTTGCCTAGGTGTTGTCTATAAGTCATTGGCAGCAGGTTGGCTGAATGTGGGAAAGCGTTAACTTGAGTATTTTCACCATAATCCAATTTATTATTCTTTTTCTCGATTCAGAACTCCTTTATTAACCCTTTCCCTCATATAGACGCTTTCTGACACCTCTACAGCAGACAGCTTTTTGAAAACATAGTGACAATGTTTTCAACTTTTAGTCATAGGTTATCCATTCAATTATAGAGATATTCTATTTTTTGACAAAATATGTTCAAAGTCGTCTGCTGCAGAAATGTCATATGAGGAAGAGGGTTAATTTCACCTTTTTATGTTGTTATATTATATGGGTAACACTTATATATTTTTAAGCAGTGTGGCTCAAAACAAATCTATTGCAGACTTTAAACCAGTTTAATTAGTTCTTAGAAAAAATGGCTGCTAGAAAATGCACATCTTTTAACTCTTTTAACCATTCCGCCATTACAACAATTTACAGTAGATAACTTCGAAAGCATCAAAGCAAAAATATAGAAATAAATATCAATCGCAGTATATTTATTGAATGTTTGAAAAACATTGTAGAAAAAGTAGACATTGTTCATGTGAGTACTTTCTTCTTTTGCCACAATATTTTCAAAAGTTCACTGCTGCAGATGCATCTGCATGTGGAATAGGGTAAACTTTACAAGCTAGCTTCCATTACAGAGAAATGTGTGTGAAAACATTGTGGGAAATGAGGGCATTATTCACTGTATGTTAAGGCTTCCTTTACATAGTGATTTCACATTTACACAGAAGATAATGCCTAAGAACCATATGAAATGTTCTTAAAATTTGTGCATTTCTATTTTTTATTGGAAAAATTAAAGTTCTTCAAATAGCAGAATTAAGGTGCAGAGAGAGGGTTATATTAACCCTTTCCCTCATATAGAAGCCTTCTGACAGCAATGCTGCGCAGACAGCTTTTTTAAAACACAGTGACAAAAGAAGAAATTGCTCAAAACAAGCAATTTCTCCTGTTGCCAAAATGTTTTCCACTTTTAGTCATAGGTTATCCATTCAATTATAGAGATTTTCTATTTATTGACAAAATATGTTCAAAGTCATCTGCTGCAGAATAAAGGTGCAGAGAGAGGGTTAATTAGGCTTTTCTTTGTTCTTTGAAAATTTTGTTGCACAAGATGTTCATGTGATTGACAGTTACATCAATTGGTCAAGGCATCCCATGCATCTAGGATGTACAGCATGATTGCTTCTTAACACTTTTCTCTCAGTGACTATTTATAGAAAGGTTCCAATTTTAAAAGAAATGTTGAAGTCCTACTATATGTAGTAATTCAATATTATTACTGCGAAAAGTAAGGAATTAATATTGAAGGAAATTTTCAGGACTTCAGCTCTTTAATATTTTAAAATGTTTCTATGCATACCAGGAATGCGAGTATTGTAACAGGAACAAGTCAATATATGGGGGAAATTCTACTGACTCCTTTCGTTCATTGCGACTATTTTTTACTCTCAAAGTTAATTTGTCCAAAATATACTTTAAATAACCATTATTATTATATAACCTATAAATAGACACCTTTTCATTGGCTAAAAAGTGATTTTTTAAAAAAAATATCTAGCGATATTCACCGTTTTTTTCTGATATTCACCAGTTTTATAAATAGTAACAGGGGAAGACCGGGGAATCCCATGAGCCGCCTATTAATATCCTTCGCCTTTATCCGTACGCTACGGAATTTTCCGAGGCGCGTTCCGAATGACCACGGAAACTTCCGAAGCTCGTTCGGATGATCATGACAATTTATATAAATATAGCGTGGCTTCCAGTGTGACAGTACAGATTGTCAACATGAGGAAACTACTGTTAGCCGAGGTTAACAGTATTTACCCGAATGTTGACAATATACATGTACTGTCACACTTGAAGCCATGCAATATTTATTTTATTATACCGAACAAAATTACACGTTTATTCAATTTATTCTGTACCTTTGTAGGGGAGGTGAACATGGGTAGATCTACTACAATGTAACACACACATATGAATATACCGTTTAACAGTATACTGTTACTTGGCACGCGCGTCTAAAAAGTGACGTTATTGTTTGAAATGACGTCATGTACGTGCATAACCAACATTTTAACGCGCGTGCCATGTAACAGTTTACTGTTAACCGGTCAAAAACGTACTGTTATCATGAGACAGTAAGAAATTGCCCATGATGAGTATATGAGAATTTAACATTACAAAGTCACGTGAGGTATAATAAGATAAATTGAGGGTTATATAATAAAACAGTTATGGGCTTTTCAGCTGTTATACATGATGTTGATATGCACCAAAAAAATCATTATTGACCTCGGCTATCGCCTCGGTCAATAATGATTTTTTTGGTGCATATCACACCATGTATAACAGCTGAAAAGTCCATAATTGTATAATATTGCGGCAGCATGTCGACTTCAGTACAAGTGTTATTGTAGGCGCAATTATAATTTTCCATTAACTTGAAGATCTGGAATAAAAACTAAAAAAAAACAACTAAATTTGCACTCACAGTCTTTATGTTGCGAAGCCTTTGTTCAATCAATTTGCTTCTTAATACTGTAAATGTAAGCAACGGGGCTTATAAATCCAGGGATTGTAAGTTATAAACCCCATCAAAGCCAACATTCTTTCCAAAGTTAAACAAAAGTCTATACAACAATTCTCATAAGTCTTCCACCAATGGTCTATATGGAAAAGCAGCCAGTTGCTTTGAAAGACAGTAATGTGGAGTACTTGTATGAAAAAGCTAGGAAACAAAATTTAATGCATAGGTAAACTTGCCGCCATGATATGACTGGAAAATTGTTGAAAAGATGCTAAACACCAATCCAAAGCTTTTATCATTAAAACATATTTAACAAGCAGACAAATTTATCAATATTTCTTCAGGTAAATGTGCATGGTTATTGCATGGTTTTATTATTAGTTAACCCTTTCCCTCATATAGACGCTTTCTGACGCCTCTGCAGCAGACGGCTTTTTGAAAACATAGTGACTAAAGAAGAAATTGCACAAAATGTGCAATTTCTCCTTTTGCCACAATGTTTTCCACTTTTTGATGTAGGTTATCCATTCAATTATGGAGATTTTCTATTTTTTGACAAAATACGTTCAAAGTAGTCTGCTGCAGAATTGTCGTATGAGGGAAAGGGTTAATTCATAATCGGGCAACATTTCCTTTACTTTACTGTTTCCAAATTTCCATGGGTTCCTGATACGACATGTGCTTATTCCATGCATGGCTTATTCTTCAAAATTTAAAACATGTGAACAACGAATTGTATGGAGAAAACATAATTGAACAAAAATATAATTTTGAGACATAATATCTTCTTTAAGTAGAAAGCATTGTTGGAGAAGGTGAAATTGATCATTATGAGCAATTTCTCCTTTCCACAAAATGTTTTTAAAAAGTTTTCCGCCACAAATAATGTCTGTATAATGAAAAATGTCTAAACATTAACTAAAATAACAGATTTTATAAAAGTTGCAATAAAACTGTTTCAAGAAATATATACAATATCAGGGTTTATCGCCACCTGACAAAAGTATTTGAAAGACTTATAAAGCAATTCTTATTCCTTTATTTATTGCTTTGCAGCAACAGTATACAATTCTCAAATTTAATTTTGTATCTATAGTTACTTGACCCTTTCCCACTTGTAGACGCATTTTGATGCATCAGTTACTAAGTAGATGTGTTCTGAAAACTGTGATTGTGGCAAAAGAAGAAAAATTGCTCTTAACAAGCAATTTCTCCCCTTTGCCACAATGTTTGCAACTCTATTTAATAGTTACAAAACTCTCATTAATTGAGATTTTTCATATTTTTGTCAATCAGTTTTGAAAGTGACGTCTGCTACAGAGTTGTTTTGGGAAAGGGTTTAGGTTGCTGTACTAGTATCTAGAGAAATCCAAGAGTGAAAATATAAAAAAGAAATTCTGAATTTAAAAAAAAGGAATTTCAAATTTCAAGGAAGCCTTAATTGCACATAGATTGACGCCCCTGATCTTTGACTCTATAATGATAATTCATTGTAATTTCTGGGGTATTTTTCCCCTCATATGTTTGACTTGTGCACAACGCAGAAGCCTATAAGTGTCAGCAAATGCAGAATTATTTCCTCAGAGATCCAACCAGAGGTGGTACTTGATTGATTAAAATGTCAACATCATACCTAAAAACTAAGCCACTCGCTAAACGATACCTAGGGAAAAAAAAGTGGACCTGACTTTCTAAGAAAGTTTACAGTGCTGCAAATTTGGAACTATGAATGTGTGACAAATGGGAACCATCTCGTTTTATTCTCTCAGAGATTTTGGCAAATATTTATTTTAACCCTGAATAACTTCTTCTGAAATGTTTGACTGATCTTAAGTGAGGTTAAAATATTCAAAGGCTGACTTATCATGACTGTGTGAGGTTGGTTGTTGAAGTTTAATTAGAGTTTAATTATGTGCAGCTCCTTTTTCAAGAATGAGTACCATTTTTTTTCTGGGTTGAAATGATTGCAGAATTAGAAAAAATAACATTGTCCTTCCTTCACAATTCATTAATTCATTTTTTTGATGAATCTGACTTTCCTTGATTCATTACTGAGGCTTCCATTCGTATGTTGTATTCACAGAATCTGTCCAGAGGCTTTAGACCCTCGACCTGAGGTGCTGGATTGCGGATGGTGAGCACTGTGGCTAAAATATTTACATGTATAGGCTGGTTACACATTTCTCATACCCAATGTTAAAGTTAGTTCTGTATATGTTTAACCTTTCCCTCATACAAATGAGATTTAATGAATGATGATGATGATGATGATGATGATGACACCTCAGTGTAGCAGACAACTTTGGAAATTAATGTTGGAAAATAAATTTTTGCTCCTTTTCCAACAATGTTTACAACTTTGTATCACAATCTTAATTTTGATTTATCTGATTACTACCATTACTTTTCCTTTGTGGTTCTTAACCCTTTCCCACCTGTAGATGAATTCTGACGCCTCTGCAGCTGCGACGGCTTTTTGAAAACATGGCAACCAAAGAAGAAAATTGCTCAAAACAAGCAATTTCTCCTTTTGTCACCATATTTTCAACTGACTACTCAATTATTGTTCTTTTATTTAAAGGGATTTTTTCTGTGCTTTTGCCTAGATGTTTACAAAGTCCTCTGCTGCAGATTTGCTGTATGTGGGAAAGGGTTAACCCTTTCCCTCATTCGACAATTCTGCAGCAGACGACTTTGAACATATTTTGTAAAAAAAAAGAATATCTCTCTAATTCAATGGATAACCTATGACTAAAAGTGGAAAACATTGTGGCAAAAGGAGAAATTGCACGTTTTTTTGCAATTTCTTCTTTTGTCACTATGTTTTCAAAAAGCCGTCTGCTGCACAGGCGTCAGAAAGCGTCTATATGAGGGAAAGAGTTAAAAAGAAGATTTGTGTGGACTGAAATCCAAAAAGGCAAGTGTCAAGCATGCTACTTAAAGAACTGTCAAAGATGAATGTGTTATTTAAGTGAGACTGTTTCAATGCAATAAAGATTGCGCTTCTGCTGCATTGCCATAGTGCTTTATGAGCAAACGTGCAAATGATGGTTTCTAAAAATGCTCCAAGGTTGCAGGAAAGTTGTGAAGTCATTTTAACAGAAAATTGCTGCGTAATTAGTAAATTGTTTTCAACCAAGATTAAAAGTTAACGATTCTTAAGGAACATAAATGATATTTGGGTTACAGTTGTCAGACTCGTGGAGCGTGGATGACATCATCAATGAGTTCCGCATGCTGATGACTTTTTCCCTGTATAATAAAGTTAGGATAAAAATCCATTGTCGTTTAACTGTTTGCCTCATACAACAATTCTGCAGCAGAAGACTTTGAAAACATAGTGACAAAAACCTGAACAATCTCCATAGTAAGATAGGTTACTGATAAATAAAGTTGAAAACATAGTGACCAAAGGAGAAATTGCTCATCATGAGCAATTTCACCTTTGGCCACAAAGTTTTCAAACGTCTGCTGCAATTGCATCAAAATACGTCTGCAGGTGGAAAAGGGGTTACAACTCTTTGCCGCATACAAAAAAATCTGCAGCAGACATGCTATATCTCTACCAATGAAGGTATATAATAACTGAAAATTTTTTATGGCATAAGACATTTATTTCTACAATCCTTAGAATTACTACGCCAACACAGAGAGTCAATGAGAACCCATCTACTGTCCGACTGGCTTAAATCATTGGGTCTTTCAGGAGAAGTTGACTGTCGTTTTGAGCAATAATCTCCTTCATAGTCACAATGTTTTTAAAGCTCATCTGTTTTTCAAAGAAAAAAAGGTTATTGTGATACCCTTGGCACCATCATTGCCCAAAATTTTAACCTTTAACCTCATAACTAAAAAAACCCAGTTCAATATATTTAAATGAAACTTGGTACAGATCTTCCTAGAGACAATATGCATGTACATACAAAGTCACACAACTTCGACTTCATTAATTATTCAGATAATAATTGTGCCCCTTTTTGGACATATAAAATCCGTAAAATTAAATTTGATGCAGATTGAAAAAATACTGTACTAAAAGGGGAAATTAATCAAGAAGAGCAATTACCTCTTTTTCCACAATTAGTTCAATTCTGTATGAAAATAATAACATGCATGTTTTTGACCAGATGCTTAATAAAATAGATTTAAGCAGCGTCGGCTGCTTTGGTGACAAATACGGTCAGCAAGCGAAGACTTTAAGTCCAATCAGAAACATACAAGCCATTAAATAATATACAATTCATTCGAGAAAAGACGAAATTAAAATCACTCGGCATCCATAGAAATGAAATCGTAATGAAAAGGGTCTTAGAGCTTTTTTTTTTATTGCTTCTAACCTCCGAAAATGCATTAGATTTCAAAATACCCAGAAAGTTTAAATATGAGGTGTCATTAAAACGTATTACATTCTTTAATGGCTATCTAGACACATTTCACCCTTCAAGAATTCTTCATCCTGTATTTAAGTACTAAATGAAGATGAAAATTAAAATTTATAGATTCAAATAACCTGACCCGATTTAAATCTTTAAATGTAAGCCGTATCAATTGATGAATGGAGTTGAAAACATTGTGGCAAATTTAAGGAAGTACTGGCAATCTCTCCTTTTGCAACAACATTTTTAAATTACTGTAATAATCAACTGCTACACATGCACCAAAACGCTTCTAGTGTATCTGAGAAAAAAGCTTATTTTGAAAGTAAAGTTGTATTTAAATTATGTTTTGACCTTCAAAGTAGAGAAAAATCATTTGTAAAAAAAAGAAGAAAAAAAAGAAGAGCTTAAGTCTTAACACTTGTCATCTTTCCTTTGAATGAAATTTAAATGACTCCATTAAGCAGGTGACCTTTGAAAAGGAATTGCCAGTTATTTTGCAATTTCTCCCTTTTCCAGAATGTTTTGTTATTTCTCTGAAGTTTTTTTTTTTTTTTTTAATGATAAGTCATTGCTTATACAATTTCTATTCAGATAAGCATCCTAAAATTTGACAACAGCAACTCTGTTGGACACTCTGCTACGTAACAGAGATTCCTAATAAAATGTCTGAGATTATTTTATTTTATTAATGCTGAACATTTTTGAAAATAGATGTGTGAAAAATTGGACGTCTTTTGATATATTATAGTTTATTCTTAATCTTTTGTCTGCATGTGGGAAAGGGATAAGTCTTAACTCTCTGGAAGCATGCAGGTACAAAATAAGTTATATCAGTTGGTTTCAACATTATTAGCTCGTCTGTTTTTCAAACAAAAAAAGTTGGGTATTGTGATACCCTTGGCATCTGCGTTGTCACAAAAGTTTAACCTTACCTCATAACTCAAAATAAGTTCAACATTTTCAAATGAAACTTGGCACACATGTTCCTAGGAACAATACACATGTCTATGCAAAGTCACATAATTCTGGCTTTAATAATTCTTCAGTAATGCCCCTTTTTCCAGTTAGAAAAAAAGCAGGTTGCGGCGCTCTTGTTCTAAAAATAGAAAGAATCCACCGAGGGTGAGTGGTTAGCGTCAGGGATTTGGAACCGGGCATCCTCAGGGTTCAATCCCCAGTCACGATGAGATGGACATGGTTGAGTGCCTTTGAACAAGGCAGATCTCCTAGCCTTAAGTACTGGTTTGTTGTCCAATCTTTTCCTTAACTCTTTCCAACGTACAACCAATCTGCAGTAGTGGACTTAAAAAACATTTTGGCAAATCTTTAATACTGAAAGTATAATCTGAGTGAACAGCTTTGAAAACCAGCGATGTGGCAAAAGGATAAATTGATCATCATAAGCAATTAGCCCCTTTTTCAACAATGTTTTCAAAAGTTGTCTTCTTGAGATGCGTCAAAATCCATCTGCAAGTGGGAAAGAGTTAAATGTATATTTGCAAAGATATTATACATAAGCATACATGCTTCAAAGTTCATCCAAATACTTTCACAATTATACTTCCACTTCTTATTAGTGTTTCATTTCTCGCCATACTTTTGCAATGAGTTAGAGGTAATGTTACAAATTGCATAAGAATGTAATGGGTTAATATTCCATATAAGGCATCCATAGCATAAGACTGTCATTAATTTTGACCATGAAATCAAATTACAGAAGCTCTCTAATCCTTTTTTGCAAACACTCTGGTTCTGATGGATAAAATTTAATGTCAACTTGACGGTGATTAGCCAAGAATTCGGGGACAATTATTACCCATGATGACTCTTGATCGCAACTATCGCAACTGTTGCTCTTTTAGCCAATCCTTTATTGAAATTTCTTTGTACACCCTTTAACCATTCCACTTCTTGCACTTTATAAGACATTCTTAGATTATTAATGTATGCTTTGAAAACATCTGCAAAAAATGTAATGTCTGGAAATGGGAAGTATTAAACCTTTCCCACTTGTGGACACATTCCGACGCATCCCCAGGAGACGACTTTTGCCACACTGTTGTTCCTTAATTTTGCCCAGACATTTTCTAAGGCGTCTGCTGCAGATTTATTTAAAACTTTGTGGAAACAGGAAAAAGTGTCTGGAATGAGCAATGTTCTTCTTTTCTTACAATGTTTTCAAAAGTTGTCGGCTTCGGAGGTATCAAAAAAATATCTGTATTAGTAAAAGTGTTTGTTATGAGCAATTTCTCCTTTTGCCATAATGTTTTCAAAAGTCGTCTCAGCTGTTACAATTGCGGAAAAGGACTAGCTTGCTTCCAGGAAAACCAACCTTAGTCTATTTGTTGAAAATGTTTATAAAAGAGTTGAATCGAATTCATCATGGTTTAGATCAGGGACACTATATTACAGGGATATGAAACGCGTGCGGTTTCATCAGCCTTATCAGTAATATGTTGGCCTCACTTCGTACAGGTATCGGCCATTTTGATTTACCCATTCCGATAGATAACGACCTTCACTTGCATGATAACGGTTACTTGCGTGTAAATACGGCTGTTTTCGTTGATTTTCTAGCGCTCTTTACAGTAACCAGGGACACAAAATATAGACTCCCAGCATATTTATTTCATATATACCTGCCACGATTCTTCGAATTCTTTAAAAAGTTCCAAGCGAAGTAAAAAAAAAATGCTGTTTTAGGGGTTCATGACAATGCGCGTACCTCCCTGATATTTGAGAACGTCGAAAGAGAGATATTTACTAATGGGTTAAAAAAGCTGTCCAAATATGACCTTATAATTATCATATTAAAAGATAAATTTAGAGGTCTGCTTTGATATTCTCCGTCCTTTTGTTTTTTAAATGATTTCAATGCAAGCTGGTGATAATTAGACCTTCACTTGCGTATGATAACGGTTACTTGCGTGCAAATACGGCTGTTTTCGTTGATTTGCTAGCGCTCTTTACAGTAACCAGGGACACAAAATATAGACAAAAGATTCAAATTTGTGTAAAATAATTTATTCTTTATCAAGAAGTCTTAGTCAAGTGGTATTTTAATCTTTTCAAAATAAAAACAATAACTGGTTATTACAATACATTATTTTTTTATTAAAAAATCGTTTGATGGAAAAACAGATTGTTATTGAAAACATGAGATTATCTCTTGATTGAGGTGGCCCAAAACAATAAAATATATGCAATTCTAAAGAGGTCTATAATATCACACTGACCAGATGGCAGGGTGACTTATGTTATGTAACATTATGCAATCATTTCCTGTCGTGTTTCTGTCGTGTTCCATATGTGTTGGTTACATACTAATTAATTGGTTTGATAACCCTTTCATTGTTCATACAGGGAAATGGGCTAATTGGTAATTAAACTCTTATTAATAACCCTTCTCGACATTCAAACATCTGCAGCAGACAAATTCGAATTCATACTTGGCCATTCATTTTGCAAATATATCTAAGATTGTAAATGTAATTATGATTTAATAAAAAAGGGCAAACCATTTTTTTAAAGGAAAAAAAATGCTCAAGAATCTTGACAATCATTTTTGGATGCAGCACACGACTTTTGAAAACAGTACAACAAAAGGAGAAATTGTTCATAATGGCTCCTTTTGTCACAATGTTTTTAACTTTATTCAACACTTGTTCTTTGATATTTTGTCTATGATGTTCTAGGTCGTCTACTGCAGATTTGTTTTATGTGAGAAAGGGTTAACTTTCACTTTCATTCATATACCAATATTTTAATACATGTTACGTATATACATTCATTCATGTACATGTACCAATGTTTTAATATTATACTGTATATCATATAATTATTGATTTCCTAGCTTTCTTTGCTAAAGGAGTGCATTTGTTTTTCGTTTTCTTTGGCCTCCTGCCAATTCGTCCCCTTCTGCTGCCATGAAGTTTGCCCATTCTGAAATAAATTAACATTGAATAATGATTATACACTTTGCCTTCGTTGTTAAAACAGGGATATATTTCATTGATTAAAAACCTTATATCATGAATTAATTGTTGGAAAGTTACACACAAATCTAGGTACCCATAATTTTCATTAATTGGTCGCCCTTTGTTAAAATTTATCCGCGTTTTTCTCAGTTTTTCTCAAACAATTCTAGGTGAATCTCGGCATACAACAGGTTTGTGAAAATAATTTAAACCAACATTGATCATTCAACATTATCAATCTGACCTTTAAATGTATATATATTGGCAATATAGAACCGCAAATAATGTTTTGTATAAACCCGATTCGTTATTTTTCTAAATGTCCGCCATTTTTTTTAAAATTTCATCGCATTTTTTCTCAGACAATATTAGATTCTCCATTGAATACATACAGGTTTGTAAAATAATTTAAACCAAGATTGATCATTTAACATTTACAATCTGACCTTTGAATGTGTTTATAACAGCAATATTTAACAGTAATTGATGTTTTGCATAGCCCCTATTTGTTATTTTGACAAAATGGCCGTCATCTTTTTTAAAATTCATCGCATTTTTTCACAAGTTTTCACAAACAATTCTAGAAAATTTCCGGCAAACATCAGCTATATTAAAATAATAGGGACACAGTTTGGCCAATGATCTTTTATAATATAACATTGAAATGTGTTTATAACGGCAATATAGAACACATGGCGGTCCCCCGCATAGCCTATATTCTTCGTTTTGACTTTATTGACCACAATTTTGTTAAATTTCATCGCATTTTTTATCATTTTTTCTCTGACAATATTAGATTCTTCATTGCATACAACAGATTTGTAAAAATAATTTAAACCAAGATTGATCATTTAACTTTTACAATCTGACCTTTCAATGTATTTACAAAGGCCACATTGAACAGTAAATGGTGTTTTGCATAGCCCCGATTCGTTATTTTGACAAAATGGTCGTCATCTTTTTTAAAATTCATCGCATTTTTTCACAAGTTTTCACAAACAATTCTAGAAAATTTCCGGCAAACATCAGCTATATTAAAATAATAGGGACACAGTTTGGCCAATGATCTTTTATAATATAACATTGAAATGTGTTTATAACGGCAATATAGAACACATGGCGGTCCCCCACATAGCCTATATTCTTCGTTTTGATTTTTTTGACCACAATTTTGTGGAAAATATCGACTTCAAAAACTCGTTGCAATAACTATCATTTTTTGTTTAAATACAAGCTCAAAGTTAACGTAAATGTAAGAAAAAAAGATAGAAATTATGTTATGTACTTACATTCTCGGTTATTCCTTTTTAAACTTATTAATTTTAATAAAACATCCGTCTATCTACATCGATAGCCATCGCGGAAATGAATGTACGAAGTGGATAATGACCAGAGCGGCTAATGACCGCTTTTCTTATAGCGAGGCGAAGATAACGGAGCTTATCGATTCGCTTCATATCCCTGTATATAGTGTCCCTGGTTTAGATAAAGCAAAAACAAACAAAAAAAAGTAAATAGACAATTTTGCAAGTTTGCACTGAGGAACATTGGCTATTCCTATTATGTAAAGTCAAGGACATTTTAGATGTTGAACATGTTAAGTGTTAACCCTTTCCCTCATACGACAATTCTGCAGCAGACGACTTTGAACGTAATTTGTCAAAACATAGGAAATCTCCATAATTGAATGGATAACCTATGACAAAAAGTGGAAAACATTGTGGCAAAAGGAGAAATTGCACGTTCTGTGCAATTTCTTCTTTTGTCACTATGTTTTCAAAACGCCGTCTGCTGCAGAGGCGTCAGAAAGCGTCTATATGAGGGAAAGGGTTAATACATGATTTCACGACATTTAAACATCTTTCACATTTTTTGTCTTTCAAAGATATGGAAGTGACCTAGTATAATTGAAACACATTAACTTTGTCTTCAGATTTTTTTCTCCATCTCAAAAAACTGATAGTCTTAAATTTAATTCTCATTCCATTAAAATACATTCAGAATATTAGAGCTTTATAGACCCTTATCATAGTTATTGAATTAAGTTGAAAACATAGTAGCAAAATTAGAAATTACTCATTATGAGACTAATAATTCTCCTTTTGTCACAATCATTTCAAAAGTCGTCTGCTGCAAACACGTTAAAGTACATCTTAATGTAGGAAAGGTTTACCATGTTTTAAATGTTGTTGAAATGGCAGACAGGCTTGCATTAGTCTGGGGTTGTTGTGGTAGTTAATGTCGTACATTTGTTTCTGCTGGATAAATTTCATAGACTTGACAGATTCTAATCAAATTACCTAGATACAGAAGATGCCATGAAATGTGTTGGAGGTCATTCTCAGGTCAAGGTCAAGGCCACCGGGTCTTAAAATGGATCTGCGTTCATCATTACCGTTGAAACCTTGTTTGGTCACTTATAATAATGCAGTATCTTGTTTAATAAAAACTGAATTTAACAATTTCCATATAAACACTTTTGAGGCATCTGCAGCAGAGGCAATTTGCAATTTGCAATAGTTTTGTAAAAGAGAGAAAAAGCTCAATCTAATGAGACATTTCACCTTTTGCTACAATGTTTTCAATTATTTTCACTAATAAAACTTTCATTTAGAGATCATCTCACACAAATGTTTCGAAGTTGTCTGCTGCTGGTTTGTTGTATAGGGGAAAATGGGGTTACGGATCTGTTTATTTGATGTATTATTGTTAGTTTTAAAACATCTAGAAACTCAAAAATGTACTTATATAATAGAGTTGAAAATATTGAAGAAAAAGGAGGAATAGCTTGTTTAAAACAATCTTTCCTTTTCAAACAATGTTTTTAAACTGTGTCTGATGCAGAGGCATATAAAGTTGACAAAAAATTTCATGGCACTTTCATCTTATAACCCAGTTTCCCTCATACGACAATTCTGCAGCAGACGATAGATCTCTATAATTGAATGGATTATAACCTATGACTAAAAGGGGAAAACATTATTTGACAAAAGGAGAAATTGCTTGTTTTGAACAATTTCTTCTTTTGTCACTGTTTTCAAAAAGCTGTCTGCGTCAGAAAGCGTCTATATGAGGGAAAGGGTTAATCTGGAGAAAAATATGGAAGTCTTAGAATAGAGTTGAAAACAGAAATTGTGACATATTGAAGAGAGGCATCAGAAAGTGTCGATATGTGGGAAAGGTTCTAGAATCAAAACAAGCAGTTTCCCCTTTTACCACAATTTTTTTTTTTAATTCTGTATCTTTAAGTCATACATCCAATTTTCGAGATTTCACTCTTTTTCCCTCAAATGTCTTTAAAGCAATTGGAACACTCTTGAAATATCATATCGGGTAAACTGTTTAAGTATTTCAAACATCAAAATTCATGATCTTTCTCAGGAACAGTTTTGTTTATCAACAAGTTATATTTTTTGCCCTCTAACATGTAGGCTAAGATACAAAAGTCGGACTTGTCATTTTAGCACGACACCCAGCGGTGCAGGCTAATTTACGTTTGGTAATTTTCTATCGATTTTGGAACACCATTAAATTTTACTTTAGACTTGAGAGTTTTGAGAATGTTGCACACCAAAATGAAGCTGCACGGGAAAAAGAAACCTAAGGAAGAGGAGAAAGGGAAATAATCAGTATTTCTGACAGTAACAGTTAACCCTGCCCTTGATAATTAACCCTTTCCCACATACAACAAATCTACAGCAGACGACTTTTAAAACTTATAAAAAAAAAATGGAAGCTCCCTTTTAATGAAAGTAAAACAATTGAATAAAGTTGAAAACGTGGTGACTAAAGGATAAATTGCCAGTTTTGAGCAATTTCTTCTTTTGTCGCCATGTTTTCAAAAAGCTG
Source organism: Serripes groenlandicus (assembly GCA_031761405.1). Lineage (NCBI taxonomy): Eukaryota > Metazoa > Mollusca > Bivalvia > Cardiida > Cardiidae > Serripes > Serripes groenlandicus. The sequence continues at coordinate 59,523,821 of JASEVX010000001.1, forward strand.
TCTGCTGCAGAGGTTACAGAAAGCGTTTATATGAGGAAAAGGTCATGCCTCTACAGCAGACAACTTTTTAAAACATTGATGAAAAGGAGATATATATGCTAGAAATGAGCAATTTCTCCTTTCACGACAATGTTTTCAAATAAGTACTCTGCTCCAGAGGTATCAAAATGTGTCTGTATGTAGGAAAGGGTTTAATAATATATGTCATTAGATTCTTGTAAATATTTTATTAGATCACAAACTTGACCGAGTAATAATTCTTCTTTTGAAAACTTTAAAAGCAGTCCAACAGTAAATGTATCAAAATTGTATTTTCAATTTTACAGTTTATTTTTGTTTCTACAGATGCATTAAAAGCAAACATCTCCAAAAAGTTCATATCAGGTGATTGATTAAGTCACAGTACTTATAACGATGAATTTCCCCAGGCAATGAAATCGCAGAATCAGGGAATTGAGGGAAGGTACTCTGATAAACGCCGTGAAGGCTGTAGGTTATAAAATTCTGTTTTCCTCTGCTCCTTTTCGGTCCATATTGCTGTTAATTTTGATGGATTTTGAGAAGTCATGGGAATTCGGAGTTTATCGAGGAATTGAAGGACAATTACTGTCAAAACGGCTTACCTAAAATTACATGCAGTTTTGAAACTATAACCCACTCCCTGAAAACACTCAAAACTTCCTTCATCACAGACAGGACTTGTCTCTTTTAACACTATCCCACATTGCAGACATCTTTTAAAAACATTATGGCAAAAGGAGAAGTTGCTCATGATGAGCAATTTCTCCTTTTACCAAAATGTTTTCATTTCTATTTCATGTTAATGCTGCATGTCTCTTGTATGTGTTGGATTCAGACGTTAATAATTACTTCTCAACAAGTTCAAGCTCTCCGTGAACCCTTACCATGGTACAGCAGCACTTTCCCAATGGTTCCCGATGGTTCTAGAATGGACAGCTTTTGCAAATCTTGTAGGAAGATAGCCCAAAACAAACATTCAAGCAAGAAAAGAATCTGAAGTTTTGACATTAATGTTGAAAATTTCAAATCACTATTTTCAGTTTGTGACAATTTCAATTACTCCATTTAAGGAACAAAATATTCTTATCCTTATAATTGGTTCAAAGGACAGCTAAGTTGATGCCTCTGCAGCAGACATCTCTTGAAAACATAATTTGAAAGCATTAAATTGGTCAAGATGAATAATTTCTTCCTTTCTCGCAATGTTTTCAACTCTGTATTAAAAAAATATGTTAACTTTTTGATATAAAACAGTTATTTCAACAAGTAATTTCTAAACAGCTGACTCAAAAGATATAAAATCCAGTAAACAGTTAAATGTAATTGTAAAAGCTTTCATTTTTTTAATCAAGTAAAATTTTAAGAGTGGTACTCCAGGCAGGAAAAGGAACCATAACAAATTTCTTGCATGTGTGGTCACGGGACAGTGATCTGACTGCACATCCATTGCAAAGATTCCAAATGGAAAATGTTTTACAGAAGGTCTCTTGAAACCCTCTATGATTAACAGTGCGGAGCCATTTCAGACTGCACATATGGGGTTGGTTTTTGCCGGGCGCAGCTCATTACACCTTTGTTTTAAGATATAGTAGCGAGTAATCATTCCATCTCTTTCACCCAATTTACTTTAATGAAGGAAAAGTCAAACAAAGATAGTTCAAGTGTTATTGATGTTACATGAAAATTGGTGTAAGACTTTGAAATAAGTAGAAAATGCCATGTTCCATGGACTTGTTACTTAGAGCCTGTCTTTGTTTGAGGTTGATGTTCAGATTCATTCAAACTTTATCAACCATTATTTACCCTAACCCACATATATAAAGTCTCTTTGTGCTGCAGATGACTTTGAGCAAACATTGTGGCAAAAGTAGAAATTGCTCATTATTAGCAATTTTTCTTTTTTAGCTCTATTGGCCAAAGGCCAGAAGGGCTTATGTCGTGGCGATTCTTGTCCGTCGTGCGTGCGTGCGTCCGTCCGTCAACAATTTCTTGTTAACACGATACAGTCTTCACTTTTGATTGTATCTCAACCAAACTTATACAGTAGTTAGATATCCATGAGAGCTCGGTTCCTTTCGAAAACCAGATCTGCCCATGCATGGCTGGATTATGGCCCTTGAAATTGTCAAAATTGCTATAATACAGCTTGTGAACACAATAGAGCTTCCATTGATCTTCACCAAACTTAGATGGTATTTGATTTTGATTGTATCTCAACCAAACTTATACAGTAGTTAGATATCCATGAGAGCTCGGTCCCTTTCGAAAACCAGCCAGATCCGCCCATGCATGACTGGGTTATGGCCCTTGAAATGGTCAAAATTGCTATAAAAGAGCTTGTTAACACGATACAGTCTTCACTTTTGATTGTATCTCAACCAAACTTATACAGTAGTTAGATATCCATGAGAGCTCGGTTCCTTTCGAAAACCAGATCTGCCCATGCATGGCTGGATTATGGCCCTTGAAATTGTCAAAATTGCTATAATACAGCTTGTGAACACAATAGAGCTTCCATTGATCTTCACCAAACTTAGATGGTATTTGAATATTGATGACATATTGGTTCCTTTTGAAACAACCAAGATCAATGCCAGTAGAGCATAGGCCCTCATGGGCCTCTTGTTCTACAAAGTTTTCAAGTTATATTTCCGTTTATTGTGATTTCCAACATTTTTCCCTATATGTTTTCAAAGTTGCTGTTGCATTTTTTTTTTTATTTGTTGTATGTGGTCAAACTGTTCATCGCAATGAAATAATGGTAAAAAGCAAGTCTTAAGATGAATCAAAAGAGAAAATACAGAATGTTTCAAAGAAGAGATTAAAGCAACATATGATGAATATTTATTTTGAAGTACTGCAGTTTTTACTGTCACGTTAAACAAGGCCAGCCATACTGTGAATGGGACCCAAGGCGAATATTTTTATGAACTTTGAAAATGTTAATTTAATACACCTCCCTGTAGACTTGTTCTGCTTTCTCTAGAATTTGTAAATATGGTTACCAACATAATAATTGTGTAGTCCTCTGCGGTCCTTCCATTTGTCATTGTTGTATCTATAAACCAAAGTGCATTCAGTCTGTCATGCTTAATATGAATGTGGTGTTTTTTGTAAATTTGGATTTCTCCCTGAAACACAAAAGATTTTTCTTCTTAACGTATTTTGTCAAAAAATAGAAAATCTCTATAATTGAATGGATAACCTATGACAAAAAGTGGAAAACATTGTGGCAAAAGGAGAAATTGCACGTTTTGTGCAATTTCTTCTTTTGTCACTATGTTTTCAAAAAGCCGTCTGCTACAGATGCATCAAAATATGTCTTAACCCTTTCCCTCATACGACAATTCTACAGCAGACGACTTTGAACGTATTTTGTCAAAAAATGGAAAATCTCTATAATTGAATGGATAACCTATGACAAAAAGTGGAAAACATTGTGGCAAAAGGAGAAATTGCACGTTTTGTGCAATTTTTTCTTTTGTCACTATGTTTTCAAAAAGCCGTCTGCTGCAGAGGCGTCAAAAAGCGTCTATATGAGGGAAAGGGTTAACATCGGACCATTTTTGAAAAGATTGTTCTAAAAGGGGAATTTGATTAAAATGAGTAACTTCCCACAATGTTTTCACTTCTTAACCATTGTCACAAATCAAATGTTTTCCTCACTGATTGAGTTTCTGTAGCTAAGTATAATTGCAGTAACCAGCTTATTCACCCTTTCCGACATGCAACAAATCTGCTGCAGACGGCGTTGAAATATCTAAGCAAGAATGTGGAAATTCTCTGTTAAAGACGGAATGTATAATTATTGACAAGAGTTTAAAACAGTGTGGCATAAGGGGAAATTGCATTTTCTGTTTTTGCAAGAATGCTTTTGAAAGTTGTCTGCTGCAAAGGCGTAAGAAAGCATCTGAAACAGAAACACTTTTGTTACCTCTGCATTCTTGAATATACTTTTTTTTATTTCCCACATTGCTGATATAATATATTCTACTAACGGTAAACTCTCTAAATTCATTTGTCCGGAATGTTTTAATGTTCATGTTATTTGTCAACCCTTTCCAACATACAACAAATCTGCAGCAGACGACTTTGAAAACATACCCGAAATTAGTTGGAAACTCCCTTTAAATGAGGGTACAATAGTTGAATAGAGTTGGAAACATTGTGACAAAAAGGAGATATTTTCAAAATGTTTTCAAAAGGCTGCAGAGTCGTCAGAAAGCGTCTGTATGACGGAAAGGATTAAATGAAAGTCCTAATCAATTATACTATCCATTCAGTTATAATATTGCTTATGAAATGTAAAGGACAAGTCATATACAACTTCTCATCTGATCAAAGTGGCTTTCCAACATAGAAAGTGTTGAAATGTGTCTTAGAATCTCAAAATACAGCAAATCATTGTATTAACTGATGATGGTTCTCATTCATGGTCAGCCTGCAGTATGTTGATGAGGGTACCAGTAACATACTCATGCAAGCCTTAAGGCGTTCCTGCTATCATGACTTAACCCTTTCCCCTCATACAGACGCATTTTGATGCCTCTGCAGCTGACAACTTTTGAAAACAGTATAATAGGGAAGAATAGTTGCTTTATATATTATGAACAATTTCTCCTTTTGCAACAATCTTTTCAACACTTTTCAATAATTATGTTTTCGGTGTAAGAGATTTTTCATATTTTCGCTAAGATTTGTTTCAAAGTCAGAATTGTAGTATGTGGGACAGTAACACAGACGAGGTGAGTATAAAGCTTTGATTTTGCTCAGTCTATTAAAACTTTCCCTCATACGACAATTCTGCAGCAGACGACTTTGAACGTATTTTTTCAACAAATAGAAAATCTCCATAATTGAATGGATAACCTATGACAAAAAGTGGAAAACATTGTGGCAAGAGGAGAAATTGCACGTTTTGTGCAATTTCTTCTTTTGTCACTATGTTTTCAAAAAGCCGTCTGCTGCAGAGGCGTCAGAAAGCGTCTATATGAGGGAAAGGGTTAAAGCTGTTTTGACTGTAATGAAATATCCATTTTCCCATGTTCAAATGAATTTGTATGCATCTTAATTCAACAGACAAGTTAAGAAAACATTATGGGAAAAGAAGAAATTGCTCTTGTTGAGCAATTTCTTCTTTTCTTGCAATGAATTGGAATCCGCTGTGGTCGAGTGGTTAGCGTCGGGGATTTCGAAACCGGGTGTCCCGGGTTCAATCCCCAGTCGGCACTACGGTCATGATGGAGTGCCCTTGGGCAAGGCACATTTTCTAGCCTAGTACTGGTTTGTTTACCCAGGGATCATGAATAATTAAATTTAATTGCACGCTAAATGACCTTAGCTGTCGATGCGCCATAAAACAATATACATTCATTCATTCTTGCAATGAATTGACAGTTCTGAATTAATTTAGCTTCACTTCCAATTTTCCTTTTGTTAAAATATTTCCTTAGAGGTTCTCAGAGCAGATATCTCATCAAGTAAATGGTTTAACCCTCCCTTTCTCACATACAACAAATCTGCAGCAGATGACTTTAAAAACATCTCAGCAAAAGCATGGAAACTCTCTAAAAATGAAAGTTTAATTTAGATTGTAAAAAGTTGAAAACGTTGTGGCAAATGAGAAATTGCATGTTTTGAGCCATTTCTCTTTTTGTCACAATTTGTTCAAAAGTATAGTCTGCTGCAGAGGCGTCTATATGTGGTAAAGGGTTAAACAAAAAAACAACTAACCATGAATTGCAGGCTTGCCTGTATTCTGCCTAATATGATGAGCATTTTGCAATCTATTTTCATGTCAATTTTGGACAGCGTTCTTAAAAATATTTCAGCTTTTAATAGGTAGAAATGAGTTTATAATTCTATTAAAGGAATACGGAGAGTCTTCGGTGACGAGATTTTGAATTAAGTTATGCGATCTCAAGTTCAATTTAGAACCACTGTTGCCCACTAAAATTGCAGAATTTGCCTTATTTTTTTACGCACATTTTCTATATTAGTCTAGAAAACATGGATTGAAAAAAGCCATAACCATTCATCTTAAAGGATGCCATGAATGCGAATATTTCAGTCAAATTTAAATTCTTCAAGTTAATGGAACTCTTTCCCTCATGCACACACTTTCTGACACATCTGCAGGAGACGAATTTTGAAAAGATATAATGAATAATTTCTCCTTTTACCACAATGTTTTTAAACTTAATTCAATAATTGTTCATTCATTCGATCATAGAGAGTTTCCATAATTTTGACTAACTGTTTTCAAAGTCTTCTGCTGCAGATTTGTTGTACGTGTGAAGGGGTTAATAGAAAACCTGATGGAAAGGACAAAAATAAAAGCTGGAAGAGATGTGGACTAGATCTACAATGAGACAACTATCCATGAAATAATTGGCCTACCTTTTCCCACTTTGTTATATATTTTGTTACATTGTACTGTAACAGACTCCTGTGGAAAAAATGTGGGGAAAAGAAGAACATGCTTTTTGTATCATTTGTCTTTTTCAAAATTAAATTAGCCTAGATAATATCCCATGAAGGCTTTGGATAAAAAATGATTTTGACAGTTACTCACTCACTCATATAAGCTGACAACTTTTGAAAACATTGTGGCAAATGGCAAATTGCTAATATGTTAGGGATGTGAAAAAGTAAGTCTTAACCCTTTCCCTCATATAGACGCTTTCTGACGCCTCTGCAGCAGACGGCTTTTTGAAAACATAGTGACAAAAGAAGAAATTGCACATGCAATTTCTCCTATTGCCACAATGTTTTCCACTTTTTGTCATAGGTTATCCATTCAATTATGGAGATTTTCTATGTTTTGACAAAATACGTTCAAAGTCTTCTGCTGCAGAATTGTCGTATGAGGGAAAGGGTATTTCATGTGACTGACTGATTTTACAATATCATAATATATGCTCCTAGAGCTCAACCTTTCCCACGTGCAACAAATCTGTAGCAACCAATTTTGGGAAAAAGACACAAACTTGAAAAATCTCCATAAAATTAAGCTAGCTTAATTGTTAAACAAAGTTGAAAACATTGTGGCCAAAGGAGAAATTGCTCATAATGAGCAATTTCACCTTTGGCCACAATGTTAAAAAATTTGTCTGCTGCTATTGCGTCAAAATGCGTCTAAAGGTGGGAAAAGGTTAAGCAATTTCTCTTTTTATCGCAATGTTTGAAATCTATTTAATATGTATAATTTTAATGATATAGTTATAAAGTTTTTTCGTTACTTTGCTTAGGTATTTTCAAAGTGGTCTGCTGTAGAATGTTCCTACATTAGAAAGGGTAAAAGAAAATACCATATTTTGAACGTCCCCAACACATCACTGCCCTGCATTTTCTAAATAAATGAGAGAAAATGAGTTTTGAGGACAAAGATATAAATAATTTGACAGCTGTGTAAATTTTCTGGATGCGTGTTAGCCAAGTTCCATGGCGGAACGATTCTATCGTATATGGTACTTCCTGAAGATCCACACATAGTAATTACTGCACAGAAATAATAAGTTACAAACAGAGAATGGCATGTTTAAAATACAGCTTATAAGATCAATGGGCGAAAAATAGACGTTCCCGCACAATTAAAGGAATCTTTATATGATACACAAAAATGTGAAGGGAGACAGAATGTAGAACTCGGGAACCAGTAGTCTTCTTAGAATAGTGAGCCTTTAATACTGAGAGATGTCAAAATTGATTATAATTAAAATGTTTTTGATCGCTGTAAATTTTAACCCTATATTGTTGGTAATCAAAAGAATCCTCGCATCAAGAAAGTTTTAATAAATACCCACACAATATGGCTTTAAGTAGAATTAAACATTATATGAATTGAAATACTTGTACCTATTAACCCTTTCCCTCATACGACAATTCTGCAGCTGACGACTTTGAACATATTTTGTGTAAAAATGGAAAATCTCTTTAATTAAATGGATCACCTATGACTTAAAGTTGAAAACATTGTGGCAAAAGGAGAAATTGCTCGTTTTGAACAATTTCTTCTTTTGTCACTATGTTTTCAAAAAGCTGTCTTCTGCAGAGGCGTCAGAAAGCGTCCATATGAGGGAAAGCGTTAGGCTGCATCAAATGATGTCATAAATATGTGTAAAGTAAAACTGATGCCATTAGGCCATGCTGATTGTTACTTTCATTATGAATAATGTGCCTTACAAAACATGGTTTTTAACATAAATATCAAGTTAAATTCTCAAAAGTCTGTCATTTAATTACAGAGTTCACAATTTGTTCCATTTTACAAATAGCTTTTTCTCCCAGAATATAGAAATTACTGCATTCCTCGGATTGACATTTCATATATATTTGACCATCAATTTCTGAAGAAGGTTTTATTAATCCTTTCATGCAGACACTATCTGACGCCTCTGCAGCAGACGACTTTTGAAAACATTGTGTCAAAATGAAAAACTGCTTACTGTTTTAAAGCAGACATTTTTGGAGAGGAAGTAAAATCCATGTTTTTAATGCTTAGACATTTTCGAAGTTGTCTACTGCAGAAAGATTATATGAGGGAATTTTAGGGTTAACCCTTTTCCTCATATAGACACATTATGATGCCTCTGCAGCAGACAGCTTTGTGAAAACATAGTGACAAAAGGAGCAATTTCTCCTTTTGACACAATGTTTTCCACTTTTAATCCCAGGTCACAATATTCCATTCAATTATAGAGATTATCTATTTTTGGACAAAATATGTTCAAAGTCGTCTGCTGCAGAATAGTCGTATGAGGGAAAGGGTTAAGGTGTCTGTGTATTACATATATACCAATTTTGTGTGACGTGGGTACCAATTTTGTTGTATGGTTGATTTGTGAAAGTTGATCATAAACCAAGTTTATTATTGATTACAGTGAGCCTCCAAGTTGACTTCATTAGTAAAACTTCATTAAGTTTCTTAATCTAATTGATAATTGGATTAAGGTCCCCCCTATTACATATGCTGATGATCTTTTACAACAAATTTTATTTCACGGACGGGCGTCACGAATTTAACCTTATTACTTTTCATCATCAGGCAGAATTTAGTACTAATTTCATTACCAAAGAGTCAGGGACACTGATCTTCTTCCTTCTAATTATTTGTTATTATAAGACAGTATTCAAAAGTCCGGGTAATGAAATAACAAATTACTGAATTTTTATCTTTTCCAGCATACAAAAAATCTGCAGCAGAGTTGACTGAAAAAATCTGGTTAAAAATTTCCAAAATCTCTTTTGATGGAAGGAAGTGTTATAGTAATTGAATGGAGTCTTTATGAGCAATTTCTCCTTTCGACAAAATGTTTTCAAAAGTTATCTGCTGCAAGCCCTCTCAGGTCTATAAGTCAAACTGGAAAGGGTAGAGAAAGTACTTATTTCTGTAGTACAGAAAATACCAATAGTATACCCATTGCACAATTCACAGTTACATGTTGACTATTGGAGGAAAATCTGTCATATTGTTTACTAACTCGATCAGAACGAACATTTCTGTTCCGTTTGGATCACATTTCATGGGTGCAAGAGCTTTAGATAAAGGGCAATTTTCATGCTCTAAAATCCTTATTTGACACTCGACCCTTATGTTGTGGGTACTCCAAATAATCATTCCAGTGAGACGATTCTTTTTTATTACACCCAACATAGAGTTTGTTCGAGTGATAAGAGAGATATTGTTGGGGAAAAGATCAGTTTATTGCCCCTTATCTATTCCTCTAAGTGCCCAGTTGTCATGTAGTAATGGGTTTCCCTCTTTGGCCCTTAAGGATGTGGGGTCAGCATTGCAACAGACTGACTCGGGTGTCGGGATAAATGGACCAGTATAGTACTAGTAACTTACCAGGAAATGCTGTGATATAACTGAAAATTAAACATCATGCAAATTTAGTTAACAAACAAACACTTAATATCATGAATATGTTGAGGTTTGTTTTTCCTGGAACACAGCTTATATAGTAGGTCACTGACTGAATTAACCCTTTCCCTTATATAGACGCTTTCTGCAGCAGACAGCTTTTTGAAAACATAGTGACAATTAAAGTAAGAAATTGCTCAGAACGAGCAATTTCTCCTTTTGCCACAATATTTCAACTTTTAGTGATAGGTTATCCATTCAATTATAGAGATTTTCTATTTGTTTACAAAATATGTTCAAAGTCGTCTGCTGCAGAGTTGCCGTATGAGGGAAAGTGTTGATCATGTGACACCAGGGACAATTGAATATGCAGGACGTTTAACCGGTAAAAGATTGCGACACAGGAAAATCAACCTTTATGTAGTTGTCACAAGTTTAGGTAAAGATCTTTAGCATCCAATTGCTAATTGTTATTCAGAGGTAAACTGTTGGTTTTACTGGAGCTCAATTTACTAGATACAAATCATATTTGAGGGAAAACAATTGTAATATTTGAAAAATATCATATCAAGTACATTATTCATGTCTTTACAATAAGCTATGTGGGAAAGAATCTAATTGGATTTTAAGCAAAATAGTAAGAAACAAACTTATGGCAGAGGTTTAGATAAGAGGGAGTGAACAGGTCTTTTCCCCACAATATTTCTCTTATTATTCAACAAAATCCTATGTTGTGTGTACTGAAAAGGATCATCTCACTGAGATGATTCATTTGAGTACCCACAACAAAGGGTTTGAATTTCAAATAAGGATTTAAGAATATGAAAAATGCCCCTTATCTAACCTCTGTTATGGGTACAGAAAATAACTGTACTATAAATGAAACGATTGTCATGTCATGATAATCTTCAGTCAATCATCATTACTTATTACTCCAAGAGCTATCCTGGGTCAGCGCTTTGACTTGAGCTCGCAGAGTTCCAGGGGACGGATTGGTAATCCAAACAGAAATGCAAAATATAAACATTTTGCAAGCGGCAGCGACGGAGACGCCAACACAAACAACAGGATAACAACATGAGCTATCCTGTAACACGCAGTCCGGGAAACCAAAAAAGATATGAAACTAGCTCGAGTTGTTTTTAATTTTTATTACTTCTATTTTATTCATGTTTTCCGATATTATTTATCTTAATATTTGCCTTAAAACTTGTAAACCCTTTCCCACATCAAACAAGTCTGCAGCAGGATGACTTGGAAAACATATTGGTGAAAACATGGAAAAGCTCCATAACTGCGTGAAAGTACAATTATTGAATTGAGTTGGAGACCTAAATTGTTGCAAAAGGAGAAATTGCTCATAATGATCAAATTCTTCTTTTGCCACAATGTTTTCAATAGCCATCTGCTGCAGATGCATCAAAATGTGCGAGTGGGAAAGGATTAAGTTATGCGTAAAAAGGTGATTCCCCTTTATATGCACAGTAAAAGTAATAAAAGGCATATCATACTGATAGACTTGGCAATGACTTGCTTTTTACCTGTCTTAAATTATATGCATCATTTGTAATAAACTGTAGGGATATTGGTTATGAGTTTCTTAATCAATTGTTGGCACTTCTTATCATTTTAACCTTTTTTCTGCACAAATTATTGTTTATTATCCCTTTTCCACAATGCAGACACATTTTGACGCACCTGCACCAGGTCACTTTTCCCTCAAAATCTATCCATACTCTTGCTTATATAGATGTTTTCAAGATTATTTGCTGCAGATTTGTTGTATGTGGGAATAGGTTATCCCTTTCACATATACAACATAATTTGCAGCGGACGACTTTGAAAACAATCATGAGTAAACATGGAAAATCTCTATAAACGAAAGTATAATTACTGGAAACAGTTGAAAACCTTGTGGTAAAAGGTGAAATTGCTCGATTTGAGCAATTTCTCCTTTTGCCAATATGTTTTCAAAATGCATCAGAATGCGTCTACAAGTGGGAAAGGGTTATACGGCAGGCACAAACACTCCTCTTCCCTCACCGCTATAATATCTGTAACATATTTGAATGAACGACCTCAGCGGTTACAGTGTCCACCTAGAGTTTAACCCATATGTGACGTCTCAATGGTTGTCTGCTTTACAATCATCAGAAGAACAATTTCAACAATCTTGAAAACTAGAAAGATTTATATTGATGAAGAGTTGAAAATATTGCAGTGAAATTGCTTGTTTTGAGCATTATTAGCTTTTGTTGCAATGTTTTCAAAAGTCATGTTCATAATGGCAGGTGTCAAATGTCGTCAGTGTGAAGTAATGAGTTAAGGGCATTCTGGGTTTGATGCCCTGTCAGGATTTGATTATTATATCCCCTTCGAAGAAGAGGGGGTATATAGGAGTCACTGTGTCGGGCTGTCTGTCTGTCGGTTCCTCGGTCGAAAGCCATATTTTGTCCGGCCTATTTCTTACAAACCACTGGGTGAAATTCAATAAAAAAATTACATGAAGCTTCTATACCAAGAGGAGATGTGCATATCCTAAAGGGGTTACAATTGCATGTTATTTTACAGAGTTATGACCCTTTAACTCATTAAGTCATGGTGTAGGTCAAGGTGCTGTTTAGGAGGTATTTATCATCTTCAGTGATAGTTCTAGTTGGTACAGGTATAAGTGGCTTCCTTCCCTGGCTTGCAAAGATTGATACACAACGGATGCCAAAGAGTCATCGTATCATTTTGATGTAGCGAAGGGAACATTGCTTTGTTTTCCGCAATATCATATGCACACTTTAAATGTCCAGGTCATGATGACCCAATCAAAATTTTAGGGCAAATAGGAATTAAAAAGCCTAATAAATAGATCTAATTAATTAATTAATTGATTGCTCCTTTGCTCATTCTAGCCGTCATACTATTGAAAATGCATATATAGATAATAAAATATGTCAGAAATAATCATATATTTTCCACAATAAAATCTAGAAATGTCTTGCAGAGATTTTTTGGCAGGTAACACTTTAATCTCCTGTAGTAATAACCCAAGGTAGACCACCCATGCCATACAAATGGTCATGCAGACCTTGGCACATAGAGGCAAATTATACAGGGTATCCCAAAAAGGGCCCACCTCTTTTCATGTTCTTAAACCTTCCCACATACAGATGCCTCTGCTGCAGATCACTTTTGGAAACATTGTTACAAAAGGAGAATTTGCTCATGATGAGCAATTTCTCCTTTTGCCACCATGTTTTCAACTTTACCAATATGGTTTGTTCATTTAAAAAGAGTTTCCATATTTTCGACTTAACTTGTCTGCGGTAGATTTGTAACGTATGTTGGGAAAGGGTAAAAGTTTTACTTGACTTTCCAACCCCATGTTTTCGGTACCATAAAAACCCGTCTCACTGCATGCCCGGGACTCTTGAGTACCAACAACATGGGTTATATTATTAGAAACCAGAAAGATATAATTTGGCAAAGTGTAACCTGATGAATCTTAAAGTTAGATCGGATAAAAGATTTAACCCTTTCCCTCATATAGACGCTTTTTGACGCCTCTGCAGCAGACAGCTTTTTGAAAACAGTGACAAAAGAAGAAATTGCACAAAACGTGCAATTTCTCTTTTTGCCACAATGTTTTCCACTTTTCCAAGGGTTACGGCAAAGACAAACTTATACACAAGTTGCCATGTTGAAGCTTTCTATAAACATTACTGACACATCATTACAGTGAATGATGTAGTAACTGATAAATAGCTAGAGGTGCAGCATTAGTTAAAGTTAAATGATAAGTGTGACGATTATGAACAAAAAATAAGGATACTTTTATTGTGTCATGGTCCATGGAGCGTCTCTAGACTGGGTTCCTGTTGGAGTATGTTTTTCTTGGACTGGTGTATGGTTTATTACATTCTCTGTGTAGGAATGGTGTGCATTTTATTTTTGATTTTGGACAACCATATGGTTTTGACATCTGGCTTGTATTTTTCGGCACTTAACGCAAGATTACATAAGACGATTTGCAGTTGGAGTACACGGCAGATCATATCTTGCGCGATACGCCCAGATCTCTTGTACAGGTCTAATGGGCTCTCGAGGGGAAATAGTTTCCAGTAGAATCCTAGCCTAGATAGCCACAGCATAACACACACATTTTTGTTATCCATCATCCCTGAGCTCTAAAAATACAATATAACAGGTACAACTGGTAGAAAGTTCCAACAATACCATGGCTTACCTGCAGACATACAAATGAGCAGTGGGAACTTGGGGACTTAATTATAATTTAATGGCATAATATGAGCAGTGCAGACTTATAAGGGCTTAATTTGAGCAGTGCGGACTTATTGACCCTTTCAGCTTGGCATCATTTAACCCTTTCCCATATATACAGAAGCATTTTAATGCCTTTGGTGCAGACAAATTTTGAAAACATTGTGGCAGAAAGAGAAATTGCAAATGATTAGCAATTTCACCTTTCACCAGAATGTTTCCAAATTCATTGAATAATAATCCTTTCACTGACAGAGATTTTCTATATTTGTGTCTAGATATCTTCTAAGTTGTCTGCTGCAGATTTGTTGTATGTGTGTTAAAGTATAACTTTGACACATAATTCGAAGGCTTCATGCAAAACAGTTGTAACTACATATTGTAACCAGATGTACAACTGTTTTGCATGAAGCCCACAATATGAACTTGAGCTGCTCTTCTAATTTTTTTGTCAGATGATCTATTTTGGTCTATTTAACATACTAGAGAGACGCTGAAGACTGGTGAGACTGTGCATATGCATGCACAGACTGGCCCTGAACATTGACTGTATACACAAATCTAATAAGAACACAAACTTCCAGACATGGCTTAAATATGCTAAGTTCTCATTAGTCTTTGCTGCCCTCTTCTTTGCATAAATGCCTTTCATTCCAAGTGTTCAGGCCTATCTCAGAATTAAACTTTCATTGGGAAAGAAGCCCTTTAACACAATATGATTTAACCCTTTCCCTCATATAGACGCTTTTTGATGCCTCTGAAGCAGACGGCTTTTTGAAAACATAGTGACAAAAGAAGAAATTGCTCAAAACAAGCAATTTCTCCTTTTGCCACAACGTTTTCCACTTTAAGTCATTGGTCATCCATTCAATTATAGAGATTTTCTATTTGTTGAAAAAATATGATTTAGAGTCGTCTGCTGCAGATTTGTTGTACGAGGGAAAGGGTTAAATATGGAGTTGAAAACAATTAACCCTTTCCCTCATACGACAATTCTGCAGCAGACGACTTTGAACGTATTTTGTCAAAACATAGAAAATCTCCATAATTGAATGGATAACCTATGACAAAAAGTGGAAAACATTGTGGCAAAAGGAGAAATTGCACGTTCAGTGCAATTTCTTCTTTTGTCACTATGTTTTCAAAAAGCTGTCTGCTGCAGAGGCGTCAGAAAGCGTCTATATGAGGGAAAGGGTTAATATTTGTTGGTAAAAGAAGAAAATATAGCTCATGCTTGATGGGCAGTTTCTCCTTGTCAAACAATGTTTTCAAAAAATTCAACTGCTGCCTAGGCATCAATTGTCATCTGTATAAATTGGCATACATGGTGATAAATAATGTAAATCCCAACAAAAATGTTTAGTGGAAAACAGTTTTATTAACCCTTTTCTACAATGTAGATGCATTTTGACCATCTGTAGCAGACGACTTCATAATGAGAATGTTTTCCTTTCTCACAATGTTTTTACAACTCTATTCAATAACTATTCTTTTATTTATATTAATATTCCAATTTTTCCAAAAGATGTTTTCAAAGTCGGCTGCGTTGAATTTGTTGTATGTGTGATAGGGTAAGGATAAATACCATTTTACAAATGCCATGTTTCCTTTTACTATCAAGTGGGAATCGTTCTGTTTACAGTAAAAGAAATCTGCCGTGGGCTAAACAGAGCGCGCATTAACTGAGCGCGCATTAATGTGCATGGTACTCTAGTTCTGGCTCAAGCAAAATTACTTGCATATTTTGTATCTTGTCTCCGTATTTTATTGCTATAACTAATAGGACTTAATTGCGATCCCTTCTTTTGCATGGTCTTTGTCTCTTTTATTCGGCTAAATCTTTTTTTATTCCATCGTAATTATGATATAATGAATACATGCTCTGTACATGACATGAATAAAGTAGATAATCAGACATTCCTTTTGCCCCCTCTCTCTAATAGTCGGAAAACTGCCAACGGGATTTCTGAAATGTTGTAATTCTCATTGATCGCTATGCACTGTTTGAATAACCACAACGTAGGGGTTGATATTATATCAAGATATAAATATTTGATAAGGATTTTAAAAAGACCTGTTTTTCCATCATGCTTTTTAACCCTTTCCCTCATACGGCAATTCTGCAGCAGACGACTTTGAACGTATTTTGTCAAAACATAGAAAATCTCCATAGTTTAATGGATAACCTATGACAAAAAGTGGAAAACATTGTGGCAAAAGGAGAAATTGCACGTTTTGTGCAATTTCTTCTTTTGTCACTATGTTTTCAAAAAGCCATCTGCTGCTGTTAACCCTCAAGTCCCACATGCAGACACATTTTGACGCAATAGCAGCAGTCGACTTTTGAAAACATAATGTGGCCTAAGGTCAAATTTCTCCTTTGGCCACAATAATTAGTCGCCGGGCAGAAGCCCGCGACTTCTATTTTTAATAGCTTTTCGGAAATCACATGGGAGGAGGGATAATTATTGGAAAGAAACACATTAAGATGTTTTGAACATATTACAATTGTGTTTGTTTAAAAACACTAAGTAATGACACATCTAAAATGGAATAAACATTTCGATGTTTTAGGTATTTTTAGTTTCATTTTGTTGACTTGCATTTAAGTGTTTTTGTCTTATTTACGAAGACAAATGTGGTCCCTGCTAGACTTGCAACCAACTGCTATATGTCAATATTGAGATATATTGAAATAAAAATCACGTCAAATTCTACTTTCAATAGTAATGTTAACTTACTGAATGTTATTTTCATGTTCAAAAATATGTCTTGATTTGTGAAGAATTCATTTGATAATGTTAACTCGTGTATATCTAAAATATGAACTGTTTCTAACCTAGAACTGTTGATTACGTCACTACCGAGTACCGCCCGCATAGATTTATAAATTTTGCACACGCTACTATATACTACTGTACTTACTGTGTGTGCGATAACCAATGACAGTCTAATGTTGTTTACATACGCGCACCTGCTTGAAGCGTGACTCGCGAACACCAACTGCATAGATCAATCTCCTTTGCAGAGAGCCGTCTCTTTACACTCACTTACAAATAGTAAATCGTAGGTGATTTAAAATGTATATTTGGTTCGAAACAAATGAAGAAAAGAACAAACCGAGATAAAACTAGTTTTAATAGAAAAATTACTTTGAACGAACACTCTCTGCATATAAAGAGAGTTTCAAGAACGACACCTCTGCGAATAAGAAAGAATCGGGTCTTTCGTACAGAATTATTTCGTCCTTGACAATTTTAAATGTGTCATTTAATTCCCTAAAGGCATATTGCTTCCGATCTGCAGATTTAACTGTTTAGTTGATATTATATTTCGAAGGTTGACTAATTTATAAATATTGGACTACATTTCAACATTTGTAAAAGTATGATATAATTAGGATGCCAAGCTAATATCATTTTGAGAAAAAGAGAAAACTCATGTCTTCAGCAATTTAACCCTCAACTCATTGTTTTAAAAGTAGATTGCTGCAAAGGTGTCCACTGTTGACTTTAATAGAGGAAAGGTAAAATGACGTGCTATTGCATTCAAATCCTAAATTGTCTGTTTTTTGGTTTTATTGAAAAATGATAAAATTCAAATATTCTGACAAACATCTTGAAAAGTGTATGTGGAATTCACAAATCTTATAATTATTCCTTAATGATAGCACTGTATACATACTAAGACTAATGATTGGCAAGTTTTCTCATTTCCATTACTGTTTATGATCAATAATTAGTTGGTTGTGTGTATGGTCAACCTACTTTGGAATGGAGATTGATCATAAATAATGAAGGCTTCAATTATCATTCACTTCGTTGACAAAACAATGCAAGTTATGATACATTTTCACTTGACCCCACCCTTGATGTTCCAATATGCCCCTCAGTTGATAACTGTTTATACAACTACTATAATGTTAGTGTTATGCATAACTGCACTATGGATATCCGGCGACATTGATGCGTTGCATCAACTTTCTCTTGTTTCAACTTTATTTAACAATTAAGCTATTTTTTATGGAGATTTTTCAGGATTTTGTCACTGTTTTCAAAGTCGTCTGCTGCAGATTTGTTGTATGTGGGAAGGGGTTAAAGCTGTTCTGCACAGTTGTTAATTAAAATCAGTTCTGGCATATAAATAAAAGTTTACTCATGCTGATGACTTTGGATGCCTGCAGCAGAAAACTTCTGACAATATTGTGGAAAATTAGGAGAAAATTCGCAAAACAAGCAATATTTTCTTTGAATTTTGATAAACCCTACTAAAAGTTTTATGAAATTAATTTTTTTAGATAATTTGCAGCAGACAACAGCGAAAAACATTGTGGGAAATGAAACATTGTTCATTCATAAAGAGCAATTTCTCCTCTTGTCACAATGTTTTTCAACTCGTTTTAATTATAAAACTTTCAATTACAAAAGTTTCCCAATATGTTTGCCTGTAGGTTTCTTAAAAGTCATTCGCTGTAGTAATGTTGTATGTGGGAGAGGGTAAAGAGGTTATTTTTTTTCTCTAGAATTACTAATTCTGTAGATGTCTACACCTGATAATGTTTTGGCTACAGGTTACTTCATCCCCCCTCCCCCCCTGGATTTATTGAGATGGGTTGATACACCATTGAACTGGCTGCATGCACCATTATGTGGATCTTCTTCTCCTGCAACAAACTTGTCTACTGAAATTATTAGCAGTTACTTGACGCTTTCCAACATGCAGACGACTTTTGAAAACATTATGATAAAAGAAGAAATTGCTCATATTAATAAGCAATTTCTCCATTTGCCACAATGCTTTAGCAGCTAATTTATTCCTATTTTTTTGAAAGATGGTAAAGTCGTCTGCTGGACACTAGTTCTGCCTTTAGACCAGTTAAAATGACCTTAAAGAGTATTTTTGTGTCACTAATAGATTAGTCAATTGACAATGCTGCAAACCTACTTTTATGGGATGTAATTATAACCCTTTCCAACATACAGATGTATTATACTTTCTTTTAATTTGTCACAATTTTATCAAAAGTCATCTGCATGTGGGAAAGGTAAAAAATAAAAACAAATAAATATAATTATGAACTTTCATTTCTATGATTTTATCAAAAATTACATTGACCTATTTCCTTAATAAGCATAATTTAAGATATTGCCAACCAGGGGTGTTGACGTTCATAGGAATTTGACATTATAACACCACTGCAGCAGACAACTTTAAAAAATATTGCATGTAAGGAGAAAGTTCTTGAAACAAGCAGTTTGCCCTCAGTCCATGTCAAAATTGTTGGGAAGATTCAATTTTCTCCTAAAAAATGTTTCAAGTAAGAGGAGGACATTATGAGGACATTTAAAAAGGTCCTATCTAGTGAACAGTTAACAAGCTTGGAAATCTTAAGTGATTCTAAATTCCTTGAAAAAACTTCACGCCAATCAATATATACAGCCCAAACAAAAGACAGGAATTGTTTCGCATAGTTACTGAGGAGCCCTGGTTAACATATTGTACACAAAATAACTTTAATAAACCTCCAAATTGACACCATAACTGCAGGTTATTGGGGTTTTACGGCCCACAGAACCATGTTGTTCGATTCTTGTCAATTATGGCTCTTCCTATAATTCAGACGTTGGAACCCTTTCCCTGATATCAGAGTTTAACAGTCATCTGCTCATCGGAGGAACAACTTTTTACACCTGGAAAATTGTATGTAGACTTGAATGCAAACTTGAAAATATCATAGGAAAAGGAGTATTTGATATTAATCACCTGACTATTAAAGCACCTTTACCCTGCTACTTTAAACAGAATTTCCTTGACCCCTTCTCAGCAGGGGAAGGGGATTCCCAAAACTCCCTCCAACTGTCAATTATCTTCCTGCTACTCCTAAAACAAAATGAAACCCAGGCAGGAGCTGAAAAGGGAGAAATTGCTCCTTTTGCCACAATTTTTTCAAAAGTTGTCTGCAGAGGTATAAAATGTGTCTGCATGTGGGAAAAGTTTCACATAGTTTAAATTTTTTATTAATCATTAATCTGATATTTTCACACTCATATGCTTTGAAATTTTACTGGGAAAAGATATTTCAGTTGAATTTAAAGCATCATGGTTTTAGGAGAAATAACTCAAAATGTGAATGAGTTCTTCTATTCCCACAATGTTTTTCTAAAGCAGTTCGCTGCTTATATCTGAATTGTCATCTGCATCAGGAGAGCAGTTAACCATAGGATTTCTGACGCTTGTAATATGATGCAGCAGACAACTATTGAAAACATTGGGAAAAAAGGAGAAATGAGCAATTTCATCTTTTGTCACACTTTTTTTAAATCTCTATTAGAAAATTATATGTTCGCTTGTAAAGATTTTTCCATTTTTCTTAAAGTAAAGTTTCTTAAAATACAAACAAAATAAAGATTGCATTGAAACAATCAATCTATACAAACAATAAAAATTTCAATGACACAAGTCTTTCCCACATAAACTGACATCTTTCCGAAACATGTTGCTAAAGGAAATATTGATCATAATGACCAATTTTCCCTCTTGCCGCAATGATTATAACTTTATTCAATAATTGTTCCTTCATTATTTAGAGAGGTTAAATATTTTTGCCCAGTCATTTTCAAAGTTGTTTGCTGCCGACTGTTTGTGGGAAAGGGTTACAGATTATTTAGAGGCTTCTCTGTGGCAATCACTCAACTCCCCTGGATAGAGCAGTGTGTCCAAAACCAATCCAATCCAGGTGTGAAATTTTACCGGAGATTATCTTGACTTGTGCCAGTCTAGGAGAAACATCTCAAATCCTGCAATCTCAAAAATAAATCATTATGGCTGACAGAAGTTTGTCTGGACTTCCATTGAACAAATTCCTTCTGTTCAGGGAAAAAGGAAACACTTTGGATGCAAAGTTTAACCCTTTTTGATAGATCTACGAGAGCTACTTTATTCCTGTTTCCATTTTTTAGTAAATTTAACTAAATTATTAATTTTTATAGTGTTTTCAATTAGTATATAATGATATACTGAAACTTTAAGCTAAGCAATGGTCCACTGAAATTTTAGTTAAGCAATGACATACTGAAACTTTCAGTAAAGCAATGACCAATTGAAAATTTTAGTTAAGCAATGAAATACTGAAACTTCCAAGTTAAGCAATGACCAATTGAATGTTTTTGTTATAAGCATTGACATACTGAAACTTAAAGTTAAGCAATCACCAATTTAATTTTTTTGTTAAGCATTGACATACTAAACAATTTAGTTCAGCAATGACATACTGAAACCTCAAGTTAAGCAATGACATAGTAACTTCAAGTTAAGCAATCACCAGCTGAATGTTTTTGTGAAGCATTGACAAACTGAAACTTCAAGTTAAGAAATCACCAACTGAATGTTTTTGTTAAGCATTGATATACTAACAAATTTAGTTCAGCAAATTATTGACATACTGAAACCTCAAGTTAAGCAATGACCAACTGATACTGAAACCTCAAGTAAAGCAATGACCAATTGAATTTTTAGTTAAGGATTAACATACTGAAACTTCAAGTTAAGCAATCACCAACTGAATGTTTTTGTTAAGCATAATGACATACTAAACAATTGAGTTCAGCAATGACATACTGAAATCTCAAGTTAAGCAATAACATACTGAAACCTCAAGTTAAACAATGATCAGCTGACAATTGTAGTTAAGGAATTAGGCAATGGCCCACTGTAACCTAGAATTCTACAATGATGACCCCTCAGAATTGAAAGAATTAAAGGAAACAAGATTTCTCTTAAGCAATTCTTTGTTTACCAACATTGTTTTTGAAAGTCATCTTCTCTAAAGTATCTAAAGCAGACTCTTCCAGGGAAAGGATTAACCCTTTTCAAGGTATGGACAACTCTGCCACAGACAACTTTTGAAACCATTGTGGCCAGATTTGCCCAGACGTTAGCTGCAGACGTTTGCTGCAGATTTGATGCATGTGTGAAAGGGTTAGTTGTTTTTCTTCTGTTAAACAGCAGTATTATAACTTCTGTTAAAAGGGTTCACACGTATCACTCCTGAAATTTTCTTTCAACTAGCAATCCCATATTAAGCAAAAAAATGCACTGCAGGAAGACATGGTGTAGGCATTGTGTAGGTAATTCCACATGAATGAAAATGCCCTCTAGAAATGCATGGGTATAAACATTTTATCCTGGAATCCAACCAACAATTAGATTTATCTTTTCTTGGACCAAGTCAACCAAAAATAAACCTTGTATCACAATCCATACATTGAAGTCTCGGGTGAGACTGTGCATATGCAAGGCCTCGTTAGACCCTTTCTTAATTAATTTATGTTATATTGTCTCAGATATGTGACGAAATACTGGAAGAGTGGCCTCATGGTTTCATCGTGTATAGGTGTGCCGGTACGAGCTGGTAACCATCAGGAACATTTTAGCTTGGCTGGTGCTCCCTTATAAACAAGACACAATGAATGCAGCAAACCCAAAGTGTACTCAATACAATTCACATGTAAAGATCACTCTGTGATTTAATTCATTTCAACTTGAGTAGGCTTTGTATTTGGGAGAGAATTTTTTGGCCAGTTCTATCAATTTTCGACGGGAATGCTATGTTTTCTGGTATTAGCACGTCAGTCCTTACAAAGGCGTGTGGTCACATGATGGATGAGAAAATCAATCAGCTTATGTAATGAATTTTCCACTATATTTACAGATTGATACAGATCTAGGGAATCTCAGCTCCTCACATGTCTCATCTTGTGGGCTTCCTTTTGCCTGGACCCTTTTCTTCCTAACCCTTTCCCACTTGCAGATGCAGTTTGACACATCAGCATCAGACAAGTTTTGAAAACACTGATGCAAAAGAAGAAATTGCTCATGATGAGTAATTTCTCCTTTTGCCACAATGTTACAACTCTATTAAACACTTTCATTTGTAGTGTTAACATATTTTTGCCTAGATGTTTTCTGCAGATTTGCTGTATGTGGGAAAATGATGTCTCCGGCAATGATTCATTTTTAACATTGTTGAAAAAGAAATGCAATTTCAGCGCCATATAAATATATTCAACAAGAATATATCCGAGTCTATTTGTATTGTAACTTTGGATAACTTGTTCCGACATGCACATACAACTGCAGTAGCCAGCTCTTTTTTAAAATGATATTTTTTAATATTCTAGAATTATTCCATAGTGTTTTCCACAGATATTTTCTGCAACCTAAGATATTAATGTTCTTAACCCTTTCCAAAATACAACAAATCTACATCCGACGGCTTTGAAATCATCTTGACAAAAAACAGAGAATATCTCTATAACAAATGGATTTATTATAGAATAGTGTTGAAAACATTGTGGCAAAAGGAGAAATTGCCCATGATGAGCAATTTTTCCTTTTGCCACAATGTTTTCAAAAGTAGTCTGCTGCAGATGCGTCAAAATGCATCTTCAAGTGGGAAAGGGGGAGGCCTTTCCATGTATATTTTAGAAACGAAGATCAAGATGTAGTTAACACTGCACACCCTGTCAGGTTTCAATTTACTTAACTGACAGTTGGTTGCATGTTCAAGAATCAAATTTCCAGAATTTTTTCTGGAAGTTTTAATAGACTTTCTTCTCTATTACATTTTCTGATGGGGATATAAAAAAAGATTTTCCTTTTTCCTTCTACTTCCTGATTTATTTGGGAAAAACGTGCATACCAGAATTCACTTAACTTGACCTTATTTAAAAGTATCCTTATCATTTCTGTAAAACCCTTTTTGTAGGGTGAAAAGTAAGAATTCCATATTTCTTAAGGACAATATTTTTGTTTTTATTTAGTTCTTTTTCAAAATCACTGAAAAGCAGAAGTCCCTATGCTACACTGTTTTGTAACCGTCATAGTTTCCAAAATGTTGATAACTAACTCCCAAATGAATTGTTATGTATGTTTATAAGACTGACTCAATATTTTACATTAAATTTCAACTTCTTCCTATCCTTGCGAAAAAACCAATCTACCGTACATTGATGTCTTGATGGAATGAAAGCACTTGAGCAGGAAAATTCTGATTTCTGAACAAGACTTTAATTACAATGACATGCCTGATTCAAGAATTTTATTTCATTTTCAGAATTGTTAAAGCAAATGTATGTCTTTATGTGTCAGTCCATAATGCTTCTATTTACTGACATATTGGCGACAAGACAAGTTCATTTTACCATTTCCTACATGCAACAAATCTGCAGCAGATGACTTTGAAAACATCTTGGCATGGTATATGAAAAATGTCTGTGAATAAAAGTAAAATAATGGAATGGAGTTCGCCTTTTGTCACAAAGTTGTTGAACACTTTTGTTGATGAATACACTAAGGATCCTAAACACCCATTATGTTAAGACTGTTTATATAATCAGTAACAATTATTATGCGAAAATATAACTTCATAAACCAATGGTCTTCTTAGGGATAAACTTCTAAATGAAGCTTCTTCAACGCATTCTAAACAGAAAAAGAATGGTTGACTGATGCCTCAAAGTAAAAGGAAAGCTGCATTCACACATTATAAACACAAACATTTAAGTTTCACAACAATTTAAACAAAACATAAATGTTGCTTTCACACAATCTAAACAAAAATTAAAGACTGAACAAAAATTAAAGACTGAATTATAATTACACACTCTCTACAAAAAATAAATATTTCATTCACACAATCTATATTATTAAAACAATGAGGAATGCATTCCCACAATCTATACAAAAAAAAATAAAGATTTCATTCACACATTTATATCTATACAAAAATTAAAGACTGCAATCACACCATCAATACAAAAAATAAGATTGCATTCACTAAATCTATACAAAAAAATGAGGATGCATCCCACAACCTATACAAAAAAATAAAGATAGCATTGACACAATCTATACACAAAATAAAGATCTCATTGACACAATCTATACAAAAAAATGAAGATGCATTCCCACAATCTATACAAACAAAATAAAGATCTCGGTGACACAATGACACAATCTATACAAAAAAAAAAGATTGCAATCACGTAATCTATACAAAATAATTAAGATTGCATTCACTAAATCTATACAAAAAAATGAGCATGCAATTTCCCACAATCTATACAAACAAAATACGGATTGCATTGACACAATCAATACAAACAAAATAAAGATTGCATTGAAACAATCAATCTATACAAGCAATAAAAATTTCAATGACACAATAATATACAAAAACTAAAGATTTCATTCACACAATATATACAAAACTAAAGATTGCATTTACATATTCTATACAAAAAAAAAGAGGATGCATTCCCACAATCTATACAAACAAAAAAGAGATTGCATTGACACAATCCATACAAACAAAATAAAGATTGCATTGACACAATCTATACAAAAAATAAAGATTGTAATCACATAATATATACAAAAAAATGAGGATGCATTCCCACAATCAATACAAACAAAATAAAAAATGCATTGACACAATCTGTACAAAAAATAAAGATTGCAATCACTTTTGATTGATTTGGGTTTAACGCGGTTTTTTAACAATTTCTCAGTTATATCACGGCGGCCAGTTCACCTTCTCATGCATTTCCTGGTTTTCTCACACCAGTACTCCACACAACAATCTTCCCAAGCAACTGGCTGCTTTTTCACATAGACTTAGCCCATTGGTGGAAGACGAATGACGCATGTCGCATTGACTTTTGTTAATTGTCGGAAAGAAAGTTTGCCGAGCCGGGATTCAAACTCACAACCCCTGGAGATTGCAATCACACAATATATACAAACAATAAAGATTTCATTCACATAATATATACAAAAAAATGAGGATGCATTCCCACAATCAATACAAACAAAATAAAGACTGCATTGGCACAATCTATACAACAAATAAAGATTGCATTGACACAATCTATACAAACAAAATAAAGATTGCATTGACACAATCTATACAAAAAAATAAAGATTTCAATCACAAAACATATACAAACAATAATGATTTCATTCACATAATATATACAAAAAAATGAGGATGCATTCCCACAATCAATACAAACAAAATAAAGGCTGCATTGACACAATCTATACAACAAATAAAGATTGCACTCACACAAACTTACCAAAAATTAAAGACTGCATTTTACACTTTATACAAACAATAATGGTTGCTTTCATACAATCTATATATATGCAAACAATAAAAGCTGCCTACTGCATGATTCAAAATCAAAGTTCATCACTGCATCTCTTTGCTGAACATATATATTAAAATATTTACAGAATTAAAATAAAACAAACTGGGACTACACAAATTGCGAAGTAATTGTTTTCACTATGGAAGTTGTCTAAAATCAGTCTGTTAAAGATAGGGTTCATACCAAGATGGCATCAATGTTTTTTAAGCAATCATTGATTTTGTTACATTCACATCGGCACAGAGGAACAACAGATTTGGTCAATATCACACAAACTTAACATTTAATTAATTTTTCACATAAACAAATCTGCAGTAGATGACATTGCATATAGCTGGGCAGAAAAATGGAAACTCTCCATAAATGCAATAGAGTTAATGAATAGAGTTGAAAACATAGAGGCTAAAAGAAGACTTTGCTCATTATGAGCAATTTCTCGTTTTGACACAATGTTTTCAAAGTGTGTCGGCTGTAGATGCGACAAAATGTGTCTGTAAGTGGGATTTTAGGGTTTAGCAATCACTGATTTTACTATATTCGCATAAAGACCCAGGAACAACCGAGGTCAATATATATAATTCTTACAAACTTTGAATTTCATCATTCATTTTTCGACCAGAAGATTCATGGAAACACATGGAATAATAAATTGCTCATTGGACCTATGTCATTAAACCCGTTCCCTGGCATACAACAAATCTGCAGCAGACAATTCATAAACACCAAGGCATAATATAGGAAAATCTCCGCAATCAAAAATGTTATTATTGAATGAAATTGTAGTAAAAGTAAAATTTACTCATTATGAGATTTTCTAATTTTTGACAAAATACGTTCAAAGTCGTCTGCTGCAGCAGAATTGTGGTATGAGGGAAAGGGTTAAAAAATGTCTCAATGATTTCAAATATCACTGCTACAGAGGTGTCAAAATGTGTCTGCATGTAGAAAATAATCATGACTGTTTCGACCAGTGGAGTGATGGAGTCACATAGAATGATTGCTCGGTCGCCCTTGTCATTAAATTCCTCTTTTCTAATAGAAGTTGTGTCACTTTTTCATTATTTTTATTTGACCTCTTCAAGATCTTTCTCGAAACTTTTTTATGTCCGTTAGAAGTGGAATTAAATTTGGTTCAATTGTGAGTTATGACAAGTTTTGATGTGGTCAAGGCTAACGATTTTTATTCCTATTGTGAAGAAACCATGATTACGAAAGAATGCGAAAACAAATTGGAGAAAGAGTTTTAAATGACTTAAAGGTTTACAGCAAAAGTTGGTTAAAATATTTTAGGACAAAACTCATACTAGATAAAGGTTTTTTTAATAAATTCTTGTTTTACTTTTAACCCTTTCCCACTTATTACTAAGACGCATTCTTACGCATATATGCAGCAGACGACTTTTGAAAACATTGTGACAAAATGAGAAATTGCTCAGAACAAGCAATTTCTCCTTTTACCACAGTGTTTTCAACCTTTTTCAATGGTTCTACCTTATCAATATCGATGTAGAGGTTTTCTGCTTGTTTACCAAGATGTTCTCAAAGTCGTCTGCTGTAGTTTTGCTGTATGTGGGAAAGGGTTAAAACTGACATTGTGGGTTATGAATTTCTTTTATCCCTTTCCCACATACAACAAATCTGCAGCAGACGACTTTGAAATGATCTTTGAAATAATATTGAAAGCCTTCATAAACAATTTTTTTTTTATTGAATATAGTTAAAAACATTGTGGCAAAAGAAGAAATTGCTCATCATGAGCAATTTCTTCTTCTCCACAATGTTTTCAAAAGTCGTCTGCAGCAGAGGCGTCATAAAGGGTCTGTATGTGGGACCGGGTAAGAAACTAGAAATTTAGAGTTTACTCGACCCTTTGACTGCTGGGAACCGATCTATCTAAGCCTTTGCCATCAGTATGGAGCCGAAAAGGACAGATGACGCATCCCCACATTCTGACCAGACTGTATACTATTGGATGCTCAGCTCCATATTTTAATCTTGATAATCTTGATAATCCAAGAATCGGCTATTGACTCTTCCAAATGCAGGGTTGGACAAGGTCATTTTTTGAAAATGTAGCATTGATAGTTTTAATTGAGTAATAACACATAGACCGGTTTACTGCTCCATATCAAAGTCTGAGATTGTTTATTTCTGACTATAATGAGGTGAAATAAAACAACTTTTTCCGTTTAGAATAGGTAAAAACAGAGACATATATACTGTGTTGGGCTGTCGGTCTTTCGGTCGGAAGCCATATTTTGTCCGGCCTATTTCTTACAAACCACTGGGTGGAATTCAATAAAATGTTACAATATGAAGCTTCTATACCAAGAGGAGATGTGCATATCCTAAAGGGGTTACAATTGCATGTTATTTTACAGAGTTATGGCCCTTTTACTTATTAGGTTATGGTGTAGGTCAAGGTGCTGTTTAGGGGGTATTTATCATCTTCAGTGATAGTTCTAGTTCTATTTCTAGTGAACAGAAAAGGTTTTTGGCTAAATTCTACGTTAACACCACTCCATTTCCCGCATGCAACAAATCGGCAGTGGACGACACTAAAAACATTTAGGCATATTTCTGGAACATCTCATTAAAGGACTGTTTAATTATTGGAAAGTGTTGAAAACATTGTGGCGGAAGCTGTCTGCTGCATAAGCCATTAAAATGCAACTTCTTGTGGGAAAGGGTTAGATATGTTCATGTCAAGATTTAACCCTTTCCCTCGATATAGACGCTTTCTGACGCCTCTGCAGCAGACGGCTATTTGAAAACATAAGTGACAAAAGAAGAAAATTAATTTTGCACAAAACGTGCAATTTCTCCTTTTGCCACAATGTTTTCCACTTTTAGTCACAGGTTATCCATTCAATAACAGAGATTTTCCAGTTTTCGACAAAATATATTCAAAGTCGTCTGCTGCAGAATTGTCGTATGAGGGAAAGGGTTAAAATAATATAAAGCTTTTGATACCTGAGCAAATGATTTTTGCTCAAATTTTACTTTCAATATTAGTCTGTTAGTAATACATAACAGTTGTCCCCATATGGCAAAGTGTATTTGCTGGTCAAGAAAGTAAAACAACTTCACTCAAAAAGTTTCCCCCCCCGAAGACATTCACCTTTTTTCCTGGAAAATAGATAAATACCAGAGACAAGGTTTTAATGAAGGGCATATTTCAATATTCTCTCCCATTGCAATGCTGTGGCCATAAATAATAACTTGGATGACTAAACACATAGCGAAGTGACCTGTGATCAAAGTGTGCTGTATTGATTACTTACGATGGGAGGAGAGAAATTTGAAGGCCTCCGATTCTCCATTTTGGCATGTGGGGAGGCACCATTATGTAAGGCGATTGATTTTTCTTCGTTCCATCAAACACCCTGTGCTCGTTGGTCATCAACATCGACCTAGATAAATGGCATGTTTCCCAGTGGTTAATAGCACACTGTAAAACTGGAAAAAAATTCCACTAACATTAGTCGTTCTCATGCAAACATTTTTCTCGAACCAAGTGGGGACCTGTCACTTAATATGTACAGAGGTGGATCTGGGAATAGGGGCTTTTGGGGGGACAAACCATTGCGAAAATGTCAACTTTTTGCTCAATTATGCTTTAATATATCAATTGCTATGTTTAAATAAATTGTACACCAGAAATATAACTTAATGGGAAAAGGTGCCATTATTCATAATGACCTCTCTCACCCTTCTCCCACCTTTAGACTCATTTTGACACAATAGCAGCAGACGACTTTTGAAACATTGTGGCCAAAGGTGAAATTGCTCATGATGAGCCACAAGGTTTTCAACTTTATTTAACAATAAAGCTTACTTTTATGGAGATTTTTCAGGTTTGTGTTACTTTGTTCTCAAAGTCGTCTGCTGCAGATTTGTTGTATGTGGGAAAGGGTCTACTGTTGACCTGATGTGCGTTGAAAGGAGAGGATATTTCATTCGGAAATCTAATTTTGAAACAGAGTTGAAACATTTTGAGAACCGGACAAAAACTACTCAATACTAGTAATTTCTCCTTTTCCCACAATGTTTTCAAAAGTTGTCTGCTGCAAGGATTCAAAAGTCATCTATATCCGGGAAACGGTAAATAGACAATTCTGGGATAGGCGATCCTTTGGAATAAATCCTTGATCCCTTCCTGTATGTTATAATAATAAAATGAATGATTGGTTGTATTGATTCAGGATTTTAAAAGGTTATGCAGAACTTGATTTGTCCACTGTTACATCATTCTTTTTGAATGTGATAGAACTTTTTGATTATCAATTATATTCTCAAGTTGCAACAGTTACCTAATTGAGTCTCTTACCTGATTTACCAGTAATATTTTTCAAATTGTTTTGCTTTGAAAACATTTAAACCCTGCAGTGATGCTTATAATTCACAATTTCATTTGCTGCAACTTTTCCCAAATTAAAAGTGTTCTCAGACGCCTCTGCTGCTGGAATTTCTCCTATTGTTTTCAATTTTCCCCAGAAATTTCATTCATATGAATTTCCCATGGCTTTGCCTAGATATTTTCAAAGTTGTCTGCTGCAGATTTGTTGTATTATGTTGGAAAGGGTTGAAAACAAATCTCTTGATAGAGTACAGGCAGTTTAGGTCATTATTGAATGGACCGAAGAATGTCATTATAATAGAATTTTCTATATTAAAAAATTTAAATTACAATATTTAACTTCAGACATAGACATCTTTCTATAAAAACATACAATACTTTCATATGACTTTCTGCAAGCATGATGTAATTCCATAAAAAACGTGAACTAAAAACCTTTCCTAAGCAGATTATATAATCATAATATTTTTTACTAGGGTCTCTCACATTGTAGTTTTATTGCTGCTTCCATTTCATATCAATGTGTTTTTATTTGTCTGATAGCTTTTACCAGCCAAGTCCCGACAAGTATTAAAGGTCTTTTACCCTTTGTCTGGCAGATGACTAGATGCCCTATGTAGCAGACAACTTTTAAAAACGCTTTGACAAAACAATAAATTATCCTATTCCAACAATAAATTTCAACTTTATATAAAAACTGCATTTTCTATATGCAATAATATTTTTATAGAAAATGTTCAAAGCAGCATCTCTAAAAAAACAAACATTTTGTATGTCAAGCCCATTTGAGAACGGATTGCAAGTGTTTGATAAAAAAAAAGAGCTGAAATTTAAGCTATTTAAAAAAGCATAAATTTTAACAGAATAGAAAACATTGTGAGAAGTTATAGCCCAATGGAGTAATAACGTGTGTTATGCCACAAGATAGATTATAAAAGGTAGTACATGCAGGCCCACCATTTTTTGTATGTCTAGGTCCCAACCATTTACTTACCTTATGCATTATTGATGAAGTGGTCATATACTTGTCTATTCATAATATGGCTATGGCTTGATCAGGGCCTCTCCAAAAATAATATATGATGATGCTGTAATGGACATTATACTATTGAAGTAATGGCCAGTGAACCCTTGGCTCTCTGCATACACAAGCCAATAACCCTTTCCCACATACAGACATTTTCTGACTCCTCTGCAGCAGATAACTTTTGAGACATTGCCTCTTATAACTTGGTGTGATGATTCTTTTTAGTAGACCCACAATTGAGTATTTTAAGATCAAATAAGGATTTGAAAATAGTAAATAAAGTATCTTCTTGAATTTCCAGTTCACCTACTCATGTGTTTCCTAGCTTTCTCACACCAGTACTCCACACAACATTTTAGCCCAATGGTGAAAGACGGATGTCGCTTGTCACATTGACTTTTGTCAAACATCGGAAAGAATGTTTGCTGAGCTGGGATTCAAACTCACAACCCCTTGATTGACAGCCCGCGTCACTACTGACTGAGCACATCTGTGATACAGAAATTCAGATGCCAAATCACCCTTATTGACAGGATGACACATGTAGGGATGGCTTCTTTGTCATTTGTCTGTCTGTCTGTCCATTGCGTTATCACTAAAAACTGTCATATTGGGCTCAGTTGTTATGGTTTAAATTAACCCTTTCCCTCCTGTTGACGCTTTCTAACGCCTCTGAAGCAGACAACTTTTGACAACATAGTGGCAAATGATATCAACTCTATTCAATAATCATACTATCATTTATAGACATTTTCTATATATTTGACTGGATAATTTCAAAATTGTCTGCTGCAACCTTTAATTGTCATTTGTCTGTCTGTCCATTGCCTTATCACTTACTGTACTGTCATATTGGGCACAGTTGTTATGGTTTCGTTACTGCTTGGGTTACTCAAAATTAGAAAAGTCCAGAACTGGAGTTTATGTATGTAAATGTAAGGCAATTATTGGTATGGTCTACAGGGAAGGGTATCAGTGGTCCGCTGTTTGATTTATACAGCAATTATCCAGAAACATAGACATGTTATGGGCACCAACATCAGTTTGGTAAATATTTAATTCAATAAACGCATTTTATGTAATGCCTTTCAATATCAGGATTTGACTGGAAAAATAATAATAAATAAACATAATCAATTTTCTGAATGTTTTGGCTTTAAAGGCTTTCCCACTTACACCTGCAGGAGCATTTTTGACACACCTGTAGCAGACGACCTTTGAAAAACATTATGGGATGAGGAGGCATTGCTTGCCTTGATCAATTTCTCCTAAGAAATCTCACTATGTTTCTTACTCTGTTTTAAAGATGTTTTCAAAGTCGTTTGCTGATTTATTGTATGTGGGAAAGGTTTAAAATTTGCCATTAACCGTATTCTGTTTCCTTTTAACCAAATACCTGATATGTCTGTTCATGTATAAGTGGGGTTAACCCTTTCCCTCATATAGACGCTTTCTAACGCCTCTACAGCAGACAGCTTTTTGAGAAAATAGTGACCAAGGAAGAAATTGCTCAAAACGAGCAATTTCTCCTTTTGCCACAATGTTTTCCACTTTTAGTCATATACCGGTATATATATACGTTATCCATTCAATTATAGAGATTTTCTATTGTTTAACAAAATACGTTCAAAGTTGTCTGCTGCATAATTGCCGTATGAGGGAAACTCTAGGTTAAGCAACTTTAATTTGTATAAGGCCGTAGCTTGACCCTGTTATTATACCTACCGGTACACTTTCTCACAAACAGAAGCATTAAAATTGCACGCATCTGCAGCAGAAGAATTTTTAAAGCATTTTGTGTTTTCAACTTGATTAAATTATGTTATACTTCCATGTATTAACCTTTTCCCACATACAGAAAATCTGCAGCAGACGACTTTGAAAACAAAGTGACAAAAACCTGAAAAATCTCCATAGAAGATTATAGCTTAAATATTTAAATAAAGTTGAAAACATTGTGGCCAAAGGTGAAATTGCTCATTATGAGTAATTTCAACTTTGGCCACAATGTTTACAAAAGTCGTCTGCTGCTATTGCATCAAAATGCGTCAGTCTTTAGTATGACCTGGATGGAGATGACCCATGACCTCCCACACTGAGGCAGATGCTCTTCCACTACGCCACCTAGCTAGGCCGTCCTCTGCGAACATGGATATATTGACTATCTGAATACAGGACTGAGAATACATATTTAATCCTTTTTCACCTGAAGAAGCAGTTTGACACATCTGCAGCAGATGAAAATACATGTATGTGACAAGAGAAATTGCTCATAATGAGCAAATTCTCTCCATTTGCCATAATGTTTTCAACTCTCTATTAATTAACAGAGATTTTTCATATTGTTTACCACAATGGTGTTTCAAAGCCATCTACTGCATATTTGTTAACCCTTTCCCTCATATAGACGCTTTCTGACGCCTCTGCAGCAGACGGCTTTTTGAAAACATAGTGACAAAAGAAGAAATTGCACAAAACGTGCAATTTCTCCTTTTGCCACAATGTTTTCCACTTTTTGTCATAGGTTATCCATTCAATTATAGAGATTTTCTATTTTTTGACAAACATGTTCAAAGTCTTCTGCTGCAGAATTGTCGTATGAGGGAAAGGGTTAAATGTAGGAAAGGTTTTTAAAGTATAACCACCACCATTGCTTTTTAACTTTCCTGATTTGTTATTTTCTCTAGTTCACAATTGAAGCTGTACTTGTTGGTAATTGTTACATTTAACATCTCTGTTTATTAAGAGTACCTACAGCATCTCTCTACAGAGATAAACTTGGGCATCCATGTTAAATGTTTTAAATGTGTTATTTTGGATCCCAAAATAGTTCTGAAATTCTGATTTACAGCATAAATGCAGGGCAAAGATGTTAAATAAATCAGTTCCGTAGTCTCTGCAATATAGTGATGGACGATGTTTAATTTGGTATAATGAAGAATGTAATAATAAATGTCTTGTATAGTACTGTCAGATTTATCTTCTGTGACCTCCCATTCCACTGAATCTTGTTGTTTTTTACTTTGTTTGTCATCAGTAAAGACTAAATTATTCCACCTCACCACCACTGCCAATAAATTTTGGTCTTTTTTTGTATTTTAAGGGCGCACAAATATCACCAATACAATAATAAATGGTTTTCTAGCCATGCTTGCAATGTTGGTTTGGTCTCCTGGCATTCATTTGTACTGTTAAGTCCTATAATTCTGTCATATAGAAATATAATTGTCAGAAGACAAAATCAAATACAGTCCTTAGAAAGTGTATATATTTGGTTCGGTTTTGATGATATTGGAGTTAAAAGTTAGAATTATTTTCTGTAACAATCAGTGACCTGACAAATGAAATAGAAATAAACTTGAATAAATAGAAAAGATGGAAAATGCTTTTAGATTTCAACTGTAAGGCAAACATATTTTTTTTAACCCTTTTCAACAAATAGACCCTTTCTGATGCCTCTGCAGCAGATGATTATTCAAAAGTTTTTTGGCCAAAGGATAAATGGCTCATTATCAGCAATTTCTTCATTTGCCACAATATTTTCAACTATTCAGTTTCTTCGATCGTTTTGATTTATGGTCTTTAAAAATACTTTTGACAATTTACCTAATTTAAGGACTAACTGTAGCAGTTAGTTGCCTATCGAAAATGTTATGGCAAAATGAGAAATTGCTGATCATAAGCAATTTCACCTAGTTGATCCTTTGTCTGTCTTGTTTGTTTGTCAAATGCAAATAAGATAATTATTTGGATATTTATTAATTATCAACGTTGACTTTCTTTATTATAATCTTTGGTTGCCCTACCTTTTTCACAATTCATCATGTATTTTGATCAGGGCTAATTGATACTAGGCCAGAATAGATAGTATATGTATAAAAATAATTGAAAGCATTTTATATCATTACTTAATCCAATTTTCATTCTCAAATCAACAGAATATTTCAGGAATTGATCAATTAACTTTAAAGATTTTAATCATGAAAATTAAATTTGCTCCAGGGCTATTGCATTAACTTAGAACAATATATATCATTAATATACTTTTAATTTGATATGGTGCATCAAATGCTCAGACCACTGTGAAATTGTCAATTTGTTTCAATATATCACAAAAATGACGTGATTATAGCCATAGTTTGAAAGAAAGAATAGTAGCTTAAACCCTTTCCCACAATCAACTATTCTGCAGAAGACGGAGACAACAATTTGGAAAATGTCTATAAATAAATGTATAACTACATGACTGTGTCTGCCATAGTGTTGAAAACATTGCAGCCAAAAGGAGGAATTGGTCAATATGAGCAAGGTGAACGCTTTCCCGACAAGATTTTTAATAGTCTAGACGTTGCAAAGGTGTCTAAAGTGCTTTGTGTCATGGAAAGCGTCCATGATCGCAGACAATGGTAGCTTAACCCTTTCCCTCATATAGACGCTTTCTGACGCCTCTGTAGCAGACAGCTTTTTGAAAACATGGCGACAACAGAAGAAATTGCTCAAAACGAGCAATGTCGCCTTTTGTCAACAATGTTTTCAACTCTATTCAATATTTGTACTTTCATTTAAAGGGTGTTTCCAAATGTTTTCGGGTATTTTTTCAAAGTCGTCTGCTGCAGAGTTGTTGCATGTGGGTATTAGGGTTAAATATCAAAGGCAAGTTGTACTTTATCATTACATCTTATATGATACATGTTCAAAGACCATCCATGAGCATGTACATAATATATTATAAGGGTATAAGATGATTTTTATACCCTGGATGTTGGTTATTTTTTTGTTCTTGATATTTTATTTGTAACTGATACATTGTGAGGATGACAGCATCATTCTGAAGACAGCAGTTTACTTTTTAACCCTTTCCCACATACAACAAATCTGCAGCAGATGACTCTGAAAACATAGTGACAAAAAACTGAAAAATCTCCATGAAAGATTGCTTTATTGTTAAATAAAGTTGAAAACATTGTGGCCAAAGGAGAAATTGCTCATTCTAATACAGCCGTCACACCGGACTGGCGTCCCTACGGCGCCCCTACGGCGACCCAGGACGTGGAAGGGACGCCGTAGGGTCGTGGTGAGAACGCATCAAGACGCCGTGGGGACCCCAAGGACGCCGAAGGTCGCAGAGCCACGGCGTTTACTTTGGACATGTTCAAAGTAAACGCCGAGGTTCGGCGTCCTGAGCGCGTCCTGGCTCAGGACGCCGTGGGATCGCCCTGAGGTCGCCATGGTCGCCGTAGCATCGCAGTAGGAACCCGAACAACGCCAAAGGAACGTAGTACAGACGTGGTAGAGTCGCCATGTAAACGCGGAGAAAAGGATCGGGGGAACCAATGGCGACCTTACTGCGTCCTTACCACGTCTATGGGGTTCTTACCACGACCCCATCACGTCTATGGCGTCCTTACCGCGATGTCAGGGCGGATATTTCGGGATTTGAGCTATTGTCCGCGACCTTACAACGTTCTCAATGCGTCCCTGCGGCGTTAATGGCGTTTCTACGGGGTGCCTACTACGACTATTGCGTTTCTACGGAGTTTGCACTGCGTTCCTAGCGCGTTCCTACTGTTCGCCCTCGAAGAGCTATAAAACCCAATATTTCATCCTATCTTTATCAGTGTATTTCTCGTACTCACCATCATCAGGGCCGAATAAATGATGAACTTGCTCGCACTGCAACATATACTTAGTTTAAAATGCGTACACGTTAAAATGCGTGACCTCAACGGATGAGAGTAAAATAATGAATGAAGCTTTCCGAAAGAACAGTGGAGTTTTATACTCGCAGCGAGGACGCCGTTGGGTCGCCCTGCAGTCGCCGTGGGAACGCCATGCACGCGGTAAGGTCGTGGTAGAAACGCTAAGAACGCAGTGGGGTCGCCGCTGATCGCCGTATGGACGCCGCAGTGACGCCGTGTAAACTCAATAGAAACTCCAAGGACGCAGTAAGAACGCGGTAAGGTCGTGTTGGGAACGCCGTGTACATACACAGATCGCAGAGCACAGAACTCCGGTGTGACGGCCGACTCGAAATCTGGATTTATTTTAGAAAAATCATTGGCGTTCTCAATGCGACCATCGGCGTTCTCCAAAATATGACAGTTTAGGACGCGGTAAGGACGCCAGTCCGGTGTGACGGCAGTATAAGCAATTTCACCTTTGGCTACAATGTTTTCAAAAGACGTCTGCTGCTATTGCGTCAAAATGCGTCTGTAGTTGGGAACTGGTTAAGCCCTTATCATTGACAACAAATCTACAATTTTAAAAACGTCTTACTATTAATTTAGAAAATCTGTATAATGAAATGTATAATTATTGAATAGATTTGAAAAAGTAATTGGCTAATGGATGAGCAATTTCTCCTTTTGCTTTTTTTGCAAAAGTTGTCTGCTGCAAATGCAAACAGCATGTGAAAAACACTAAATTACATCTTGTACCGCCTGATTTATAATGTAAGTCCATTCCACATCCCAAAATGTCACATGTTTAGTTCATAATTGGAATCCGCTGTGATTGAGTGGTTAGTGTCGGGATTTGAAACGGGGTGTCCCGGGTTCAATCCCAAGTAGCGGGACTACAGTCATGGCTCTAACTTACGTGTAGAGATTCATATTTGCCTAGTTATTTTGAAAAGTTGTCTATTGCAGATTTGTTGAATGTGGGATTGGGTTTATATGGATAGATTTGAAAGAATTTGGGTTTATTAACCCTTTCCCTCATACGACAATTCTGCAGCAGACGACTTTGAACGTATTTTGTCAAAACATAGAAAATCTCCATAATCGAATGGATAACCTATGACAAAAAGTGGAAAACATTGTGGCAAAAGGAGAAATTGCACGTTTTGTGCAATTTCTTCTTTGGTCACTATGTTTTCAAAAAGCCGTCTGCTGCAGAGGCGTCAGAAAGCGTCTATATGAGGGAAAGGGTTAAATGTTTGTTAGATCTGCTAAGGTCATGAATTGTAGCGACCCTTAGGATTAGTGCTCATGGTGAACATGCAGATAAGCATGGCTAGCGCAGTCTGAATGTCAATTTATCAAAGAAAATATCTAGGACCTTATTCAATATGTATTTTACGCAATTGACCACGGTGCATGAGTGCTTTAAGTGGAGAGATAAAACATACGGATATAGGTGGTTCATGTCTCTGGTACACTGCAAGTTAGTACAACTGTCCTGGTAACGTTAAGCTATTATAATGCACAATGTCATGTGCAAACCCTTCTGCATATTAGCTCTAATGCCAAAATATTGGCTGGACTCTCATTTTGATGCATCTGTAGTAGATGATGACCTTTTGCTCAACTCAATCCTTTTGCCTCAATGTTTTAGTTATATTCTTAAATAATTATCATAATTATATTAGAGATTTTTTTTCAAATTTTGAATAGATGTTTTCAAAATCGTCTGCTTCAAATAATTATGTTGTATGTGGGAAAGAGTGAACCCTTTTCCACATGTTACAAATCTGCAGCAGAGGACTTTGAACATATTTTGTCAACAAATAGAAGATCTCTATAATTGAAAGGATAACAACCAATGACTACAATTGGAAAACATTGTGGCAAAAGGAGAAATTGCTCGTTTTGAGCAATTTCTTCTTTTGTCACTATGTTTTCAAAAA
Organism: Serripes groenlandicus; assembly: GCA_031761405.1. Classification (NCBI taxonomy): domain Eukaryota; kingdom Metazoa; phylum Mollusca; class Bivalvia; order Cardiida; family Cardiidae; genus Serripes; species Serripes groenlandicus. Next base: position 59,563,205 of record JASEVX010000001.1, read on the forward strand.
GCTGTCTGCTGCAGAGGAGTCAAAAATCGTCAATGATGAGGGAATTTGGGTTGATCAACAAACACCCAGACAAAGAAATAGTAAACTTACACCCTACCCTCTCTAAACCCTCCCCCTTAACCCTTTCCCTCATATAGACGCTTTCTGGCGCCTCTGCAGCAGACGGCTTTTTGAAAACATAGTGACAAAAGAAGAAATTGCACAAAACACGCAATTTCTCCTTTTGCCACAATGTTTTCCACTTTTAGTCATAGGTTATCCATTCAATTATAGAGATTTTCCATTATTTGACAAAATATGTTTAGTCGTCTGCTGCAGAATTGTCGTATGAGGGAAATGGTTAACCTGTGATCAAGTTGAATGTTGAAATATCATGCTGCTGTAGACAACTTTTGAAAATATGACAAAAGAAGAAATTGTTCATGATGAGCAATTGCTCTTTTTTACAACAACGTTTTCAACTTAATAATAACATGTTTAATTAAAAGACGTTTTCAAAGTCGTCTGCTGCAGAGTATATGCCTCATTTACCTATGATTTCATCAGATTTCACTGTGTCAAAAGTTGTCTGTAACTGGAAACATACGAGGCATGGCAGGCTAATAAAAAAAATAAAAAAAATGAAAATATATTATATGGCTCCAACTTCCGCGTCAGCTAGATTTGATCCATGTTTGCATTTTGGTCCGATACAAAATAAAAACGACAATGGAATAAAGCGCTATGTGTCGGCATGTAGGTAAATGGATACCCTAAAGACACTGGTCACAAGGATTGTATCCGCGAAACAATTGGTTTAACCCTTTCCCACATAGGACAATTCTGCAGCAGACGACATTGAACATAATTTATCAAAAAATAGAAAATCTCTAAAACTGAATGGATAACCTATGACAAAAAGTGGAAAACATTGTGGCAAAAGGAGAAATTGCACGTTTTGTGCAATTTCTTCTTTTGTCACAATGTTTTCAAAAAGCCGTCTGCTGCAGAGGCGTCAGAAAGCGTCTATATGAGGGAAAGGTTTATAACGCCAGACTTGAAATCATGACAATAACGGTGAAATTTGACGGGTAGGACACAGGTTTTTTTTTTTTCAAATAGCCTGCCACTGACCCCTTTGACTGGAAAAGAGTTCATAAATCTGAGTTTTTACAAATCCGAGGTTTTTTTCGGATTGACCAAACACACTCGGCACTCAGGTGTGTGCTAGTTAAAGTTAGCAGCTCAAAGCATTTCCCTAACAATATTTCAGTTAAAGTATTATTATTGTACAAAGTTGAAAACATTGAGGTAAAAGGGGAAATTGCTCATCATGAGCAATTTCTCTTTTTGTAACAATGTTTTCAAAAACATCTGCAGTAGCGGCACGAAGCCTCTGGATGTGGGAAATGGTTAATTCTGAGCGGAGTTAGGTTGACACTTCAGGATGAGGACAAGGGAGCAAAATAGATCCCTGATGATGTCACCTAATACAATTATGCAAGAACTTTAACCCTTTCCCACATACAACAAATCTGCAGCAGATGACTTTGAAAACATCTAGGTCAAAATATTAAACACTCTAGAAATGAGAGTATAATTGCATATAGTTGCATATAGTTGAAAAATATTGTGGCAAATGGAGAAATTGCTCATTATCAAAGGTCATCTGATCAAAATGCGGCTGTCTGGGTAATTTAGTGACCTCTTTTGTTTCGAGAGTATTAGTCACTTGGCTTTAAATTTCGTAGAAATAATTGTTTTGTGTATGTTAATAAACCTTCAATGGTCAGCAAATGTCACAAAATTTAAAAAAAAAGGTACTTAACTTTGAAATCTTATTAAATTCAAATTTAATTAATGAATTATAAATATTTCAGAGGAAAACGAAGAAATTGACCTTCTGTTATGATATAATTTCATGTTGTTTCAAAACAAAAACATAAAGTATAGCCTAATCATAGTTCTGTTAATTACTTGGTATATATTGCTTTTAAATAGATAGAATAAATGAAGCTTAATAAATACTGTAAATGTATATTAAAAAAGCAAAATTCAGTCAATGTGAGCTGTTTTTCCAGCAATTTTATTCACAAAAGATTGGGGATCAAGGGTGTGATTATAAGGGCAAAGAGTTGATATGCAGTTGGGAATGCATATTACGCCATTACAAGAAACGAGTGAGAGAGTTCCTTGCAGCCGAATGTCATGATGATATATTAGAGCAGTTCACCCTAATGTCTTTTTGGTCTACATGGACAACGAATCAATAGATGCCTCTTGCCTCCTCCGATAAATGGATTAAATTTGGAATGATTTTTCATCAGGGGAAGATTTAAAATAACGGGAGTTCCGTGAGATAATCTATGTCCTTCGTACCTTTAGTGCTTCCACATTTTTCATTTTGACACCAGGGGGACCTCACCTCGCCAATGCCGTATTCGGTACCAATTGTAAAGACATTTTCTGGAAAAAAAACTTAAAGAATTACCAAGATGTTACTCATCACATGGGTATTCATAACTTTTATTTTTATTTTTTTTTTAGAGATAAGACATATTTTTCTTTAGGGCCACAATATTAGGATTTTTTACCCAGGAGTTAGGAATTAAAAGTGAGAGAATTAGCCTCAGTCAAGGCTCTGAGTTGACATGGTCCTTTTTTGTCTATCCCGATCATGCTTTCAATTTCTGTCCAATATACATTCACATGTTGGACTGAAATATAATTTTATGTCAAACATACGTTACCAGTCATTTAATGCCTGATATATAATCTCAGTACCCGATTAATTCCATCCAGAAAGAATCCGCGTAGCTCCCACAATGTGCGTAACACACAGGTGTTAGCAAGTGAGCGAAGCCCATCATTTGATCTTATTTTATGCTTGAAAAGTGCAAATGTACATTTTTTGTTTTAAGTTAATTTTAACAAAGATTCTGCAATCTTAAACTTTTTCTTAAATATCCTGAGGCTAAGCATTACATAAAAGATACATGTTTAAGGAAAAGAGATAAATCCCAATCAACTAATTAGTTTTGTAATTAGAAACAAAAGAAAATATGTTATGTTTTCTCCAGAACAAAGACATGTTATTAATGGCAGTAGAATGTCTACATGTCCACCGTAAGTTACAAGAACTTTTATGTAATTACCTCTCTCTTCAATAACTCTGGAAAATTTTCTGGCACAAAACATAGAGGGTTTTTTCCCACATTGTTTTTCAATTTGTTTCAACAAAAGTTTCAAAACAACTTCTAGCTGTTACATCTTTTTTCTGTGTATGTTTCAATTGATTGATTGATTGGGGTTTAACGCCGTTTTTAACAATTTCTCAGTTATATCACGGCGGCCAGTTCACCTACTCATGCATTTCCTGGTTTTCTCACACCAGTACTCCACACAACAATCCTCCCAAGCAACTGGCTGCTTTACCACATAGACTTAGCCCATTGGTGGAAGACGAATGACGCATGTCGCATTGACTTTTGTCAATCGTCGGAAAGAAAGTTGGCCAAGCCGGGATTCAAACTCACAACCCCTGGATTGACAGCCCACGTCGCTACCGACTGAGCTACTGGGGCTCGGCGTGTATGTTTCAAAGAAGACACATTAGAATATCACAACAGGTAGATGATCAGATTAACCTTTCCCCAAATACAACAAATCTGTGGCAGAGGACTTGGAAAATATACTTACATTTAATATGTGAAAAATCACTGTAAATCATACGTAGTATAATAATTGAACAGAGTTGAAAACATTGTGCCAAAAGGAGAAATTGCTCACAATGAGCAATCAAAATCTTTTAACCCTTTCCCTCATATAGACGCTTTCTGATGCCTCTGCAGCAGATGGCTTTTTGAAAACATAGTGACAAAAGAAGAAATTGCTCAAAACAAGCAATTTCTCCTTTTTCCACAATAATTTCCACTTTAAGTCAAAGGTTATCCATTCAAATATGGAGATTTTCTATTTTTTGACAAAATATGTTCAAAGTCATCTGCTGCAGAATTGTTGTATGAGGGAAAGGGTTAAGGTTGGTTTTTGGGATAGGGGCGTTTCGCCACTATACCATACTCAAGCTGCTTTCGAAAAGTCGGATTAAGGCTGCAACCACAGTCCACATGTGTATACATACGCCAACATCGAGTTTTGATTGGTTATACTCTGCCTTTTCAACGATTTCATTGGTTCGACTGAATCACGAAAAATCCTCCGCTTGCATTAATTAATGAGACAAAATAGTTCCAACGCGTGAAACACACTCTGAACTATGATTGACCTCAATGTCAGTGGTGTTAGGTAACGTCGACCATGCTGTGACCCCATTAGTTTACAACAGTCGACTTATATAGATAGAGAAATGTGCAAATCACTGTAAATACAATTATTGAAAGGAGTTGAAACCATCGTGGCAAAAGTAGAAATTGCCTACGATAAGCAATTTCTCCTTTTGTCACAATGTTTTCGATTGTCGTCTGCTGCACATGCGTCTGTAAGCGGAAAATTGTTACATCCTCCCCATGGAAGCTGAACCCTTTCCGTGATACTATAACAGTTCGAATATTGAAAATATTGTTGAAAATGGAGTCCATCACAAATCTGATCTGTTTTTTTAGGTGTAAACTCATGTTTTCCTTTCTTCGGTTATTGTCTCAATAGATGTCCAATGTATCAATTTAAGACTTGGTGTATTGGGAACGCAGAGCTACAGATGTGCAGTTCAAAAAGAAACATAACTCTAGCATGCTTTCGATTGTCTTTTATTTATCAGCATGATTACAATATACACTGTGGATCTTTAGTGATTTCTGAACTGGAAATATTTTAATTAAGGGTCGCTGTTCGGTATTTTGTCAATCTTTTGTCCTTCCTGATTTATTTTGTTTATACAAGAAAAGGGTCAAACTTTGATAAATAAGGTATATGTTATTGGCAGGCAGTATGGGTTGCTTCACACATTTTTGGTTTGGTTTGTTTTAAAGGTATTTTTTTATTGTTTCAACAATGTTTGTGATAGTATCTATGCCATATATTTTCAACTTACATATGCCCCTATACCATTAGAGCTTTCAGCGCTTTGATTAAGTAGGACGTGGTTCACAGTAATTTGACCAGTCTAGCTGCAGTATTCCGAAAAAAGTTATAGTATGGCGATACTTAACGGTCAATGAATGTTTTATTAACTTGTTGTCACAATTTAACCTTTTGCCACATATGGACATAGTTTATTATGGCTCTGCAGCAGGCAACTTTTGAAAACATTGTGGCCAATGGAATTTTGTTCATGATGAGCAATTTCTCCATTAGCCATAATGTTTTCAATCCTAAACAATAATTATACTTTGATTTACAAACATTTTCCATATTTTTATGGGTATGTTTTTTAACTCGTCTGCTGCAGATTTGTTGTATGTGGGAAAGGGTTGATTATTTTCCTGTAAATAGAAAAGGTTTTTTTTGCCTTATGCAATTCTCCCACATGTTGGCGACCAAATTTATTTTGTTCAGTATTTGTGAAATTGGATGATTCCCTATGCGTAACAGGGAATAAGACTTTTAGTCGTTTAGTCCAGGGGTTTTAAATTCCATTTTGTAACATGTGACTTCAAAGCTCATTAGAGATGGCGTAATTTTACTTTGAAATGAGAGGGAGAAAATTGCTTACCATTTCTTGGTCCCTTAGCATACAGTATGTGCAGGTTGGTCTTGGACATTTCCCCCATTCCCTGTTCTACTACATTCAGACTCTTCCAAAGAAACAAATATATCATGCAAAATGTATACAAATAAGAGAATGTATTTATTAGAGAGATGACAAAATATTGAATGAAAAAGATGAAAATACTAAAATACTTTGATAGATTTATTCCTTTTTCGTGAAACTTTTAGATATATTCTCGATTTGTTAAAAGATTGTTCTTTCCCGTATACAGATTCCATTCTGATGCTTTAATACATTTAACTTCTTTTTAAACATTTTGGGAAAACGAGGAATTGCTTAAGCCGCATAAGACGACTTTGGAAACCTTTAGACGAAACTTATAATAGAAAATCTGAATGGCATCTGTCATTTTGATGAATCTACAGCAGATAATTCTGAAAACAATTTGTTAATATTAGTAGTTGCTTATGTTATTAGCAATTTCTCCTTTTGCCACAATGTTTTCAATTGTATTCAATTATTTTAACACTTACATTTATCGAGATCTTTCATCGTTTGATGTAGATTTGTTGTATGTGGAAAAAAGGTTTAAATATTTTCAGATGTAACAAATATATCTTGACTACCGGAGATGACTTCGAGAAAACCTTTTCACAGAACGTTAAAATTGCTAATTTATAATGCCTTATACCTTTTTGCCATAATGTTTTCAAGTAATATTTGGTAATTCAATAAATATACCTTCATTCATAGAGGTTTTCCATAATTTTGCCTAGATGGTTTCAAATTGGTCACCTGCAGATTGTTTGAATATATGTAGGAAAGGAAGGGTCTTCAAAGCTTTTTTTCCCACAAAGTTTTCATATGTGTTTGTTGAAAGCAGATTTCAGACTCAAGATGTGGGTTTATGTGGTAAACGTTTATATGTTCAGATGCACAGAGATCAATTTAGATTTACAAATTGCGCGTTAAGGATTAACAACACTGTTAAGGTTTCCCGATGTCGGAACTGGTGCGAAGGTTAAAGTGTGTGAATTGGTCTTCAACATGGTGGAAATTGAATTCAACTGTCACCATGGCTTGTCACTGGTTTAAGTGGTTTGGCTCATTGAATCAAGTGCAGGAATCACTTCCAGTCCTGCTTCTGCCATGGTGCACATGTTGCAAATGTGTTTAATATATTAAATGTGTCTAATTGATTGATAGGGTGATTTAGGTTTTAGACATGTTTGTCCAAATAACATAACTGAGCATAGTAAAATCTGAAGTAAATTCTAAAGATAGTTCCTGAACCAGTACCAGACCAGTGTTGTCTAAGTGCTGGATGCAGTTTTACTTGACTTGTTGCATTTTTAACCTTTACCCTGATACAGACCGCTTTAAATGCCTTACACTGTGACAGAAAACTTTTCAAAACATTGTGGTATATATGAAGAAATTTCTCAAAGAAAAAAGGAATATATCTTTTCCCACAATGTTTTCAACTATGTTACATTATTTCAAAACAGACCAATCTAAACCTTTCATTACAGGTAAAGGTTAATTGGCTTGCTGCTTTCTTTAGCTTACTAAACCTGAATTTAATCATAGGGAATGCACAAATTATTACTGGTTTGGTTTTGTCTTGGACTTTTTGTTTCTTTGTTTGATAGAAATTATTGTTTAAAAACAGAAAGTATATCAATATACGTAATTTCTAATAGGTTTAATTGACTTTTGGTCAACTGGAAACTGTGTTACTTTATATATTAACCCTTTCCCTCATACGACAATTCTGCAGCAGACGTCTTTGTACATATTTTGTCAAAAAATAGAAAATCTCTATAATATGAATGGTGCAGAGGTGTCAGAAAGCACCTATATGAGGGAAAGGGTTAACCCTTTCCCACATACAGAAGCTTTCTGATGCCTCTGATTATTTAGCAGACGACAATTGAAAACCTTGTGACGAAAGGAGAAATTGCTCAAAACAAGCAATTTCTCTGTTTGCCACAATAGTTTATTATAATTATGAAACCATCCTTTATAGAAAATTTCTATATTTTAACCAACGCGATTTCAAAGTTACAAGTCTGCTGCAGTATTGCTGTATGTGGGAAAGGGTTAAGACAATTAGGTTTGTGTACACTCAGGCCCTGATGTTTTGTGTAATGCATTATAAATTCAGGATCTTTGGTTATGAAGATTAATCTAAAGAAAAACCCACATCCTTCCTGCAAAGTATTTTTACCGACCAATGTGTGATTACATTTTAGCAGGACAATTATGTTTTCGTTAATTGAAATTCTCTGGCTTTGCAGTAAATGACAGAAATATTTCATCTGTGAATTTTTCTCCAAGAATCATATAAAAACTGTCATTGCCATGCTTACAAGAAGAGATCTGCCATTAAGGACACTAGCTTATTCAACCCTTTATGCTATCCTATTTTAAAGCGCTTCATGCAAGATGGTTGTAACAATTAAAATATGCAGTATTTGCAAATAAGTGAAACTTAGCTTTGTTAGACCAATAGCTTATCCGATCCTTATTGAATGACTTAGCCATTTAATTGGTATGATATTTAGTCATCTGCTTTGAAAATTTCTGAAGATGTTACTGTAAGATCCACAAAAAATGAACAATAGGAAATGGAAAAATTGCTCTCTTTGACATCAAACACCATCTAATTTTTTCGTGACATTCCCAAATAAAAACAACAGAGGACATTGACCAACCTAAATTTCCTTATGCAAGTGATTGTTCCAACCTTAACCCTTTCCCACATACAAACTTCTGCAACCGACGACTTTGAAAACATACCCCCAACAATTTTGAAAATATCTGTTTAGGGAAGTATAATGAGCAATTTCTCCTTTTGCCACAATGTTTTCAAAAGTCATTTGCTGATAATGCGTCGGAATGCGTCTGCAAGTGGGAAAGGGTTAATTAATAGCACTATCAGGGAAAGTGTGAAAGGGGCTTCACTATTATTGATGCTTGCAAGCATATCAGAAGAACCTATCAGATGTTAACAGTTTGGTTTAATCCCCCATTTAACCTTAATGGTGCAAATGGGCCACTCATAATGTTGTTACAGCATCAGTCTGTACCTTCTTACAGCCAGATCTTTATTTATAACTGTCTAAAACATTTGCTTCAAGTTGACTTATCCGTTTGATCCTACAGAAACTGTAATGACCTGCTCCAAAATTCAAGGAAGGGGTATTCCATTTGATCTATGTAGGAGTTATAGTTTTAATAGACTGTTGAATGAATACTGGGAATCCAGTGCATAAAACTTGATGCAGTTGTCACATCCATTTCTTACAAATCGGAAATCTGCTCTTGTTAACCCTTTACCGGATACAGATTAATTCAGATGCCTCTGCAGATGATATTTTTTGGAAAGATTGTAGGCAAAGTAAAATTGGCTCATATAAAACAATTTCTCCTTTTACGGCAATGTAAATGTCAACTGTGTCTGAAAACGAAAGATACAAATTTGAGATACAACATCTTTTTCATGACATTTATGTTAAAGCAGACACTTGATGCATTGGAAATGACTGTGAGTTTTCGCCTCTTCCCACAATAATTGTCTTCTAAAAATGCTTTCGTATATTTGAAATGGTAAAGTAAAAGCTAATGCTTTAAATGAGAGAGAATGGGGGGAAAGGTTCTATTTTGTGTACTTCCATTAAAGTATGAGTTCCTGGTTATACCATAAAAAAAGGATAATGCACCAGGATTAATTTATCGTCATCTTGCTACTTGCAATTTTAACATTTTCCCCAATAGGGACACTTATAATCTGACAGCTCTGCAACAGGCCACCCTTGAAAACATTGTAACAAAAGGGGAAATTGCTCAAAACAAGCAATATGTCCTTTTGCCAGAATGTTTTCAACTTTTTAGCTCACCAGGCCTGTGCAAGGTGAGCTATTTGGATCGCCTTTCGTCACTCGTTAACAATTCCTTTAGACAAGTTCTCCTCCTTAAACCACTGTACTTATTTTGACCAATCTAAGTAGGAATGATCCTTTGGTGATCCTCTTTTAAATATTTTCAAAGAAATGAATTCCATGATCAACTCTGGATGCCATGGTAACCAAATGCTTTTAAAAAAACACCTTTGAAAATCTTCTTATCTGAAACGGAAAGGCCTAGAGCTTCGATATTTGGTGTGTAGGATTGTCTATTGGTCCTCTAAGGGACTTCAGTGCTTATGCAACCGTTCAGTCTCACTAGATTGATCATTGTTTGGTGTTTTGCTCCACTTTCAACAATTTGGTATATCATGGCATTTCCTGGTTAAGTTACCAGTACTACTGGTCCGTTTTTCCTGACACCAGCCAGTCAGTCAAAATGCTATCCCCACAACCCTGAGTGCCAAGGAGGGCAGCTATTTCTACCACTTTTAAAGTCTCACTACAGCCTTCACTCAATTTCAGCATGCATATAAATAGAATAACTTATGACAACAAAACTTACAGTCAATGTCTGGTGGTTTTACACCTTCAAATTTCAGGGAGATGCAACAATACCTCTTTATGCACCATACAGTTCAATTGTAAAATGGCCATATGTCCTGGTTGCTGCCAGTAAAGTAATTCTAGTACTAAAGAATGTTTGATAGTTTCACAAAATGCGTTACTTGACAAACACTGTCTCTAAAATATTTCTGTAAAAACCTTGAAATGCAAATAAATCTTGTTGATTTAAACTAAAAGTGAAGTAAAATGACTTTTTTTTTTTTTTTAAAGTGTGCTGTCTGGAACTGTTCAAACAATATTGCAAACAAGATGTGCACTTCACTTTTTAAAAAAACTATTTCATGTTGAATAATGGTGTAAGGCAGGGTGACACTCTGGGATCAGTGTTATCTTTTTGTCTGTTGGCCCATCACACTTGGACTTTATTGGTTATTCTGACGCCTTAAGAAGCAGACGACTTTTAAAATCACAGTGGCAAAAGGAGAAATTGCTCATTATGCCACAATAGTTTCAACTTTCAACTACCAGTATATATATTCAATAAATATACTTCCTTTTATAGATATTTGCCACATTTTTGTTGGCATGTTTACAAAGTTTCCATATGTGGGATTTTGACTGCAGGAACAGATTTGGTAAAGCCTGTAGCCACAAGTACAGATCAAGGTCAGCCAGCATTGTCAGCTCAACTCAACATTTTGTACTTGATATTCCTACAATTAGCTTTGTCTCATCCAAGTTCAGAGCTGGACAAGTCCATTTTCCAAATTCAGCCTTGAAATGGTAAATGGCAGGTGACACATGATTATGTTCCTTCAGACTGTTGTCATGGTGTTGTTATTTTGGTGTGCAGTTTGGCATCACACTTTTGTTTCTGCTGTAAGATTATCAATGCATCAGTCATAATGTTATCCCAATAATGCAAAGCTTCAAGGAGGGAAGCCATTTCTACCATTTTTAAGGTCTTTCACATCTTGTTAGCCATTGAATAAAATTGTCTCAAGTAAAAAGCTACCGGTAAGTGCTGATTAGTAAAACTTCTCATGTTTTTTTTTTTACCAACCCCCGAGATCCTCATTACATCAAATTAATGATACTGTTGTTTTAATCCCTTCTTACATCATTCAAATATGCAGCACTGAACTTTGAAACGTCTTGGCCAAAATAAGCAAAATCTACAGATAAGGATTATTGAATAGAGTTGAAAAAAAAATGCAAAAGGAGAAATTGCTCATTATGAACTATATCTCCTTTGGCCACAATGCTTTCAAAAATGTATCCGCTGCAAATGTTTCAAACTGTGTTTACATATGGGAAAATGTTAAATAAATATTCTCTGCCAGAGGGAGCACTTCCTACAAAACAAAAGACAATCGACAATCACAGACACTTACACAGTGACGTCCACTGCTGAGCTTAATGTCCTCTGGCATTTAATATCAATATAAATAGACATCGTACACTTGGCTTAGTTTTTCAATCAGTTGCTTTGTTAGATGAATGGTTTTGAGATAGTCTCCTTCAAACAAACCATTTCTATCAAATGGAAAGGAGCGTATATTAGTTGTTCAAAGTTATTTGGCCATTTCTTAACATTCAACCCTATCTCATATACAGCAGACAACTTTGATCATTATGGCAAATCTCTATAAATGAAACTTCAAGTGTTAAATATAGTGAAGAACAATATGGCAAAAGAAGAAGAATTACTCATTATGTGCAATACAAGGAACATAACTCTAGCCTACTTATTTTTGAAGTTGTCACCCCTTTACCCGTTTTTTAATTCTGCCAATAATTTTGTTTCTGATTCACTTTAAAGTTGCAACACTTATACCTTGCTTGCTATCAAGAGAATGTAACAATACTAGGAACATAAATCTAGTGAGCTTAATTTTTTTAGTTATCACCCCTTTTGAGCTATTTTTTGGTGATTTATTGCATGAATACTTTTGGACAATTTTTGCGATTATCTGCATCAAGACACATTTACTGGTATCCAAAAAGCTGCTTGAGTCTGATTGTGACATTATTGCAATGAATATGCTTGTTTAACTTAATTCACTTAACTTAACCTCTAAGGTACATTGAGTGACTGAGGGCTAAGAAGTATAATGTCGTATGCACTGTCCTGCAGTGAGTTAGTTGTAGGAACAGCTGGGTAAATAATAATTGTAAATTTTTAGCAAATATAATAGAAGTAAAGAAAGGCTTAAAATAAGTTTGGTAGAGTAAGAGAGAGTAAGAGTACTCTTAACAATCAAATTTAAAATTTTATAATTTGAATTTTAACTGTTGTATTATAATTGTCAGTATATCGAAACATTTCCCAAGAAAAGATTGTAACATCTGAAAAATTGGAAGTGCTATTTTGACACAGTATTAAAAAACATTTTGGATGAAGGAGAAATTCCACGTTTAGAGCCTACCGTCAGCTACCTATGATCTTTATTTCTTATTTCCTTTCTTTTGTACCATAGAGTGAATAGAAAATTAGCCTGGCAATTATGATGGCTATAATGACTTCAGATTATGTAATAATAAACCACAGAATGTAGGGCGGAGTCATGTAGGACTTTTTTTGTTTTTGAAGACTGCTCACTTATTATGTTGTCCCTGTCAGTGTTTATCTGTTCAATGACTAAATGATACAGAATTCTTTTGCAAACTGTGAATAATTAACCCTTTCCCACATACAACAAATCTGCAGCAGACGATTTTGAAAACATCCGGGTAAAAATATGGAAAACCTCAATAAATTAATGTATAACTATTGAATAGAGTTGAAAACATGGGGTCAAAAGGAGAAATTGCTCGTTTTGAGCAATTTCTTCTTTTGATGCCATGTTTTCAAAAAGCTGTCTGCTGCAGAGGCGTTGGAAAGCGTCTATATCTGGGTGGGTTAACCTTCTGCTGGGCCTGTCCCATTTCAACAAGCTTAAAGCCTAAATGGCATATAGTATGTTAAGTATAGATAAACAATTGAAGACCCTTGTATAAATGACATATAGGTTATTTAACCCTTTCCCTCATATGTCACAATTCTGCAGCAGACGACTTTGAACATATTTTGTCAAAACATAGAAAATCTCTATAGTTGAAAGGATAACCTATGACTAAAAGTGGTAAACATTGTGACAAAAGGAGAAATTGCTCGTTTTGAGCAATTTCTTCTTTTGTCACTATGTTTTCAAAAAGCCGTCTGCTGCAGAGGCATCATAAAGCGTCTATATGAGGGAAAGGGTTAACCCTTTACCAAATACAACAAATCTGCAGCAGATGAATTTGAAAACACATGGGGAAACATAAACTGAAAGCATGATTATTGATCCGAGTCTCAAACATTGTTACAAAAGGAGAAATTGCAACAATGTTTTCTGAAGTTTGATCAGCTGCTGATGCATCAACCTGAGAGAGAGGGAATTCCAGGGAGGTCTTTTACTGTGGATGGGCTAAATTGTCTAAAGTCGTCTGCTAACTCAGAATCTTACCCCATTTACACTTGTACGAGTCGGCTGCTTTGAATACATCAGAGAAAAGAGAATGCGATATCGTGAATATTGCTGGTATGGTTTGGATACAAAGTGTGACAACATTGCGTGAAAAGGGAGAAATTTTATTGATTTCCACAAATTTCCCCTTAAAAGTTTTCCCACAATGTTTCCAAAAGTTGTCTGCTGCTTAGGCGTCAAATGTTATCTGTATCAGGGAGAGGGTTAATCAATTATGAAGATGTTTAAGTATCAAATAATACCTCATTGATGTTACCAGCTTCCATTATTCACACTCATAAAATGCATGTGATAAAAGATATTAAACTCATCTAGCTAAACACGGATTTAATTAGGCCATACATAAACAGTAGCCGTGAGGAGTCTAGATTTGTGTTCTGACCTTTCTCACAGTGGGACTGCAATAAAACATGGAATGCATTCTCTAGGGTATTTTTAGGCTTTTCCCCTGACTGTGCCGATATGAGTTACCATTACCTGCATGTGGAGCAGATGACTAATGAAAACGTTGTGGCAAAAGCAAAATTTGTTCATAATCTGCAATTTCTCCTTCTGTCACAATGTTTTCAACTATATTCAATTATTATACTTTTAAGATTGTTTAACCCTTTCCCTAGGAATCCGCTGTGATCGAGCGGTTAGCATCGGGGATTTCGAAACCGGGTGTCCCGGGTTCGATCCCCAGTCGCGGCACCTCAGTCATGGTGGAGTGCCCTTGGGCAAGGCACATCTTCTAGCCTAGATATAACTGAAATAATGTTGAAAGCGGCGTAAAACCCCAATAAATAAATAAATAACCCTTTCCCTATTACAGATGTATCCTAAATACTACAGCAGACTCTAACTTAAATAAACATTGTGGAGCAATTTTTCCATTTCCTTCAAACTTCTACTTTCAAAATGATATATTATGGACAGGTGTCTGCATCAAGGGAAGGTTAAAGAGCCTTTCTTCTCCATGATAAAGATCAAATCCCAAAGCCACACACATATTTTAAGTTTTGATGTATTCACATGATAGTCCATGTGACAGATTAGGGGATATTTATAAATACACTTTTTAGATTTTACTAATAAAAACAGTATAATTATGGTAATTAGTTGGAACTTGTGATATATATATTCAATGAAAAAAAAAATATTCGAGTGAAAAAACTTGGAACTTTCTTTACTGTTATTAATTATTGAAAATATTGTGACAATATAAGCTATTCTTTCTACAAGATGTTAAGAAGTTGAAGTTGCAAGAAGCAAAAATAGGAAGAGAAAATATGGGGTTTTACAATGGAAAGATGTGATCCTTTTCTTCCCTAGAAATATGTTGTTTATGTGATCGAATACTCAGGTTACATCTTCAGTTTTGTTGTGACTTTGTCAGTCAGCTCATATTCTTGTGAATGGATCCTGATTGAAATTGAAGTAATACAAGAGCCGTGATTGTAAAGTACTCGATTTTCCATTATAAATGAGACATTGATCTTCATGCGCATTGTGTAAGACTGTGTTTGTGGTGCACCCAGGTACCATTCCTGGTCATGTAGTTATGTAACAGCATGCAACGTCATGCTGTAGATAACTCAGCAATTAGCCACCAGGGGGCCAGAGGTGAGATAAAGCGAGAAATCCAAAGAAAATGGCAACATTTCAAGTATTATGGCAAATGTATGCAACGCTTTACATTAACAGATCCCGTCCATTCTGAGAAAGTCAAGAAGGGTTGGAGTTTTCTAACTTGATCCAAACATTGGTATTTTATCAGTAGAACTACTACTTGAGTTTCCATATTATGTGATTATTGTCAGTTGACGATGCCCTGTATCGCTTAAATTTAATTCATTTTGAAGCATGTAAACTTAGATTTATAAATATAAGTAGGGATGAATAACTGGATGTTTTTAACTGCCAGTATAATTTGTAGTTTTCAACAAGCTTGTAAACAAACCATGATTGTACTCTCTTGATTCTCCCATGAGACAATTCAAATAAGTACTAACAATGTTTCCTTTACTGAGAACTTTTAGCATGTGAAAAACAATCTTAGGTAGGTTTTGTACAGACAGAGGGATAAGAAGATTGACAAAACAATTTTCCCAACACATCATATTATACCAGGACACTGTAGGGAGAGGTGACTGGCTATTTTTATCCAAGCCAATTATTGTGCAAAACCGAGAAAACATAGAAAGTTGTTGCTACTAATCAAAGTGGGCACTTTACTGGCATCTTGGGAGACGTTTAGATGTCATCATTTTTCTCCTGCAGTTCTTCTGTAACAACTTATAATTTCCATTGCATGTTATGAAAGTCAATCTATACAATTGGACAAACTTTCTTGATTTATGATGCCTCCACTAATCCCTTGTTTTGATCTGTATGTTTAAGAATGCAGTCCTTTAGTAAATATATTGTGCCTTATTAACAAGTCAAGGTCTGCAAATTATAGACAGATTTTAAAGTGAAAGTATAAGTAACTCCGGTAACTTATTAGACTGGTCTTTTAAGTATAGCTATTGCACCATATAGACTGTTGCTATAATAAAGCTATTGCAACATTAAACATTAAACTGTTCATCTAACTTTATTATTGTAACTTATATACTGGTCTTATAGTAAAACTATTGCAACTTACAGACTGGTCTTAATGTAAAATGGTTGTAAAACAATCGGGTCTTTAAGTAAAACTATTTTAACTTATAGACTGTAGTTTGTAAGCTGGTCTTATAGTGAATTTTAGTATAGTATCTTACAGACTGGTCTTATAGTAAAATTGCTGTGACTTATAGATTGGTTTTGTTACAAATAAGTATAGCTACTACTAACTTATCAAATGATCTTATATGAAGCATATTGGAAGTTATAGATCAATAGTATAACTTTTAAAATATGTAAACTCATGCAGGTCTGTGATGTTATGCAACTTTGGTTCACTTTGTGTAAGGAATTATGATGTCAACTCAAATTCTGATGCTGTCCCTTAATTTGTAAAGTGTACCTTCAGACGGTCTGTAATAATGTCCTGAGTTAAGAACGATGTTGGACATTCTGAAAGAAAAGCCAGGTTGTAATTTAAGAACTGCTCTAGAAATGATATTAGTGCCAAATTTTACTCAGTTCCCGTTACATAAGTGTAAGTGCAGCTTTCCCATGAAATATCGTTGATTTGACCTTGATCAAATTGGTAACTTTCTTACTAAGTTAACCAAGTTTAATCCTGCATGGCGGGTAATATGTGTTTGTAAGCGGGATTGCTTTCCATATTGTGGAGAGCCTACTGTCTGAGATCTTTTCTTAATTAAATGCTGTAATTTTCATATAAACTGAGCATTTTTATTACCAACGATAAACAGGCTCTTTACAGTGATAACTGGGCTGCAAGTGATGCCTTAGCCCTGTTAATGGCAACCCTTGGACTCTCCAATGCTGTTTAAAATGTATGGTATTTTCCCTTACCTGCCACTGAAATCATGCAACATGTCATGGTAGAATACATATTAGGGCTGGCTTAGTTATTTTTAAACAGTTTTGACATATTTAAGCAATATCTGTCGAAAGATACCATAATAACCGAGATAGACATACGGACATAGCACAACTAAGGGTGGAGACATTAGGCCCATCATAGCCCTATACACATAGTTTTTTCTCTCTCTTGTCTGGATTGCATAACTGCGGGAGAGTGAAATATAAGGAAGATTGGATCAGATAGGAAGATATTTTCTCAGAACACCATAGTCTCCTTGAGCAGTTGATAAGCCCTCATGGTTGGGGAGAATACTGCGGCCAAATTCCTGATTTGTTTGTCATGCAAAGAAGCATTGTCAGTACATTTATGACATTGTATTGCTCACTTTGTTATTTTCACATTTTCAATCGTTAATAACCATCTACCTTATGCATTTTGACTGCTTTAGATTGTAAAATATTTGATTGGGAAATGTGACTTCTAGATAAACGTAATTATAATTTTGATTTAGAGTTGGAAACAGTATCAGAAAACAATATATTTTGTTTCCATAAATTGCAAAATAATAAAAAAAAAAAGAGATAAAAAGTATCCACTGTTTATAGCCCGGGTCAATTGTCATACTAAAAAGACTTTAAGAATATCAGTAACTGGTTTGCCTGACCTTGGCCTTCAGGATTGTGGGGATAGATATACGACTGATACGATGGTGTCAGGGTAAACCTACCACTGGCTCTCAACATATTACATCATGCTTTAAATGGGTTAATCTTTTTCAACATACACAAAATCTACAGCTACGAATTAAAGAAATCAACAAAACATTTAAAAAGTCTCTATAAATGAAAGTGTAATTATTGAATAGAGTGGCAAACATTGTTGCAAAAGGAGAAATTGCTCATTCTTCTTTTGTCACGATGTTTGTTTCAAACAACATAAACATGTATCTGGAAGTGGGAAAGGGTTAAGGAAAATGTAAGAAGTCAAGTCAAGGGAAATCTTTATTTGGAACCATTCCTCTGGATGCATGTAGAACACATTTGTCAAAACGTAAATCATCTCAAGCAAGTAAGCCTCCTTTGCCTTGAAGCATTTTTTAAACACATTTAAATCTACAAAATACATTTCTTCATCTTTCACTATTAAGCTTAATTCCTTTCTGACAGTCTCATTTTATCCTAGTTCGTGCAGGTCCCAGAGGACAACACTTCCAATATATGTGACAAAACAAACAAAATAACCAGTCAAGATCATGGAAACTGTGTGACAAAACAAACTGATAACCAGTCATGAACTGTCCCCATGGTTACATCAAGAGACACCATTAATTCATGATAGGTATCACTGTGTCCAGAGGGGGTTGGCTGACTGTTTACTAATCATAATTGTGGTCATAATTGGCAATGGTATCTAAAAAATGGCATTCTGTATCGAAAATATTTCCATACACACATGGACAAAAATACATAGAAAACAATCATATGAATTAAAGCACTTACAATCTTTTCTCATAATCAGACGCATCTCCAACAAATGGCATTTGAAAACATTGTGGCAAATAAGCAATTTCTCTCTTTGCCACACTGTTTTCAACCATTTTCAATAATCATACTTTCATTTTAAGGAATGTTTCCGGATTATTGCTTCAAAGTTTTCTGCTGCACATTTGTTGTATGAGGGAAAAGGACAATTTATAGCAATGTATTTGTGCAAAAGTACTTAAAAGTCATTATTATATGAATAAACTGTTTTCTAAATATAACGAATGAATTAAACAGTTTTCTCTCTGTCTTGGATGCACAATAAAAAAAATTCCTTAATGTGATGCATAAAAAAAAAAAATCTGGATTGCAGAAGACAGTTTTTCATGGCTAACTGGAGTACTACTTTACATTTTGAGTATCGTAGGCAATATATAGTGATCAACTTTAAAAGAGTTTGATAAAAAAATATTCATAAGTATGATACATAATGTGTTGTGTCCTTTTGTGTAGCCTGCTTTTATAAGGTGCTTATAAGGATCCGCCGCCGCAGATCTCTTCTCTGTCATACTTTAACTTAGTGACATATTGTTATTTTTTTATGGTTTTTTTTTTCTCACACATAGTGGGCCTTACCCCTTTCCCACATACAACAATTCTGCAGCAGACGACATTTGAAACATTGAGAAAAAAATATGGAAAATCTCTTTAAATGAATATGTAAATATTGAAAACAGTTGAAAACATTGTGGCTACAGGGGAAATCGCTCGTTTTGAGCAATTTCTCCGTTTGTTTGTCATGCTGTTTTCAAAAAACATCTGCTGCAGAGGCATCACAATGCGTCTACAGTTGGGAAAGGGTTAAATATTTCTCATCTGTTGGTCTGTCAGTCCATCAAAGATGTTTGTATTGTGCATATCTCCAAAAGTGTTTCAGCGACAATCATATAGCTTAACGGGGAAGAACCCTTTCTAACATACAGACACAGTTTGTTGACATATATATCTGTAGCAGACAACTTTTGAAACATTTTGGCAAAAAAAAAAAATGCTCAAAATAAGCAATTTCTACTTTTGCCATAATAATTTCAACTGTATTCAACAATTATACTTTGATTTAAAGAGGTTTTCAAAGTGGCTGCATGCTGCATACTTGCTGAATGTTGGGAAGGGTTAAACCACTTTTGAGGATGTTCGAGTATCATGAACACATTTAAAACAGTTTTTAGCTCACCTGTGCACAAAGTCAAAATCTTCTTGTCTGAGACAGAAAGGCTTCCAGCTAAAATATTTGGTGTGTAGTATTGTCAAGTGGTCCTCTACCAAGATTGTTCAAATGGTTTTGTGTTTTTCCTATCAAGTTCTTTTTTTTTTTTAGAAAGGTCTCATTTTATCACATTGTTTTGTAAAGACCACTGCATGTGGGAAAGGTTAATTGGAGGATTCATTACCAATACTTGTTACTTCTTTGGGTGCTGACTTGAGATTTTGGGTCCCACATACACACACTTTCTGATGCCTCTGCAGCAGACAACTTTTGAAAACAATTAAAGCAATTTCTCCTTTTGCAACAATGTTTTCATCTCTTTTCAATAATTATTCTTTCATTTATAGAGATTTTCCAAATGTTTGCCTGAATTATTTCAAAGTCGTCTGCTGCAGATTTGTTATATGTGGGAAAGGGGGGTTAATAAGACACATGATTTCAAGTTATATTGGCACAAAACTAGTGGTTACTTTAAGTCTCCCAGTTTCTTGTCATAAGTTGCACTTAGGTACATTTAACTTGTGCACAGACAATGAAGACTGATGAGACTATGTGAATGCATAGGCTTTATCGTCTGAGTCTTCACTTTATGAAGATGCATTCAGACCTCAAATCACTAAGACACGGCTCATTTATATATATGCAAAGGATGGAAATGATTTGATGAATATTTACTCGCCTTTTTTTTATCACCAATCGCATGTCCTTTGTGATTAATAATCTTTGGCTGAAATGTCTTAAATATGAGAGATGGGAATATAAGAAAAGACCCATTGCACGATAATAACAAATGGCGATAATTTTCTCAGAGAACTGGAAAGGAAGACAACTTGCATGCAACAGGAAATGAAAAGAATATCTCAAATATAGGCAACAAGAGTATATCAAGTATCCCCCCACAATTAACCCTTTCCCACATACAAAATGATCTGCAGCAGACGATTTAAAAAACATACCCACAAATATATGGGAAATCTTTGATGAAAGTATGATTATTGAATGGAGTTGAAAGCATTGTGGCAAATGCAGAATTGCTAATTTTGAGCTATTTCTCCATTTGCCACAATGTTTTCAAAACGTGTCTGCTGCAGAGGTGTCTGTATGTGGATATAGGTTAGCCCATTTCCCTGATGAAGATGGCTTTTGACACCTCTTTTTGGAAATTTTATGAGGAATTATTTTTTAACCCTTTCTCTCATACGACAATTCTGCAGCAGACGACTTTGAACATATTTTGTCAAAAAATAGAAAATCTCTAAAATTGAATGGATAACCTATGACTAAAAGTGGAAAACATTGTGGCAAATGGAGAAATTGCTTGTTTTGAGCAATTTCTTCTTTTGTCACTATGTTTTCAAAAAGCCATCTGCTGCAGAGGCGTCAGAAAGCGTCTATATGAGGGAAAGGGTTAAAGTTATATAAAAGACAGCAAATTGTAACCCTTTCCCTAATGCAGAAGACACTTCATGCCTTCAAAGATCTGGAAGCATAAAACATCAGTGAAAAAAGGAGATTTTGCTAAGAATGCGCAATCAAGACAGATTGAATAAATAAATGAATTAACTTCTATTTACTTTTCAGTTATTTTTAAAAAATATCAGGGGTTTAAGTTAGGTTAGATTGGAGTGATAATATTAATCCTTTCTCATATGCAGATGCATTCTGACATATTTACAGGAGACAGCTTTTGAAAGTACTTCAAGCAAAAGACTTTTGCTACATTTTCAATTTTGATTCAAATATGCTTTTATATAAAGAGACGTAACTTTCCATACCTTATAATGCATGGATAAGTTTTTTCTTTTTCTATAAGATGTCTGTTGCAGATTTGTTGTATGTGGGAAAATTATTCCTTTAAACCTGCACTTTGACGCAATAGCAGCAGACGAATTTTGAAATTACTCCTGATGAGCAATTTCTCCTTTGGCCACAATGTTTTCAATTTTATTTATCAATTAAGCCATCTTTTATGGAGAATTTTCAGGTTTTGTCACTATGTTTTCAAAGTCGTCTGCTGCAGATTTGTTGTATGTAGGGAAGGGTTTAAGAAGATGAGGAACACATTTATATGTTTTCTTCTCTCTCAGCATTTATAAGCATTTCTTGGAAAGTCCTTAGAACATCAAAGAGCTGTTAAACTACTTGATTGTAAAAGACTGCAGTGACCACCCTTTTTGTTAAGTGTTTTGATTATCCTAACAATATTATCCCTTTGCCTCATTCAGACGCTTTCTGACACCTATGCAGCAGACGGCCTTCAATTGAAAACATGGCAACAAAAGAAGAAATTGCTTGTTTTTCTCCTTTTGTCACCATGTTTTCAACTCTTATGCAATTATTTTTCTTTCAGTTATAAAAGGGATCTTCTGCGCTTTCAAAGTCGTCTGCTGAAGATTTGTTGTATGTGGGAAAGGGTTATTGCATAGGAACTTGGTAATGTAAACCTTTCCAGGTTTATATAATGTATCCCTTTCCCTCATACAGACGACATTGGACACCTCTGAAGCAGACGGCTTCTGAAGACATAATATATTACAACAGGAGAAAGTGCTCATAATTGACAATTGCTTCTTTTGTCACAATGTTTTCAACTCTACTTCATAATTATACTAATCATACTTTCATCTATAGAGATTTACCATATTTTAGCGAAGATGTTTTCAAAGTCGTCTGATTCAGATTTATTGTTTATGAGCAATTTCTCCTTTCGCAACAATGTTTTCAAAAGTTGTCTGCTGCATATGCATCATAAGCAACTGCTTGTTTGAAAGGTTTAATGGCTTTTTGTACATTAACCCTTTCCCTCATAAGACAATTCTGCAGCAGACGACTTTGAACATATTTTGTCAAAAAATAGAAAATCTCTATAATTGAATGGATGATCCTATGACTAAAAGTGGAAAACATTGTGGCAAAAGGAGAAATTGCTCGTTTTGAGCAATTTCTTCTTTTGTCACTATGTTTTCAAAAAGCCATCTGCTGCAGAGGCATCAGAAAGCGTCTATATGAGGGAAAGGGTTAACTTAATAGAAGATGAGCCACTGCAACAGCCCCATAAGAACCTGCACAAAATTATTTCTAAGAAAAAGCAAGAGGTGTTGCACTTCTGAGTTGCTGCTCCTACAGATGAATTTGATATTAATATATTGGAAACTCTTTACAAACAACCTCTCAATATCTGAAATATGGAACCTATTAGGCAATTGAAATCTGCTGTCAAGAAACAATATGGCCTTGATTTTCTTTGCAAAAGTTATGCAAAACACTCTGAAAATTCTTGTTATATTCGAATGGCCGTCTGCAGTACGGCATTGTGTATATCTTATCTCATGTACCCACTATAATTGCAGAAAGCAATTAACCCTTTTCCTGATACAAATCTCTTTTAATTTTGGCGCGTCTGCAGCAGATGACTTTTGAAAACATTGTGGTGGCATATTATAAGCAATTTCTCCTTTTGCAACAAATTGTTTTCATTTCCAAGGTACTATTATTTATAGACATTAATCCATATTATTGCTAATAGTTTTCCAAGAAGTCTGCTGCAGATTTGCTGTATGTGGGAAAGGCTTAATTAATAATAAAGGTTTAAATTGATATAGCTGATACAGCAAAAGCTGTTACTAATGTCTATGGAAAAGAATTACATTTCATTTTATAAGGACATTGAATATATTTAACCCTAAATTCCTTAGTAGATACGGATGGCGTTTGACAACTTTTAGAAACATTGTTGTAATACACTCTTTTGCTAATGTTTTCTACTCGTTATAAGAATTATAGTTTTGTTATATTTGCTATATGTTTTGATAGTCCATAAACCATAACTTGCTATATGTCACAATTTATCTCTCATATGCTTAAAGTAAAAGGAGTATCTTGAAAAATGATATTACATATATGGTTTAAAAGTCAGCTCAATGAAGGTAAAGGTACATGCTAATTCCAACAGAAAAGTTCCATCCATTTATTGATGGAAAAAAACTTTATTCCACTTTTAATCTGATCTTTGAACTTCGTAATTTGTGTTCTCGAGAAGAATTTATCAGAGATTATTGTTAATTTCTTCCATGTTTGTCTGATTATGCAATCTTGAGCGAGCATATTGTTTAAGGGCACATTTTAATTGACGTTTTCGGGATGATAAATTCACCATGAAATGTTTCGAACTAGCATATATGGAAGTTGGGTTTGAATTATATTGAGGATTGCATGCCAGCTTCTGGAAATAAAAGGTAGTCAGCCAAAAAAATAATTGAAACTTATTGTTTTCCTGGCGTTCTTTGATTGGACAGATAGATGAATCATTTTGCGTGTTTGATGCTACATTTAGCCTCCAAACGCATTCTGCTGTCACACAGGAACCCCTGTATATGTCCAAATTTTAAGTTTAATTATTTTGGTGGCCAATTAAACACATTTTATTGTGAAATTTTCTAACCTCTCCTCAGAAATGGTGGGAAATTAACCTTACACTATACGATTAACCCTTTATGTCACCATTCTTGATTTAACCTATACAGACGACAGTTGATGCCTAATTGCAGCAGACAAGCAATTTCCTCTTTTTCCATTTCATTTTACAATATTTTCCTCAAATATTTGAGAAGCAGAGAACTCTTTAAAAAGTAATATCAAGTAATAATGGTTAATCTCCGGGACAATCAGTGACCTTTCTTGAACAAGAGCCACTGTTTATAATGGGCAATGACTTCTGTAATCTACAATGTTTTCAACTCCACCATAACTTGTATCTGTTGTGTTCCTTTCCTTCATGTGTTGAAATTTACTTATTACCTTAGACACAAGCTGTTACATAAAACTGTTCAGTTGTAAATAAAACGGGTCTGAAGAAATAATATCAGACTTTTTTTTGACTCGTAGTTAGAAATATACAAAGTATTTGACGCATACGACTTTAAAATTACATGTAGGGAAATGTTGAAAATCTCTGATTGTACAATTTTATAAAAGTTTTCTCATTGTGGCAAGAGGATAAATTTCTCATCATGAGCTATTTTTCTTTTTGCCACAATGTTTTCATCAGTTGTTTGCTGCAGTCTGTGTCAAAATGAGAATATTTAGTTTTTATTGGCATTTTCTTCTTTTCCAAAGACGTTTTAAAATTTGCTGCAGTTGTGTTTAAAGTCATCCATAGCAGGAAAATACTGGTATTTCGGATGCTGTAAATATGGGACACTATTTTAAATGAACATTTAGAATTGCCATCAAAATTGGCACACATACTGAGCTGTGTGAATTACGAATGTACATCAAATAAATCTGGAAGGATTTAATTCAACTAAGATTTACAAGTATAAAGATTTAATGATAAAAAGAAATTAATTTGTTGTTAAGTCAAAAGAAATTGCTCCACTTTTTCAAACCTACTGTTGTAAAGATACAGAACAAAATAGTTTTAAGAATCTGAGTAAAGGAGTACAATTTAATGAAATTTTTAACCTTAAGCTAACTTTCGTATTTTATCTATTGTCTTTTGCTTTTATAAGCCAAATTACAGGCTTTTTAACCCTTTTCCATATACAACAAATCTGCAGCAGATGACTTTGAAAACATGATGACACAAACCAGAAAAATCTCCATAAAAGATAGCTTATAATTGTTAAATAAAGTTGAAAACATTGTGGCCAAAGGGGAAATTGCTTATCATGAGCAATTTCCCGCTTTGGCCACAATTTTTTCAAAAGTCGTCTGCTGCTATTGCGTCAAAATGTGTCTGCAAATGGGAAAGAGTTAATGCCTCTGCCCATATCCTTCGACCATACACATACAGCGGCTCCAAATAACTTTGCTGAACAATTAATCAATGTATATTGAAAACATATACTAATTGCAGTATAATTTATTGAGTTGGTTTATTTATGGCACTTTCAGCTATATTTCAGTCCTTAGTCTCCGCAGTCAGTTCCACTCAATGTAACTTCTTGATTTATCCGACACACACTCCACTTTCAATTTCAAATTAAAAAAAATAAAATGCACTTAGTCTTTACTTTGTTTACCGGTAGTATAAATAATATTTAATAGTAAGATACAAAAAAAGCAGTAACAATCATTGAATTTCTGAGTATTTTCAAACGATGGAGAGTGAGACAATTAAGTTTATACAAGATCAAATATTTGAACCTCAAACACATGAATTTTCAACCCTTACTTTAGGGTTTTCTAAAATCATTTCTTCTTTTCCATTTTTGTTTTTTCAAACCTGTATCAGACTTAATAACTCTTATTTTCCAGATGCTACTTTTCATCTGCAGATGTTTTCAAAGCAGATGAGCAAAATATTAAAGCCCCTTACCACATACAGCAAATCTGCAGCAGATGACTGAAAATATCTAGGCAATAATAATAATAAAAATCTCAATAAATGAAAGGATACTTTTTTTGTAGAGTTGAAAGCATTGTAGCAAAAGGGGAAATTGATCATCATGAGCAATTTCTCCTTTAGCCACAATGTCTTCCAAAGTTGTCTGCTGCAGAGTGTCAGAAAGCATCTGTATGAGGGAAAGGGTTGAATAAGGTTGAAATATTTGGTAGCGTCCAAAAGGAGTATATGAGATTACAGGGTTAAAGAGAACGGTTTGAGGGTACCTCTATTTTACCAGAACCTCACAACTTTTCAGCCATAATTGATTCTCTTAAGAATGCAAGATCTAATTTTGCTCGAAGCTACAAACTTTATTTCCTTTAATAGAGACCGAAATTGTTGCTTTGCCTCGGTTTAGAATTTAAGTCACTGATCGGCCATTGAAGTTTAGATTGCATAGATATGTTCCATTCCTGGCACGGCCATGTAAGATGTCATAGGAGTGACAAGATAGAAAACTAAATGAAATTTTGTCTCCCGGTAAAAAGATCTTCTACTTCTATGCATCTGTAATTATACAATTTAAATGAACTTTGAAACATAGGCCTATCTTTTATGCTTCCAGAAGGATGAGCTTAGCGTATTTTCTGTTTCGGCCGTCTTTTTAGTCCATCAATGTTATATACCTCTTTCTCCGGATCAATGGAGTAGTTTGTGAACACTATGGAAGCAAACTTTTTCCCTTATACAATATCTGATGACTTTTGCAGCAGATAGCTTTTGAAAGCATTGTGGAAAAGGTACAATTGTGCAATTTCTCCTTTTCCTCTGCTGAAATGTTTTTTCAACTCTACTCAATAATTTTACTTTCATTTATAGAGATTTTCCATAGATGTTTTTAAAGTCTTTTTCTGCAGATTTGTTGTATGTCAGAAAGTGTTAAAAGGGGTGCAGTGCCCAAGAACAGTTACTATTTAAGCTTTACCCCTTTCCCTCGTAGACTATTCTGCAGCAGACGACCGTGAACACATTTTGTCAAAAGATAGAAAATCTCTATAATTGAATGGATAACCTATGACTAAAAAGTGGAAAACATTGTGGCAAAAGGAGAAATTGCTCATTTTGAGCAATTTCTTCTTTTGTCAAGCTGTCTGCTTCTGAGGCGTCAGAAAGCGTCTATATGAGGTTTCGAAAGGGTTAAGTTATCCCCCTTGTTGTTTTCACAATTCTAAAATGTCTTGCGAGGAATAACTCATAAACTGAAGTTGGATTCTTTAGCATTGTACCACATGCAGATACATCTGTGGCAGGAGACGTTTGAAAACATTGTGGCAGAAGGAAAAATTGCTCATAAGAAGCAATTTTCCATGTTTTTGATGAGAGGTTTTCAAAGTCGCATCTTTTGTTCTCTGTGATAAATTCTTAAACATGGCCACTTTACAATGATGAAGAGTAATTGAGCAGCCAGTGTAAGGTTTTAGCATCGATCCTCACAGTAATCTAGAGTTATGGGCCTTGATATGTAAATTACATAATGGAAATCAGTGCCCTATGGACACAAATATAGTTGTTTCAAATGTCAGGATTCTGTTTGATATGATGAATGTTTCTGATTACTTGTACAATCTAGTGTTTTCAGTGATCAATGACCTTATAATGCAATCATTTACTGTGTCATTTTGTTTTTCTCCCTTCAGTATTTATATACAGAAATATTTTGCAGCCAATCAAATGTCTCCGGGCCAGTCACCATGGCAACCCAGTTAGTTCTTCATTTGCTGTCCCCCATTGTTTAAATAATTAACCAAAATTACATCATTGGTTCTTGACTCAATGTCAGCTACCATTGGGACTTAATTCGATCCTTTCCATTGCCTCTGTACTACCTGCAATAGGTGACCACTTTCCAAGAAACAATTACAATATTTAATGCCTTTGAACAGAGGACAATATTGTGGAAAAGGAGCATCTTTTTTTTAAATAAAAATTATACTTTTCACAGTTTGAGATGTAACATTTTGTTCTCCTAATGTTTTCAATAATGCAGTTCACACTAAAATGTCATATCAGATACACAGTTATGGATCATTCGATGTTTAAGCATTTACCTCATATAGACGCTTTCTGACCCCTCTGCAACAGACGGCTCTTTGTTAGCATAGTGACAAAAGAAGAAAATTTCTCCTTTTGTCACCATGTTTTCAACTCTTTTTAATTATTGTACTTTCATTTAACCCTTTCCCTCATATAGACGCTTTCTGACGCCTCTGCAGCAGACGGGTTTTTGAAAACATAGTGACAAAAGAAGAAATTGCACAGAACGTGCAATTTCTCCTTTTGCCACAATGTTTTCCACTTTTTGTCATAGGTTATCCATTCAATTATGGAGATTTTCTATGTCTTGACAAAATACGTTCAAAGTCGTCTGCTGCAGATTTGTTGTAAATGGGAAAGAGTTAACCATTTACTTGATATAAGTTTTAAGAGCTGTCTTCAAAAAAACATCTTAGGGAAAAGTTGTCGTAATGAGATAAATTCGAATTTTGAAAAACTTCTCCTTTTGATAAATTTCTCCTTTTCCCATAATGCATTCAAAAGTCGTCCTTTACTGAGGGGTCATTTACATGTCATCTGTCTAAGAGATGGTTTATGTTTAGGAGTAAGTGCTATTTTGTCTGCTGGTTATTAGATTTTGTTTTTTAATGGCAGACATATTAGTAACATGTTATCCTCATGAAAGGATGTTATTGTGTTTTATCTTGGAAAGCTTACCTGTATGTTTAACCTTTTCCAACTTACAACAAATCTGCTTTTTAACATCTATAGGCACAAATATGGAAATTTTCTATAAATTAAACTATAATTATTAAATTGAGTTGAAAATAATGTGGCAAAAGGTGAGAATGCACGTTATGAGTAACTTCTGCTCACAGAATATTTTCAAAGGTAATCTGCAGCAAATGTGTTAAAATGCATCTGCAAGTGGGAAAGTATTAAAAGTTTGCAAACTTCTGCTAGTAAATGGACAACTTTTGAAACATTTTGAACTTCAAGTTTTAACCCTTTCCCACAATGCAGACATGTTTTAATGCATTCGCAGCAAACATTTCACAACACAGTTTGATAATTATATCTTTATTTATAGAGAGATTCCTTTTTTGGCGTAGACATTTGCAAAATCATCAGCTTCAGATTTGTTGTATGTTGAAATGTGTTAATCAAAGTACCTAATTTTGCCCATCAATATTAAAGCCTGACAGCCTGAATTCCAGTTGAGTGATCAACATCCTCATGAGACTTTTTTAACCCCCCCTCTTATCTAAATCTTTGTTGAAAGATATGGGTTAGGATTATAGGAGCTTACCTGTCTGTATAGTTTCTAATTATTTGGGTCAGTCTGACTGGTTTATAAGTCATTTCCTGGAACTGATTTGATGCCACCAGAAAAAGTGATCCAGTCTGCTTTATAATTATGATATTGAATTTGTTACCTGCAGGAGATGACTTTAGAAAAAGGGAGAATTGTTCAAAAAAATAAAAGTATTGCGCATGCAAGCTAAGGGTTAATTATTGTCTGTATTGAAAGCATTTAAGTGGTAAAAACTTTATATTAAGTCACATGATAGAAAGTATGAAACATAGTTAAAAATATTGCATGCAAAAGAGAACTTGTATGTTTCTACCTATTTATTATCCACTTTTCAAGCAATAATTCCAAATGGCTTCTACTGCAGGTGTCTCAAAGGTTGTTTGTTTCAGAGAATTAATTAATATTTGCATTGCTTCTTCACAAACTATAACTGTTTTTGAAGAGTAAAATCAATGTTTGAATGGATGAAACATGCTTTTGGTAGAGCCGCGTCAGCTCACTTAGTACCAATGAGGGCTGTTGAACCAGTAGTCATGAGTTTGAATCCCCACTACAGTGACCATTTTTTTTGTCTGGAACCTTTCCCACATACAAAAAACCTGCAGCACACAAATTTGATAAATATCGGGGCAAAGATATATCGAAAACCTCAATTATTGGAAGTATAATCATTGAATAAAGTTGAAACATTGTTGCTAAGGGAGAAATTGCTTGTTATGCTGGTCCATTGCTGCAAATGCGATGAAATGCATCTACAGGTGAGAAAGGCTGTGATATAAGTGAACACCTATTGCAGACTGCAACCCTCAATCAATTAATTGTGTCAATAAAGGGCTATTAAACTATGTTCTGTATTTAGGCATATGTCTAAAACTGAAAAACTGAAAGTTTTGTTCACCAATTCAGATATTTAACCCTTTCCCCATACGACAATTCTGAAGCAGACGACTTTGAACATATTTTGTCAAAAAATGGAAAATCTCTATAACTGAATGGATAACCTATGACTAAAAATGGAAAACATTGTTTCAAAAGGAGAAATTGCTCGTTTTGAGCAATTTCTTCTTTTGTCACTATGTTTTCAAAAAGCTGTCTGCTGCAGAGGTGTCAGAAAGCGTCTATATGAGGGAAAGGGATAAGGAATATTATGTTGCAATAGTGATACAGGTTTTTAAGTATTGTACTACGACAGGGGTGGACAATTGATATCTTGCAAGACTGAAGGTCAAGAGAGATGTAAAACTGTCCACAGCTCGAGAAGACAATACTAAAACCTGTATCGCAGCAGCAACATAGTTTTCCTTTTATTATGTACCATGTATATCTTTAAAGAAAGAATAAAGAAATAATATAATTTTCTCATAAAATATAATATATGATTGGCGTTTGAACCACGTCCAACTTCCACATTTTGAATGGCGTAAAAGCATATTTCAATGAAGTCACATCATATTTAAATGACGATCCATTACCATATTTTACCAAGAAAATACATGAATATTAATCTGTTGTGTTTAACTGCGCATATATGATCATCTGCATGGAAAATGTACAGGGGTGTTAAAATGACCCAGTAGCCGGTTAAATTACCTGCCTACTAAAGCACCTTTACCTGGCTACTTTAATAGAATTTCCTTTTACCCTACTGGTGGAGGACTCCCCAGACCCTGCCTACTTTTATTTATTATCCCTGTGCTACCCCAAAACAAAATTAAACCCCTTGGTATATATTATATATACAATATCGAGGGCTTGGCGTGAAACAGTTGTAACTAAAAACCTATTTTGAAAACCCTGGTTAGGGGGCAATTTTGACCCCTTTGTAAACAATGCAAATTTAGGTGCCATTACTCAGAATGAGCAATGGCACCTAAATTTGCATTGTTTACCAAGAAAAGTGAGTTAATGCTTATAAAGACTTTATGGTGAGGTGATTAACCTTGGTAAAAAAAATACCGGTTTTAGTTACAACTGTTTCACGCCAAGCCCTCGATATGTTCTAAAACCTGTTATAAGTTACAACTACCGGTACCCAGGTCTTTTTTATCTCAATAAGTGAAACTCTTTAGTAATCATTGCAACTATACACTTTATCAAAACCTACCTGTCTGTTTGGGATGCAACATGTAAAACTATATGAGCATGATATAAGGAATTGTTCATCTGTTATTTTTTATGAACATTCATCAACTATGACCAAAAAAATTACCCCTTCTTTTGTGACAAATTAGGCTTATAAAATGTGTGTTTGGGTGGGGGTGTCGGGGAGATAGGTTTCATTTTTTTGCAGAAATAAAATCTTAATGTCAAACAGTTTGAATCTCAGATCAGACATTTTATGGGGCCTGTTTTGGAATCATCCAAACTGCTTGCATAGGGCTGATAGCTGATAGCATGCAAAGAAAAGTCCAGTAAAATTGTCAGCCTTCAATTTCACTTGGAAAGGATAAGTTTTGGTTATTTGCACATCTTTTCCGTGGCTTCCTTGAAACTTCATTAAATGGCTTTTTATCTCCAATTATTGCCTAGGATTTTATCGTGGAGAAAATCTGCTATTGTTTTCCTATGGGTGTTGATAGTGGGTCGTTTTTCTAGAGAAATGATAAGCTCTTCACACAACAAATTATCCACCTTTAGTCAGTTTTTTACCCAATCTACACTGATCCTCATTGCAATCCAATTTCTTTCGTCATTAAGCATCCAACTAATATTTTTGCATTTATATGCTTTGAGGTCACTTGAGAAAATAATGGTAAAAGTGGAAGTAAGAGATTGAAAGAGAGATGAAAATGGTGAGCCAGTTTCTCCTTTTCTTACAATGCTTTCTAAAATTGTCTAAACCCTTTTCTACATACAACAAATCTGTAGTACATTTTTTGGTATAGTAAAAAGAATTATGGCAAAAGAGAAAATTGCTTATTATGTGCATCATTCTGTACATCTGCAATTGTTTTCATTTCAAATAAAAAATTATACTATCATTTAGAGAGACTTTCCATAGTTTTGCTTGGATATTTTCAAAGTCTTCAGCTGCTGATTTGTTTTATGCCGGAAGGGTTAATAGAAAGAGATGCGTTTGCTGTAGGTATTGTCATGATAATACAGAAGGCAATAGAGGACAACTGATAAAGAACACTGCAAGAATTATAACATCTATTGATTGATCTGCCTCCAAGACAATTGTTGGACCTGCTTTCCCTCATACGACAATTCTGCAGCAGACGACTTTGAACATATTTTGTCAAAAAATAGATAATATCTATAATTGAATGGATAACCTATGACTAAAAGTGGAAAACATTGTGTCAAAAGGAGAAATTGCTCGTTTTGAGCAATTTGTTCTTTTGTCACTGTTTTCAAAAAGCCGTCTGCTGCAGAAGCGTCAGAAAGCGTCTATATGAGGGGAAGGGTTAAGGTACCAAGCAACAACAAAAAAGCGGGCAGAATCGAATATTTCCAGATACATTTGAATTTATGAATTTAATTGTCCTTTAGTGCCTCAATATTACTTGTGTGGCCTCGGAGCCTAAGACATTGACAGTCTTCGAAAAACTTCGTGGCCAAAGGAGAAATTGTCGAGGGTGTTTTGCCCTCTGTTTCAAATTGATATGATAATGTTTGCCACATTAACCCTTTCCCACAAAACTACAGCAGGTGACTTTGACATCTAGGGGGGGCAAATATGGAAAAATCTCTTTATAGCTTGAAAACGAGAAATTATTCATTATGAGCAATTTCTCATTTCGTCACAATCTTTTCAAAATTATTTGCTGCAGATGTGTCAAAGATAAACGACACTGGTCATAATTATAAATTGTTGTCCAAGCTGGGATTCGATCTAGCATCACCTTGTTGGAGGACTGACTGTCAGCTTCTCAGACAGCAGACGACTTTATAAAAACCTAGTCAAAAACATGGAAAATCTTTAAATGAAGGTTAAATTACTGAAAAAAGTTGAAAACGTTGTGACAAATGGAGAAATTGTTCGTTTTGAGCAATTTATTCTTTTGTCACATTATGTTTTCAAAAGTCTTCTGCTGAAGAGGCATCAAAAAGCTTCTACATGTGGGAAAGGGTTAACAGTTGGAGAATATGTACCAATTGAGTCCTAAGTGTGTTGGGCTGTAGAAATGCAATTATTCCATGTGCCTTCTATAAATCATTTCACTTCATTACTTTTATGGAGTCCCTGTTTTTTAAAGAGGAGAATTTTAAGACATTTTCCATCTTGCTGAGGCATTGCATGTCATTAGTAAGTTGTCTAAATATGGTTTGAAATATGTGATATCTCTTGGCCGAGTGAAGATTGCTAATTACCTGTACTAATTACTTGAGTAATACCAGGTGAGACATATTGATTTTTTACCTGTTGAATGATCTGGTCCCATTTCAGACTCGATGTCAAACATGGCAATTATTGCAACTGTTGCATGTTATTTCTAAAACCAGCCTGCCCTAGTTATCCTTTGTCAACTCTTTCCCACTTGAAGAAGCATGACATTTTGCAGCAGACAGCTTTTGCCACAATGATTTCAACTCGATACATAAATTTAACTTTCATATATAATTATGTATTCCATTTTGAAACTTATTTCGATTAGTTTCTAATTTGTCTCAACTGTTATCATTATCATTTGGCTAGTGAATTTTTGTTCACCATGTATCATTTTATGCTTTCTGACTACTCGACAGCAGACGATTTTTGAAAACATTTCAGAAATAGGAGAAATTGCTCTTTCTCCTTTTGCCACAAGCAATGCTTTCAACTTTTTATCAATACTTATTATTTCATTTATAGAGAGTTTCCATACTTTGATTAAATATTTTCAAAGTCGCCTGCTGCAGCTTTATTATTTGTGGGCAATTGTTAAAAGTAATGTGTTTGTTAATCCTTTTCCTCACATAGACGCTTTCTGATGCCTCTGCAGCAGGCAGCTTTTTGAAAACATAGTGACAAATGAGCAATTTATCCTTTTGCCACAATGTTTTCCACTTGACAAAATATGTTCAAAGTCTGCTGCAGAATTGTCGTATGAGGGAAATAGTTAAAAGTAATGTGGTTTTTAAGGATGTGATGCAACAGGGTGTCACCTACAATACTAGTGGACCATGCAGCTCATTTAGTTTTGCAGCAAGTCATAAAGATTGATACATATCTTATAAATAATAAATGTTGCAAGTCAGTGTAGCCTTGGGAAAGGACATAATGGGTTATGAAATGTCATAATTTACTGTACCCTGTTACTAAATGATGTCCTGACATTTCTTGTTATGAGCAATCTCTTGTTTTGTCACAATGTTTTCAGAAGTCATATCTGTTGCGGAATTGTCTCAAAATGTGTCTACAAGTTGGAAAGGGTGGAATGTGGTTGTTTCTCATGCCGTGACTGGTGTATCTATTTTCTGCAATGACCTCTAGTGTTGAATGGTTGGATGAAGGTCCGGGTGGTGTGTTATCAGATTTTCCAGTCTGGTGATTTCTCGCTCGGTTGTGACTGTCGGTACTTTTTTTCATATCGTAATATATATATATATATAATGTGTTTTGTGTTTATTGGTTGTTTACCCTTTTCATTTCTTAGCTCTTCCATTTTATAACTCCTACTCCAATGTCTTAATATGGTCTTAACCCCATTATCTCTTATTACTTAACGAAACCCAATGTTGTGGGTACTCTAAAGAATTGTCTTGTTGGGGCAATTCATTTGAATACACACACCAGATGGTTTGAAGGTAAATAATAAGGTATTAATCACTTTCCCACATACAACAAATCTGTTGCAGACAAGTTTTGCTGCAATGGTTTCAACTCTATTAAATAAGTATACTTTAATTTGTAGAAGGTTTCCACATTTCTGTCAAGATGTTTTCGAAGTATTCTGCTGCAGATTTGTCATAGTGTTAACCCTTTCCGACATACAACAAATCTGCAGTAGACTACTTTTGCCGCAATGGTTTCAACTCTATTCAATAATTATACTTTAATTTTTAGAAGGTTTCCACATTTCTGTCAAGATGTTTTCGAGGTATTCTGCTGCAGATTTGTCATAGGGTTAACCCTTCCCGACATACAACAAATCTGCAATAGACTACTTTTGCCGCAATGGTTTCAACTCTATTCAATAATTATACTTTAATTTTTAGAAGGTTTCCACATTTCTGTCAAGATGTTTTCGAGGTATTCTGCTGCAGATTTGTCATAGGGTTAACCCTTCCCGACATACAACAAATCTGCAGTAGACTACTTTGAAAACATCTGTGCAAAAATATCATCATGAGCAATTTCACTTTGCCACATTGTTTTCAAAAGTCGTCTGCTGCAGAGGCGTCAGAAAGTGACTACATGTCGGAAATGGTTAAGAATTAAGAAAAGGTACAAAGTCAAACCATACCATTTAACCCTTTCCCTCATATAGACACTTTCTGACGCCTCTGCAGCAGACAGCTTTTTGTAAACATAGTGACAAAAGAAGAAATTGCACAAAACATGCAATTTCTCCTTTTTCCACAATGTTTTCCACTTTTTTTCATAGGTTATCCATTCAATTATGGAGATTTTCTATGATAAAATATGTTCAAAGTCGTCTGCTGCAGAATTGTCGTATGAGGGAAAGGGTTAATAGATAGAGACTTATATGACTGGGAATGAAATTTGGTTGAAGGGAGAGAACTGCAATAATACTGGGATGATTTTGTATAAATCCAGTCAAAGCAATATTTCAATGTATTCAAGACTCTGGGCTGCTCTATGGCATCTGATGTACATCTAAATTGCAATACTTTATGAACATTCTAAGGGAAGGAAGCTTTTGCTATACTTATATCAAGTTTGATAGATCCGAATTTTTTCTGTTTAATTATTTTCTGAGAGATATGACTTTTCCTAACTTGTCCCTTTCCCACTTGCAGACACATTTGGACGCAATATTAGCAGACAACTTTTGGAAACATTGTGGCCAAAGGTGAAATTGGTCATGATGAGCAATTTTTCCTTTGGTCACAATGTTTTCAATTTTATTTAACAATAAAGCATTCTTTTATTGAGATTTAACAGGTTTTTGTCACTATGTTTTCAAAGTTGTCTGCTGCAGATTTGTTGTATGTGGGTAAGGGTTAATGAAAAATTATAAAACATTGAAGGTAGTGGAGAGATTGATGTTTTCGATGAGAAAAAGCCAGTTAGGTAATCCAGTTTAATCTGAAAATCTGTAGGCTGTATTATTTCATAATTCAGAGTACTTATTTGCTTATGAATCTATGGTTATTACTGTTTACCTGATATGATATTGTAAGAGTTGTCTGCTTCAAAATCATCTTAGCAAGAATTTGTGACACCGGGTACATTAACAGAGTTATAAACATTGTTGGAATAGTAGTAATTGCTCATTTTGAGCAATTATTTCTAAATGTATGACAATGTTTTTTGAAGATGTTTGCTGGTAAGAAGGCATAACAATATATTTTCATGTATAAGAGAAATTGTTATTAACTTTCACACTGATATAGAGAAATACTTTTTCCAACAATGTTGAACTAAATTCAAGTAGACAACAGCATTTCAATGACATTGTAGGAGCCAAAAAGGAAAAGAAATATTTTGACAATTATTTTTTATAAATGATAAAACGCTCAGTTTTGCCACATAACTGTGACTAGTCCACCCTTTGCCTCATATAGACGCTTTCTGACGCCTCTGCAGCAGACGGCGTTTTGAAAACATAGTGACAAAAGAAGAAATTGCACAAAACGTGCAATTTCTCCTTTTGCCACAATGTTTTCCACTTTTTGTCATAGGTTATCCATTCAATTATGGAGATTTTCTATGTTTTGACAAAATACGTTCAAAGTCGTCTGCTGCAGAATTGTCGTATGAGGGAAAGGGTTAAGCCCTTTCTTTGACTTTTGAACCCACTGCAGTCGATGACTTTATTTTTTTAAGGTGGCCAAAGACAACTATAAACTAATATCATCTGTGGCAAACATTTAACCTGTAATATATTGATTGTTGAATGTCATTACCGTAACAATATGTTGGACCAGTTCATTTAGGCACCAGCTGTCCAAGTAATTTTTGTCTGTACACATATTGGTACGTGTCATATGATAATGGGACGTTTGATTTGTGCTCATGAAAGGAGATGATCGGGAATGATTTAGAGCCATAATGATTTTCCCTTTCCTTGATTAACTTTTAAAAGTTGTGGAACCATTAACCCTTTCTCTCATATAGACGCTTTCTGACACCTGCAGCAGACGGCTTTTTGAAAACATGGTGACAATGTTTTCAACTCTTTTCAATTATTGTACTTTTATTTAAAGGGAGTTTCCAATTCATTCCGGGTATGTTTTCAAAGTCATCTGCTGCAGATTTGTTGCATGTGGGAAATGGTAAATTTAGACAGCATTGTATGGTCAGTAGGAACAATGGTGTGATTGTGAGCGGGAGACCAGGGTATGATCACTGGTCAGGGCATAACCGAAAACTTGTTATATAATGGCTCATATATACGTCCTTGACATGCATTGGTGTCCGGCTAAACGATTCTGTAGTACTGGTAAACCAGGTAACATAACTGAAAATTCTGTTGTAATGGGCGTCAAACACCATCCAAAACTGCAAAGCTTTATAAAATACTAACTAAATAAATAAAAAAAAAATTAGAATTTTGATTATAAAAATATGAATAACTTTGGAGAAAATGTTCGTTTTGAGCTGGTATGTATCAAGTAGGTGTTTAACCCTTTTCCACACTCAACAAATGGGAAACAGATGACTTTGAAAACATATACTGGAAGACAAAATCTCCTTAAATGAAAGTATCATAATTGAATACAGTTGAAATCATTGTGGCAAATGGAGAAAATCTTCAATACGTCTTCTGTAGTTCCGTCAAAACGTGGCTGCAGTTGGAAAGCATTTTTTTTTTTTTAAATGTCCATTGATGCCAAAGTTTGTTTGTGTAAACACAGAAGATTAATTTGTCACCTATTTAATTAATGAGAGACTCTTGGACCATTTAAGATAACTCGGCTTGACAATGAAAAATGCAACAAAAGATCAGAGTGAAAGTATCAAATTTGAGAATTTTATATTGAGTTTAGGGCAGACAGGGCACCTGGTTTATTAAAATAGGTCACACAGTTGACTGGTCCAGTCGCAATCGGTTTTTTAATCTAATAGAAGGTTTACAGATATAATTATGTAACCTTGGGGCAGATGAATTGAATTTATAATAAACTCTTTCCATCACTAGCTGGCTCACGGTTTTCTTTTAAAATGAGTGTTCATCCATCCTTTCAATCTGATCCTCTAATGAAAACTGTACTGTGACCTCAGTTAATGTACAGTGGGTACTAAGTTTGTATGAGTGCAGTGGATCAAATGATGTATTCCATGGTCAATTTTTCCAGTAAAAAATCTGTGATGAGGATATAACGGGGTCATCAAACGTGAAGTATAAATAAAGAACCTGGACAATGACCTTATTTTTGTTGTCAAAAATTGTTTACCTTGAATAGCAGATCATATGTTATTATGTTCAATATGTGAAGCCTGTACCACTGGCCAACTGGTGCAATCCCCCACCGTCTGTCACCATGCAGGCTGCTCTAAACATTTTTATCTTGATAATCTTAGATTGTCTATTGACTCTTTGAAATGTATAACTTGACATTAGTCCCATTTTAAAAATTCAGCATTTAAAGGGTTAACATTGGTCATAATGCTTTCTTAATTAATTAATAACACAAGCATATTGTCAATGAAAATTGAACTGTCGCATAATGAATATGTAACAAGTTCAGTTTACTGTTGTAGAGCTTTATGAAAGATTAACTTGTTATGTATTACAATTTAATTTACACAGACAATATTCCTTATAGGACCAAAGTTCTTGTGGTACCAAAATGTTTAGTCTAGTGACCTTGATGTTGACCTTTGGCATACTTCTAGAAAACATACTTTCCACCTGTGCCACCTATGGGCATTGCCGTTTCAAAAACACATCTTGTTAACCCTTTCCATAAAACAGGCACATTTTGAAGACTGCAGCAAACAACTTCTGAAAACATTGTGAAAAGGGAAAATTGCTTATAAAATTTCTTTTCATATTTTTGTCCATGTTTCCAAAGTCTTCTCCTGCAGATTTGATGTATATGTGAAGGGGGTTAAATTATAATTCAAAATACTCAATCTTGTCTGCTTATTGTTTTCCATATCGAAGTGAATGAA
The DNA here is from genome assembly GCA_031761405.1 of Serripes groenlandicus. Lineage (NCBI taxonomy): Eukaryota > Metazoa > Mollusca > Bivalvia > Cardiida > Cardiidae > Serripes > Serripes groenlandicus. The sequence goes on from JASEVX010000001.1 coordinate 59,602,979, forward strand.
CATAATCAGGTAATGAGATAGTTGTGTTTTGTCTGAAACTGATATCGTATTTTTTGTCTAATTTCTACTTGACTAATCTACAAGACTGAAAGCACAGATTTGTGTTACCCCTTCAGGTAGCCAGGTATTATTGATGATATATGATGGTTAATGCAGACAGGATGATCTGTCCAGGAATATATACATTTACCAACATCATGTGTGCCAATACCTTACTAATCTCGACAGGCCAAAAAACAATGAGACGCATCACATGAAAAATGACCCATTGGAATTCTTAAAATTGTTTGTATTAACGATCAAATTACATACTGGTACTTGAATAATTGAAATTTCAGACACATCAAAATGCCTTCACTACTGGATGGTGAAGGGGGGAAAGCCTGACCAGACTTCACAAAGAATGCAGTCTGCTCTCCAAGTCCTAAAGTTCAGTTTTGTATGGCGTTGCTCAAATTATCATAATAATTATCATTGTTGATGCTTTTTTCACAATGAAAGTTGAAGTGAGACTTTGTGTTCAATATTTAATGTTATTTTGACATTACCCTTATTCATGATAACTAACTAATAATAGGCAAGCAAATGGGCCATGTCTCAGGGGCACTCCACCATAACCACGCCTAGCAAGGATGGAACCAGGGAAGCCCAGTCTCAATTACCAAGCCCTCAATGGTCATTCTTTGTTCGTAACTTTGATGGGTAACTTTTTAAATTACTCATAATGAGCATTTTCTCCTTTTGTCAGTTTTACATTCAATTCTATTCCATAATTTTACTTTTATTTACATTTATTTTCCAATTTTGCCCAGGTATTTACAAAGTTGTCTGCTGTAGACTTGTTGTATGTCAGGGATAGGGTTAATATGTTTTTCTCTATGTGACTTTCACATACCCTTCAGTGTGTTGGCTTCAGTCCATTGAAACATGCTGAGTGAAGCTCAGACTTTCCAAACAGTGTTTTAACCCTTAACTCTTTCCCACATACAGCAAATCTTCAGCAGAGGACTTTGAAAACGTCAAGGCAAAAACACAGAAAATCCCTTTAAATGAAAGAATAATTGAATAGAGTTGAAAACATGGTGACAAAAGGGAAAATTGCTTGCCATGTTTTCAAAAAACCATCTGCTGCAGATTTTAGCGTCAGAAAGCATCTATATGAGGGAAAGGGTTAACCCTTAACCTAATGCAGATGACCATTGATGTCGCTGTAGCAGACAATTTTAACTTTGATACCGATGCCTTTTCAAGCCTCTGAAGCAGAATTGACTTAACAAAACAGTTTGGTGTATGGAGAAAATTAGCAATATTTGCCTGCCCAATTTTCTAGGCAGTCCCATTGTTTTATCAGATCTGTATGGTCAACTTGCCACCATGATTTAAATCACTGTAAAACTGTTGAAAATGAGTTTTAACTCCAATAAGTCTATTTGTGAACAATGTAGGTCAAGAACTGTCAGCCAGTATTAAATATAAAGTGTATCCATACAATTTGAGCAATTTCTACATTGTTTACATATTGATAAATTATTTTGTCATATTGTGTATAAAAAACATTTACTGGACATTATTTCAAACATCATCTGCTTTGAAAATGACTAAGGAAAAAATGTCACTTCTCTAAAAGGGGAAGCAATTAACTCTTAGTATAAATATTGTGGGGGGAAAAGGCATTTTTGCTTGTTCAAGAAAATTTTACCTCTTTCCACAATGTTTCCATGTAATAACTCGGCTATTAAAGCATTAAATGTTGTCTGTATGAAGGAATAGATAACAGACAGATGTTACAAGTAGGACTTGTATATAATTAACTATTATACACTGAGCAATCACTATCCCACATATGGCAAATCTGTAGCAGACGACTTTGAAGAAGTCTAGACAAAAAATAGGAAAATCTTTATGAATGAAATTACAATTCTTAAATAATATTTTTTAAAATTGTGCCAAAATGTTTTCAAAAGAGGTCTGCTGCATATGTGTCAAACAACACAGGGAAAAATATTGAACTTTCTTATGAAAAATTTAACCCTTTCCCTCATACGACAATTCTGCAGCAGACGACTGAACATATTTGAATGGATAACCTATGACTTAAAGTGAAAAACATTGTGGCAAAAGAAGAAATTGCTTGTTTCGAGCAATTTCTTCATTTGTCACTATGTTTTCAAAAAGCCATCTGCTGCAGAGGCGTCAGATAGCGTCTATATGAGGGAAAGTGTTAATTATAGGACTATTGGTTATTGATAAATTCACGGTTCAATGCTCTATGTTTTGCCCCACATTTTCCATACTGAGAAGATCAACGTGCATCCAGCAGATTTCTGGAAATAGCCCAAATTACAGGAGCTATTATGGTGGCATAATTTTTCGGAAGATCCTGTAGGTATGGGGAAAAAACTCGAGAGGCTGTAGTGTTATGGCTTTCGACCAGAATCTGGCGTGCAGACACACATGTACACACAAAGTGTACGGTTTTTTTTTTCACTCTCCGACAGGTCTGTGAAATCCATCAGCAGTAGGCTGCAAATACCTTACCCCTTTCCCTGATGCAGATGACATTATGGACGCTTTTGAAAACATAATAGAAAAGGGAAGATATTCTCAGAATAAGCAATTTCTCCTTTACAAATATTATTTTAAGCTTTGTATCACTATTGTATTTTAACTTTACAAAGTGTAACATTTTCTGTCCCATAATTTCCACAAAGGGCTACTCTAGAAAGGGTTTAACCCTTCCCCATATATAGACGCTTTTTGACGCCTCTGCAGCAGATGACTTTTGAAAACAATGTGAAAAATGGAGAAATTGCTCAAAACAAGCAATTTCTCCTTTTGCCACAATGTTTTCAACTTCATTTATATTGATTTATCATGTTTTTGCCACGCTGATTTCAAAGTCGTCTGCTACAGATTTGCTGTATGTGGGAAAGAGTAAAGAGGTAAACAGTTATCCATCCTGGCCAGCACCTCAGTGAGTGTCAGTTGCTGGGTAATGAATATCTGCTGCAAAAAATGGTACCATCAATCACTTCACGCAAGACAGCCGCATCTATAACCATATAACAAAATGAAGTAACAACTGTATTGAATCGAATTTATTCTATAGGGCCCTTTCATATAAAAAGGTTCCTGTGATTACATTTACTTTTTCTGAACGCTTTCCAATATGCAGATATATTTGAATATATGTACAGCAGTCTGCTGCCGACTTCTGGAAACATGGCAAACGGGGAAATTTATCATAATTCTTATTTTGCCACAATGTTTTCAACACTTATCTATGATTAACCCTTTTGAAGAAATTGCACAAAACATGCAATTTCTCCTTTTGCCACTATGTTTTCCACTTTTTGTCATAGGTTATCCATTCAACTATGGAGATTTTCTATTTTTTGACAAAATATGTTCAAAGTCTTCTGCTGCAGAATTGTCGTATAAGGGAAAGGGTTAAAGTTTCATTTTCATTCAGATTCTATTTTAATTTGTCCATTCTTTGTGGAGCTTTGATTTTTAGAATGAGGAGAAAATATGTCATTAAATGCATGACATTTCTTTTCAATATTTCTAAATTCATCTGCTAATCATATTTCCCTCATACAGACAAATTTTGATGCCTTTGCAGCAGAGGACTTTAGAAAACATTGTGAAGAAAGGAGCAATCGCTCAAAATTAGCAATTTCTCCATTTGCCACATGTTTTCAACTCAATTTAATTATATATATACTTCTTTTACAGAGAATTTTCAAATTTATCCCAAGATGTTTTTAAAGTCATCTGCTGCAGATTTGTTGTATGTATTATATGCAAGGGTTGAAGAGACCACCTCTGTAGTGTAGTAGAAGAGTCTGCCATGGGTGTGGGAGGTCATGGGTTCGATTCCTGGCTAAGTCATATCAAACACTGAATGAATGGCAGTTACATAAATGGCTTGCCGCTCCTTTGTACAGCAGGATTGTTGGGTTAGCATTGCGATTGACTGGGTGGTGTCAGGATAAATGGACCAGTAGTACTGGTAACTTCAAACAAACTAACCAATACGCAACCTACATTAATATATAAGCAAGCAGAAGTTAAAAAAACAAAGAGTTTTGTATATTGCAACACAGAAGAGTATTATTAGAAAACCATCTGTATACATGCTGTTTATGTTTGGTCTAATTGACATGCAATCTATCCAACACTGGAACACCTGTCCCACTAATTACCTTCTGCTACCTGCCTTGTAGCATGCTGGTGGGATGCAGGGTCTTTAACCCTTCCTCTTTGGGCATCCACCTTTGGGAAATTTCCGAGTGCATCTGACATAGGTAATCTTAACAACCATTAATTTACAGTGGATTATACTTTTTAATTACAAACTCTTTCTGTCAAACATTTCTTTTGCAATTAGGCAAATTTTGCAATAAAAAACAAAACATCATTTATCATTAATATGTTGTTGTGTCAGTTTGTTTTTCAATTAAATTGAATCAAATGGCTGGGCAATGTACAGACTCTTCTTAATTAGTGTCAAGTTTTGATAGAAGCAGAATTGTGCAGCAAACAAAAACATTCAAAGGAAAAGAGTAAATTGCTAATTTTGAGCAATTTGTCCTTTTCCAAGAATGTTTTTTCTGTATCCTGGACTGCAGATGGTAAAATTAGAGAGCATCAAGCATGTTGTTATAATGCTTTCTAATTAGTTAAATAGTTAAAATCAGAAATATTAAATGATCCTTCATTATGATGTTATGAGATATTAATGGTTATAAGTCCATATTGTTTCAAGCTGGCTAATGGCTATTCTTATGACACGCCTTTTCCGTGACATATAGATTTAACACTGCTGACATACTTTCTCCAGCTCAGTTCAAATTGTTGCCTTCAAGTGGCAATTGAAGTATTCTGGTCAAATTTTAATGATAACAATTATTACTACTGAAAGCTACTGTCTTAAGTTCTAATATCTAAAGTTGCAAACTGTTGAAACTTGTTGGTGGGAAAACTGCAAGAAGAGGTAAGTGGAAAGATGAGTAATGAAATTGCAATAAGATCAAGTCACATCTGTTTTGTTCAATGTTTAAAAAGCCAGGTAGCCATAGAATAAACAAAGTGCAGTCAACATGTGCCAGAAATGGGTATTTTGTATATATCCAGGTGCACTGACCGTCTTTCTCTAGAAGTGAAATGTTAACAATTAAAAAACAAACCAGGGATTAGGATATAACTATATAAACAATAGAACTGTAATCCCATGGTGAATGGTTTTGCATCTTAAACCTTTCTGAATTGCGGACACATTTTGATGCATCAGCAGCAGAAGACTTTTGTAAACATTGTGACAGGCAAAATTGATCATGATGAGACATTTCTCCTTTGGCCACAATGTTTTAAACTCTATTCAGTTATTTATACATTCATTGCATAGTTTTGCGTAGACCTTTTCGAAATCATATTGACCAATTTCTCCTTTTTTTAAAAGGTGATTCCAAGTGGTTAATTTTAGTCCTCTTTTGAATGCCATAATATCTGAAACCACCTGCATGAAAAAGTGTACTCAAACCAGAACTACATAACTGTATTCTAAAATTGCTTCAATAAAATGGCATGCTTGTTAAAAAATAAAGTTAAAAGGGAGGCTACTCAGCAGAAATACCTTCTGTCATCAGCTGACCATTTGTGAGAGGTTTTCAATAATATAAAGGGAGGCTACTCAATTGGAATACCTCTCTCTCCTCAGGTGACCATTCTTGAGAGGTTTGCCAATAATATAAAGGGATGGTACTCAACTGAAGTACCTCTCTGTCCTCAGGTGACCATTATTGAGATGTTTTTTTTAAATATATAGGGAGGCTACTCAACTGAAATACCTCTCTTTCCTCAGGTGAACATTCTTGAGAGTTTTTCCAATATTTAAAGGGATGCTACTCAACTCAAATACCATCTGGCCTCAGCTGACCATTTGTGAGAGAGGTTTTCCAATTTATAAAGGAAGGCTACTCTACTCAAATACCCTCTGGCTTCAGCTGACAATTTGTGAGAGAGGTTTTCCAACAATATACAGGGAGGCTACTCAACTCAAATACCCTTTGGCTTCAGGTGACCATTCGTGAGAGAGGTTTTCCAATAACATAAAGGGAGGCTACTCAGCAGAAACAACTCTCTGTCCTCAGGTGACCATTCTTGAGAGGTTTTCCAGTATATAAAGGGAGATTAATCATCCAATCAGGTGATCTTAAGCGAGGTTTCCTCTCAGACAAAGAATCCAGTGGCCTGTAACCTATAAGCACTTGTTTCTGCTAGGTTCTCAGACAAATATAAATACACACAGCAAACAGCACAGCAGTCAGTATGACCTTGTTCTAGAAATAGGTCAGTGACCTTTAACCCTTTACCACAAACAATAATTCTGCAGCAGCCGACTGCCGACTTTGAAATGATTTATTCAAAAATATGGAAGTTCTCTATAAATGAAAGAACAATAATTGAATTAAGTTGAAATTGTGGCAAGAGGTGAAATTGGTCATAATGAGAAATTTCTATTCAATAGTTATACATTCAATTAAAGTGATTTGACATATTTAACCTACTTATTTTCAAAGCATGGTGTCTGCTGCAGACTTGTTACATTTTTAAAAGGGTTAATAAATTATTTAGGCTTACCAGTAACTCTTTCTCACATCACAGATCTGAAGCACACAACTTTGAAATGATCTTTGCAAAAATATGGAAAATTTTAAACTTTTTTATTAAATGCTGTATGCAGCAGATATGTTAATAATGTGTCTACCAGTATATGTGGGAAAGAAAGGCTTTATAATGCATCAGCAGTGGATATTGTTTTTAACCCTTTCCCTCATACGCCAATTCTGCAGCAGACGACTTTGAACACATTTTGTCAAAAAATAAAAAAATCTCTATAATTTTGTGCAATTTCTTCTTTTGTCACTATGTTTTCAAAAAGCCATCTGCTGCAGAGGCGTCAGAAAGCGTCTATATGAGGGAAACGGTTAAACATCATTCAACTATTTTACTGAAAACAATTTTAATCTTGATCTACCATGGTCAGAAAAGCCTTAACCCTTTCCCACAAACAACAAATCTGCAGCAGACGACTTTGAAAACATCTAGGCAAAAGCACAGAAAATCTCTTTTAATGAAAGAACAATAATTGAATAGAGTTGAAAACATCCTGACAAAAGGAGAAATTGCTCGTTTTTAGCAATTTCTTCTTCTGTTGCCAAGTTTTCAAAAAGCTGCTGGCTGCAGCGGCGTCAGAAAGGGTCTATATGAGGGAAAGTCTTAAGGTTGGTTTTCGTAGAGCACCACTCATTTATGGATCGATTTGAATATAATGGGATGGTTTGTAATTAACTTATTGATGATTATTGACCCAGTGTTGCTAACAACAAAATTAGCCTGTCTTGAAAACTGCCAAAGAAAAACTTTCATATTGATTGATAAATTCAAATACAGTTGTATCTTTTTGTGACTAATAGAAGAAGGAGAAAAAATAAGTAATTAAACCTTTTTCCAATGTGTTTTCAAACGTTGCTGACTGCAGAGACATCAGAAGTTATCTGCGTCATACATTTTAAAGTATAATGCTTGAAGAAGAACTTATTTAACCCTTTCCAACATATGATAAAAATATGGAAAATCACTATAAATAAGGGTTTATTTAATGAAAAAAGTTTTGAGCATTTTCTTGTCACAATGTTTTCAAAAGTTGTCTGCTACAGAGGCGTCCGTACAAAAGCATTTACTGGTATATGTGGAATAGGGTTAAATGAAGCAATGTCTCATTTTCCTATATTTAACTTTATATCAAAATTATAACCTTTCCCTCATACAGATTCCATCTGACTCCTCTGTAGTGGACAAGTATTCATTCATTGCGATTTTCTGCATGTTTTCCTAGAATTTATCAAGTTATCTGCTGCATATGTATTATATGTTGGAAATGATTAGTATCCTCATAATCTGTTTTCAAACCAAACAACACTAAAATATCATATGAGGTATTTAACAGGTGACTTGTATTATCTGGGTAAGTGACCGACCGAACAGAGACTTTCATTTTGAGAGTTGAATTGATTTTTTTTCAAAAATAGTGTCCTCATATTAGATCAATGGTCAGTGTGTACTGTTTCTTTGTTTGTATAGAAACTTCATTAAAATTTATGATCCAGTCTGCAAATAGAAGTGCCTTGGCCTTCAGCCAGAACTGAGGTCAAGTTGTACTGGATTCAACTTGATTTGTTTTTTACCGGTGGCCACTTGATCGTTCGTATGGAATACAGAATATTTTTTAGAGTCATCTGCTTTGAAAGTATCTGTTGAAAATGTATAAACCCTTTACCTCATATAGACGCTTTCTGACGCCTCTGCAGCAGACGGCTTTTTGAAAACATAGTAACAAAAGAAGAAATTGCACAAAACTTGCAATTTCTCCTTTTGCCACAATGTTTACCACCTTTAGTCATAGGTTATCCATTCAATTATAGAGATTTTTCTATTTTTTGACAAAATATGTTCAAAGTCATCTGCTGCAGAATTGTCGTATGAGGGAAAGGGTTAACGGGATAATTAGATGGTGTTCCTAGATTCAGAGTTGGAAACATTAGGGTTTGTTGACAGTTGATTAACCCTTTCCCTCATATAGACGCTTTCTGACGCCTCTGCAGTTTTTGAAAACGTGGCGACAAAGGAATAAATTGCTCAAAATGAGCAATTTCTCTTTTTGTCGCCATGTTTTCAACTCTGTTCAATTACTAAACCTTCATTTAACCCTTTCCCTCATACGACAATTCTGCAGCAGACGACTTTGAACGTATTTTGTCGAAACATAGAAAATCTCCATAATTGAACGGATAACCTATGACTAAAAGTGGAAAACATTGTGGCAAAAGGAGAAATTGCACGTTTTGTGCAATTTCTACTTTTGTCACTATGTTTGCAAAAAGCCGTCTGCTGCAGAGGCATCAGAAAGCGTCTATATGAGGGAAAGGGAGTTTCCAATTTGTTTTTCTAGTGTGTTTTCAAAGTTTTCTGCTGCAGATTTGTTGTATGTGGGGAAGGGTGAATTTTGTTGAGATGTAACATGCTTTACTTCAATAATCCAGTGAGATCTATAATAGGTGAACCATTTTGGTCAAGTTAACCACTACTGTCACTGTGACCAAGTTAAGCCAGTTCTTTGGTCACTTTGACCATTTCAGAGATATTTAATCTAAATGTCAATTTGTAACACCATTTGGTTTGAAGGAGTTCTATATATATATATAGGAGGAATTTAACACTTTCCCACATAAAACAAATATTGTAGCTGATGGCTTTGAAAATATCTAGGCAAAATATGGAAATTCTCTCTAAATGAAAGTATAGTTTGTGAATAGAGTTGAAAACATTGCGACAAAAGGAGCAATTTCTCCTTTTGCCATTGTATGATACAGAATGGTCTATATGAGGGAAAGGGAGGGTTAATTATTTTACTGAAATAGACATCTGTTGATGCCTCTGAAGCAGACAACACTTTCTCAGTTACTCTAAAGTCCTGTTTTAAAATTACATGTATACACATTTTACAAATTCACAAATTTTCCTTTTCACACATGTAAATGCTTAAAGTATCTGCAGCATGAGACTTTTGAAAACATTGAAGCAAAAGGAAAAATTGCTCATTATGAGAAGTTTTTTGTTTTGCCACATTTTCAAATTTTCGATTGCCGGTATAGATTTTCCATATTGTTTCCTAGATGTTTTAAAAGTTTGTGTTTCAGATTTGTTGTATGTAGGAAAGTGTAAAAATTGATTTGAATCAGGTTAGTTCATAGGTCCGTGATACATTGAGATAAGAGTTTATCAATGTACTGTTTCCTGTTAGTTTGCATGTCCAAACTTGAGTAACAATCGGCGCACGGAATTCATTTCAAGGTCAAGCACTTATCTGTATTGTTAACAATCATTGTCTGATTGTCTATTGAAAGAACAATCCTTCATTTCACTGTACACTACATCAAGTTATAAGTGACCATTGTCTCACCCTAAACCCTTTTCCTGCTAAAACCAATTTATTTGAAGCCTGTGCCACAATAATGGAGCTTGCGCATCTGAGCCATTTTTAGCTCTACAGGCCAGAAGAGCTTATGCCGTGGTGTGGTGTCTGTCGTCTGTGTGTGCGTCCGTGAATGCGTCCGTCCATAAACAATTGCTTGTGAACGTGATACAGTCTTCAGTTTTGATTGTATCTCAATCAAACTTATACAGTAGTTAGATATTCATGAGAGCTAGGTTCCTTTCGCAAACCAGCCAGATCCGCCCATGCAAGACTGGATTATGGCCCTTGGAATTGTCAAAATTGCTATAATAGAGCTTGTGAACACAATAGAGGCTCCATTTACTATCTGATCTTCACCAAACTTACACAGTAGTTAGGTATCCATGAGAGCTTGGTTCATTTTTGCAAACCAGCCAGATCCGGCCATGCAAGACTGGATTATGGCCCTTGAAATTGTCAGAATTGCTATAATAGAGCTTGTGAACGTGATAAAGTCTTCAGTTTTGATTGTATCTCAATCAAACTTATACAGTAGTTAGATATCCATGAGAGCTCGGTTCCTTTCGCAAACCAGCCAGATAAGCCCATGCAAGACTGGATTATGGCCCTTGAAATTGTCAAAATTGCTATAATTAAGCTTGTGAACACAATAGAGGCTCCATTTATTAACTAATCTTCACCAAACTCAGATAGTAGTTAAATATTGATGAGAGCTTGGTTCCTTTAACCAGCCAGATGTGCCCTTGCATGACTGGATTATGGCCCTTGAAATTGTCAAAATTGCTATAATACAGCTTGTGAACACAATAGAGCCTCCATTTACTATTCAATCTTCACCAAACTTAGATGGTAGTTAAATATTGTTGAAAGTTAGGTTCCTTTCGCAAACCAGCCAGATCAGCCCATGCAAGACTGGATTATGGCCCTTGAAATTGTCAAAATTGCTATAATAGAGCTTGTGAACACAATAGAGGCTCCATTTACTAGCTGACCATACCAGTAGAGCATAGGCTCTACTGGGCCTCTTGTTAAACTATTATGAGGCTGCTCAATGAACATTTTTATGTACCGGTAAAATGATATTCCGAGAATTGGCTTATGAACTCTTCCAAATGCATAGCTTGACATGGCCATTTTAACAGTTCACCTTTGAAAGGCTTACAGTGATAAAGAATTTTAAAGGGATGCCCTTTAAAAATATCTCAGGAGCATTCTGTAATAGCTTGGATATTAAATATGGTATTGACCCTAAGTTAGAAATATTAAGGAGAATGTGAATTAAACCCTTGCCCACATACAGCAAGACCACCTCAGTGGAGTAGTGGTAGAGCATTCGTCTTGGGTGTGTGAGGTCGCGGTTTTGATCCCTTGCCGTGTTATACCAAAGACTTTAAAAATGATAGTAATGCTTTTCTTCCCTAGTATTCAGGGTTGTAGGGTTAGCATTACGACTGACTCTCTAATGTCAGGATAAATGGACCAGTGGAACTGCCATGATATAACTGAACAATTGCTGAACAAGAAACCGCTGAAGACAGTTAGGCCGGATTGTCGGCAATTTGACCTTGAAAATCGACAAACCAAAGTCAAGGTCAAAGTAACCATAGAAATCAATAGAACTTGTTACTGGTTACCTTCAGGCAAAGTTTCAAGTTTGTAACCCTTTCCAGTGCTGAGATTTTGCCTTGACCTGAAACTTTAACCAAAATGTTGACGGAAAGACGGACGGACAACGCCAATCTATAGATCGGAATTGCTAGAGCAATCCAGCCAAAAAGGCATAACACACCATACAAACAAACAAATATACATATATATGCAAATATGTCAGACGACTTTGAAGACATCAATGCAATACTTAAGAAACTCTATAAATGAAGAACAATTATTGTTGAATAAAGTTGAAAACATTTAGGTAATTTCTCCTTTTGTAACAATGTTTTGTAAAAGTCATCTGCTGCAGAGGCGTCTGTTTGTGGGAAAAGGTTAACAAGCAATATTTTGTAGGTCAAGTGAACATGGCTGACCAAGTGATTACATAAACATAACCTATCTACATCATTTTTTACTGCCAATTAGCAGGCATTTGGATGGCATTTTTATCACCAGGAGACTAGGGTGTCTGATAAGATGCCTTCAGAGACATACACCTTTAACCATTTCCCACAAAAAGCAAATCTGCAGCAGGCGACATTGAAAACAAACACGAATAAAATTGGAAACTCCCTTTAAATGAAAGTATAATAATTAAATACAGTTGAAAACATGGTGACAAAAGGAGAAATTGCTAGTTTTGAGCAATTTCTTCTTTTGTCGACATGTGTTCAAAAAGTTGTCTGCTGCATAGGCATCAGAAAGCGTCTATATATGGGAAAGGTTTAACATTTTACCACATACAACATTCTTAACCCTTTCCCCCATATGGCAATTCTGCAGCAGACGACTTTGAACGTATTTTGTCAAAAAATAGAAAATCTCCATAATTGAATGGATAACCTATGACAAAAAGTGGAAAACATTGTGGCAAAAGGAGAAATTGCACGTTTTGTGCAATTTCTTCTTTTGTCACTATGTTTTCAAAAAGCCGTCTGCTGCAGAGGCGTCAGAAAGCGTCTATATGAGGGAAAGGGTTAAGCAGATCTAATATGGTAAATCTTTTTTAAATAACAAAATATTCATTGAATAAAGTTGAAAACATTGTGGCAAAATGAGAAATTGCTCACAATGAGTAATTTCTCCTTTTGCTACTTGGTTTTCAAAAAGAGCTCCAATGCAGATGCATCAAAATGCGTCTGCATTAATTTAAAATTATTAAAAATAAGCAATTTCTCCTTTACCCCATGATTTTTTCAAATCTGAATTAAATTTCAGACCTTACTTTTTTCCACAAATGCTTACAATTCATTCAGAATAGCTGATATCAGGTTAACCCTTTCTCACCTGCAGATGCTTTTGACGCAATAGCAGCAGACAACTTTTAAAAACATTGTGTCATGATGAGCAATTTCTCCTTTGGCCACAATGTTTTCAACATTATTTAAAAATGAATCAATCTTTTATGGAGATTTTCCAGTTTGTGTCACTATGTTTTCAAAGTTGTCTGATTTGCTGTATGTGGGAAAGGGTTAAAACGATTTGAATTAACACTCCTGATAGTTAGGATGTATTATTGCACAGGGACATAAAATTATATACCATCAATTTAAAGTTAACCTGTGGCAATATGACCCACTAACGTCACCTTGTCATCGGTAACAGTGCATGTCAACAAACTTGGCTGTTTAATGCTTGACCCGTCACAATTCAATAGCCAGCGGCTAACACAGAAAAACTTTCCATAGGTTGTAAATCACGAATGAATGTTTGTGGTGAAATGGGAGAAGTTTGTTATGAGTGGGCTACTTGCCAATGCAAATAAGGCCGGGCAATGTTGAATAATGTGTTTCAGAGTTATGGTCATCATTAACACAATTACACAAACCTTTTCCTCATTATTCATGGGTCAACTTAACCCATTCCCACATACAGACGCATTTGTACGCATCTGCAGCAGACGACTTTCGGAAAAGGTAAGACAAAAGGAGAAATTACTCATCAGGAACAGTTTCTCCTTTTGTCACAATGTTTTAAACCCTATTCAATAATTAAACCTTCACTTAACCCTTTGCCTCATACGACAATTCTGCAGCAGACGACTTTGAACATATTTTGTCAAAAAATAGAAAATCTCCATAATTGAATGGATAACCTATGACAAAAAGTGTAAAACATTGTGGCAAAAGGAGAAATTGCACGTTTTGTGCAATTTCTTCTTTTGTCACTATGTTTTCAAAAAGCCGTCTGCTGCAGAGGCGTCAGAAAGTGTCTATATGAGGGAAAGGGTTAAGAGGACTCAAATCATAATGCTTAGATGTTTTCAAAATGTTGCAGATTAATTGGAGTTGAGAATGCTAACAACTTTATTCATTAATTATACTATAAAATATAAATAAAGAGTTTCCATACTTTTGCTTACATATTTTCAAAGCATTAACTGCTGCAGACTAGTTGTAGGTGGAAAAGGGTTGTTCATCAATATATTTGAAAATATGAAGTTGAATATATCTTAAATAAAACTATATTATTGAAAAGTGGTGAAAATATTTTGGGCAAATGGATAATTTGCTAGATTTTTCCTTTTGCCACAATATTTTCAAAATTCACATTCTCCAGATGTGTCAGAAAGCTGCCATATGTGGGAAAGGTTTAAACATTTTTCATGGAAGTTATGACTTTTTATGTGCATTATAGGTTGTCCTCGTTTGACCCTGGTCAGCGAGACACTCATGATAACCAAGTTTAGTCTGACCTGAAATGACCAGATAAAGGCCATGTTTATCAGTACACTCTGACCTGAGAACAGCTTGACCTCAAATGTGGACATTAACACAAACAGGGCATGGACTAAGGGAGGCAACCATTGAATAATAAACTATAAATCTGTCCTCTGTTTAAAAAAAGGAAACATTTGTGAGAGGAAAGTAGAAAGTGTCTGTAATTAACTATGTCGCCTTTCCCCATATATCATTTTTTAGGGTTAAGAGTCTTAGTTTAAGATAGCTGAATATGTCTCATCTGACATTTAGCCCTTTTCTACATACAGCAAAATATGAAGCAGCCGACTTTGAAAACAATCATGCAAAGACATGGAAAATCTTTATAAACGAATGTATAGTTACTGAACAAAGTTGAAAACATAGAGGCAAAAGGTGAAATTGCTTGAGCGATTTCACCTTTTTTCATAATGTTTTCTAAAGTCGTCTGCTGCACATGCGTCAGACAGTGTCTCTATTTGGGAAAGGGTTAAGAGTGATCTGCTTTGGAAACAACTTGGGAAAATGTTATGTTTGGATTATTTGTACTTTAATTGTGATGCAGTGTGAAACATATTGTGGTGAAAGGAGATTTTGCTCAGATTAAGCAATTTCTCCTTTTCACACAATATCTATAAAACTTTGACATGGTATCAAAAGTCGCAGTATCAGGGAGATGGGTAGCTCTGGCTCTTATATACAGTTTGAGTTTAAAACTAAGATTTTAATTTCTTTCTACTTGCAGAACCTCTAAAGTTCACTTGCGAGCAGTGTCGGAAGTTATTCAGTTCGGCCTGGTCACTACTGCAGCATGCACAGAGAGAGCATGGGATGAGAATCTATGTCACAGCTTCAAGAGATTCAAACACACCTTCACAATCCCCAAGGGGTTCAACGCCACATCAAAAAACTCCCAAACCAGAAGACCTCAATCGAGATTTAGACAGAAATAAAGATGATAGAAAACACAGAGATGATCTACATATACATGGTAAAGAACGTCGTAGTGACTCAACAGAACCACTCCGTGCAACGTCTTCAGTTGGTTCAGCGAGTAGTGGGGAGGGCCCTTTATCCGGTCATCCCTCCCCGCATAACCCGTTTATGTTCCCGAGGATGCCATTTGATCATAGACATCCTCTGTCTCCAATACCTGGGATGGGCCCTCTTGGCAGGCCAGGTGATCTCAGGCTAGATTTTACCGGTGATCTTTTCCAACATAGGGGACTTCCAGGGCTTTTTAATATTCCAGGTATGGAGCATGGTCCAGGAGCCCCGTTTCATCCATTTGAACAAAGACGACCCATGGCTGGCATGAGCCCTGATGACTTCTATTCTCAACGATTACGACAGTTAGCTAATTCGACATCTCCTTCAGCAGCCCCCAAGCGCACACCTCCATTTACTCCAACGACAAATGCTCCAAACAGAATGTCAGGTTCTACTATGTTCTCTCCTCTGACTCCTCCAGCAAATACATCAGAAGTCGAGAAGCGTGGTGCAGAAAATCCAAGAAGTCTTACACCCCCTGGAAACCAAAAGTCATGTGAATTTTGTGGTAAGACATTCCGTTTCCAGAGTAATTTGATTGTTCACCGTCGCTCACACACGGGTGAGAAGCCGTTTAAATGCCCTTTATGTCCACATGCATGTACGCAGCAGAGTAAATTAAAACGTCACATGAAAACACACATGTCCAAAAATGGCAACATGTCTATGGGCTCCAATGCATCAAATGCATCTGAAGGCAGCCATGCTTCTAGTAGCAGTACTCCTGATTCTAACAAGATGGGAGATGATGATGATGATGCTGAAGATGAGGAGGAGGAAGAAGAGGAAGAATTGGAAGAAGAAGAGGAGGAAGCTAATATGGCAGCCTATCAGGCTCTTAGAGATGAACAAAGGATGGCTGAGATGCGAGAACGAAGGGAAAATGATCAAATAAAGCATAATTCAAAACAAACAGAAGGGCGAAGTGAATTGGTCGCTCGTCTGTTTGATAGAAGAATAGAAGAGACAATTACAAGTGAACTCTCTAAACAAACTGATCCTGAGAAAAAGAGTACTCTGTTAAGTGAAGTGATTGAAAAAACAGGGTTGCGGGAAATACCAAACTACAACGAAGCACTCAAATTGGCTATGGCTGAAAATATGACACAATCTGGAGAAAATGGACATCACAGAAATTCCTCCCATATCGATGGCAATCAGAAGCAGAATAGGATTGAAGGAGCAGACAAGGAGCGTGGATCTAAAAGAGACAAACCAGATGACAATGAGGATGGGTCAGGGATTATGTCTATCTCAAAAATGATTAAAAAGGAACCAACGTTAGACAAGACAGGCTCCATACAAAAAGATATGCTGAGGTCGAACAACGCAATGGAACCTTTCTATCCCAGTTTTTGGTTTCCTAGTGGACATCCAGAGTTTTTTCAAAGACTCCCGATACCTCGGTATACAGGTTTACCTGAAAACCTTGGTAATCTTCATCACAATGGATTTGGACTGACCTCATCATCATGCGCAGAATCACCTCTAACTAGTGCAACTAGTACATCAACTACTTCAGCAGTCACTACACCCATGTCAAATGCAGATCCAATCCTGTCTAGTGCTCAACGAAAGGAAAGGTGTCGTAATGACACATGCGAATACTGCGGCAAGATCTTCAAGAATTGCAGCAACTTGACAGTTCACCGTCGGTCACATACTGGTGAAAAACCTTACAAATGTATATTGTGCAGTTATGCATGCGCCCAGTCCAGCAAACTTACACGTCACATGAAAACTCATGGCCGATTTGGGAAAGATGTCTACAAATGTAAATTCTGTCAAATGCCATTCTCAGTACCTAGTACACTAGAGAAGCACATGAGAAAATGCGTAGAAAATGCAACAGGTTCTTCAATGGCTCTCGATAACGAAGAAAGCAACTCGAATAGCGATACTACATCAGCATCGGATAGCATGTCAGCTCCTCCCAATGCCACACCAATCTCTCTGCCAACAACTCCTCTCTCTTTGGCATCAACTCTTGGTCTACCACTCTTCTCCGTTCCTGGAGTTTTTGATAAACAGATGAGAAAGAATCTTGAGAACAACAACGCAGCAGCAGATGGGGATGATACAGGGTCTAACAGTGATGCAGCGTCTACTTCAGAGAGTTTACTGTCTTCGGCGATGGCATCTCTGCCTTCCAATATATCACCTCTAGGATTACCTAGTTCTTCTCTTAGTTCACAACTTGCAGCAACAGGGGTACCTTTAGGGCTCCCTCAAGGTTTTGGTATGTCAGGATCTGGTTTGAAATTAGAACCCAATATAAGCGTTAAGTTGGAATCCAATATGGGTATAAAATTAGAAACCAATATGAATGCTTCCTCTCCTAGTATATAGGTTTTCTCCTTCTAGTTAGTAGAAATTTTGATTCAATTTAAGATATTTTTCATTTCTTTTGTTTTTCATAATATGATAAGTACAATCATAAGTACCTGTTTTCTGCTCAGATTTTTCCTTCCTGCTCATCCCATAACCCTTTCCCACATACAACAAATCTGCAGAGGTTGAAGTCATTAAGTCAAAAATATTGAAAATCTCTATAAAGGAAAGAAAGATTATACAAAACAGAGACCAAAGAAAAATTTGAAAAGGAGAAACTGCTCATGATGAGCATTTTCTCCATTTGCCAAAATATTTTCAAAAGCCAACTGCTGCAGATACGTCTGCATGTGGGGGAGAATAAAGTAATGTCCAGACTTGACATATCTTACGTAAGTCAATTTAACTGTTAATATTTTATTTATGTTTCAAAACGGGCAATTTCACTGTTTCCCACAATGTTTTCAACTGTTTAAATTCATTGTCCAATTCAAAAAATGTTATAAACAGGCAATTAAGGCAGCAACAATATGCTTATAATGGATGAAAAACACAGTAAAAATAAATATTATTTTTAAAAAAATACATGTATTTGTCAAAATTAACCTAAATTGACTCTTTAACTGATTTTGTCATTATAAATTCAGTTGTCTGCAAAATGTGGATACCAAGTTGAAAATACTCTGGAAAAAGTTAAAGTCATGTACTAAGCAATTTTCCTCATTTCCACAATGATTTCAAAAGCCATCTGCTTTTGAGTTGCTTGAAGTTGTCTGTATCAGGGAAAGGTTTAACTTATCTAGTTCGAGGTTACCGTCTGGAGAGTTGGCATAATAACTATTGGTTTCTTCTTTAAAAACCTTTCAATTATTAGATACTATTTGGATTTCAATTTTCATTTTTTTTATCAAGAAAGTAGAGGTGCTCTGGGAAAACCAGCCTTAAGACTTTTGTGACCAGAGTAGAGCCAGATCAGCCTGCACATCCATGCAGTTTATTCTGGTTCTGCATTGTTTGCTTATTAGTTATTTGAAATTTCTTATAAAACAGTTTCAATTTGGACCTGATGGCATGGAAGTGGTGACAGCTACTTATTTTCAGATTAATTTCTTACGTTATGGTTGGTTTTTCTGGATCTGCGCTCAAATATTCAGCTGTTTATGAATTAATTTAAAATTACATACTGCATACAATGTATTCTAGTAAGCGAGAAATGAACAAAGGAAATTAACTCAATTGATATTTGTAATTAGTATGAGAATTTGTTGTAGACATTTTTATTAGGTCCCCTGTTATTGCTGTATTGTTGTGTTTCATTTTTTTATAGTCCAACTATTCATTTTTGCTCAAATTTGTACTTTTAGCATGCATGAAATCATTTGGCTTCCAAGGTGGCATGGGTAAAAAATATCGATAGATTTTAATAGGTTGTTCACAAACTGAGATGCCATCTGGTAGTCGTAGTCGTGCTGGAGATTGAGAGCCTGTAAGGCAGCAGATTATTGGTCATGGAGAGTGGTCAGGCTATTGAAGGACAGTGAAGGACCTTGTTGGTCAAACTCTTTTTTCAAATTTGCACACTGTTTATAATTCAATTGTTAATGCAGGAGGGATTTAGAAATGTTTCAATTTCTCAAACAGTTTGCGCTTTGCAATAATATGACACAAACTTACAGTTATAAGATTTCACAATACTTTTACTGTAAAATATAAATACTTTGTGTAAACTTGATAAAAGATTGAGAATTCTAAAAGTGGATTTTTTTCAGTGTTATCATATAAATGTCATTCTAGTTAATTATGCTATTATTATAGTAGAATTCTACTGTTATGTGACTTTCATCAGAGACTCAGGTTTAATGTGTCATTATGTTAGTCGGAGTTTGGTTGCTATGGAGATGCCATAGCAACAAGGTGCCATATTGGATTTTTTGACAATATAGACTGTAAAAGGAGGCTTATAACCCTGTTTAAAATAATTACCTTAATAAACTGTTGGTTATGTATGTTCACATGTTTAATTCAACCCTTTCACTGATAAGATATGTTTGTCCTTTCAGTTTTGAATTTGTTGGGGATTGTGGGGGGGTTGTAAAATTGGACATCGGAGTACCATTTTGCAAACTCAAAGTTCAATTTCTCCTCTTCCAATAACATTTTCAGAAGCTGTGTGCCGCAGAGAGGTCAAATTTTGTCAGTGAAAGGGTTAAAATGGTTAGACTAAGTTCAAATAGAGCAGAAACAAAGAAGTGATTGACTTGATAGAACTCATTGTACTAAGAATTTGTACACATTTAGAATA
Source organism: Serripes groenlandicus (assembly GCA_031761405.1). Classification (NCBI taxonomy): domain Eukaryota; kingdom Metazoa; phylum Mollusca; class Bivalvia; order Cardiida; family Cardiidae; genus Serripes; species Serripes groenlandicus. The sequence continues at coordinate 59,623,056 of JASEVX010000001.1, forward strand.
ACACTGCAAAAGTGGATCCACAATTGTTGCGGCCCTTATCTCTCATAAGTTTAAAGTCAATTTGCAAATTATGTTACAGAATTGACTAGTGTATGAAGCTTCCAGGAAATAACCAATTTTGGATCCACTATTATAATATTGAATTGATCACCAGTCTTGTTCTTTAGAACTTTTTAGAAATAACCCTTCCCTATCTTAATGTAAAACTTCAGATAATAAAAAAGGGACTAGCCAATTTGGTAAAAGTAACCAGAAAATATATAACTTTGATTTATATAAATTCAGATGAATAAAGAATTCTATTTTTGATTTCTGTTGCAATTATCCTTCAGATTTCAGTTAAATTGACACTTTGCAAATTATTTCAGGTAAATGTGTACACAGTTACCTGAAATTTTATTTTTAGAGTTGTCTGCTGCAAAAATATCTGTAACAAACACATGTAATATCTGGAAAATTTGAAAAATATTTTGAAAAAGAATTTTATACATTTGGGAAAAGGTGAAATTGCCCATTTTGAGCTATGTTTTCAAAAGTTGTCTGCTGCAAATGGAATCAAATGTAATTTATATCCGGATAAAAAAATATTGTCTGCTGCAAAAAATCTGAACATTTAAAATGGACTTGTCCACCTTTGCAGCAGTCAAAGGGTTAAAAAAAGCTAGGAAAGCCAGTCTTTCTATGATGAGGATCAGTCAACAGTAATGTGAGTTATTTTGTTTTGGCTGCAGATATTTCTCTCTGGTGAACATGATGGATGCTTCTATGGCTCTTTAAAAAATATAATCTCCTTTTCTTGTATCCGCAATGTTTGCTCTTGCTTCAAATCATTATTTAAGGGCAGGGTTATGTCTAAATTGTTGTAACTGACACTTAACTGTGAGTCCAGTTACAGCAGTTTCAATGTTTCATACCAACATATGTTGACATAGATTGATTATATAGTCTATTGATACCAGGGTTGTTTATATTGTCATTTAGATGAGTAAAAAAACTGGCCACATTACAAGAAAACAATTTCTTAGCTATTTCTGTCACAGTTTAGATCTAGATTGTGTTTCTATCTCTGGCACAGTGTAGATTCAGATCAGTGATTCATCATTATTGACCAGATCGGAGGGATGTTAGAAAAAAAAAATCATAAGTATTTGTTGATTTTGATCAGATTGCTGTTAATGATTTAGCAGAATAGAATAACCCTTTACCATGTGTAGATGTCTGCAGCATATGATTTTGAATAGATCTTGGCATAAAATATGGAAAACTTCTATAAATTGAAGTGTAATTAGTGAATAGAAGTAATAACATTGTTGCAAAAGGAGAAATTGCTTATAATGAACAATCTCTGATTTTTGCCACAAGTTTTTCAGAAGTCGACTGCTACATATGTCCATATTTGCATGCATGTTGCAAGAAGCTGGAGTACACAGTTACATTTATAATCATTGGTCAATACAATGTTCTGTTCATAAGATAACCAAGGGATGTTTTTTTGTAAAGTGGCTGGACTAGAATATCTTTTTTAATGTTCTGGATTATATAAATTGATGTTAGTATGTTTTGATTGTTATGTTATGATATATACAAAGCCCATTTTGAAGTTATTTCTCTCCTTCCCCCTGTTTACTCCCTCTGTTCCCATCATGACATAATGTAATGTATATAGCTTGCATTTTTATCGGTGCTTGTATATTTGCTTCGATCTGCACTATATTTGAATATGTGAAACTATGTGTTTACAGCTATGTGTAGAATGTTTGTAAGTGATTCTTGTGTAGGTGATGTGAGATTCAAACAACTGACAAACTAGTTAATCTTCTGCCTCATACGAATATATGGCTTTAGGCCAAGTAGCCTTTAAAAACTCATAATTATGTTATATATTTGATTGCTCTGCTTTGAAAATGTCAACAGAAAAAATGATGAGCTGAACTCAACGATTGACAGTTAACTATTGATGCAAATTTGAAACCATTGTTGGAAAAGGAGAAATGGCTGCAATTTCAGTTCTGCATCATTATTATTCTTCCAGCTCTGTTTATACATTGAATTATTAGCTTTTTTCAAAGCAGACAACATTATAAACAATACATTGTAATAGTTAAAAACGAGCCAATGAGGCAGTTGATTAAACAAAAAGACTGTAGGACTGTAACAATGGCAGAAAGTGCTATTTTATATTTTAATTAATATTTTTGTGGTAGGGAATGTTTAAATAAGTGAATAAAGCATAATGCGTTGTTAGGGGATACATTACACACCATATTATAAGCACACAATGTATTTTTGTACAAATGTGAACATATGTTAATTATTTGGAGTAACAATTTTCTCAAGTCGACCTTTTGGGAGTAGGTTGACTCTAAACAGAACTACATCATATTTGACAGCTCTTTCTTCCTTTCTTTGCTAGGATGAAAAGGTATGTGTGTGTCTCCATGTTGAATACAGGTTATTCAGAGTTAACTGCTCCATCTGTTATGGACACAATGTAGTTAATGTACATATATTTGGTTAATAAATCGGGAATAATTATAGTAGAATTGAAATTTGGACTTGTGCAGATTTTAGGTTGTTTAGATTCTGACAATCTCTAATGCGTGTATCTAACATGGAGGCTGACCTTTTGTAAATGGATGAAATATTGTCTACTCACATAACATGTATAGCCTTAAAGGCAGTTAAACGTAGAATGACCTATCAGTACATGATTTCTGAAACTTCTTGTGATTCTTTAAACAAGATGCAAGGACAAGTTTTCATAATTGAGTTCATGTGAAATGATATGCTGATAGTTCTAAAAACAAAGGAGAAGAAGTACTACAATAGCAAATGACCTAGGGGTTGAGATACTTTTTATCTTGGTGAATCCGTGCCATATTGAAGATGATAGAAATACATCAAAACCTTTTTTTTTTATTTCATTGTTTATTTCTTTTTTTGAATATAGAAAAAAGTGCATTTATAATATTGGGAGAACTACATCTTCAAGCTAAGGAGTAATTACATCTTCTTTGACAAAAAGAAATCTACTAGTGCTTTATCCAGATTATTTATTTTGTACGTAAAATTACAAATATTTACGAGAGTATTTACAACAGTCTTCTTTCATGTAACTAAGGGCGATATTTTGAAAAATACCTAATGTTAAGTAATTGTATGCAAAAATATTGAGACTGAAATGAGAGCTGATATTAATATTCAAATATTTGTCAGAATAGTGTTTAAAATATATATAAGCCTATCTGGTAATTTGGGGTTTGTTATGAGCTCACAAAAAGAGATACTGGAAAGCTAGTCTATGAAAATAATTGATATTTTAAAGTGGTCAATAGAATTTATTGGTGTTAATTTGGTTTTATAAACATGTGCCATACAAAATGTAATTTCTATTACAAATACAGATTTACAAATAGAGAGTAAATTTGTTATAACATACTGTGACAAAAACAATCAAATATTTGAATATTGATTAAGAATGATGTTTTCCCTCGACCATATTGTTGACAACCTGTGAATTAATTAAACATGTAACAAGAAAAAGTAGCTCTTTCATCACATACATCAAACCAGCAGTGGATGACTTTGAAAAGAGTTGGAAAACATTGTAGCAAAGACGGACATTGCCCATGTTGAGCATTGTCTTCTTTTGCAATTTAGTTTTCAGATATCGTCTGCTGCAGACGAATCAATATACTTTTACATGTGGGGTAGGTCTATATATTATATAACAAAAAGGTTGATCATATACATGTAGTACAGGATTGCTCTCATTTCAGTCCAAATACCAAACGACATGATGTGTCAAGGCGGACACAGGCAGCAGCTCCTGTGATGGAGCAATGTAATTGATGTTCATTCTCACCCTTTCATTGGTCAAGTTGTTGTATAATGGCTATCAAAGACAGCCAGTGCACTTTTCTCCTTACTACATTAAAATATTCAATATGTCTTTTTCTTCTTCATTTGAGATTCAATGTATATTTGAGCAACACTATAAAATTTATGTATCTTATCATGCAGCATATTTTATCATTCTCTTTTTTACAAGCATTTTTTATTTTCTTAGAAAAATTGCTGGAAGATGTTTCAACCACAAATATTTGAACTGTTTGATTGTTTTTTGTTGAAGCTCAAACATTTGTGAAATTTAGCTACTAGCTTTTGCTGTCTTAACCCTTTCCCTCATACGACAATTCTGCAGCAGACGACTTTGAACGTATTTTGTCAAAACATAGAAAATCTTCATAATTGAATGGATAACCTATGACAAAAAGTGGAAAACATTGTGGCAAAAGGAGAAATTGCACGTTTTGTGCAATTTCTTCTTTTGTCACTATGTTTTCAAAAAGCCGTCTGCTGCAGAGGCATCAGAAACCGTCTATATGAGGGAAAGGGTTAATTTTGGAAATTTCTTTCTTTCTCATTTTGTGTGTTATTTTCCCAAATATGTATGACTTGAGTAGCCAACCGCACGCTGTAGACCAAGTATACACGATTGTGATGTCTGTTCTTGATCTACAGTAATATAAAAGTCATACAGACCCTTTCTGACATCTCTGCAGTAGACCAAATTTGACAATTTCTCATTTAACCTCAAAGTTTTCAAGATTATTCAATAATTGTTCTTTAATTTACAGAGTTTCAAGGTTTTTGACTTGTTGTAGATGTCTTCAAAGTCGTATGCTGCAGATTTAATGTACCGGTATATGGGAAAGGGTTTAAAGGGGGAAAAAGAACATGATATATAGAGCATAAGTACCAATGAAACATTGAATCAGCAATAAAGGGAGATGAAGAATGCTTGTAAATGAAAATATTAGTTCCCATTATTAGTCAATAGAAAGTCTATTGAATACTATGTTAGATTTCACCAGTACTTAGCTTTCCATTGTTTATAAATGTTGTGGCTTATCAATTATAATGGATAGAGATGATTTCTTCTGTTGCCATGTAGACCACTCTGAAGGAAATTACTATTTAGACTTGTCAACTGAGAATGGGTCGCGTTACAACTACAAACAGTGGAGACCCAGGTGAGCCATAACTGTTTTACATACACTCAGAAGGGTTGAAGATATAAGTTCTGATGAAACACTATAAGTGTAGCCCACTGGTTGCATTTCACTGCTATTTTATCCCTTTCGCTTTTTCTCATTTTGCAATAATGCTTTCAAAAGTCATCTGCTGCAGAGGTGTCAGAAAGTGTCTATATGCATGAAAGGGATAATTATATGATGATAAAAACTATTGCAACAAAACTTCACATTTTGTGGCTCAATTATTTCACTTTAATTTAAAAATATATAATGGAAAAGTTTTCATCACAGAAAATAATATCATGTCCATTCTAACATGGGATGGGAGTGACGGGTTCAACATAACCCACTCCCTCATTGGTTCATATTAATTCATATTTGTGTCAATGAAAAATTTATCTTATTCTTCCAGACTTAAACAGAAATTTGCATTCAGCTATAAATACCATTATAATCTACTGTACCTTTTTATGTTTGTGCAATATTTTGAATGTTTCTTGCAGAGATATGAGTTCAGTTTCTTCTACTCTTTCCAAGTATATTTACAATTTTCAATTTTGACACTGTTTTACGAATTGAAGGTACAATCAAATCAATTCAAGCAAAAATTATGATAAAAAATGGCCTAAACATTACCCTGTGTCATCTTTCTAAAGCATTACAAATTACATGTATATGATATACTGAAAGTGATAACACTTTAAAAAACATAATGCATGAATGATACATAAAAATTATTGACTTTTTAAAAAAAAAAAAGATTTTTTGATGATGAAAGATATTGTGTTGCTTACCTCTGAAGGATGACACATAGGGATCACTTCTCCCTCGTCTGTCCATCTGTCCGTCATGCTTTCACTTACCAACATATTGACTGGCGACATACATTCAAACATTCCCTCATACGACAATTCTTTTGTCACTAAGTTTTCAAAAAGCAGAGGCGTCAGAAAACATCTATATGAGGGAAAAGGGTTAAAACATTCTGGTTTCAATAAAGGACTTATATGTTAATTTCTATTTGGTATAACAACAAACCAAAATATTGAATGAAGTAAGTATAGTTTCTAAAATACAACATATATCGAGGGCTTGGCGTGAAACGGTTGTAACTAAAAACCTATTTTGAAAACCCTGGTTTAGGGCAATTTTGACCCCTTTGTAAACAATGCAAATTGCACCTAAATTTCCATTGTTTACCAAGAAAAATGATTTAACGATTATTACAACCGTTTCACGCCAAGTCCTCGATATATACAAAAGTTTTCAAGTTTCCAGGTTTCCCACTTTACATATACAATGTAGTGCCATACAAGAATTGTATCTTATTATGAAAGTCTTTGTTAGTGTATTTATTTCATATCAGGAATACTGACTTTTGATTTTGTGTATGCTACTTATGTGATCTTAAGGTGCAAAATAATTGAGTTCAAATAGTGCTGTACAATTTTCTTCCATGTTTACCTGTTTTTATGTTACTTTTAATGATCCTTTTTAAGAATCAGTGACAGTTGCTAAACAACATCTTATGTAAAACTTTGGTGAATGGACAAATAGTTTACATGTAAATCTTCTTCTTATTTATTATATATATTAGAATTGAGAAGATTAGAGCAATGGAAAAATAGTAATTTGGGAACTGTTTAAATGAATTGTAAATAAGAAAGTTTCATTGGAAAAGCAGAAAAAATATGTTATGTATGTGAGAGTAAAATTACCGGTAATGAAGAAAACCAAATCACAAGCTGACTTTTTGTGAAATAAGTCTTAACTTATTAAACTTATACTTATATAAGATATAGCTCATATAAGATATAGCTCCATTCAAAACAGTCTTATTCATTTCCCTGATTATTATATTTGCATTGAAAAAAGATCTGAAGAAAAACTGTAACATTTGGAAATATTATTTTGTTAAAGAGTTCTGCAAGTAAGAAGACTTTTAAAAACATTGTGGCAAAAGGAGAATTTGAAAATGATAAGCAATTTCTCCATTCACCAAAATGTTTTCAACTCCATTCAATTAAAACTCTTTCATTAATAGAGTTTGTATAGTTTTGCCTACATATTTTCAAAGCCGTCTGCTGCAGAATTGGTGATACTACATGTATTGCTTTAAGATGGAACAATTGACATGTAAAACTTGTTTTCTTCATCAAACCAGTAAGTTTAAACAAAAAGTAGAAATGCAGGATAGTTTTCTGCAAGCATTTGTTAATCTGTGAATGATAGTGCCATAGCAAATAAGTGTGTCATAATGGTGGTTATTGCCATGTCTTTTTTTAAGAGAACTATTTTTAATTTCTTTTTTAAAACATTCATGTTTATGTTTGTTTATTATTTAATTTTTTGTTTTGGATATTATGATGTTTATACAAATAAGTGTACAAATACTGTAAATAATACCAATTTCTTTTACTCAGTGATTTAACCAGACTATTGCTGTTACAAAACCATCCCTCAATATTGCCTCACATATGAAAAGTGTTTTCTTTAACACTTTCCCACATACAACAAATCGGCAGCAGACCAATTTCAAAACATCGTGGCAAAAGGAGAATTACTCATCATGCCACAAGGTTTTTAAAAAGTTATCCGCTGCAGAGGCATCATAAAGCATCTGTATGTGGGAAAGGGTTACTAAAAGGTATTTTGAGTATTTTGAAAATAATGTCTAACTTTTTATTTTATTTTACACAATACATGAAATATAGCAGTAGTCTATCCCTTTCTAGCATTTAACAAATCTGCCTCAGATGACTTTAACAACATCTTAACCCTTTCCCACATACAACACATTTGCAGCTGACAACTTTGAACATATTTTGTCAAAAAAAAGTCATATGCTTCACATACATCAAAACAAGTATGAAAGGGATTGAAAGACAATTTTAAAATTGATGTTTAAACGGTATTTGTGCAAGTATTTATATCAGCAGATTAATATCAAATATCTTTTAAACTGGTATACATTTGGTGCATGTCATTTATTTCATCACTTTCTTTTTAATCGATTTATCATATTTTTTTTACAATGTTCATGTAGCTATGTTTTGATTTAATTTCAAATATATGTTATCTTAATTTGTAATATGCACATACTTCTGTCTTCGTGTCTACTTGCTTTTGAATTCATGGTTTTAAACTATTGAAACAAAAATTTGTAAACATTTTTAATCACAACTTCCTAATGTATAAGCCATACCTAATAAATCCTTCTATTACCATACAACATTTAAGGGTCTTCACTCACTGCCTGCATGGGAACCATACAGATGCACATAAAGAAAACTTCGAGCCAAAGATTTGGAAAATCTCTACAAATGAAAGTAAAATCGTATGATAGACTCGAAAGCATCGCGGCAAATGGAGAAAAGCTTTTTGAAAACATGGTGACAAAAGAAGAATTTGCTCAAAACAAGCAAATTCTCCTTTTGTCACCATGTTTTCAACTCTTCAATTATTGTACTTTCATTTAAAGGGAGTTTCCAAAATATTTTGAGTATGTTTTCAAAGTCGTCTGCTGCAGTTGTGTTGTATGTGGGAAAAAGTTAACCCCTCATATAGACGCTTTTTGATGCCTCTGCAGCATACAGCTTTTTGAAAACATTGTGACAAAAAAAGAAAGTGCTCAAAATGACACAATGTTTTCCACTTTTAGTCATAGGTTATCCATTCAATTATAGATATTTTCTACTTTTTGACAAAATGTGTTCAAAGTCATCTGCTGCAGATGTGTTGTATGTGGGAAAGAGTAAAGCAAGTATGCTACAAGTGTTGCCCTGCTTACAGTCTAACGAAATGCTGGAGCAGGGATGATAATACATATGATTTATCCTGGTATGGCTCATGTGGTCAAAAATGAAAATGATATCTTGGTGAATCAACTTTTAATGTAAAATTTTTTACTAGGATACAACTTGAGTATTTCAGAAGCACCAAATATAGACAGGACGTAAAGCAGTTGTAATTAGATTTTATAACTGTTTTAGGAAAAGCCATCTATTATAAGCCATAACTTCTATTGGGATACATATTCTAGATTCTTTGAAAGATAAAACAGAATATTACGTATTAAAACCAGATAGGACAATTAAACACTGATTGACTGCTTCATGAAATAGCCTCTTGCTACATTGTGAAAGAAAGCCATCATTCACTTCAAAACATTAGATTTCTTTGGTTGGGTTTGCAGAACAAAGAATTGCTTCCAACAAATACTGAAAATATTCAAGAAAACAATATCCAAATTGGAATAATATTTCCAATTTATCACATTTTGATTATTTTATAAAAATAAAAACAGCATCATAAGTTAGACTTTTATCTTCTTATGTTAGCTTAAACTAATTGAAAGATTTTCATTTGCTTTTCAGTGAACTTGTGAATGTAATTGGCAAAAATCTGTTTTGAATCATATTGCATAATATGTAATGTTGATAAATGTTTACCACATTTATGACCCAACAGTGTTTCACAATGTAACATTTTTTAAAATTGATGCAGCATATTTCCATAATGACAATTAATTTGATACTTTCTTTGAATATGAAGCATCAATACATATCTTTTAAGAAAAAATTCAGAACCTAAATTTGTTTGTTATAGAACAGTTCTCTGAAGGATGATTGAGGAGTGTTTGTTTGTCTTATACTAACATCATTAGCAGTCAAGTTGTTTTTGTTTCGCTTTTCCTCATAAGATGGACATATTGTAAGTTTTTAATCTCACATTTTATGTTTATGGATTTGAGTTTCACAAATTAGAAGCAATTCAAAGATGGTATGCAGCACATCTTATATATCTTACTTTGTTCTTGTGGAGATGAGGAAATTCCAGCAACTCATATTGGTTCATCGGTAGTTAACCCTTTCCCACATTCAACAACTCTGCAGCAGACAACTCCCTTTCCCACATACGACAATTCTGCAGCAGACGACTTTGAACGTATTTTGTCAAAACATAGAAAATCTCCATAATTGAATGGATAACCTATGACACAAAGTGGAAAACATTGTGGCAAAAGGAGAAATTGCACGTTTTGTGCAATTTCTTCTTTTGTCACTATGTTTTCAAAAAGCTGTCTGCTGCAGAAGCGTCAGAAAGTGTATATATGGGGGAAAGGGTTAAAAACATTTGTGCAAAAATACTGAAAAAATTGTCGCAAAAGGTTAAATTGCTCATTTTGAGCAATTTCTCCATTTGCCACAATGTTTTTAAAAGGCATCATCAGAAAGCATCTGTATGTGGGAAAGGGTTAATGATGCGGATCAAAACAGTTTGGTGTATTTTGGTCATATAAATGACACAAGTCCCCGTTTCCTCCTGGACAAACAGAAAGTAAATATAGATGGTGCTCTTCATTCTGTGTTTGAACATAAAAGGTGATGTTGAAAGACACCGATATATTATTCAGATGTACATCTTACTCACCAGACATCCTGTTACCTGATATCCTATTTTCCTAAATCTAAACTGTAAACATTTTGAAGAAAAAAAAATCTTAAAAATTGTTACTTAAGTACCTTATTAAGAATTTTCACCATTGCCAACATTGTTTTCAAAAAGTCCTCTGCTACAGAGTTACCAAAAGTAGGTCTTGATCAGGGGACAGGATTTTTGAAAGTAAAGAGTTTATATGGTGGAAGAATTTTTTTTTTATCTATTGTTGTTGTGTTTATTTTTGTATTGGTATATGGTGTATTTTAATTACATCCAAAAGAACCGTATTGATTCCGGTGAGACAAGGACACGTTCCATAGAGAGGTAAATTGCTTTTTGTACCAATACGGAACTGTTTTCATTGTTTGGTTGCTCTGTAAAAGTACTGAACAGTTAAGACATAGAAGTAAAAGTATCGTAATTGGTCTTTGCTTAGTTAAACAAATAAGACATAAGATGCATGTCAGTTTTAGTCACACGTAAAACAGCTGTGTTAAGAAGTGTGTGACAACCCGGTGAAATGACATGTTTCCTATGTCTGTTTAGAATGTCACCAGAGCTCTTGATAAGGGGTCATTTCGTGATCTTAAAACCATTATTTCATCTCCAAACCCGATGTCTCCTAGAGAAAAGAATTATCTTGGTTAGAGGATTCTTTTGAATACCAACAACATAAGTTTTTATTTAATAAAAGGGAGATAATATTGGATAAAAGACCTAAATACTCCTTAACTAGTTTTCTGGTCATCATGTACCAATCGGAAACAAATACATGTATGCCCCTCTATTTTATAGTGCCATATTTCTTATATTAGATAATCATGTTTTTTTTGTTTTATTTCTTGCACAAGGAGCGATGTCAGAATAAATTCTTTCATGAGTTAGTTTCGATGCATATTTCATTGAATAATTTTAGCGAGTTATATTATAAGAATTTGAAATGCATGATGTAACAAACATGATGTTCTAAATTTAATTGTACAGTGATCTCTCGATTCTTTAACCTTTTGCATTGCAATATTCTCTTTAATCCTCATTAATAGCTTTGGGTATTCTATACCAAGTTCGCATTGCACATATACTATCAAATCATAGTCTTCAACCCTTTCTCTCATACGACAATTCGGCAGCAGACGACTTTGAACATATTTTGTCAAAACATAGAAAATCTCCATAGTTGAATGGATAACCTATGACAAAAAGTTGCAAACATTGTGGAAAAAGGAGAAATTGCACGTTTTGTGCAATTTCTTCTTTTGTCACTATGTTTACAAAAAGCTGTCTGCTGTAGAGGCGTCAGAAAGCGTCTATATGAGGGAAAGGGTTAACTGAGGCAGGGACGTTCCTGATTGAGGTCTTGACCTCTTCTACATAATGAAATCCCATGAAGAAAAAAGTAGTGCAGTGCTTGTGTAATGTAATGGTGGGGGGGGGGGGGGGGGGGAGTCTGTTCAAGCTTCCTAGAAAGTTTCTCGTTTTCTGCTTAAGAATCAAAACTGTAACGTCACTGGTGAAAGTGAAATGTAACCAATGTTTTACTTCTAACTGTCGTTAACATGAGTTACAGGTGAGATCGAGAGTTCTCTGTACAAATCTATTCTGAAAAGTAAGCAATGTTGTTTAATTTTGGCGGTTTGAACTACATTCGTTATTTTGGGATGTTTACAATATAGAGGCCGGCTGTACGACACCACTGGCCAAGCGCACGCTCAGTGCCTTTATTTATTTCTGGTGATGCATACGATGCATTCAGTTTATTAGTTAAGCTTTTATGTATTTATAATGTTTGTGTGTGAATGTAACCTTAAGGTACCAAGTACATGTAAATTGAATAAATATTTTGTCTTGAGATAAACAGATGTGTTGTCTTTCATTGTTCTACTACTGTTGGGCACTGTGTTTGTAACGAAACCTTTAAGAATCTCATGGTCATATGAATCAGTGGACACGAGATTAAGAAATAGGTTTGTTCACGGTTGATAACTTGAACATGTGAACATTCTAATATATTTTACTTGAACCATTTTCTTGATGGATATGTTAGTTGAAAAAAGCGTAGTAGCACTTCCAATTGTTCATATGATCATTCAGATCTGCTGCTGGGCTTTTTTCAGCAACCCTGAGAAAAAGGTGAATTATCTTCTCTCAAATTATTTGGATCCGTGAAGAATACTGGTTTCAATGGCAACTAACAGAAGAAAATATCAAATAATTTTGTAAAAATGTTCCTTCGATGAACCATTGGTTGAAAAACATGGCTGCGAAAGTAAAAAAATATTTTTTTAGAAATGTTCCTTCTGGAAGTATCTGGCCGATTTGCAAATAATTTAGCAAACATAGTCGTTGGGTGACCCACTACAAGATTCAAGCCATTTTGAAAGGTGGCAGGGGCAGGGCCTGTTTTACCCTCTTTGCCAAGAGTGAAAATTATTTCGACTGATTTTGAAATACTAACCGGTACATAAACATTTATGTTGTGACCTTCTATCAGTGTCCTCAAGTCATCTTAATTCCACAAAAGACAGACAGCATAGGGTTTGGTCATTCTGCCTTGTGGCAGTGGAGCTTTACTGGTCCTATTGGACCTATTGTATGATCTAACCTGACCGCAAAATGAGTTATTGTGGTTCACATGACAACTCGGTTGAATGATCCACGGCAATCATGGTTCCCTTGTCTTGATATATTCTTATTACTGGCTTGCTGTAAAACACAATTAGGTATAAATAAATTACAAAGCTGACAATATATAAATGAATTTATCATTGTTCAAGGGAATTCATCAATAACTCGAGTAAGTACGGGTCCCTTTGGCGTTATAATCACTAGTCAACTGTATATACATGTACACACTTGTATGTTATCTTTGATTACAAATCTTACCATGATATAGCTCAATTACAGAGATCTACTTGTTGGTCAAACTTCAGCAAGTAGTGATCAATGCATACATCACAAGTGCAAAGGTGGTCAATGCGGAATTTGAACTTCGAGTACAACATACCTTAAACCAAAGACTGGACCTCAACCAAACTTCTTGACCTAAATCAGGGACACTATAGTGTCCCTGCCTAAATCAAGCAGAAAATATAGTTTAAACTCCGAATCTGAAGCAAGATGAAAACAAATCTCCGAAGAGGGGGTAAAGCAAAAGCTATCGGTGAGCATTGAGACGATAAAATGGATTGAGAAATTTTAAAAGAAGGGGGAAGCTTAATCTCGAAACTACATATGTAATTGAAAACAAGACTGTCCAATGCTGTTTTCCCTCAAACATCATAGCTGATATAATAACATCATCCGTATCATTTTGCCAATTACATCTTAAGCTGTGATACAGTATAAAACTACATTTAACTTTTCTTTTCATTGTGTGTTTCCATTACAAATTTAATATCGACAATCCATTCATCCATGTATATATGTGCACTTGAGTTATTGGCAATACCCGCCTACAAGAAAAGAACATGTGAGTATTTTAGAAATATTTGGCAAATAATACTAAAGCAAGAAAGAAGCCAAATGACAACTTAACGACTGATGCGCGGGTCAGTAACGTTTTGATAATTCATTAAACCCTCCCCCTAGAGACATGAATAGAGAGTGTATGGTATATGTCTCTGCTTTCCTACATTCATGACATATGCAGCAGAAAACTTTGGAAAGAACTAGTTAAAAATACAAACGTTCTTGAGAAATAAAATATTTCAATAAAATGATAAAATTAATCATCAATGGCAATTTGTCCTTTTGCAACAATGTTCACAAACGTCGTAAGCTGCTAATGTGTCGGAATGCGTTTGCATGTGGGAATGGTTTTTAACCTTTTGCCACCTGCAGACGACTATTGAAAACATTACGGCCAAAGGTGAAATTGCTCATGATGAGCAATTTCTCCTTTGGTCACAATGTTTTCAACTTTATTTAACAATTAAGCTATCTTTAATAGAGATTTTCCATAACAATGGACTTCATTTCTCCGGAAACAGATCTTGACCCCTTTTTCCACATAGAAGAAATCGGCAGCAGACGCTTTGAAAACGTCGTTGCACAAATATGGAAACTATCTTTAGATATGAAAAAAATACTTATTAATAGAGTTGAAAACATGACATAAGAAGAAATTGCTCATTGTTACCATGTTCTCATTTTGACGCAATGTTTTAAGAATTCGTCGGCTGTAGATGCGTCGAAATGCGTCAGCAGAAGGGAAATATTTATTAAGCCAGCATTGAAACGAATTTCAGATATGTTTGGTTAATACAATCTGTCAAGAAAATGTCCAATGGGACGTCAGAGTTGGTCAAAATTTATTAAATGTACGTCACAGCTGGACTTGTGGTGGAAAATTTATAATTGGAATGGCCGTCCGTGGAACTCTTGAGTGACATAACTTCTGACTGATTGGTTTTTACCCATTACCCCATCTGTAGATGGTTGACAATATTGCTTTTTGTTTGGTATTAAATTAATGCAATGGTATATTTTAACAAAAGAAAAAGAATATTCATTATGATGGACAAAACCTGACAATGAAAAATGAATACAATTTATCGTTTCTTGGGGTTTTATTTCACGATAGCATTACACTCACTGCGTTCGAAAACAGTCAAAATTCGTCTCTTTGGTTAGAGAAGATTTGTAATACTGGGATAAAGTTAATAACTGATAAGAATTCCGGTTCAATACTTCTTCACGTCCCAAACTAACCGTTTAATTAATGTCTTTACAGTACACGGCGTACTTGTAGAAGCATGAGGAAAATAACCATACAACCACATTTGCTATTTTTCCCACTGTTTTTCTTTGTTTAGCTTGTCCTAAACTAAGTAGACTAGTGTATCTTACGTTTAACCCTTTCCCGCATGCAGCAAATCTGCAGCAGATGACTGTGCTAACATCTAAGCATAAATAGAAAACACCTCTTTAAATGAAAAAAATATATATTGAATAGAGTTGAAAACATTGTGGTAAATGAAGAAATTGCTCATTATAAGCATTGATATCATTTTTGTGTCATTTCCTGAAGTTTTTCAGATTTTCTGTTTCCACAATATTGTAAGTTTTTAGGGAAATTGCAGGCTGACAGAGATAACCCAAATTACATGTCTAAAATATATTTCTATTAAAAAGGTTGCATAGTATATCCATGAAGATGACGCATCTTTAATTTAAAACGCCCCGTGAAATGTCCCCGGAACAGTTAATGTCGTACAGAAACAGAAAACGATTTTTACAGCGATTTAACAAAAAGTATTTCTGAAAAAAGTAATAACGATCAGTCTGAGCTTTTGTTTACCAATGCAACAAGATGGAAAACGGCCACCTCATTTATATCCAATGAAAGTCGTATTTCCATCGTTCAAAACCAACCTATATAAGTTGTATAAGGAAAGAGAGCATACACATACATAACAAATACAAATTAATAAAGGCTCCGTCAGCTGCAATTTCATGTTTCGTTGCTAAACATTTGTGAACAGATTAATTGCACAGACAATTGCGCTCATATTTTATATTTTTTTTAAGTCCCCATTTTAAACACTCTCTGGAGTTCTCATAACTGTTCGTGTCGTAATAAAAACGTTCTCATAACATTACATTTTGTTTCTGGAACCCAAGCCAGTGTAAGTATTTTCTGTCCTACAAGCGATAAGAATATAAATCACTCATTGTTCACGAATCTCATGACTTTCATTTTCTTTTTTATCAAAGACTGGCCAAATTTAGTTCCTCACAGTCTCTGGATTGTCGAAAAAAGAAACGTACTTCATACGCTGCTTTAATGGATTATCGACTCCTAGACGGAGTAAGTGTTTTCTTTAAAATGATGAGGATGAACTTCCTGTTCTCCCAACGTAAATAGTGCGAGATTATCTTGAATTAATTAATACATAAGCGATGCAGACTGATTTAAATCTTCACTTAACGTACGGTCCCGTTGGTCGGTTTCCGTGTGACGTGAACTAACTGGTTCGTATGTACGATGGTTGCCGAAAGGACTTGTCGATAGAGTAACAAAGTATTGGGAACACCTCGGCAGACAACATGTTAGATGTAGTGTACCGAATCCACGTGCACTTGCGATAGAGTAACAAAGCCTATTCGGATGACCTGGAAGAAGCTGGCATTCAAAGGTTCTGAAAAAGCAGCCCCTTCTTTGGACAGGCACGTGAATGTATTGCTGTTACAGCTAAACGGTTATGAGTGATCGACATGACTATGTTTGAAAATTGTTGAATTAACCCAATTATATCTGTAAATGTACGCACTCTGCATCCCTAGTATAGGTAGTCATTCCTATTATTATCATCCGATATATTTCATTTGTAAATATCACTTGAGCGATAAATATGGCATATCCCCTTCTCTCTTGCTTCTTCAAATCTTGAGTCACTTCCTTGTTTAGAATAATTGCTACAAAACTTACGAGATTATTAAATCTTCTTTGAATGTAATACAATATGTATATACATAAATCCCCCTTTTTTTACTGCAAAAGTAGTTCTTGGTTTGCATAGGCTTTTTGTTGATACATCTTGCAGCATAAAAAAGGGTTCCTGGATAGGCGCAACCAAATTCAATATCCCCTTTTCTCCTGGTTCAAAACTGTTTTTGTCTTCTCATAGACATATGGTTGAGAAGGAAAAAGAGTCCCAGGGATTGTTTCTAGTATTGCATCTAGTATTGTGATGTTTTCATAGACAAATGGCTTAAATGTTTTGCAGCATAGGAAAGAGGTCTTCGGGGTTGTCGCACAACACAACTGAATATCTCATTTTCTCCTGCTACGAAAGTTTATGGTGTTTTCATAGACAAATGGTTGAAAAGTTTTACTGCTACAAAACTACATATCCTATTACGAAACTGTATGGTGTTTTAATATACAAATGATTAAAACGTTTTGTAGCACAGGAATGAGATCTTCGTGATTGACGCGCAACCAAACAACAAATCCGATTTTTTCCTGCTACGAAAGTTCGCGGTGTTTTCATAGACAAATGTTGAAAAGTGTTGCCGCACTGTGGCAAGATCCTCGTGATTGTCAAGCAACCAATCTATAATCTACAATATACATATCGGATCTACTCCTGCTACGAAAGTTCGTGGTGTTTCCATTAACAAATGTTGAACAGTTTTGCAGCACAGGAAAAAGAGGTCTTCAGGGTTGTCGCGCGACGAAACTGTAACGTGCACCGCATCCTTCACGGAGTAAATCCATCGCGGGTCACACATCCTGACACTTACCGCGATGTAACGATGCACACAAGCAGTACACCAGAACAAAGTCTACGTAACATCACTGCGAACCACCGAAGCCCGGAGTCCACGGCAAGGCCGTAGAAGTGGTATTTGTACTTATACCCCATTCCCGTTACAACTGTATATCTCATTTTCTCCTGCTACGAAAGTTTGTAGGGTTTTCATAGAAAATCGGTTGAAATGTTTTGCACCACAGAAAAAAGATCCTCTTGTTTGTAGCGCAACCAAACCAAATCCCTTTTTTTCTTGCTACGAAAGTTTGTTGTGTTTTCGTAGACAATGTTTTGAAAGGTTTCGTCGCAAAGAAACGAGATCCTCGTGATAGTCAAACAACCAACCCACATAGCCGATATTTCACTTGCGCTGCGTCAGTGTCAATCAGGGTCGGTCAGTAAATTTTAGGCTGTCGCAAAACTCTTCGAGCATTTTCGAACATTTTCGAACACAAATGTCACATCCACGATTCATATCGGTCAGAGTTACGTCAGTATTCGGTCAAAATGGGCCGGTGTCGGTCGGTGTGCGGCAATAGCTGCGTTGATGGTGCGATGATGAGTGTCAGAGTTGCGATGCACTGGGATGCACATAGGACAGACATACGTCGATGTGGGTTAGTGTGCGACGCAGTTGCGTCGATGTTACGCCATGGAGGGTCACAGAGGGTCAGACATGTTAATGGCTGCGATCTTCGTTGATTTAAAATAGTGTGATTTCAGGCCTGGGGTGGTCCAATCTAGTCCAGTCCAGTCCAGGGACAGTATGGATGAGCAAGTACTAGGACTTTTACAGGCTGATCTGATTGTTCAGCATCATGCCTACATCCGTGCCCAGGCCGAGGTCCTGCAGGAAAGAAGGAGGCAAATGGCCCGAAGAAGATATAGCAAGAAGCGGTTCTGGGTGAGGACCTGGTCAACAGAAGATGAGCGAGTCTCAGCTGGCCAGTACCACAACCTTATGGTCAAGCTCCGGAACGATGATGTGCAGTCGTTCACTAACTACCTGCGCATGCCTCCATACATGTTCCAATTCCTGCTCAACCGGCTGACGCCTCGCCTCCAGAAGAAGGACACCAAGTTCAGACGACCACTGGAACCAGGGCTGAAGTTGGCTGTGGTACTCCGGCACCTGGCTACTGGGGACAACTACCCAAGTTTGCAGTACAACTTCAGAGTGTCCAGACACACCATCGCCAGCTTTCTGACAGATGTCTGTCAGGCCATCATCGATGAATTTGCAGAAGAGGAGGTACAGTGCCCCATCACCCCGATGAATGGAGAGAGGTGACCCTGCAGTTCCAGAGGAGGTGGAACGTCCCTCATGCTCTGGGTGCCCTGGATGGGAAACATGTGGCCATTAAATGCCCAATCAAGTCAGGCTCCTACTACTATAACTACAAGGGGTTTTACTCCATTGTCCTAATGTCCCTGGTTGATGCCAACTACAGGTTCCTGTGGTGTGATGTGGGAGGAGCCAGTCACAGACGGCTTGCTCTTGTTCGGGAGTGAGCACCACCTCTGCGGTCTTCTTTTTCTTCTGGGCTGGAACCTCCGTGTCATCTTCTGAAGAAGTACCACCATTAATATACTCGTCCTCCTTCTCAGCACCAACGTCTGCCTCCTCCATGGCCTCGGCTACAATATCTTTATTGCCAGGTACACGTCCACACCCTCTGCTCCCTGCACCACGACCACGACCTCTTGGATGGTTATCACCTGGCCCACACCTTCAACAACTGGGCTGCATCACGGCTTTGCCCTTCGTCTTCTTTATTGCCTGGATCAACGTTTTTCTTGGTTTCTTTGGTGGCATGATGCTGTGGAAAACAAATGTATCACTAACCAACCGTGTGTGGCGCACCCGTATTTATAGCAACCGACATTGACCAAACTACAACCCAAGCTGACCGAATATTGACGTAACACTGGCGCAGGCTGACGCAGCATGACCGAATGGCGACCCATGTCTAACCCCGCCAGGCAGTGCATGACTGTCCCTGACATTGTTGGCTGACTGAATGTGACCGAATGTCGACGCAGAGCAACCGACTGTGACGTAACACCAACGCACTGTTGACCGAGTCTGATAAAACACTCGGACAGGCAGGGTTTCTCAGGGTTTGTGTTAGGTCGATTGGGGTTGCTATTCGGTTAGACTTACGTCACCTTGCGATGCAGTTCGGTTGATGAGGGTTAGTACTCGGTCAAAATGCTATCTTGGCCTGTCGCAGCCGATTTTTATGCATGCTCAAAATTTGCCGGGGTCAGAAAATGTTCTCTCGGTCACTCTGCGTCAGTTGGGGTTTCTCGACGTCACCCTTCGGCCAGTGTTTGGTTGATATTAGGTCAATCTACGTTCCTGTCGGATGCTGTCGGATGGTGGCTAACCGACACCGACGCCGCCTGTCGTAGCCTAGTGAAATGCGCCCATTACGAAGGTTCATGGTGTTTGCATAGACAAATAAATGGTAGCGACAGAACTGTAACGTCATCAGGGAGTTATGCTTATCCGCGGGTCACACGCCCAGGCACTAACTGCGATATGCGTTGCTTAATTAAACCCTTTCCCTCATATAGACGCTTTCTGACGACTCTGAAGCAGACGGCTTTTTGAAAACATAATGACAAAAGAAGAAATTGCTCAAAACGAGCAATTTCTCCTTTTGCCACAATGTTTTCCACTTGTAGTCATAGGTTATCCATTCAATTATAGAGATTTTCTATCTTTTGACAAAATATGTTTAAAGTCGTCTGCTGCAGAATTGTCGTATGAGGGAAAGGGTTAACTTTATGAAAAAGTCAACCACTCTACCAACATCGCTATAAAAGCCGGATTCCACGGCAAGGCCGTATACTTGGTATTTGTACCTATACCCCTTTCCCGTTACAACTGTATATCACCTTTTCTCCTGCTACGAAAAGTTGGGTGTTTTCATAGACAATCGGTTGGAAAGCTTTTGCAGCATATGAAAAAGGTCCTATAGGTTGTCATACAACAAAACTGAATATCTCATTTTCTCCTGTTACGAAAGTTTATGGTGATTTCATAGACAATCGGTTGAAATGTTTTGCACCACAGAAAAAAGACCCTCTTGTTTGTAGCGCAACAAAACAACAAATCCGGTTTTTTCGTCTGCTTCAGAGGCGTCAGTATGTCGGGAAGGTTTAAAGAACATTTACGAAGAACGAACGTTTGAGTACATTTACGAAGAACGAACGTTTGAGTACATTTACGAAGACCGAACGTTTAAGTACATTTACGAAGAACGAACGTTTGAGTACATTTACGAAGAACGAACGTTTGAGCCGAACGTTTGAGTACATTTACGAAGACCGAACGTTTGAGTACATTTACGATGACCGAACGGTTTAGTACATTTACGAAGACCGAACGTTTGAGTACATTTACGAAGACCGAACGTTTTAGTACATTTACGAAGACCGTACGTTTTAGTACATTTACGAAGACCGTACGTTTTAGTACATTTACGAAGAACGAACGTTTGAGTACATTTACGAAGAACGAACGTTTGAGCCGAACGTTTGAGTACATTTACGAAGACCGAACATTTGAGTACATTTACGAAGACCGAACGAAGACCGAACGTTTGAGTACATTTACGAAAACCGAACGTTTGAGTACATTTACGAAGACCGAACGTTTTAGTACATTTACGAAGACCGTATGTTTTAGTACATTTACGAAGACCGTACGTTTTAGTACATTTACGAAGACCGAACGTTTTAGTACATTTACGAAGACCGAACGTTTTAGTACATTTACGAAGACCGAGAAGACCGAACGTTTGAGTACATTTACGAAGACCGTACGTTTTAGTACATTTACGAAGACCGTACGTTTTAGTACATTTACGAAGAACGTACGTTTTAGTACATTTATGAAGACCGAACGTTTTAGTACATTTACGAAGACCGTACGTTTTAGTACATTTACGAAGACCGTACGTTTTAGTACATTTACGAACAATGTTGACCAAAATAAGACCCCTGTATATAAGTGTAACAGCGGGCGACATTTGTGTTACTCATATAGATTGATCAGTGAGTAGTATACTATTATTACATTCATCTATTAACGACGTCGGGTGTTTTGCGTACAGCATGGAGTCAGGCGAGACTGTCTTCCTGAAAGAGGTTGCATTAACCCTTTCCCAAATTTAGACGCTTCTGCAGCAGATGACTTTTGAAAACACTGCAACAATGTTTTATAACCGTATTCAATAATTACACTTTCATTTACACAGATGTTCGTAATTTACAATTAGATGTTTTCAAAGTTGTCTGCTGCAGAATTGTTAGGGTTAAGGCAAGTTTATCTTGTTGTTTGTGGTTGTACCCGTAGCTGTTGTTAGATCGTCTAGCATCGTCTAGACTCTTTTCCCTGATATAGAATACTTATAACACCATTGCAATAGAAGACATTTAAAAACACTTTTTGAAAAGAAGAAACTGTTCCTTATAATCAATTGCCCCTTTACTCACAATGTATGCACGGTCGAAAATTAACATACACATTTCTATATGCTACACTTTTCATATCTAAAATATGTATGAAGCCAATGTATAATATACATAAGTGGACATGTATAATATACATAAGTGGACATTTATACTGCCTTGCTATTGATCTGGCTTTCGTAGCGACGTGGTCGAGCGTTCGCCTTCGGTTAAAAAGGTCCAAGGTTTGAGCCCTGATCAGGTCGGATACTTTAGGACTAACATGTATATTGATCAGGTAAACGTTTAAATTACACGACACAGTGAAGATCTTCCAAATAAAGCGTTGCCCTATGCACATGATCGTCTTATCCATTAATCCTTACCACAGCATCCTTACCACAGCAAATAAGCATCTGCAACAGGTTGTATAGGGCAATTTTTGTAGCAGTGAGGCCCTCCCAGGGGGGGGGGGGGGGGGGGGGGGGGGGGGGGGGGGGGGGTCATGTTCCCTTGTTTCCTGAAAGTAAAGCCCTATGTTCCCTTGTTCCCTGAAAGTAAACATGTTCCCCAAAATTATTTTTTCAATGTTCCATTGTTCCCTAAAAGTATTTCCAATGTTCCCTTGTTCCCCAAAAGTATTTGCCAATGTTCCCCAAAATTAATTTCTATGATTAAACAGACAATTTGAATGGGTCCATTGCTCTTGTGTGTCTATATCGAATGAGCGACCTTTTGAAAACTCTGTCGAACCTTTGAAGTCTGTAAGGCATACACTTAGTTTTCTCTTGTTTATTCCAACTTCATTACACTTTTCATTAATACCAAACCCCCGATTTAACCGTGTAAAAAAGTTGTAAAAGTCTGCATCCGTATCATTTTTTATGTTAATTTCAAAACACCATCGAGATGCAGGCTTTTCCTCGCCATTTTTAGCTCACCTATGCACAAAGTAACGCCTTCTCCAATTAACCAAATTCAAACTAATTTGACGGGAATGTTCCTTGGGTGGATCTCTTTCAAACTTGTTCAAAGAATTCTATTCCATGCAGAACTTTGGCTGCCGCGGCAACAAACAAGAGGGCCTTAAATCGATCACCTAATTGATTGTAAATTAGTAGCAAATATTTAACTGCAAATATCTGGGAAAATTTTAACAAGGAGTGCAAATGAAACTGCAAGGAGTGGACACTTCTCAAGAAACAGCTTATCAGTAAAGGCCATTTATATCTTGAAATCTAACAAGAACTTTAATAAGAATGGAATTATAAACTTTTTGTCATTTTGCACCTTTCCTGATGCCGCCTTGCTGCCCTGTTTTTCAACGAAATCAATATGGCTTCAACAGTTTATTTAGAGGGTCACTTAAGGAATATTTCTACCAAATTATCTTGCAATCGCACAAGCAGATTATGGAGGAAAAGGATTTTAAAATTTGGGTATTTTTCTCACTTTCTGATGCCGCAGCAACCAAAGTTCTCAATGGAATTTAAATCTTTGAACAATTTTGAAAGAGGACCACCAAAGGAACATTCCTGTGATGTTTTGTGGAAATTGGTCTATTGGAATGGTAGGAGTTGGTTGTCATTTGTAGCTAAAAGTTCAATTTACCTCTTTTGTGATGACGCCTGGTTGATATGATTGTGTAACCAATCAAAACGGCTTAAACAAATTAAATAGAGGATCATTACAGTAAGATTCGTATTATATTTTCTTAAAATCAGACAAACACTTTCATAAAAATGGAATTTTCAAATTTTGTCATTTTGCCCCTTTTCTGATGCCGCCTGACTGCCATGTTTTTCGCCCAATCAGTATGGCTTGAACATTTTTTATAGAGGGTCACCCAAGGAATATTTCTACCAAATTATATTTGAATCTGACAGGCAGATTCGGAGGAGAAGATTTTTAAAGTTTGGACATTTTGTCCCCTTTCTGATGCCGCAGCAACCACAGTTCTCAATGGAATTTAAATCTTTGAACAAATTTGAAAGAGGACCACCAAAGGAACATTCCTGTGATGTTTTGTGGAAATTAGTCTATTGGAATGGTAGGAGTTGGTTGTCAGTTGTAGCTAAAAGTTCAATTTACCCCTTTTGTGATGACGCCTGGTTGCTATGATTGTGTAACCCATCAAAACGGCTTAAACAAATTAAATAGAGGATCATTAAAGTAAGATTCGTATTATATTTTCTTAAAATCAGACAAGCACTTTCATAACAAGAGCTGTCGGAGGACAGCGCGCTCGACTATATGCCGCTTATTCACATAAAGCACTATTTCATTATATTGCACTTAAGTACTATTAACCCTTTCCCTCATACGGCAATTCTGCAGCAGACAACTTTGAACGTATTTTGTCAAAACATAGAAAATCTCCATAATTGAATGGATAACCTATGACAAAAAGTGGAAAACATTGTGGCAAAATTTTCTAAGTAATTCAAGGGCCATTACTCCATATTTAGGATACAATGGAGTTATCTAACCTAATTGTACGATGGTCCTTAACAAATTTGATTTGAATTATGAAACTTTAACGTTGAGCTAAACGCAAATGTTAAAACTGACCGAGTCCAAAAATAGCAAAACCTTAAAAAAAGGTTTACCAAATGTTTGACATCATGCAAAACCCGTTTGATATGTTGAAGAATTATATTTGATAAATGAATTATCACAATTAGAAAGGAATGTCTCATTTCTCAAAATCAAACAAAAATCATGTTATTTATTCTTAAAAAGTCACACTCAGCATCTTCAACATACAATGTGAAGAAAGGTATTATATGTAATTATATTCCAAATATGAAAGCCCTAACACAAGTACTTATTGAGAAAAATTAAAAAATTAAATGAAAATGCCAACTTGCCCTAAAACTTTAACCACCCAAAATCATGTCTTTTGCCGCAAAAAGAAGGTCACACTCAGCATCTTCAGCATACAATATGAAGAAATGTATTGGATGTAATTATATTCCAAATATGAAAGCCCTAGCATAAGTAATTATTGAGAAAAAAAAAAAAAAAAAAAATTCCAACTTGCCCTAAAACTTTAACCACCGAAAATCAGGTTTTTTACCCCAAAAAGAAGGTCACACTCAGAATCTTCAGCATACAATATGAAGACAGGTATTAGATGTAATTATATTCCAAATATAAAAGCCCTAGCATAAGTAATTATTGAGAAAAAAAAAAAAAAAAAACATTCCAACTTGACCTAAAACTTTAACCACCGAAAATCATGCTTTTTACCCCAAAAAGAAGGTCACACTCAGTACCGTTAACATTCAATGTGAAGAAAGGTATAAGATGTAACTATATTCCAAATATTAAAGCCCTAGCACAAATACTTATGAATAAAAATGCCAACTTGCCCTAAAACTTTAACCGGAAGCCGACGGAGACGCCGACGCCGGGGCAAGTAGTAAAGCTCTCATATTCTTCGAATAGTCGAGCTAAAAATGGAATTTTCAAATTTTGTCATTTTGCCCCTTTTCTGATGCCGCCTGACTGCCATGTTTTTCGACCAATCAGTATGGCTTGAACAAGTTATTGAGGGTCACCCAAGGAACATTTCTACCAAATTATATTTGAATCTGACAGACAGATTCGTAGGAGAAGATTTTTAAAGTTTGGACATTTTGTTCCCTTTCTGATGCCGCAGCAACCAAAGTTCTCAATGGAATTTAAATCTTTGAACAATTTTGAAAGAGGACCACCAAAGGAACATTGTTTGCGGTTCAGGAGGAGATGATGTTTAAAGCTAAAAGTTAACGACGGACGACGACGGACACAGTGATCAGAATAGCTCACATTGAGCCTTTGGCTCTTGGTGATCTAAAAAGGGGAAATTAACCAAAACTTAAAAAATCTTCCTTTCTGAAAGTAGAAAGCCCATGCCTTTGATATTTGGTATGTAGCATCATCTAGTGAACCTCTACCAAGATTGTTCAAATTATAGTCCTGGGGTCAAAATGACCCCTCCCCGGGCGGGGGTCACTTGTTTAACATACTCATATAGGGGACAAACTTTAAAAATCTTCTTGTCTAAAATTAGAAGGCCCATGCCTTTGATATTTGGTATGTAGCATCATCTAGTGAACCTCTACCAAGGTTGTTCAAATTATAGCCCTGGGTCCCAAGGGGTCACTTGTTTAACATAGACTCATATAGGGAAAAAACTTTAAAAATCTTCTTGTCTAAGAGTAGAGGGCCCAGGCCTTTGATATGTAGCATCATCTAGTGGACCTCTACCAAGATTGTTCAATTTATAGCCCTGGGATAAAAAATGATCCCATCTCGGGGGTCACTTGTTTTAAATAGACTCATATAGAGAAAAAGCTTAACAAAAGTTCTTGTCTAAAAGTAGAGGCCTCAGGCCTTTGATATTTGGTATGTGGCATCATCTAGTAGACCTCTACCAAGACTGTTCAAATTATAGCCCTGGGGTAAAAAATAACCCCTCCCCGGGGGTCACTTGTTTGACATAGGGGATTTTTTTTTTAAATCTTCTTGTCTCAAAGTAGAAGGCCCAGGCCTTTGATATTTGGTATGTAGCATCATCTAGTGGACCTCTACCAAGCTTGTTCAAATTATAGCCCTGGGGTCAAAAATGACCCCTCTCTGGAGGTCACTTGTTTTTCATAGACTCATATACGGAAAAAACTTTAAAAATCTTCTTGTCTAAAAGTAGAAGGCCAAGGCCATTGATATTTGGTATGTAGCATCATTGTTGACCTCTACCAAGATTGTTCAAATTATAGCCCTTGGGTCAAAAACGACCCCTTCTCGGGGGTGGTCACTTGTTTTCCATAGACTCATAGAGATTTTTTTTTAAAAATCTTGTCTAAAAGAAGAGGGCCCAACCGTTGATATTTGGTATGTAGCATCATCTAGTGGACCTCTACCAAGATTGTTCAAATTATAGCCATGGAGTCAAAAATGATTATTAATTTCTCCTTTTGCCAGTGTTTTAACTTTATTCAATAATGAAGATGTTTTCAAAGTTGTTTGCTGCAGATTTGCTGTAAATGGGAAAGGATTATTTGGAAAAGACACTAGTTTGCTTTTCTTGAAAAGTGTAGATTCAGATCAGTGTGATCAAGATCTACAATGTTCGCACAATATTTACGAAAGCTTGTTAGAGGCTTCTGACAACTAGTGTGAATTCCGATTAGACGAGAGTACAGGCTGATCTGTACCTTCATAGAACGTGTACAAGCTGATCTGTACCTTCATAGACCGAGTACAGGCTGATCTGTACCTTCATAGACCGAGTACAGGCTGATCTGTACCTTCATAGACAGAGTACAAGCTGATCTGTACCTTCATAGACCGAGTACAGGCTGATCTGTACCTTCATAGACCGAGTACAAGCTGATCTGTACCTTCATAAACCGAGTACAAGCTGATCTGTACCTTCATAAACCGAGTACAGGCTGATCTGTACCTTCATAGTTTGGAAATGCCAACATGTACCTTTTGTCATGGATGCGCTTATTAAGAGGTATTTATAAGTAAAACACATAAAATAGTTGTTAAATTTCATACATGTATTTTTCAATTGACAATTTATTCAAATCTTTCAAATAAATGCAAGTTATATCTACAGGCACATACAGACCTTTTTTGATGCCTCTGTAGAGACAACTTTTGAAAACATTGTGGTAAGGGGTGAGTTTTCTCGCCCACAAATGGTAGAGTAAGTGAAAATGTGTCAGAGAATTGATCCCTATGAGTCCAGCTGGGAAGGCGCAGTGGCAAAAAAGCCTGGCAGCATTAATTTCATGCATTAAATACAATGCCACCAACATAATCATTATGAAAAGACAAATTTAGTATTTTCATAATAATAAACAATCTTTCAACCTTAACCAGTATTCTTCAACTTTTCAATGATACAGTTAACATTTCATGTGACGATTTCTCTGCAGTCAAAATATATTCCAACTGCTTTTCCCACATTGCATTTGATTTGTAATATATTTTCAAAGCAGTCAACTCTAACAACAGGGTATCAGGTAAACCACTAATAGTCTATTCTCTTGTGGTGTGTGGGTCTCCTCCTCTCTGGAGTCCTTGACCGTGACCGTGATTTGGATCTGAAAAACAAGAATGAAATTTTTTCTTTCCCACATACTACAATTCTGCAGAAGATGACTTTGAAAACATATAAGCAAAAACACGGAACATCTCTATAAATGAAGGTATAACTACTGAAAAAAAGTTGAAAACATTGTGGCAAAAGGAGAAATTGCTCGTTTTGAGCAATTTCTCCTTTTGTCACAATGGTTTCCAATAGTCGTCTGCTGCATAGTAGGAAGTGTCTATATGAAGGAAAGCGTTAAGATTTTTTTTACTTCCTCTTTTCAAAGACGTCGGCTGCGAATTTGTTGGATGTGGGAAAGGGTTTACCCTATCCCTGATATATATACACTTTAAATTTTTATTTTTTTTAGCAAATTCATATTTCTTGAAACATTTCTGCTCATACACACATCTTTCATGTTTTTTTCATTGTCAAATCTTTCCAGTAAGGAATTATCTAAAATAGCAGCCTAGCCTCGGTAACGACACGGGCTGTCAATCCAGGGATTGTGAGTTCGAATCCCAGCTCGGCCAACATTCTACAAGTCATTGTGACAAGCCTCATTCGTCTATCACCAATAAGCTTTACAGTCTATGTGGAAAAGCAGCCAGTTGCTTCGAAAGAATTTTGTGTGGATTACTGGTGTGAGAAAGCTAGGAAACCCATGAGTAGATGAACTGGAGGCTGTGATATGACTGAATTTTCTTTTAAACGGCGTTTAGCCACAATCAATCAATATCTTAAATAGCATGTTGGGTAATAAGTTTATGGTCCACTAGTATTTATATGATCATATATTCCCATGAAGAAAACTTTTGATACATTTCAGGGAATAAGAGACACTTCTCATTTTTCAACTCTAAACCACAAACATACTTGCGAATCGGTTAAATCTCTAAAAATTTAAGTGCAATTATTGAATGGAGTTGAAAACATAGCGGCAAATGGAGAAATTGCTTATTTTGACCAATTTCTCCTTTTGCCACAATGTGTCTGCAAGTTGGCAAGGATTACAGTAATGGACATTTTTGTAGTTTTTGTGTTACTACAAAAATATAAAGTATAACTAGTGCATTATTGCAGTCATTTAATACAGGTAATACATTAATTACAGGGAAATTTGAGTTAAATAGTGCAGGACAAATGGACCCATGATTTACGAATTGATTAAAATGTTAGGGAACGCCTCACTGCTTTCCTTTCATATAAAACTTAATAATTTAGGAAGGTAAAAACAGTTCACTTTACAAAATGATGTACCTGCATAGCCCTCACTATCAAAATCTACATGAATGTAACTATATTTGATGGCTTAACCCTTACCAATATGCAGACAAAGATGATTTTTTCAAATCATTGTGAGAAAAAGGGAATTTCTTCCTTTCCCGCCATTTTTGTGTGTATGTATCTCAAAATTTCACATTCATTTGTCATGATTTTGTAAGGTTTTCTACAAATATTTTTTATAGTCATCCGCGACAAATAGTTTGTACACATTGTTTGTACATTATTTGGTAACAATATGTGGTTACAGCTGTCTAGTTTTTTTTAAACCAAATTGCCTTCCCATTTCTATTCTGATGCAACAAGCAAGATTACCAAGTTATACATTTTGAATAGCCTTTGCTCATGGAGGTAGATTTAGCTTATACGGGTTAACCCTTTTCCTCATACGACAATTTTGCAGCAGACGACTTTGAACGTATTTTTATCAAGAAATAGAAAATCTCTATAATTGAATGGATAACCCATGACTAAAAGTGGAAAACATTGAGGCAAAAGGAGAAATTGCTCGTCACTATGTTTTCAAAAAGCCGTCTGCTGGAGAGGCGTCAGAAAGCATCTATATGAGGGAAAGGGTTAAATATCCATGTTGTAAACTGTGATAATGAAATATGCATACTAATCTAACCCTTTTCTCTACTATAATTATTTTTGATGCCTCTGCAATAGAGGATTTTTGTTATGCAATTGTTGTAAAAGTGTACACACTGAGTAGTAGTAGTAGAGTAGAAGTAGGAGATAGCCTGAACAAGTTTTTTTTTTGTTACAAGTAGGGTCAAAGGTCAGTCAAGGTCACAGTGATCTAATATTTTCAAAAGGCTCAAAGGTTGAGGTCCAAAAGATATTATTTTGGTTCACTAAAAATCCTCAGGCCTTGATGTACCTGTTCACATTTTCAATTTACAATATACAAGATATTGAATGGGAAAACATAAAACATTGCTCAAAAATAGCTGGCCATAAAGACTGATGGGCAAGGAGCAAAACTATACCTCACCACTCCATATTATCAAACTGAGAGAAGGTTATGATCTCTGGCTTATCAGGTAAAGGGTTAACCTGTGTATTACCTGTAATGTATTTGTGTGTTCTATCATCATTTTCAGGTAAAGGGCTAACCTGTGTATTACCTGTAATGTATTTGTGTGTTCTATCATCATTTTCAGGTAAAGGGCTAACCTGTTTATTACCTGTAATGTATTTTTGTTGTCTATCATCATTTTCAGGTAAAGGGTTAACCTGTGAATTACCTGTATTTCTTTGGTCTATCATCATCCTTTTTTGATTTACTAAGTGGTGATTTATTGTCTCTATTAGACCTAGGTGGACTACTCCCCCGACTGCTCTCATCATCGCTGTAGTCATCGTGATCCTGGTGTCTCTTCTCTCGTTCTTTTCGTCTCATTTCCAACGCTCTTATGCGTAATTCTTCCTCCCGATCCTATCAACCAGATTAGACACATTAGGTTCAATGATGTATTCCGCAATGGGACCGATGGTGTCACTCGACCATTTGTCACATGCAGTCAACCTTTTAACCTCCCTTTCCAACATAAAACAATTCTGCAACAGACAACTTTGAAAGTATCTAGGCAAACACACAGAAAGCTCTATAAATGTATAAATGTAGGTATAACTACTGAACAAGTCATCTTCTGACCATGTGTCAAAATGCATCTATAGGTGTGAAAGGATTAACTCATCTGTATCAGTTGACTTTTAAACCATTGTGGTAAAGGAGAAATGCTCACCATGACTGAGCAATTTTTCCATTTGCCACACTGTTTTCAACTTTCGTCAATAATTAACTCTTTCATTTACAGATATTTCCACATTTTTGCCTACAAAAACATCTGCTGCAGATTTTTCGTCAATGTGAAAGTGTTTACAATGCAGCGTAACTATACTTCTATCTTGGGTCATATAATTAAATAGGTAGATGGACATTTAAAACTCTGGTGAGATTGTTAACCTGCTCAACAGAGTCATCACTGTTTTCAGATGCTTCAAGACCTATAACTGCATGACACATCTCAGTTATTTATGTACCATATTCTGTGTTTTAATCAATCTTTCAGCAATTTTTTTTTTTTTTTTTTATTTGTATCCTGACCTATCCAATTAAACCAAAACATGTTGACTATTCTTTCAACTATTGTTAACCCTTTCCAGATTACAGAAGCACTTTGTTGCCTCTGAAGATGACATTTGAATACATTGTGGCAAAAGGGGAAATTATTTATGATGAGCAATTTCTCTTTTTGCTACAATATTTTCAACACTATAGAATAATTAATATTTTTACAGAGATTTTCAGTATTTTATGCAGTTATATGCTGCAAATTTGTTATATGTGGGAAAGGGTTAAGCATGAAGTATATCTGAAAATTGATTCACACGATGGTGCAGATGAAGAAGAACCAATAGTCCACCATCATACATGGCAAGAATGATAAAATATTCTAATATTTTAACTACAGCATAGGCAAATGGACCTTCAGACATCCGACGTGTGTGAATTCAAGATCAGCTTACACATTCATACTGTCTGTTCAGTTCTTCAAGTTTTCTTAATCAGTACATGCTTTAATGGTCAAATTAGCTTGATAATGAATAATGGATTTCCAGCAACGACTGTGCAAATCATACATGCACAGGTTGATCTGGACCTACACTACTCACAAATGTCTATTTCTGCATTCAGGCTCATGAAGGTGTATAACCCTTTCCCATCTGTAGACGCAATTTGACGTATCTGCAGCAGACAACTTTTGAAAACATCGTGACAAAAGGAGAAATTGCTCAAAACAAGCAATTTCTCCTTTTGCCACAATGTCTTCCAATTTTTTTCAGTAATTATACCTACAATTATAGAGATTTTCCATGTTTTTGAGTAGACGTTTTTCAAAGTCGTCTGCTGCACATTTGTTGTATGTGGGAAAGGGATGAAGTCACCTTAAGTGTCTGCATATTGAACAGACATGATCTTATTCTGTCCACACATTATTTTTGAATTTTCATGATAAATACAAAATAATACAATTTTCATTGTAAAACAAGAATATTTGATGGAGCACGTCACCTGACAATACCAATCGATTAAACAAGAGTACCATGATGGTTCATAATAAGCCCTGCCCCTGAGGCTGATGGCTATGTTTTTTAACAGATCAGAATAATTTTAACAATCTCCGTAGATGGTCATCCAAGGAACATTTTTGCCAAATTATTTTCAAATTGGGCCAGTGCAAAAAGATTTTTTAAGTTTCTCTATATATTCATATAAGTAAAACATATATGGCGGCAATGGGTTTTTGAACAGATCAACATAATTTGAACATTTGTGCAAAAAAGAATTCAAATTAGGCCTGTACTTAATACAAGAAGATTTTAAAATGTTGGCATTTTTTCACCCCTTTTGAATCCGCAGCAAGTTTTGCATGTATTTTTTTTTTTTTTTTTTTTTTTTTGAAAGATGACAACCTAAGGAACATTCCTGTGAAGTAATTTTGAAATCGGTTCATTGTTTTAGGAGAATAGGTTATTTGTAGGAAAATTAAGACAGACCGACGACAGAATAGCTCATCCTGGACTTTGTGCTCAGGTGAGCTAAAAAAGCAAAACAGGGAAGCATACAAGAAGGTAACACAATAGAGAGGTGATCCTTAAGTGAGGCCCGTTCTTACAGGCAGGTGGCACAATAATAATGGGAACATTCCTGTCATATTTTTATATAAATAAAGAAACTCTTCTAATACCAAAATGTCACTTTTATTAATCTTATTAATTTCATATGAAAATCCTTATCATCTGAGGATTTTAAATAAATGTTGTCTTATTAATGTCCTTTCCTTATATCCAGTAACATGTCCGTATCACTGTTAAGCACTTGCTTGGCAAGAGCTTTATCTCTGATATTTATAAGTGAATTCAAAATCAATAAATATCAACTGCTATGTACTTGATACAACTCAAGATTGCCTGATAGAAGGACAGATGGCAGAGAAGGAATCTAAAAACACCATATCCCCCCAAAAAAAAGTATGAATAGAAATCTATTTACCAGTTTTTCTTGTTCAAGCTTTTCAAGTTTCAGTGTCTCTGCCTTCTTGTCTGCTTTGTCTGGTATTGAAAACAAAAAAATCTTTATAATCGTTTGTATCTACTCAAATTTGTCAAAAATAGTTGAGATCTTAGCAAACTCATCATATGGTCATCTTCAATTTGTTCTGAAGTTTCCCATATTTGTTGTGCTTAAGTGAACTAAAAACTAAAAGCATAACTTTTGGATACTTGAACATTGTAAGAAAATGGGAAAGTGCTCAATATTTAGCAATTTCCTTGTTTTGTCAGTTGTATACCAAAATACCAGGGAAGGAGTCCAATTAAAACAATTTATGTGAAGTTATAATTTGCAACTTCATTTTTGATATATAATCCATTGATTGACAATAGGGTTTACAAAAATACTCACATTGCTTCGTCAGCGCCAACTGCATTCTACGTTTAAGTTTCTCTTGCGGGGTAAGCCTCTATTAAAAAGTAGTAAAAAAATATACTTTGTTTACAAAAAAACAAGTTAAAACATAAATAAATTGGGAATTAAACATGCATTTTATAGAATAAATAGGAGATCTATCCTTTCAAACCTTTTATACCCAAGTGATGTTTTATAACCTTGTCACATGTATGGTAAACAAAGCAAGAAGACAACGATGGTCCTACTCACTTGAATGCAGAGTAATTAAATAGTTTTCAATATTCTTTATGCATACAAGGTGGCAATGTTTATCAATGGATTGTTATCATTTCAACAATCCTGGTAGAGGGTCAACCAAGGAATATTTGTGCTTAATTATCAAATTATTAAAATAAATAGAAGATATTACATGAGTGGTCATTCAATACGGAATTTATTAAACGAGTTTTCTGAAATTGATAAGAACGAACCTTGTCGAGTTTTTATCACTTTTAGAAAACGAGTTTAATAAATTTCGTATTGAATGACCACGAATGTAATGTTCTTTTTATATCATAAATACTAATTTAATAATTTACAGCGCTATATCCATATAAACGTCGCTATAAAGCGCGCGTATTTACAACGCTAAACGTTACGTTATGACGTCACGTTACGTAGCATTGTTATTACACTAGTTGAATAAGCAATTTATTCAATGGCCTTATTACACTCCCGGCGATGTCATTTACGATATAAAGGCAGAGAAATATGTGTGTTAAATAAACATGCCATGTGAACCGCTAGCAAACCTCTTAGTTTTTAACCCTTTCCTTAAAACAGATGCTCTGTGACCCCTTTGCAGCAGAAAATATTTGAAAACATTGTGGCAAAGAAGCAATTTCTCATTTAACCACAATGTTTTCAACTTTATTTAATAATAGTTCCTTCATTTATAGAGGGTTTTCATATTTTTGCCTTTATGTTTTCAAAGTTGTCAACTGCAGATTCATTGTATGAGGGAAAGGTTTAAAGTCCCTGATATAAAATAGGCTCCTGAAGATATTTTTCTGTGGTGAAGTTTTCTTTTTTAAACTTTAGTCATTTTCCTTTCAAACTAAGAAATAATTTAATGTTTAAATTATCATTCTGTTAAAGCAGGTAGTTCTTACTGACTTGAGAATTACTGGTTGATATACCAAACACCACACTAGGTTTAGACGACCTGGAAAATAAAACATTATGACTCCCTTAACTATTGGATCCTCCCTACATAACGACATATCTTCTGTCTACTAGTGTACATATATGATTACATTCTTTACTCTTTCCAAACTGCAGATGCATTTTACAGTATTAGCAGCAGGTATAATTGCTCATCATGAGCAATTTCTCCTTTTTTGTTTTTCTGCAATCATGTTTTATACTTATTTATGCAGGTGTTGCCATTTATTATGTATTACACGCTTAAAATCTCTTCAATTTCTATAAAGACAAGTGTAATCTAAAAAGGAACGGTCTGGCATGACGTCACACCAGAATTTGTCATGTGACATAACAAAAATTTAAAAAAAATTCGCCTCAATGACGAATGGAATTATATTATGCTTAATTTCTAATTCGTGCACTATTTACGACATGTTGCAACGGTTTCATGTTTTCTTTAATTCCTTAATAATATTTTATTACAAAGATTTTCCATATTTTTCCCCAGATATTTTCAGTCATCTGCTGTAGATTTATTGTATATGGGAAAGAGTTAAACAATTTTTAGTTTCACTGGACAGGCCAACGAGAAGCAGCAGACGACTTTGAAAACTTTAAGGCACAACTATAGAAAATCTCTTTAAATGATAGTATATCTTATCTTTTGTCAGAATGTTTTCAATAGTCGTGTACAGTCGAGGCGTCAGAAAATGCCTGTATGAGGGAAAGTGAAAAGACCTAGAGTCACCTGGTCAAAGCATTTGTTACATTTTGGCCAATCAGTACTTTGATTTAACCCTTTCCCACGTACGACAGTTCTGCAGAAGACAAACTTTGATAACATCTTTGCACAAATGTGAAAAATCCTTATAAATGAAAGTATTATTATTGAATATGGAGGAAAACATTGTGGCAAAAAGGGGAAATTGTGGCATCAGAAAGTGTCTGTATGTGGGAAATGGTTGACCATGGTCAGTCTCAATCAAAACCAGCCCCATCCCTGGCAGCCAGACATTAAGATTTAATAAAAATTCCGCTTAAACTTTTTTTTCAAAATTGGACAAATATGTTCATAAATTCCAGATTTGTTCTTTTTGTGGGCAACAATAACAAGATAACTGCTTGGTAAAATACTTGAATAATGTTTGAAAGAACATATGTATTACCTTCCAATAACCAATGAGGTCAAAACAAGACTGACAGACAGCTGGTAAAGGATATGAAAGTGTCATCCTACCTGACAAACAATTACAGAAAAAAGGTACAAAGCAACAAAGGTATAGCGGTGTTATCTATGTAAATACTTACCCTACTCTGGTTGGTTTCCATGATTTA
Organism: Serripes groenlandicus; assembly: GCA_031761405.1. Classification (NCBI taxonomy): domain Eukaryota; kingdom Metazoa; phylum Mollusca; class Bivalvia; order Cardiida; family Cardiidae; genus Serripes; species Serripes groenlandicus. Next base: position 59,659,626 of record JASEVX010000001.1, read on the forward strand.
GATGACGAGGCTTTATGCTTATCATCCGAATCCGATTCACTATCACTTTTGGAGGACAAGCTTTCTCTTCTGTAACTTTTTAACACTGGCTTAACAGGTGATCTGTAAAGAATAATTCAAGTTCAATAAAAATGACCCGTAATTGATCACAATACACTAAATAAATTCATTCTTTATTTCCATGTAAAAACCCGTTTCAGCAATCAATTGTCACACTTTTTAAGCATTTTACAGTTAGAACACCCTATATCATTGAAGAGAATTACCTCTAAGCTTTGAAATAATTCAAAGATAATGGGGTGGGGGGTCATGTATTTTGCAAGAAAGAATTCACCCTTCGAAGATGGTCACTGTTATTTTCGATGAAATAGGGCTGGAACGAAACTGGTTTTTCACATACTCCACTTTCACTTTCAAACAAGGTCAAAATACTATAAATGATCAAATAAAAAAAAAAAAATCCTATACATATTTACAATGAATTTAAACTCAACATGTCATATATTCAATTAATTCTGGTGAAGGTATACACTAATTTCTACACAAACAAAGGTTTTTTTAGGGACTACTTGGCTGTAGATCAGCATGACATAGAAATTTTCAGTCGTCTGCTGCAGATTTGTTGAATGTTTGAAAGGATGAAAAACAAGAGTTGTCCGTGTGACAGTGCACTCGACTTATTAGTGCTTGACAATAAAACAGAACTTTTTGTAGAAGTATGCAAAATAAAAATTTAAAACTAGAATGGAGTGCTCCCCGGAGCACGTGTGTCACCTGCCGGGGTCTTGTCAGAAAATTTTAATTTTTGACAGAAAATATTTGGATTATCCCCCTTTTGTGAACCCATCACAAAGATTGATATAAACATTTGTCAGAAGTTTTAATCCAATCCTTTGAGTAGAAAAAAAGTTATTTGAAAACGTGACGAAAAAGTGTGACGGACAGACAGACGCCGGACAAAAAAAAAGTAATCCCTAAGTGCCTACCATGCTACGCAGGTGACACAAAAATAGGGTTACCTCCTCTTGTCTACAGGTAGGGGTCATGATGGTAAACAAGTATTCCAAGTTTCATAGCAATATCTTAAAGGGTTAAGTCAATAATTACCCAGATTCAATGTTTTTTTCTAATAAGAAAAAGGGCCATAATTCTTACAAATACCTTGTCCGAGTTATGAACTCTTGTCTGTTGACGGAGGTAATGATGGTGAACAAGAATTGAAAGTGTATAAACTCTAACAGTTTTGAAAACAAGAGTTGTCGGAGGACAATATAGCTCGGCCTATCAGGGCCATCGTCTATCAGGGCATACTTCAGAACATTTATAGCATTAGGTAAAGTCACACGGTATCACCTATTGCAAGATAATGCACCTTTTCAATACTTGCATGCAAATGTTAACCAAGTCCATACAGGCCCTTTTGGGCCTTTTAAATCTGTAAATTTGTTTATATACGATGTATGCCGATAGTGATCCATTCCAGAGTTATGGGACTTGACATACAGGGTCATATAATGACCCTGAATAAGTGTGTAAAGTTTCAAAGCAACAGCATACACAGTGTCTGAGAAAAGGCCTTACATGCAAAGTTTTGACCAAAATTCTAAGTCCAAAAAGGGGCACAATTCAGTCAAAATCCATTCCAGAGTTATGGGACTTGACATACAAGGTCATCTAATGACCCTGAATAAGTGTGTGACGTTTCAAAGCAACAGCATACACAGTGATTGAGAAAAGGCCTTGCACGCAAAGGTTTGACCAGGCTGGCAACGTGTACGCCAACATGATTACATAAGTTCCCCTATTTCTTCGAATAGGCGAGCTAAAAAGAGGCACAATTCAGTCAAAATCCATTCCAGAGTTATGGGACTTGACATACAAGGTATCCTAATGACCCTGAATAAGTGGGTGAAGTTTCAAAGTAACAGCATACACAGTGTCTGAGAAAAGGCCTTGCACGCAAAGGTTTGACCAAGCTGGCAACGCCAACGTGGACGCTGGGGTGAGTACATAAGCTCCCCTATTTTTTCGCATAGGCGAGCTAAAAAGTGGGTCGGTACGAAAAACTTAACCAAAATTCTAAGTAAACAAGAAGGCCAAGATGGCCCTAAATCGATCACTTGAATATTTTTAAAGTGTTTACCTAAACGAGTCTATGTAAAACAAGTGATCCCCAGGGTGGGGCCATTTTGACACCAGGGCTATAATTTGACCAATCTTGATAGAGGTCCACTAGATGAAGTTAGATTTCAAATATCAACTTTTAGACAAGTTTTTGCCTATACAAGTATAATATTATGTAAAACAAGTGACCCGGGATGGGGCCATTTTTTACCCCAGGGCTATAATTTGAACTTGGTAGAGGTCAACTAGATGAAGCTACATACCAAATATCAAAAGCCTAGACACTCTACCTTCAGACAAGAAGATTTTTAAAGTTTCTCCTATACGAGACTTCGTAAAACAAGTGACCCCCCCAGGGTAGGACCATTTTTGACCCAAGGGCTATAATTTGAACAAGATTGGTAGCGGTCTAATGAAGAAGCTACATACCGAATATCAAAGGTCTGGGCCTTCTCCTTTTAGACAAGAAGATTTTTAAAGTTTTTTCCCTATATGAGTCTATGTAGAACAAGTGACCCCCAGAGGAGATTTTTGACCCCAGGTCTATAAATTGAACAATTGAGGTCCACTAGATGAAGCTACATACCAAATATCAAAGGCCTGGGCCTTCTACTTTCAGACTAGAAGATTTTTTAAGTTTTGGTAAATTTCCCTTTGAACAATTTTAAAAGAGAGCCTACAAAGGAACAGTCCTGTGAAGTTTGGTTGAAGTTGGTCCTGTGGTTAAGGAGGAGATGATGTTTAAAGCTAAAAGTTAACGACAGACGACGGACAGAGAGTGATCAGAATAGCTCAGCTTGAGCCTTTGGCTCACAGGTGATCTAAAAGAGCCATAATTCTTACAAAAACCTTGTAGGTTATTTACTCTCGTCTGTTGATTGAGGTAATGATGCTGATCAGTACTGTAAGTTTCAAATCAATAGTTCTGAAGGTTTTTAAAAAAAGTTAGGTGGTACTTAAAACTTAACCAAGGTGTTATACTAACGCCAACACAGAGGTGAGTAGGATAGCTTGCCTTTTCTTCAAAATGTCGATCTAAAAAGGTCAAAGACAGATGAAGTAATCGCAAGTGTAACCCTGTGTTGCAGGCAGGTAGCAACATTAATTGTAAGCAAACAAACTGAAATTAATATTTTTTTTATTCAAAAACACCTGACTTATTCATACCTGGATCTTGGTCAAAAATGAAAATTTTGAAATTTAAACAAGAGCACCGCGTACGGCACAGACGCTCGATTGATAGAAAACAGAAAAAAAGCTGAGCTGAACAAAAAACCTTAACCGGACGACCACGCCGCCGTCACAGAAAACAAGAGCTGTCGGAGGACAGCGCGCTCGACTTTACAATGCTTATTCACTTAAGCACTGTTTCAGTATATTGCCTTTAAGTACTATTAAATCATATATACTCTATATGTAAAAGCAACTGAATAGATACATACATTTAAATATATGTAATTTAAAAATTCAAATTTCCTAATCAATCAAGGGCCATAACTCCATATTTAGGATACAATGGAGTTATGTAACCTAATTGTGTGATGGTCCTTAACAAATGTGTGAAGTATGAAGACTGATTTGAATGAAGGGTTATAAATGAAAATGCCAGCTTGCCCTAAAACATTAACCGGACACCGACACCGGGGAGAGTAGTAAAGTTTCATTTTTCTTCGAATAGTCAAGCTAAAATCAAAACTTTAAAGTTGAGCTAAACGCAAATGTTAAAACTGACTAGTCCAAAAATAGCAAAACCTTAAAAAAAGGTTTTCCAAATGTCTGACACCAAAACCCGTTTGATATGGTGAAGAACTATATTTGATAATTAACAAGAAACCGCTGAAGACGGTAAGGCCGGATTGTCGGCAATTTGACCTTGAAAATCGACAAACCAAGGTCAAGGTCAAAGTAACCATAGAAATCAATAGAACTTGTTACTGGTTACCTTCAGGCAAAGTTTCAAGTTTGTAACCCTTTCCAGTGCTGAGATTGCCTCAACCTGAAACTTTAACCGATTTTGCCTCAACCTGAAACTTAACCAAAATGTTGACGGACAGACAGACAGACGGACGGACAGACAGACATCGCCAATCTATAGACCGTAATTGCTAGAGCAATCCAGCCAAAAACTGTTGAAAGCAAATTAAAACACAATTTGCTGTGATATAACTATTAAAATATTGAAAGCAAATTAAAACGCAAGTTGATGTGATATAACTATAAAACTGTTGAAAGCGGAGTAAAACGCAATTTGCTGTGATATAACTATATAACTGTTGAAAGCAAATTAAAACGCAATTTGCAGTGATATCACTATAAAACTGTTGAAAGCAAATTAATACGCAAGTTGTCGTGATATAACTATAAAACTGTTGAAATCAAATTAAAACGAAAGTTGCCATGATATAACTATAAAACTTTTGAAAGCAAATAAAAACGCAAGTTGCCATGATAAAACTTTAAAACTTTTGAAAGTAAATTAAAACACAAGTTGATATAACTATAAAACTGTTGAAAGCAAATTAAAACGCAAGTTGCCGTGATATAACTGTTAAACTGTTGAAAGGGGAGTAAAATGCAATTTGCTGTGATATAACTATATAATTGTTGAAAGCAAATTAAAACGCAATTTGCAGTGATATAACTATAAAACTGTTGAAAGCAAATTAATACGCAAGTTGTCGTGATATAACTATAAAACTGTTGAAATCAAATTAAAACGAAAGTTGCCATGATATAACTATAAAACTGTTGAAAGCAAATAAAAATGCAAATTGCCATGATAAAACTATAAAACTGTTGAAAGCAAATTAAAACACAAGTTGATATAACTATAAAACTGTTGAAAGCCAATTAAAATGCGAGTTGCCGTGATATAACTATAAAACTGTTGAAAGCAAATTAAAACGCAAGTTGCCGTGATATAACTATAAAACTGTAGAAAGCAAATTAAAACGCAAGTTGCTGTGATGTAACTTTAACCAAAATGTTGACGGACAGACAGACAGAAAGACAGACAGACAGACAGACAGACAGAAGACAGACAGACAGACAGACAGACAGACGGGCAATAGCAACATGAAGGTCAAGAGTTATCATGGAAATCAAAAGAACATGTTAGTGGCTACACACAGACCAATTTTCAAGTTTGTAGCTCTTTCCATGTCCGAGATTTTGCTTCAACCAAAAACTTTAACCAAAATGTTGACGGACAGACAGACAGACAGACGGGCAATAGCAAGGTGAAGGTGAAGAGTTATCATGGAAGTCAAAAGAACATGTTAGTGGCTACACACAGACCAATTTTCAAGTTTGTAGCTCTTTCCATGTCTGAGATTTTGCTTAACCAGAAACTTTAACCATTTTGCCTAACCTGAAACTTTAACCAAAATGTTGACGGACAGACAGACAGACAGACGGACAGACGGACATCGCCAATCTATAGACCGGAATTGCTTGAGCAATCCGGCCAAAAATGAATGTAACCAAAAATAATGAATTTATCTCAAATTCTCAAAATCAACCAAAAATCATGTTTTTTACCCCAAAAAGATGGTCACACTCCATATCTTTAACATACAATGTGAAAAAAGGAATTATATGTAACTACATTCCAAATATGAAAGCCCTAACACAAGTACTGAAGTAAAAAATTAAATGAAAATCCCAACTTGCCCTAAAACTTTAACCACCCAAAATCATGTTTTTTACCTCAAAAAGAAAGTCAAAATCAGCATCTTCAGATAACAATATGAGAAAAGGTATTATATGTAATCAAATTCCAAATATGAAAGCCCTGACACAAGTGCTTATTGAGAAAAATTAAAAAATTAAATGAAAATCCCAACTTGCCCTAAAACTTTAACCACCCAAAATCATGTCTTTTACCTCAAAAAGAAGGTCTAACTCAGCGTCTTCAGCATACAATATGAAGAAATGTATTAGATGTAATTATATTCCAAATATGAAAACCCTAGCACAAGTACTTATTTTTAAAAAGTTAAAAATAAATGAAAATTCCTACTTGCCCTAAAACATTAACCGGCCAAAATCATATCTTTTACCCCAAAAAGAAGGTCGGTCACACTCTAAATCTTCAGCATACAATATGAAGAAAGGTATTAGATGTAATTATATTCCAAATATGAAAGCCCTATCACAAGTACTTATTGAGAAAAAAAAAAAAGAAAAAAAAAAATCCAACTTGCCCTAAAACTTTAACCACAGAAAATCATGTTTTTTACCCCAAAAAGAAGGTCACACTCAGCACCTACAGCATTCAATGTGAATAAAGGTATAAGATGTAACTATATTCCAAATATGAAAGCCCTAGCACAACAAAATGCAAACTTGCCCTAAAACTTTAACCGGACGCCGACGCCGGGGCGAGTAGTAAAGCTCTCATATTCTTCGAATAGTCGAGCTAAAAAGCTGAGCTGAACAAAAAACCTTAACCAGACGACCACGCCACCGCCACAGATAAAAAGCTGAGCTGAACAAAAAACCTTAACTGGACGACCACAACGCCGCCGCCAGGGTCATGACAATAGCTCTCGTGTTTTCAAAAGTCGAGCTAAAAAGATAATTTCTTAAATACCTTGATTCAGATCGTGATGACCTTGAACTTGATCTTGAAGTTGAAGATGATGATAATGATGACATAGATGACCTTCTTGACCTTGATCGTGATTTTGACCTTGAATAAGATTTTGTTCTATTATGTCTTGATGAACCAGAACGTCTATCACGCGATCGTGAATTTCTACTTCTTGATCTTGACCTTCGACTTCTAAACCTATCACTTGACCTCCTTCGAGATCTGTCACTAGAGTATCTGTCTCTTGATCTACGACTACAGTCTCTAGACCTAGATCTAACATCTCTTCCATTTCTAGATCTACGCTCATGTGACCGTGATCTGTAACCTCTTGACCTTGACCTTCTTGAACGATATTCTCTTGACCGTGATCTTCTAGATGAGTGACTTTTGCTCCTTTCTGAACTGAGTGATCCCCTAGTACTTGATTTCTTTTTGGACTCACTGTAATCAAACAAAACAGATCAATTTAACCCTTTCCCTCATACGACAATTCTGCAGCAGACGACTTTGAACATATTTTGTCAAAAAATAGAAAATCTCTATAATTGAATGGATAACCTATGACTAAAAGTGGAAACATTGTGGCAAAAGGAGAAATTGCTCGTTTTGAGCAATTTCTTCTTTTGTCACTATGTTTTCAAACAGCCGTCTGCTGCAGAGGCGTCAGAAAGCGTCTATATGAGGGAAACGGTTAAAGATAACAATTTTGTGTGTATTGAGATTGTGTAAATATTAATAATCTTGCAGTTTTACACTTTCCTACAGTGGACGTCTTTGAAAATGTCTAGAAAAAAAAAGAAACTCCTGGTCCATATATGAAAATATTACTTATCAAGTGGAAAAGATTGTGGCAAAAGGAGAAACTGTTCATTATGTGCAATTTGTCCTTTTGCCACAAAGTTTTTGAAAGTCTGCTGCAGATAAGTCTACATGTGACTCACAATAACTTATCTAACTAATTTTTAAGAAGCATACAGAATTAAATTGTTCGATATATTTTCATGATAAAAACCAAAAATGTCTAGGGGGGAGGAATGACCACCAATTTTTAGGCTACCACCTATCAAATTTTAATTTCTTTTTGGGCACTAATTTTAATTTTTACTAAAAATTACCCCCCCACCCGACAAATGAAAAAAGCTTGTAGTTCCTCCGCCCCTAGACATTTTTTCCTGGAACAGCCCCAACTTAAAGACCCTTGCAAGTGCAGATTTTTAGTTTTGGAATGTTCTAGAAAAGCATGATGAACACACAGACACACACAAATGAACCAATAAATAAAAAGCAAAATTAATGCCAACACTGTCAAGTCTTTTGAAATTGGAGGAATAATGATGGATTTAACACTTTCACACATACAACAAATCTGCAACAGATGACTTTGATCATATTTTTTGTCAAAAAATGGAAAATCTCATCATGAGCAATTTCTTCTTTTGCCACAATGTTTTCAAAAGTCGTCTGCTTCAGAGGCATCAGAAAGCATATGTATGAGGGAAAGGGTTAAAGGGATGGAATTCAAAACGAATGGGACTATTTCTGTTGTTGTTGAAACATGTTCATATCTTACCAGCATATCTCCATAAATGAACAATGAGTAAGAGTTCTCATTCAGCTTACAGATATAAAGTTTTATCTTCAGTGTATTTTTGTTTATATAAAAACAACAAGTGGCTGCAAAACAAATCACAATATCGCAGCTAAACATTAAACTCATTTTTGTAATGGAACAGTTTTCTAAAATGTTATTTCATTGTCTAGTTTAAGGATCTCTGGCCAAAGTCATCAAAATCAACAAGACCAGAGTATAAACATGTAACATTGTAATCATCGGCCATTCCTTTGGACTTGATATCTAAGAATACATGAAACACCGACCATGTGGCCTCAGTTTTCTTTTCTGACTCTTGATTGGTACCTAGTCCAGGAGGGAGTTCTGGACCCTGCATCACCCCCATCCCCTCATCACTGTCGTCATTCTCTCCAAAACTTGTTATGTACATCTTTCTTGTTTTACGCGGCGGAGATCTTGACCTTGATTTAGACCTGGATGATGACCTGAAAGATAATGTAAAATAGAATAACAAAATACTCTCTAGTCACAGGTAATGGTTTATAAAGTTGTTACAGGGACTACACACATCATACGAGTGGATACTCACTGTCTGTGTTGGCTTTTTATTGTCTTTATGTATTTACTCGTTGGACTTCAAATGATAATGATGACAACATTTTGAAAGGAGACATGAAATGTCTTATTGTGCAGTTGTAAGTGTTGCGTAAATAATAGATGTATTCAAACTTAACTAGGTATAAAGGAAACATAAACAAAATTGTTTATAGAGATGAATTATTGAGACTTGTTTCAATCGATGCCCATCATGAGAAGTCTTTTTTATTTGTTTCACTCTTGTTAGAATCCCTTATAGGGATGCATATATCTCAATCTTACAACAAAACAAAGAATTATCCTGTATATATTACATTAATTTGCAGTTTTCAAATCTTAATGCACCTAATAAGTAAAGATATAAGTGCAGTTGACACAAAACTAACCTTCTGTATGGCTCGTATTTAGGACTGTCTCTTGCTGCATAACTGGATCAGAAAGACAATCAATTAATTTATTTTTTATCTCTAACAGTTAATTGTTACTGGTTCAACCTTTTCCCTCGTACAGACACATTTTGACCCCTCTGCAGCAGATAACTCGTAATGAGCAATTTCTCGGTTAGCCACAATGTTTTCAACTCTTTTCAATACTTTTTCTTTCATTCACATTTTTGCAAAGATAATTTCAGTCTTCTGCTGCAGATTTGTATGCCGGGCCAAGTATACAAGCTGTTCAAAATATTGCAAAAAATATATTCTAGTCAATAAGAATGACATTTCATTGACATAAGTATAAAAAACACAATTGTTCACACCTACGGTAAACAGACACACATTTGACCAATTTCCCTGAAACAAAATCTTTTGATGCCACTGCAGCAAATAACTTAAACCCTTTACACATATAATATATTTGCAGTATATGACTTTGAAAACAGTTAGCAAAACATATAGAAAATCTTAATAAATGAACAAACTATATTTTGAATAAAGTTGAACACATTTTGGCAAAATGATAAATTGCATATTATTAGCAATTTTTGGTTTTGCCACAATGTTCTGAAAAGTGCTACAGATGCATAAGAAAGCATCTGTATGTGGGGAAAGGGATAACAACACTGTGGAAAAGGAAGAAATTGCATACAATGTTCAACTCTAATTATCTTAATTAAGTCCGAAGATGTTTTCCAAGAAGAGGACAGAATAAATATCATATCTAGTATATGGTTACGAACAAATACATAATTGATAAAACATTCATAGATTCTAATTTACTAGCCCATGTAAAACTACAAATGTCACTTGAGGTGACTTTATGCCCCTGCACTCTGCATTGGCATTTTGTACCATGTCAAAGTTCAGGGGGGAAATAACTCTTTGAAGATCACACCAGATATGATCCGGAATCATGACTTACACATCTAGAATTAAAGATTATCATCTGTATCAAGTTTCAATAACCCTTTCCCTCATTATATAGACACTTTCTGCCGTCTCTGCAACAGACGGCAATTGCTACTTTAGGTCACCATGTTTTCAACTCTATTCAATTATTGTACTTTCATTTAAAGGGGGTTTCCAATTGTTTTCAAAGTCGTCTGCTGGAGATTTACTGTATGTGGTAAAGGGTTAATGTATCTTAAAAATTGGAAAAATACTTATTTGCGTCTCTCTGGAATACTGATGGACAAAGCAGCCGACTAATAAACCTGCAGATATAGTGATTCCAGTATGCCCTGGACAAACTTTGCTTTCCAGTTTATGCATTTATTAATTAAGATTTCTCTTCTCCAAAATGTTTGATTTTGATTGCATTAAACAATGAGTAAATGGACATAATTGTAAACCTTGGTGGGCTGAGGGTCCGTCCTGCTAGTCTTTTTTCTTTGTAAAGCCGTCTCTCTCTTCGAGATTTCCTTCCCTAAAATGTTTTATAAAACAACAGTGGCGGATAGTTGAATAGTTTTAACCTAATTTGTAATTCATACTCTTTAAAACATTGAGAGAAGAATAGAATAACTAGATAAACAGGAAATTTATTATTGGAACAAAATACAGGATAGGATTGATAATTAAATAGTTGAAAACATTAAGACAAAAGGAGAAATTGCTCATTATGAAAAATTTCCCCATTTGTCACGATTGTTTTAAAAAGTCGTCTGTTGCAGAGGCGTCTGTATGTGGGAAAGGGTTATCCTGTAATTTGTTTCAAAATATATTCAGGGCTGATGTTCAGGAAAGATATTATTAGAACAAAATACTGGATAGTCAAAGGAACATCAATCCTTCATTTATTGAGAATTTTCACGTTTTTGCCAAGATGTCTTCAAAGTCGACTGCTGCAGATTTGTTGTATGTGGGAAAGGGTTAAAATGGAAAGGCTATGAACTTATAAGTGATCTTTAAGTGTCGCCCTGCAAAGACCGTAAAACCACAAACACAAAACATTGTCAAAAAGAGAGGTAGCAGTAAATTGGCATCTTGGGAAAAGAATGAAGAAATTCATCCTTTTTCTGCTCCAAATGACTTTTAATGCCTTTACAGCTTGTGACATTTGAAAGTGTTGTGGAAAAAGGAGTAAGTAATATTACATTAGCATTTCCCATAATGTTATCAACTCTCTATCAAAACTATTTTCCTGAAGTTATCATATCTTAAAGTGCTCTCAAAGCATACTACTCTAAAACTTAATAAGGTAAAGGAACAAAGAAGACTTTCTTACAGCAAACTGAGCCTTCTCCTCCTCTAAAAGTTTAGCTTGTTTTAACGCTTCAGAATCATCTTTGTCACGTCGTAGATAGCTAGTGTAAAGAAATGTACTTTTATAAACACCTCTTTTTATATAATAAAGAAATATCAAAAATGGATTTGACTAAACATATATTTTTAACCCTTTAATACAGATGACTTTTGAAAATATTACAGGAAAAGGAGAACTAGCTCAAACTGTGCAATTTCTTCTTTACCCTGAACATTTCTCCATATTTATCATAAATGTAATCTAAACTTACCAGAACCAAAAGTCATTTATTCTGATATTTCACAAATCTGATGGCTGTTTTGGGTAGCAACATAGAAAAAGATTTACCCAATGTCTTACTGAACCCCCACCCCTTTAATCTCTGCAGCAGACAGCTTTTTAAAAACATGAAGACAAAAGAAGAAATTGCTCAAAACAAACAATTTCTCCTTTTGTCACCATGTTTTTCAACTCTATTCAATCAATTCTATATTTTTTCCAGTATGTTTTCAAAGTAATCTGCTGCAGATTTGCTATACTTGGGAAAGGGTTCTGCAAATCTGCAGCAGATGACTTTTAAAACATCTCGTCAAAACTGAGAAAAATCTCCATAAATAAGAGCTTAATTTGTAGATAAAGTTGAAAACATTTTGACAAAATGCAAAATTGCTCATGATGAGTGCCTTTTGTCACAATGTTTTCAAAAGTCAACTGTTACAGAAGTCAGAAAGAGTCTTTAGGTTGGAAAGTCTTATGTGAAAGCTTAGCATATTTGCTGTAGAAGTAATGGTAATTTTGTATTTTTTGTTATAGTATAACATTAAGAAAATATAATCTGTACATACTTTATGAAATCATTTTTGCCCATACCAAATTGAGTCCCACACACATTAAGAAGATCCATCTGGTCTGTGGTAAGGGCATCAACATCAAGTGCAATATCTGAAATGAGGAGGTAAATTGCTGCAAAGGACTAGATAAGGAGGAGTACACAGGTCTTGCTTCCATTATATCTCTGTAAGCACTCATTAAAACCTATGGTGTGGGTACTGAAAAGAAGCGTCTCACTGAGATGATTCTTTTCAGTACCAACAACATAGGTTTTGGAGGTCAAATTAGGATTTTAGAACTTGTAATATGCCCCTTACATAGAGCACTGTTGTTGTAAGGACAATTGTAAGTTCATCAACTCATAGATGGGGTTAAGCTTTGAGTCTCTTTTCCTAACCTTACAGCAGTCCACAAGAAGAAGTTGGGGTAAAAAGTTCATGTCATGTTGCTAATCAGTCCAGCTTGGGACTGACTGATTAACAATTTAATGAGAACTATCAACCAGGCCTTCGGAAACCGAAAATTTGCCTGTCTGGATCGATTTCAACTTGTAAAAGAATCGGTCCAGATACTTTCATAAATTTTCACTAACACCTATGCAATATATCAACTGATAATTAACTAGCTTTTAGAGAAGATCACTATCCAACGAATGATCACATAGCCCCAGTTGAATAGACAGATTTAGACGCTTTATGAATATTGTCTTGTATTTAAACAACCAACTTATCATGTTTCGCAACATATAGCATAGGAGTTGGCACCATTTATGAAATTAACCTGAAAGATTTTTTGGTCAGGTCTTGTGACTGATATCAGTCTGGTAAGTTAAAAATGAATCAAACCAACCAATTTTCCTGCCTTGCAAGACATTCAATGATTGCTATTTCTGTGTAAATGCATTACTTTTTTCAATTTGTTATAGGACACACAGAAAATATTTTCTGAAATTTGAATAAATGAGTCTGGAGCTCTGACTTAAGATAGTTTCCCTTTTCACCATAGTTACCTAAATCTAGAGTTTCTATGTCCTCTTTTTCACTTTCATCACTGTCACTATCTTCTTCCTCCTCCTCTTTTGTACTGTCTTCATAAACATAACCAATGGCTGCTTTCTTATCCTTTAACCTACAATATAGCATGCATGCTTCAATAACATCTTCCCACATGCATCTACATCAGACTTATGACAATAGTGTGGCAAAATAACAAATCAATCTCTGTGCCACAAGTTTATAAAGCAAAAAAAGATACATGTTACAGTGTTTCATAATAAAAACATGACTTTTATTTCCGTTTAGGAAACTATGCATGAATCATACCAAAACTTGTGTACTGTGGTAAATAATTACCTATCGTAGGTCGAGTACACAAATCTTTCAAAAATAGGTATTTCATATCTACCATATGTTTACAAAATGAATATCAAATTTCTCTTTTATCATGAGAAAACAGATTATTTCTGAAGACTATTAGAGATTTACAGGAAGTACAACATCAACTTATTTTCAAATTCAATGGTTTGGGCAACATAATATCTTATCCACTATCAATTGTTAACTTTACCAAATGTATTTTTAAATGTTTCTCCAGTTGTTGTTTCTTCATGTAAATCTCATACAACATTAATTTGCTTCAAGTATTGATAATGATGCTCAACAATTGTTTATGCAAATAGTTGATGATAATCACAATAAAATTGTTCTTTGTCAAATTGTTTAAAAACCAGATTGTCCAAAGGAGCTAATGTGTTACCTGCAAATAACTTGTACATAAAACTATCAAAGCATGAACCATGATGGAGAAGTAATCAAAGGTCTCCTCCAACCAAATAGTTACAAAAAGGTCACCTTACCCTTTTCGCATATAAAGATGTTTTCAGACGCCTCTGCAGCAGAAGACTTTTTCGACAATATGTCCAACATTTAACAATCATATATTCATTTATGGCGATTTTCCATATATTTAGCAAGATTTTTTCAAAGTCTCCTGCTGCAAATTTGTTGTATGGGAGGAACTAAATTAAATTTTAAAACTATTTCAACTATAAACTTTGTTTCCCGTGTGGCAGTATACACTGATAGTCGTCTGTACAAGATGTAACAGTACTTGAGCTACATTGTACTAACACAACCTGCAGAGGTTTTGAGTGAGTGAGAAAAATGTCGCTTGTTTTAAACGCCAAAAAAGAATGTTGGCTGAGCTGGGGATTTGAATTAACAACCCCTGGATTGACAGCTTGCATCGTTAGTGGGGCTTGACCCACAGCAGAGATTTTTATTTTTACCAAATTGCAAACTTGTATCGACAGCATTTGGTCTTAACCATAATCAAGTAGTTTCTCAGATGATTTTACAAATACATGGTGGACATGGAAGATCATGATTATACTGGGAAGAGGTAATCTGGATCTTAACTGGTCACAAAGTCTTGAAAGTCCATTCTCATGTGACATGACCAATTGAAATCTTACTTGGTTTTATCTTCTTCTGCATCCTTGTTTACTGCACCATAAAGTTCATCAAAGTACAGCTGTTGTAATGCTTGCTCTTCTGTCACTTAAATCACAAACAAATGTAAAAAGGTTGATATTTTTCCACATGCCGAAATATTTTGACGCAAAGTTAAATGATTATGAACAATTTTTATTTTTCCCATAAGTTTTTTAAAATTATTCAGTCGGATACAGAAGTGTCAAATACCAGTCTTCTGTACATGTGAAACGGTTTATTTCTTCTTCATAATAAAAACCCATCAGATTTCTTATTGAACTTAATTTCTTTTAATAATAACAGGTTAATTTTTTTTATTAATTTCTCAGTCACTTACACCGATTGTAAAAGTCAACTTTCGCAGATTTACAAGGGAGTAATAATTATTGATTGATTGTAGAAGACAAAATATCTGCAGTAAGTAACATTTTCCCACATTCAACAAAAAGGCAGCAGACAACTTTAACCCATTACGTCACATGACTTTTCATAGGTTGTCTGCTTTACAATCATCAGACGAACAATTCCACCAATCTAGAAAACTGAGAGAATTATATTGAACTATATTGAGTTGAAAATATTGCAATAAAAGGTGAAATTGCTTGTTTTGAGCAATTTCACCTTTTATTGCAATCTTTTAAAAAGTCGTCTGCAACAGCAGGCGTCAAATGTCATCTATGCGAAGTAATAAGATATATACCAAGACAAGGATAGTGAAAAATGCAGGTAAAAAAATAATGAACAAAAGAGTTGAATACAATGTGACAAAGGGAGAGAATGTTTGTTTTGAGCAACATCTCCTATTGAAACATTATTTTAAAAGGCATCTGCTGCAGTTTAACACTTTACCACAAACAACAAATCTGCAGCAGACGACTTTAAAAATGTCTACTCAAAAATGTGGAAAATCTCTAAAATTGTAGGTTCAATTACTGAAAAAAGTTGAAAACTTTGTGGCAAAAGGAGAAATTGCTTGTTTTGAGCAACTTCACAGCTTGTCACAATGTTTTCAAACATCGTCTGCTGCAGATGCGTCTACAGGTGGGAAAGGGTTAACTTGGTTTCAAAACTTTATTTTTAATTTTCTTGATATTACATTGTTTTCCTTATATTTTTTTCAAAGCATAAACTACAAAGAAACTGTATCAGGTAAACAGTCAAACTTACATCCAGCACATTCATTCTCTACAATAATTCTGTAACTTTCATAATTGGCTTTCCTCTCTACATCTTCTTCTTCTTTTGTCAGCCTGGAAGGAGCCATTGGTATCAACTTCTTTAATTACCACATACAAGTTTTAACAAGTATGCAGCAGACAACTTTGAAAGTATGTGTTGAATCAAGTTGAAACAGTGTGGTTAAAGGAGAAATTGAACATTACAAGCAATTTCTCCCTTTACCTTCATAGCAATTTCAAAAGTTGTCTGCTGCAAGTGGGAAAGAGTTTTTTAAAGTAATCTAAGTATAGTTAAGTAAAGAATTTTTTATTTTAGTGTCACCCCTATTGAAATGGCAAACCATTTCTGACCACCTTTGACGTAAACCAATTTTACTTCCTGATTCCTATCTTATTACCAGGCACAGAGCACACATGCTTTTGATACCATAATTTAACTAGAAATACTGTGAGCAAAGCTCACTGAAGAATACCCCCCGCTCCCCTTGGAAGAGTCCGAGGCGTGTGATCTTCCTTCATGCATATCTACATATGATGTGTAACCTTCATGTAAAGTTTGAACCAAATCCATTGAGCCGTTTAGGAGGAGTAGTGCTTACAAGAAATGTGGAGGTATGTGCACAGGAGTCCCTCGCAGATAACCTCTAAGTTAAATTATCTCCCCTTGGAAGAGTCCGAGGCGTGTGATCTTCCTTCATGCATATCTACATATGATGTGTAACCTTCAGGTAAAGTTTGAACCAAATCCATTGAGCCGTTTAGGAGGAGTAGTGCTTACAAGAAATGTGGAGGTATGTGCACAGGAGTCCCTCGCAGATAACCTCTAAGTTGAATTATCTCCCCTTGGAAGAGTCTGAGGCGTATGATCTTCCTTCATGCATATCTACATATGATGTGTAACCTTCATGTAAAATTTGAACCAAATCCATTGAGCCGTTTAGGAGGAGTAGTGCTTACAAGAAATGTGGAGGTATGTGCACAGGGGTCCCTCGCAGATAACCTCTAAGTTAAATTATCTCCCCTTGGAAGAGTCCGAGGCGTGTGATCTTCCTTCATGCATATCTACATATGATGTGTAACCTTCATGTAAAGTTTGAACCAAATCCATTGAGCCGTTTAGGAGGAGTAGTGCTTACAAGAAATGTGGAGGTATGTGCACAGGAGTCCCTCGCAGATAACCTCTAAGTTAAATTATCTCCCCTTGGAAGAGTCCGAGGCGTGTGATCTTCCTTCATGCATATCTACATATGATGTGTAACCTTCATGTAAAGTTTGAACCAAATCCATTGAGCCGTTTAGGAGGAGTAGTGCTTACAAGAAATGTGGAGGTATGTGCACAGGAGTCCCTCGCAGATAACCTCTAAGTTGAATTATCTCCCCTTGGAAGAGTCCGAGGCGTATGATCTTCCTTCATGCATATCTACATATGATGTGTAACCTTCATGTAAAATTTGAACCAAATCCATTGAGCCGTTTAGGAGGAGTAGTGCTTACAAGAAATGTGGAGGTATGTGCACAGGAGTCCCTCGCAGATAACCTCTAAGTTAAATTATCTCCCCTTGGAAGAGTCCGAGGCGTGTGATCTTCCTTCATGCATATCTACATATGATGTGTAACCTTCATGTAAAGTTTGAACCAAATCCATTGAGCCGTTTAGGAGGAGTAGTGCTTACAAGAAATGTGGAGGTATGTGCACAGGAGTCCCTCGCAGATAACCTCTAAGTTGAATTATCTCCCCTTGGAAGAGTCCGAGGCGTATGATCTTCCTTCATGCATATCTACATATGATGTGTAACCTTCATGTAAAATTTGAACCAAATCCATTGAGCCGTTTAGGAGGAGTAGTGCTTACAAGAAATGTGGAGGTATGTGCACAGGAGTCCCTCGCAGATAACCTCTAAGTTAAATTATCTCCCCTTGGAAGAGTCCGAGGCGTGTGATCTTCCTTCATGCATATCTACATATGATGTGTAACCTTCATGTAAAGTTTGAACCAAATCCATTGAGCCGTTTAGGAGGAGTAGTGCTTACAAGAAATGTGGAGGTATGTGCACAGGAGTCCCTCGCAGATAACCTCTAAGCTAAATTATCTCCCCTTGGAAGAGTCCGAGGCGTGTGATCTTCCTTCATGCATATCTACATATGATGTGTAACCTTCATGTAAAGTTTGAACCAAATCCATTGAGCCGTTTAGGAGGAGTAGTGCTTACAAGAAATGTGGAGGTATGTGCACAGGAGTCCCTCGCAGATAACCTCTAAGTTGAATTATCTCCCCTTGGAAGAGTCCGAGGCGTATGATCTTCCTTCATGCATATCTACATATGATGTGTAACCTTCATGTAAAATTTGAACCAAATCCATTGAGCCGTTTAGAAGGAGTAGTGCTTACAAGAAATGTGGAGGTATGTGCACAGGAGTCCCTCGCAGATAACCTCTAAGTTAAATTATCTCCCCTTGGAAGAGTCCGAGGCGTGTGATCTTCCTTCATGCATATCTACATATGATGTGTAACCTTCATGTAAAGTTTGAACCAAATCCATTGAGCCGTTTAGGAGGAGTAGTGCTTACAAGAAATGTGGAGGTATGTGCACAGGAGTCCCTCGCAGATAACCTCTAAGTTGAATTATCTCCCCTTGGAAGAGTCCGAGGCGTATGATCTTCCTTCATGCATATCTACATATGATGTGTAACCTTCATGTAAAATTTGAACCAAATCCATTGAGCCGTTTAGGAGGAGTAGTGCTTACAAGAAATGTGGAGGTATGTGCACAGGAGTCCCTCGCAGATAACCTCTAAGTTAAATTATCTCCCCTTGGAAGAGTCCGAGGCGTGTGATCTTCCTTCATGCATATCTACATATGATGTGTAACCTTCATGTAAAGTTTGAACCAAATCCATTGAGCCGTTTAGGAGGAGTAGTGCTTACAAGAAATGTGGACATACGGACAGACAGACAGACAGACAGACGGACAGACAGACGGACAGACAGGGTGATTCCTATATACCCCCCCAAACTTTGTTTGCCGGGGGGTATAACTAGCCTGCAGCTAACCAACTGGCCATATCAGAAAGGATCCCACTATTGCCACTGGGACTCAAACCTTTGACCTCCCCTCCCTATGATAATGTTTTAACTACGAGGCTACCAGGATGGGAAAACAATACAAACTAGAAATACTGTGAGCAAAGCTCACTAAAGAATACCCCCCGCTCCCCTCCCAAAGCATCGGATACATTGGTAAAGTTTCTACTTTGCTTATCTTCCCTTGGAAGAATCTGAGGAGAAAAATCTTCCTTCATGCATATCTACATATAATGTGTAGCCTTCATATACAGTTTGACTCAGTAGTGCTTACAAGAAATGTAGAGGTATGTGCACAGGAGTCCCTCGCAGGCAACCTCTAAGTTGAATTATCTGCCCTTGGAAGAATCCGAGGCGTATGATCTTCCTTCATGCATATCTACATATGATGTGTAACCTTCATGTAAAGTTTGAACCAAATCCATTGAGCCGTTTAGGAGGAGTAGTGCTTACAAGAGATGTGGAGGTATGTGCACAGGAGTCCCTCGCAGGTAACCTCTAAGTTGAATTATCTGCCCTTGGAAGAATCCGAGGCGTATGATCTTCCTTCATGCATATCTACATATGATGTGTAACCTTCATGTAAAGTTTGAACCAAATCCATTGAGCCGTTTAGGAGGAGTAGTGCTTACAAGAAATGTGGAGGTATGTGCACAGGAGTCCCTCGCAGGTAACCTCTAAGTTAAATTATCTGCCCTTGGAAGAATCCGAGGCGTATGATCTTCCTTCATGCATATCTACATATGATGTGTAACCTTCATGTAAAGTTTGACCCAAATCCATTGAGCCGTTTAGGAGGAGTAGTGCTTACAAGAAATGTGGAGGTATGTGCACAGGAGTCCCTCGCAGGTAACCTCTAAGTTGAATTATCTGCCCTTGGAAGAATCCGAGGCATATGATCTTCCTTCATGCATATCTACATATGATGTGTAACCTTCATGTAAAGTTTGAACCAAATCCATTGAGCCGTTTAGGAGGAGTAGTGCTTACAAGAAATGTGGAGGTATGTGCACAGGAGTCCCTCGCAGGTAACCTCTAAGTTGAATTATCTGCCCTTGGAAGAATCCGAGGCGTATGATCTTCCTTCATGCATATCTACATATGATGTGTAACCTTCATGTAAAGTTTGAACCAAATCCATTGAGCCGTTTAGGAGGAGTAGTGCTTACAAGAAATGTGGAGGTATGTGCACAGGAGTCCCTCGCAGGTAACCTCTAAGTTAAATTATCTGCCCTTGGAAGAATCCGAGGCGTATGATCTTCCTTCATGCATATCTACATATGATGTGTAACCTTCATGTAAAGTTTGACCCAAATCCATTGAGCCGTTTAGGAGGAGTAGTGCTTACAAGAAATGTGGAGGTATGTGCACAGGAGTCCCTCGCAGGTAACCTCTAAGTTGAATTATCTGCCCTTGGAAGAATCCGAGGCATATGATCTTCCTTCATGCATATCTACATATGATGTGTAACCTTCATGTAAAGTTTGAACCAAATCCATTGAGCCGTTTAGGAGGAGTAGTGCTTACAAGAAATGTGGAGGTATGTGCACAGGAGTCCCTCGCAGATAACCTCTAAGTTAAATTATCTCCCCTTGGAAGAGTCCGAGGCGTGTGATCTTCCTTCATGCATATCTACATATGATGTGTAACCTTCATGTAAAGTTTGAACCAAATCCATTGAGCCGTTTAGGAGGAGTAGTGCTTACAAGAAATGTGGAGGTATGTGCACAGGAGTCCCTCGCAGATAACCTCTAAGTTAAATTATCTCCCCTTGGAAGAGTCCGAGGCGTGTGATCTTCCTTCATGCATATCTACATATGATGTGTAACCTTCATGTAAAGTTTGAACCAAATCCATTGAGCCGTTTAGGAGGAGTAGTGCTTACAAGAAATGTGGACATACGGACAGACAGACAGACAGACGGACAGACAGACGGACAGACAGGGTGATTCCTATATACCCCCCCAAACTTTGTTTGCCGGGGGGTATAACAAGATCTGTCATAGGACCTGGACCTTAGAAGTGGCAGTTCAGCTACATTTACAGTTGTTTATCATAAGGTGAAGTCAAAATTAGAGTTGTAGTTGCAAAGATTGAAACTGAACTTGTCATAAAACTTTATCCTTTCAAATGCCTAACTCTTGACCTTAGACCTACTAGTTCAAGTGACTATCAATGGCCTCAAATGTATTATTAAGTCAAGTTTTAGTAGCAAAGATATATCCTAAGATGTAAACACAATTTGTGCTAATACTTCAATCTTAAAACAGCCTAAGCATATCTCCCATAATGATTTTGGCCTTGAAGGTAATGGGTTCCTAGCTATTTATGGCCTCCCCATATGATAGTTAATTACATGTATTAAGTCAAATTTCAACAAAACTGGTGCAGCATTTGCAAAGACAAAATTTGTGCCTTAGGGCAGCTTAAGAATATGATGTGCAATCATACTAAAGGATCAACATGGATATTACTTTCAGAAGATTCTTGAACCCCTTGACAAAATGGCAGATCTGGATCAAGCCAGGCAGACAAAACCTTAACCTTATCAATGCTAATGTGAACACTCCTACATGAAGAGAAAAGCATTCCTTTCTTTTCTAATAGAAACAATCATGACTCAACCGGGGTACAACCCAAGACCTCCAGATAGACAGCCCCTGTCGTTACCGCTTGAGTTATTCTGCTACTGTTACAACCTAGAGATGCCTGATAAGCAGTACACCAAACAATTAGTTTCAATTGTAATCGGTTCATAGTGATTCGATATTAAAAAAAAGATACATATTCTTGGAAAAACTAGAAATACTGTGAGCAAAGCTCACTGAAGAATACCCCCCGCTCCCCTTGGAAGAGTCCGAGGCGTGTGATCTTCCTTCATGCATATCTACATATGATGTGTAACCTTCATGTAAAGTTTGAACCAAATCCATTGAGCCGTTTAGGAGGAGTAGTGCTTACAAGAAATGTGGAGGTATGTGCACAGGAGTCCCTCGCAGATAACCTCTAAGTTAAATTATCTCCCCTTGGAAGAGTCCGAGGCGTGTGATCTTCCTTCATGCATATCTACATATGATGTGTAACCTTCATGTAAAGTTTGAACCAAATCCATTGAGCCGTTTAGGAGGAGTAGTGCTTACAAGAAATGTGGAGGTATGTGCACAGGAGTCCCTCGCAGATAACCTCTAAGTTGAATTATCTCCCCTTGGAAGAGTCCGAGGCGTATGATCTTCCTTCATGCATATCTACATATGATGTGTAACCTTCATGTAAAATTTGAACCAAATCCATTGAGCCGTTTAGGAGGAGTAGTGCTTACAAGAAATGTGGAGGTATGTGCACAGGAGTCCCTCGCAGATAACCTCTAAGTTAAATTATCTCCCCTTGGAAGAGTCCGAGGCGTGTGATCTTCCTTCATGCATATCTACATATGATGTGTAACCTTCATGTAAAGTTTGAACCAAATCCATTGAGCCGTTTAGGAGGAGTAGTGCTTACAAGAAATGTGGACATACGGACAGACAGACAGACAGACAGACGGATATGATGTGTAACCTTCATGTAAAGTTTGAACCAAATCCATTGAGCCGTTTAGGAGGAGTAGTGCTTACAAGAAATGTGGACATACGGACAGACAGACAGACAGACAGACGGACGGACAGACAGGGTGATTCCTATATACCCCCCCAAACTTTGTTTGCCGGGGGGTATAATAATAGACTTGTCTACTTACTGTACATGATAAATGATAAAACCTTGTTTCTTAACAACTACCTCATATTCCAAAACTTACTGTGGTGTGTATGATTTTTCTGGGGGCAAAATATCAAGATGAGCACGAACATCAAATCTGTCAATCATATTACTTGTATCACCTTGCCATGGCATCCTGTTCAAAATTAAAGGCATGTCATTGATTAAATAAAAGTTTCAATTGAATACAATCATTTATATCGTGGTTTACATAAAATCTACAATTGAGAGCAACAATGATACATTTACTACCAGTGTAGAACTAGACCAGACTGATCTAGTTCTACCCGGTCACAAAATTTGACACAAAAGTTTAAAAGATCATTCTAATAACCAGATTAAAGCTTAACCCTTTCCCTCATACAACAATTCTGCAGCAGACGACTTTGAACATATTTTGTCAAAAAGTAGAAAATCTCTATAATTGAATGGATAACCTATGACTAAAAGTGGAAAACATTGTGGCATGAGGAGAAATTGCTTGTTTTGAGCAATTTCTTCTTTTGTCACTATGTTTTCAAAAAGCTGTCTGCTGCAGAGGCATCAGAAAGCGTCTATGTGAGGGAAAGGGTTAATAAAAATAGTGCGGAAAAACAGACAATTCTTTTCTACATTTGTCACAAGTAGTAAAAGATTGGTTTTCCTGTTGCACCCCTCATTGTAACATTAACAATTTAACATTGTAGAACAGTTCAGGTATGACAAAACCCCTAGAAGTCAGAAGCCTAGATATGGTGGAGTAATCAAGTCCTTGCTCTACAATACCTCTCTTTGTATTCAAAAACCCACTGGATGTGTTTATTTAAAAGAATCGTCTGACTGAAACAATTCTTTTGAGAGAACACATCACACAGTCTGGAATAAATCCTTTACATATCTCGTCTGTAATTCATACCGTTTTTATATTTGTTTAAATTTCCTAGTTACTAACAACATTTGACCCCATTGCAGCAAATGACCTTTAAAAACATTGTGGTTAAAGGACAATTCTTTCAAAGCAAGCAAATTATACTTTTTCAAATATATTTTCAACTCTTTGTAAAACTTATGTCATGCCAGAGATCAATAAATAGAGGTTTTTATGTAGCAGTAGCACTTTACTGCCTTGTAATTTACTATAAGGTGCATGGAAAAATTTATATTGAAGAATGGATGATGAGAGATGTCAATTGAACTTTCTCACATACAATATATAATAAATATCTGTGTATCGCCTGCTGCAACATAAGTTTCCTTTGATCATATACCTATTTAAATATTTATCAAAGAAGAAAGATAAATTATTTCTAATTTAAATGTTATTAATTATAACACATTTTATACAAGAAACAGAGATTATGGTGTGTGAATGACTTCACCCTACCGCAATTTGAAAGACAATATTTTTGCCTAGATGTTTTCAAAGACGATGTAGCAGATTAATTGTGAGCGGAAAAGGATTGACATCTATCATACTGATCTATCTTTATCTCACTCTTTCCTTAACATCTGATGAGTAACCACTAACTTACATGCTCTGAGGACTCTCTGCAGCAACAGCAATTGCTGGATCCAGATTGACTTTGCATGACTGACCGAACACTCGCACAAACTGAGCTGGATCTAATTTCTGTAATGCAGACAAACAATTTAACACAAAATTCATGAGACAATCATACCAAGACAAGTTGGAGGAAAGCAAAGATCACCAGATGGGGGCTCGACTGTAAATAGTACTAGAACTTATGTTCACTTATCAAAACTTATATATTTTGATCACGCCACTCTTGACAGGATGACAACACTGCTTAACAAATATGATATGTTTTACAAACATGTGATACTCTTTCTACATAACGTATGGAATAGTTATAAGTTCTTTGTACCAGGTCAAATAAATACTATCAGAATCATTTCATGTCATGTTTTTTTTTGTAACATTGTATGTATTAATTGTTGAGATATATTCAGGGTTTCCGCTGTAATTCGCCAAACACGCCAATGGCGAAAAAATAAAAAAAATGGCTGAAAAATGATTCGCCGTAAACAGTTGCTTTTTATACACGAAATTCCCTTTACTAAACTTCTCGATCTGGCCGTAAATCTGCATAAATATGTGTAAAACACACAGCTGAAAACACAGTACACAACGAATCGTGTCACACACCAAGGTGCTATAAACATTGGGGTAAACAGCGTATCTTTTATCACCTACTCGTATCGGTTGTACTTTGATGTTTAATAATTGATCGAAACAACGACACACGCTGATGATTGTTTACAGTTTGCGCCTTTGACTTTATTAATAATATGTGAATCAAAACTAATTAAGTAGGTAAAAAAATCATCTAGGTAGCACCTTTATTTATTTCAAAAAAGAAGAAATCGGCAATTGAAAATAAATTTCCAATTGGAATCGTGTACACAAAAACATCGTCTTTGTCAATCTTTGTTCATATATTCGTGTGTTATCAAGATGTTAATTGAAATTATCAAGGCCCTAATCTGCTTGAAATGAAAAATTAGTATTGATAAGTTTGACGGCGTTATTTATAAGTCGCTAAGCGTCAAATATTTGGGTGGGTGGGGTATAATTTCTCGCCGATTGGTTAGGAAAACATTTTACGCCCGGCTTTCAAAATAAAAATGAATAAAGATAACTTCAAACAACGCAGTTATAACACTTTTTATATGCTTTTCGTCTGCGGAATTTTATTACGCACAATCTCGCATACGGCCTAAAATACATGCTTGAAAGTGAATTTGTTTACGTATTAATTAACGCAACAGTTTACCTGAGTAATAACACTGATTTTGTTTTTATGAATCTTCATATTGATGGTGGTGATCAGAAACTTTTTGAATTTGCATTAGCCCATTGTAAATGGAAAAACATAACATGTAGGAGGATCTGTGGTTAAACCATTTCATGTGTTTTTATTGACCATTAGGCTGATACAATATATCAAATGGATTTAGAAGCATTTAGATTGGTAAAATCAATGAAGTTAGAACCAGATTGGACAAAAAAGAATGAGAGCCATGAATATCATGTATTGAATTTACTGTCGCAAAATTTTGGTTTAATGTGGCCAAACAAAAATATGGTCCAGTGGAAACCCTGATATTGATGTTGGCATTTTCCTGCAAAGAGCTTTGCAACCCCCTTCCCGTTTAACGCTTTTCTTTTCGTTTCGGTCAAGCGTTTCTCTAGAGTAAGCTAAGTATTATCCACGAATAAATTTTTAGTTACGATCTCAGCTACGGTGCATCTTATATACTGAAATTAATTATAATAACTCTCTCTCTCTCTCATAATGTTGTATATTCAATTGATTTTGTTAACTAATGTCTTTGTAATTTAGAAATGATTTTCCAATTGAGAGGAAATAAAGAATAATAATGCAACTTACAATTTTCTCATAAAATTCTCTCCTTCGTTCTGCACGCCTTTTGTAATCTACCATCAACCCTCGAATCTTCTTCTCTTGCTTCCTTGCCTCATGCCACATTTTGCTTTCTGTTTATCTCCAGACCTCTAGAAAATACATAATCAAGTTGCCTTAGATTAGAAGACTTCAGCTGATATACCTTGAAATTACCAAAATATGTTCAGAGCTCCAGAAAAGAGACGTTTTTAATTCCTTGCTTGACCTCTTACGCCAAACCCTAAATGACCTAAACGTATCACGGCGTGTATTCATGATTCATGTAACCAGCCGGAATGGGATATAGGGCTTAAAAAGGACAGATGTCCTTACTACAGAGCCAAAAGCATCTTACAGATATCTTACAGGTATAGGTAAACATACCACTTCTACAGCCTTGCCATAGAAGACAGCTTTTATAGCAACATTGTTACAGTGGTTGCCTTTTTCACAGAGCTAAGCAACGCACCTATCAGTTATACTTTTAGCCTGGAGGCTGGATGGGTGGCCCGCGTAAGCTTAACTCCATGATGGAACCGGTACATCGAAGTAACTCACTAAATGGAGTTAAAATGTTTATTAATCCTTAACACTTTCCCATATGCAGATATAATTTGACATGTCAAAACAGACATAACTTTAAATTATTGTGACAAAAGGAGAAATTGTATTAATGAGCATTGTTTCCTTCTAGCACTGAGTTGCAACAACAAAGTCGTTAAAAAAATAGTTGATCAAACTTGGTGTGAATTTACATTAATCCTTACTTTCTCCGTCATTGGATAATTGCATAACACTAAGTCGAACAGAAATCAGCAGCGAATTTTCAAAACTGAATTTGATTGAACAAAAGATAGAAAAACAATTTGGACATTTCTCATCAATTCGTGCACCGACTTTGGCTCGAGTTTCCGTTTCTAGACTAACCGGTTGACTTTGCAAATGTTCGAACGATAAAACAATTTTTTAAAGGTTTCTGAAAAACTGAACTTACAGAATAACTTACCATAAATAAAAAGTATAGTCGAAATCGTTTTAGGCCGAGTTTTTTCACTACCACCAGATAATTTTTAATGGGTTTGCTTGTTTCGAAAATTCGTTGTGATTCGTTCGTAAACTGACTTTTATTCGATTTTGTTTATGATTGATTAAAACTAAAAATAAACATTAATAAAGAATGCAATGGTTTTTGGGCATAGATCGAAGGGGCATAAAGCCATTCGTATAACAAACATTAAGATGGTAACAGTCGACCCTTTTAAATATCTAAGAGAGAAATAGAAACTTTACACGCTCAAAGATATATGCTGCGGATCAGGCAAACAGCTTTGTCCTACCTTCGAACACTTTTGATATTATTCATTGAATGCCAACTAAAACTATTTGATAATACAATTGGCTGTTTGACAAAAAATATATTAAAATTGAACCTAAAATAAATATTTTAAATTGTTGGCCTTGTTGACTGGGTTTTTGGTATCGATATGGCCAAGAAATACACATTGCCTCACATATTCCATGGCAAATATGTGTCTAGTATCCATGGATTGTTTTTATTTTTATTTACTTTCTTACATTATTGGGAGAGGAGGAACATCAGGGGTGGCGTCAAGTGAAAATGTATCATAACTTGCATTTTTTTGTCAACGAAGTGAATGTCCTTCATTGAAATATAATTGAAGCCTTTCATTGTTTATGATCAATCTCTATTCTAAGGTAGGTTGACCATACACACAGCCAACTACTTATGTATCATAAACAGTAATGGAAATCTTGCCAATCATTAGTCTTAGTATGTATACAGTACTTTCATTAAGGAATAATTATAAGATTTGTGAATTCCACATACAATTTTCAAGATGTTTGTCAGCATAATAATTATAAGATTTGTGAATACCACATACAATTTTCAAGATGTTTGTCAGCATATTTGAATTATATTATTAATCAATCAAACCACAAAACAGCCAATTTAGGATTCGCATGCAATAGCACGTCTTTTTACCTTCCCCCTATTAAAGTCAATATTGGACACCTTTGCAGCAGTTTACTTTTAAAACAATGAGAAAAGGGTTAAATCGCTGAAGACCTGAGTTTTCTCTTTTTATCAAAATGATATTAGCTTGGGCAGCCTAATTATATCATACTTTGACAAATGTTAAAATGTAGTTCAATATTTATAAATTAGACCACCCTCGAAATATAATATCAGCTAAACAGTTAAATTTCATTGAAATTGTTGTATAATTTCAAACTTAATTTCGAACATAAACTGAACCCTACAACATGTTAATTTATTTTAATTCTTTCCTTCCTTTTTTATAATGAAAATAACATACTACTCATGTTTTAAAATAATGATGAGCGCCCTTGTGTCAATGATGCATATTAACAATATGCAGATCGCAAGCAAAATGCCTGTAGGGAATCTAATGACACATTTAAAATTGTCAAGGACGAGATAATTTTGTACGAAAGACCCGATTCGTTTCTTCTTCGCATACTTGTCGTTCTTTACACTCTCTTTAAAGGCAGAGAGTGTTCATTCAAAGTAATTTTTCTATTAAAACCATTTTTTTCTCAGTTTGTTCTTTTCTTCATTTGTTTCGAACCAAATACACATTTTATATCACCTATAATTAACCATTTGTTAGTGAGCGTAAAGCACGGCTCTCTGCAAAGGAGATTGATCTACTCAGTCGGTATTCGCTAGTCACGTGATCAACAGTTTTATCTTAGAAACTGTTCATATTTTAGACATACATGGATACACATTATTAAAGGGACTGAATCCCATATGAGAAAAAAGCGAAAAAAAAAAGAAAATTGTTAAAAGTTGCTATTACTTTGATGTTTTTGCATGTAAGCATTGAGATATGCTGACTGATGTACTACAATATATGCACACTATTAATATTGCGGAGATTTTTCGTTATTTTGCATTGTAAAATCTACTGGGTTAGTAACCCAGTAAATCTAAAAAATATCGCTGTATATTTATCACGTTATCACTACAACCGAATTGACAATCTCCTTCCCAGAGTTGTTGTTCCTTACACTCACGCATACATTAATGTAATGAGTCGATAGTGTTAGAGAATGCCGAATTGAATCCACAAATTTAAATGAGCAAGAGGAAATTCCACGGTATTTTTAAACGGGAAAACACGGAGCGGACGTTTTTTTAACTGCTTATTTCCTATGAAATAATGAAAAACAAGACTTGATTAGAATAAGTATAAAATATAACGATTTTGGACCATTATGGTGTTCAGTCCCTTTAAATGCATTATTCACAAATCAAGACGTCTCTTTGAACATGTAAATAACATTCAGTAAGTTAAAATTGATATTAAAAGGAGAATTCGACGTGATTTTTATCCCAATATTGACACATAACAGTCTGCTGCAAGTCTAATAGGGACTGTTTTGTCTTCGTAAATAAAACAAAAAAATATAAATGCGGGTCAAAATAAAGAAACTGCAAACACTTAAAACATCGCAATATTTATTTCATTTAGATGTGTCATAACTTAAGTGTTTTTAAACAAACGCAATTGTAATATGTTCAAGACATTTAAATTAAATTCTTTTCTAATAATAACTCGTCCTCCCATGTCATTTCCGCTTCTGCCCAGCGACTAACAAACAAATACAATTCCCCTTTTTTCTTCGGATCCATTTTCAAGCAATTGATTTTGATTTACAAATTAACGGTACCATTATCTACGTCCCAGGTACCACATAAGAAAATTGTTTTTAATAATAAATTGATAATAATTATAAAAAATAATGATAACAATTATAAACAAAATAAAAAATCAACATAATCTTCATCAATCACCATGTTTAAATAAAAGACCAGACTAGACTAGAGCATACTGTGGTATCTATTATTTACATGCTAAATCTATTATTCGAGACAAATCAATAAAAATGTGTACACAAATATTGTTCGCTTAAAATGATCTAACAATTTTGGGGGTCAAACATAGTTTATGAATGGAGTGCGCATTTTAATTTCATTGGTCAAATTGGTCTCATGACAACAATATTTTAAAGCGCGAATGATTTTGACATTTGAAGGTAGGAAAAACTTATTTTGTGCAGTGTCATCGATATTTGGGAATTTTATAACGTGTCCAAAATCATTCCAGTTGTATCTCGATTTCCTTGTAAAGCATCAGACACTATGGTATGTTTTTAACTTAATGGTGACACAGTTGCATCATGACTCATTGACACATATGAGCAGTCCCGCGAGAAAACAAACATTGCGGACTCTGCAGTAAAGTATCGACTTAAGCCTAAGCATGCCGCGCAGGCAAACCCGGACAGACACTTTTTGCCTCCTGTGGATTTTCTGTTTCAGAAATTATTATCCTAAACCTCTATCCCCTGAGACGGAATGTGTCGGCCCGGATTGGACTGCGCAGGCTGATCTGGATCGATACATTACGCCATAATGATGTGTGGTTTTTTTTTCGCGGAGCGGCTCATATTCAGTCTACTGCAGACATTTTAACAAATTCTTATTTTGAATATTGAATATTGAATTCTTCT
Organism: Serripes groenlandicus; assembly: GCA_031761405.1. Lineage (NCBI taxonomy): Eukaryota > Metazoa > Mollusca > Bivalvia > Cardiida > Cardiidae > Serripes > Serripes groenlandicus. The sequence goes on from JASEVX010000001.1 coordinate 59,690,505, forward strand.
GCCAAAGATTTGTTCATGGCTAGAAGTTTTTGCAAGAAGATATTGTTTGTAGCACTACTAAGCTTTAACAACGCATAAGATAAATGCTTTGTCGCCTATTTATCATCCTGGGCAGTTCATGATTCATACCGGCCCTTTCTGTTTTCATTGCAATTGAAAGCTCAATATATATATGTAACTTTTAAGTTGTAATATAAACACTTTATACAAGTACTGGTTACATTGGTATAAATAACAAGTGTAACAATATTGCTTTCCCAACAACCCTTCTAAGATCCAAGGAGGAAAGTCGTTATGACACATTACAACCATTTTTCAAATCTTTGGTAACAATATAAGGTTTAAAACCAGTTGATCAGAGGACTAGAAAAGGAGGAGTAAACTGGTCTTTTCCCACATATATTTCTCTTATGGATCAACCAGGGACACTATATTACAATTCTAGAAAATCTCCGGCAAACATCAGCTATATTAAAATAATAAGGACACAGTTTGGCCAATGATCTTTTATAATATAACATTTAAATGTGTTTCTAACGGCAATATAGAACACATGGCGGTCCCCCACATAGCCTATATTCTTCGTTTTGAATTTTTTGACCACAATTTTGTGGAAAATATCGACTTCAAAAACTCATTGCAATAACTATTATTTTTTGTTTAAATACAAGCTCAAAGTTAACGTAAATGTAAGAAAAAAAGATAGAAATTATGTTATGTACTTACATTCTCGGTTATTCCTTTTTAAACTTATTAATTTTAATAAAACATCCGTCTATCTACATCGATAGCCATCGCGGAAATGAATGTACGAAGTGGATAATGACCAGAGGGGCTAATGACCGCTTTTCTTACAGCGAGGCGAAGATAACGGAGCTTATCGATTCGCTTCATATCCCCGTAATATAGTGTCCCTGGATCAACCAAACTCCCCTTATCTAGAACTCTGGTTGATTCCATCTTATCCAGGCATTTTTCGTTGAAGGCAGTATAAATTGTAAGTGGATAAAGAGCAGTTTGGAGAAGAAGATTTTTAGCTATGCAAATGATATCTTTTAAATATTTTTTCAGATGTTTCAAGATTTAAATGGTAATAACCAAGACATTGCAGTGATGTTTTCAAATGGGAACCTTCCATGTATCTTTGAAGACAGCTATTTAGAAGATGTTGGAGTAGTGCCATCCTATGGACATGTGGACAAAGTTTCTTTGGAATGTCAGGAGGACATAGATTGGGATGATATTGATATGGAAGACAAGCATCACAACAAGCATCACTATCTGAAGTCAGCAAATCATACAGGTCATACAAAAGGTCATGTTAAAGAAACATTGCTAGAAGATGACAGCATGAATATGTATGATGATGATCCAGTCCCATTTACTGAAATTGATTATGCCAAAACAGGAATGCCCCCAAACACATATGTCAGCAGTTTGCTTCATATATGGAGGGAATCGTCATTTGAAATTGCAGATTCTTCTGCTGAAAGCACTCAGGTTAATCTAAGTCAAGATGAAAGTGAAGGTTTTAGCCTCAATTCAGAAGAAGACACTTGCAGTTCAAGCTCTATTTCTGACATAGAAATTTATGAATCCAAAGGTGATAATCATGTGTTTGAGGAGATATCTAATGGCCAAAATGACAATGGGAGTAGTTATGGAGAATCAAATACGACGAGAAGTTTCAGTTTTGATATGCCAGAGATGGTCTATAACAATAATATAACCCATCCACAGAATTTTGATCTTGAACCAATTGATGCTGAGCGTGGAAGAAATTATTTCATGAGCCTGAGATCCGTGTCACCTGAACTGGCCCGATCTTTATCCCCTATCAGTTCCAGATCTTCATCTCCTCGATTCCTCAGGTCTCCTTCACCTCTTGAATTCCTCCAGCAGTCATTTGCAGCTCTACCTCTAAATAATTCCCAAGATGCAATGTTCTATGAAGACAGGTACTTGGTGCGCACTGTAAGTCCAGTTCCTTTAACAGATCACGAGGTGCCAGATGTAGACTTTGAGTATCGTACTGCCATAGAACAATCTGATGAGTTTCCGAGTTTCCGTCAGTATCAAAGTTCCAGAACACTTAGGTCCTGTTTTGATGATCAGGTCGTTCCTGAATTTATTGAAGAATGAAAAGTTTTTTTCTTCTTTTGAGAATTGATTTCTTACATTATGCAGCATGTCTTTTGAAAACATGTGAAAAAGACAAATTACTAAAAACAATATAGAATATTTCCTATATATATATCCAAGATGTTATATATTCTCTTTATTAAACTTAGGAACATAGATAAGATCTTATCTACGTCCCTGGTAAAACAACTCTGGATTTTACTAAATTTGTCTGTCCAGTCATCTTCTATTGTTTTCTACAGATTTTCTCAATAAATTATGAAACGATTAGAAATGAGGATTGGTTACAAAATCAATCGAAGTTAATAAGCAATAATGCATTGTCCGAAATATTTCATCAGCATATATTAAGGTTTTTGAGTGCCTGTCATGTTCAGTTATTTTCATTTCATTTAGATATTTTGAAATTAATTTTGACCTCATGTTTATCATACAAGCCGTGTTACAGGAAAACTGACCTTTGAGACTTTGTGACAGGCATATTTTTTTTGAGGCAGTTCAATCAGGGTTTCCAAATAACAATTTAGCATTAAGAAATTTATTATTTGTTAACCTACATGGTTATTTCCCAGGCTTCCCACTGCCTTTACCTCATTGTGTTCAATTAATATGGTTTAATTTATAAAGAATTTCAATATTTGTTTAAAGATGTCTGAAACTGAATTGTTGTATATATATGCAGGATAATTATGGTTAATTTAATAAGAAAACTGAACTGAACTAGTACTTTACCCTTTATTAACACCTATGCTTAATCTGAAGTAGATGGCTTTGAAAATCTCTTTGAAATACATGAACAAATAATGATTGAAAAGATTTGAAAAGAAAGAATGAAAGCTAGCTTAAGATTGTACATGAAGTTGTCAGAGTCACTGTCTAAACATCTAGGTCATATATGGTTATCATTGAAGAACTGGTATCTTAGCTATGCCACATTTCTTATCCCCATAGGCTATAGCAGACACATCTGACAATATCATACCAGGTCATAATCTTCAATAGTTTAAAAATTCCTGACGTTTGTTTTTCCCCCCCTCCCCCTTTTTTTTTTATATTGTTGAAAGATGTAGTAGTAGTATTATAGTTATTATGTTAGAAAATATATTTAGCTGTTTTCGTCATTTCTGTGTCTTTGTCAGAAATCACACGTTGTTGTTGTTAATTCTAATTATTGTTACTGATTCTTGTATTGTTCCTGTTATTAATCTAAATAGCCTACATGCATTGTTGCATTTAATTATTAAACCCCCCATAATCAAAGATTATTGGGGGTATACAGGAATCACTGCATCAGTTGGTTTGACATGTTAACTTAGTGGAGTCAATTACATTCTTAGCTTTTAAGATGCACATTTTTAATAATACTGGTTTTAACCCTTTCCTACCTGCAGACACATTTTGACACAATAGCAGCAGACGACATTTGAAAACATTGTGGCCAAAGGTGCAATTGCTCATGATGAGCAATTTCTCCTTTGGCCACAATGTTTTCAATTTTTTTTTAAGAATTAAGATACCTTTTATGGAGATTTTTCAGGTTTTTGTCACTGTTTTCAAAATTGTCTGCTGCAGAATTGTCGTATGTGGGAAAGGGTTAAATGCTAATCATGAGTTGGAGAAGTGTGTGGGGGTATATGAGTCACCTTTAGTGACAGTTCTAGTTGTTACTGATGTGGGTATTGTTCTCGTTACTAAATGTGATAATCTACAGGGATTGTTACACAATATATTGATCTCTTCATTAGTTAAGAAAACTATACATTCTTAATGCATTTACTTGTTTAAACCATTTCACTGATACAGACAACATGACACATCTTTGCAGCAGATGACTTTGAAAACTTGGTGGGAAAAAAGGAGAAATTGGTTATCATGAGCAATTTTCCCTTTTCTCTTGATGTTTCCAACTTTGTATCGAATTTACTCTTTTAGTTTTTAAGATATTATACCATTTCCCTTAGATGTTTCAAAGTAGAAAATAACAACAAAATGATAAAGGATTTACTGTTTTAGTCAACCTTATTTGTCCTCCACAACAAATTAATTTCTATGTGAACATTTTGTTGGAACATTTTTCAGGTGATACGTTCTTGTCCTTCAGACATTTTCAAAGTGGACAACACTAAAAGTAGCATACATTTTTTGTATTAGATCAATGGTAAAAAAATAAGTATAAAGAAATGGAAAGGACAGTATTTTGAAAATAATAGTGGCAGACAGTGGAGCGGAGGTAGAGCATTGGCTTCTTGTAACAAAGGTCCCGGGGTCGAGTCCAGTTATGAGTGGGTTCTAACTTTGGGATTTTCTACACAAACGGAGCAGGTACTGGTTAAGTCCCCAGTAAGTTTCAGAAAGTGTGCTTTACAGAAACTGCCTATTTATCAAGGAAATTTGAATGTTACATGTATGTTTCTTTGTTTACATTGATAAAGGATGCTAGTAATTCTCTTGTTAAGTTGCCTCTGTTGTCTTTGTACTTGTGCATATACCATTCTACAACTATGATGCAGAGGGAATTATCAATGGCTTCATTCTGTTGACACAGAAGTAGTAACAGTATACTCAAAATAACTTCTCCTGAGGAGCAAACATCTAATATTTCTCTCACAGAAATATTTCTTACTGATTACAGTTTACCTAATGTGTTATTTTTAGAGTCAACTGTTTTGACAACAACTGGCCAGTGGTTAAACTAAAATTTTGTAAATTGGAAGGATAATTTTGTTGTGTGGAGTACTGGTGTGAGAAAACAAGGAAACACATGAGTAGGTGAACTGGCCGCCGTGATATGACTGAAAAATTGTTAAAAACGGTGTTAAACCCTAATCAATCTTAAAATAATTGTGGAAAGAAGAATTACTTAATTTCTCCTTTTGTGACAATATTTCAAAAGTGGTGAGCTGCAGATTGGTAAAAATCATCTTAATATAGGAAATAGGGGTTTAAAACATTAAACCTCCACAGAGAAAACATAATTTTTCTGTCTCTGTAGGATTTTGCTTTCCAGTGGAAGTACTGTTAAGCCTTTTCCCACCTGCATCAAACAACTTTTGAAAACATTTTGCCAAGTGTAGATATTGGTCATAATGAGCAATTTTTCCATTTGCCACAATGTTTTCAACTCTATTTAACAATTAAACTTTCATTTAAAGAGATTTTTAATATGTCAGAAAGGGTTAATGTCATACCACGATGTTAATATATCTGTGCTGAATTAACCCTTTTTCTTGACACAGACGCCTTTTGATGAGGGGGATTGATTTTCTCCTTTCAACACTGTATCACTGTTAAATTTTTTCCCTCATGTTAACCAGAGATGGCTCTGTACAGTCAAATGTCATCTAATGCTTTTATCCCTTTCCCTCATATAGATGCTTTCTGACGCCTCTGCAGCAGACGCCTTTTTGAAAACATAGTAACAAACGAAGAAAATGCACAAAACGTGCAATTTCTCCTTTTGCCACAATGTTTTCCACTTTTAGTCATGGGTTATCCATTCAATTATGGAGATTTTCTACTTTTTGACAAAATAATTTCAGACGTCTGCTGCAGAATTGTCGTATGAGGGAAAGGGTTAACAACCAAAATTGTGTTTCCAAGTGTTGAGCATTAATATTTTTTTAAAAAAATGTTGAAATCATAAAATGGTTATACTCTATACATTAATCTCACCTGACTACAAAGTGATTGGGGTGATATTGTGATAATTCATTGTTCATTGTTTGAGGATACCACTTTTTAAAAATATATTATTCTCTGAAACTAAGAGTTGGATTTCAAAGTAGGTTCCAAGAATATATTGACCCTCTACACAGAGTTTTTAAGCCATCTTGATGAGAAAAAAATACAGCTAAGAGGTAGTATGGACAGAGCCAGTAAACCATCCTCTGAAACAAGTTTACACATTAATTTTTCATGTGACTCTTAAAAAGCTTAAATATGTTTAAAAACCATGACTAGTTTGTTTAACCCTTAAAAACCTTGTATGCAAGCTTTGGTTGAAAAACATGGCTTCCAAAAGTGTTGTGTACATAATGATTACTGGCCCTGATATGTGTTTACCGTTATGTAGTACAGTGAGTTCAAAGTTATCTGTACAAACACCCATACATGTATATGCTTGACTGCATAAGGAATTTGAGTAATTCTTAGCTACATAACTGCCTACTATTTTTACATAGAGGCATTTGGCTTTTATTGAAGTTCAGTTCGATCAGGTGAGCAGAGTTTGACCATCATGGTTCATTTGTTAATTGTACAACCCATGCCATGAGGTTTATAGCTCATTACAAACACATATTATACGTCTACTATTATTCTACAACAGAACAAAAATGCTATTACCATATGTTGAGCATAACATGTATTTATCTATGTTGACATCACAACATGATTGTTGATTCTCTATATATTGTTTGTGAGTCGCCTGCCTTGACAGAGTGACACAAGTCATACAGATCACTTCCCTCTCATGCTTTATTTAATGACCAATATTGGCAGTGACACAAGTCATACAGATCACTTACTGTCCAATATTGACAGTGACACAAGTCATACAGATCACGTCCCTCTCATGCTTTATTTACTGTCCAATATTGACAGAGTGACACAAGTCATACAGATAACTTCCCTCTCATGCTCTATTTACTGTCCAATATTGGCAGAGTGACACAAGTCATACAGATAACTTCCCTCTCATTCTCTATTTATTGTCCAATATTGACAGTGACACAAGTCATACAGATCACGTCCCTCTCATGCTTTATTTACTGTCCAATATTGACACAGTGACACAAGTCATACAGATAACTTCCCTCTCATGCTCTATTTACTGTCTAATATTGACAGTGACACAAGTCGTACAGATAACTTCCCTCTCATTCTCTATTTACTGTCCAATATTGACAGTGACACAAGACATACAGATCACGTCCCTCTCATGCTTTATTTACTGTCCAATATTGGCACAGTGACACAAGTCATACAGATCACTTCCCTTTCATGCTTTATTTACCGACCATTGTTGACTGAGTGACACAAGTCATACAGATCACTTCCCTCTCATTCTTTATTTAATGACCAATATTGACAGTGACACAAGTCATACAGATCACTTCCCTCTCATGCTTTATTTACTGTCCAATATTGGCAGAGTGAAACAAGTCATACAGATCACTTCCCTCTCATGCTCTATTTACTGTCCAATATTGACAGTGACACAAGTCATACAGATCACATCCCTCTCATGCTCTATTTACTGACGAATATTGACAGTGACACAAGTCATACAGATCACTTCCCTCTCATGCTTTATGTAATGACCAATATTGACAGTGACACAAGTCATACAGATCACGTCCCTCTCATGCTTTATGTAATGACCAATATTGACAGTGACACAAGTCATACAGATCACGTCCCTCTCATGCTTTATGTAATGACCAATATTGACAGCGTGACACAAGTCATACAGATCACTTCCCTCTCATGCTTTATGTAATGACCAATATTGACAGTGACACAAGTCATACAGATCACTTCCCTCTCATGCTTTATGTAATGACCAATATTGGCAGAGTGACACAAGTCATACAGATCACTTCCCTCTCATGCTTTATTTAATGACCAATATTGGCAGAGTGACACAAGTCATACAGATCAATTCCCTCTCATGCTTTATTTAATGACCAATATTGAATGAGTGACACAAGTCATACAGCTCATTTCCCTCTCATGCTTTATTTACTGTCCAATATAATTATATTGGAAGGTGACACACTAGTTAATTTGACAAACCCACAGAATTTATCACCTGTCATTGAACTTTCTATTTAAACTTTTAAGTCACCATTATGTTAATATTTAACAAAATTAAGGAAAAAGATGAAAACAGGCCATTTCAATTTTTCCACAATGTTTTTAAAAATTGTCTGCTGCTTCAGGGTTCAGAAGTTGTCTGTATCAAGGTAAGAGATAAAGAATCACAGATAACATTAGGGAGATATGGGTTGGCAACTTGGACATATTGCCTGTTTGCTCATTTCATCAATACAGATAACATCAAAACTTAAGTGGCTGTTGAAAGTCTAATGCTTTGGTGATGAGATCGTTCTTCTTGTTACTGTTTTTAATATAAATGCATCATGTTATACTTTTGTTTTTATGATTCACCATAAATAATCTTATTTTATCTACATAAAATAAAATATTGTTCAGAAATACTTGCTAGTTTTCATTGCTGATAAAAGCAGACCCTCCGTTAACCTCTTCCTGCATATAAGTGTCTTTCGATACATGAAAGCATTATGGAACAAGAGATGTCTGTGCAACGTTTTGCAGTATAAGGCAAAACAAAAATCCTTGACAGAGTTACCTTCTTTTGTCTACAGATCGTAAACAAGTATTCCAAGTTTCACAGGTTACCGTAAAGAGTTAAGTGAAAAATTGGATTTTACCAAGATTAAAAAAAAAAATTAAGTCGAAAAAAAGAGTTATGTACTCTTGTCTGTTGATGGAGGTAATGATGGTGAATAAGTATTGTAAGTTTCATAGCAATGTCTAATGACTTTAAAAAACAAGAGGCCCATGAGGGCCTATGCTCTACTGGTATGGTTCTTTGGTCATTTTAATCCAGAGTATGTATGTATTAGGGTGAAGATCGGACAGTAAATGGAGGCTCTTGTGTTCACAAGCTGTATTATAGCAATTTTTACAATTTCATGTGCCATAATCCAGTCTTGCATGGGCAGATCTAGCTGGTTTTCAAAAGGAACCAAGCTCTCATCAATATTTAACTACTATCTAAGTTTGGTTGAAGATCATATAGTAAATGGAGCCTCTATTGTGTTCACATGCTCAATTATAGCAATTTGGACAATTTCAAGGGCCATAATCCAGTCTTGCATGGGTGGATCTGGCTGGTTTACGAAAGGAACCGAGCTCTCATGGATATCTTACTACTGTATAAGTTTAGTTGAGATACAATCAAACGTGAAGACTGTATCGTGTTAACAAGCTCTTTTATAGCAATTTTGACCATTTCAAGGGCCATAATCCAGTCATGCATGGGCGGATCTGGCTGGTTTTCGAAAGGAACCAAGCTCTCATGAATATCTTACTACTGTATAAGTTTGGTTGAGATACAATCAAAAGTGAAGACTATCATGTTAACAAGCTCTTTTATAGCAATTTTGACCATTTCAAGGGCCATAATCCAGTCATGCATGGGCGGATCTGGCTGGTTTTCGAAAGGAACCGAGCCCTCATGGATATCTAACTACTGTATAAGTTTGGTTGAGATACAATCAAAAGTGAAGACTGTATCGTGTTAACAAGAAATTGTTTACGGACGCACGCACGCACGGACGACGGACAAATCGCCACGACATAAGCCCTTCTGGCCTTTGGCCAGTAGAGCTAAAAATGGGTGGTACAAAAAATTAACCAAAATTCTTTGTCGAAAAAGGGCAATAATTCTTACAAAAGTTATGTTCTCTTGTCTGTTGATGGAGGTCATGACAGTGAACAAGTATTATAGGTTTAAAAGCAATATCTGTAATGATTTTGAAAAAAAAATGAGGTTTTACAAAAAGCTGAACCAAGGTGCGACATCGAGGCGAGTACGATAGCTTGCCTTTTCTTCAAAAGGAGACAATTCTTAAAATGAGCATCTCATTTCCCAAATATTCCACTTTTCAAGATGTAAAAAATAAACTAGAACTATCACTGAAGATGACAAATACCCCCTAAACAGCACCTTGACCTACACCACAACTTAATTAGTAAACGGGCCATAACTCTGTAAAATATCATGCAATTGTAACCCCTTTAGATTATGAACATCTTCTCTTGGTAAAGAAGCTTCATGTAACATTTTATTGAATTCCACCCAGTGGTTTGTAAGAAATAGGCCGGACAAAATATGGCTTCCAACACAGCGACTCCTATATACCCCTCTTCTTCAAAGGGGGTATAATTATGAGGATATTTTAACAAGAGGCCCAAGAGGGCCAGTATCGCTCCACGGCCATAAGGCAAAAATCAAGTCTCCAAACAGCCCTGCCCCCCCCCTGGTGGCCATGTTTTAAACAACCACCATGGCTTAAAACAATCTTGTAGAGTGTCACCCAAGGAATTTTTCTGCAAAATTATTTGAAAATCGGCCCGACACTTTTGGAGGAGAGGATATTTTAAGTTTTCACTATAGCCATATAAGGCAAAATAGCCCCACCCCCTGGCAACCAATCAATATGGCTTGAAGGAATCTGATAGAGGGTCAGCCTAGGAACATTTCTGCAAAATTATTTGAATATTAGCCAGACACTTTCGGAGGAGAAGATTTTTTAAGTTTTCTCTTTAGCCATAGAAGGCAAAATAGCCCCGCCCCCCTGGTGGCCTTTTTTTTTTACAAATCAACATGGCTTGAAGGAATCTGATAGAGGGTCACCCAAGGAACATTTCTACAAAATTATTTGAAAATCTGCTTAACACTTTCAGAGGAGAAGATTTTTTAAGTTTTCACTATGGTCATATAATGCAAAATAGCCCCGCCCTCTGGCGGCCATGTTTTTAGACCAAACAACATGGCTTGAAGGAATCTGATAGAGGGTCACCCAATGCACATTTCTACAAAATTATTTGAAAATCGGCCTGACACTTTCGGAGAAGTAGAGTTTTCACTTTAGCTATATACGGCAAAATAGCCCTGCCCCCTGGCGGCCATGTTTTTCAACCAATCAACATTTCTTGAAGGAATATAATAAAGGGTCACCCAAGGAACATTCTACAAAATTATTTGAAAATCGGCTGAACACTTTCGGAGAAGAAGATTTTTTTTAAGTTTTCTTTTTAGCCATATAAGGCAAAAAAGCCCCGCCCTCTGGTGGCCATGTTTTTCGACCAATCAACATGGCTTTAGGGAATCTGATAGAAAGCCACCCAATGAACATTGTTACAAAATTATTTGAAAATCGGCTGAACACTTTCGGAGAAGAAGATTTTTTAAGTTTTCACTATAGCTATATAAGGCAAAATTGGCCCAGCCCCCTGGCGGCCATGTTTTTCAACCAATCAACATTTCTTGAAGGAATCTAATAAAGGGTCACCCAAGGAACATTTCTACAAAATTATTTGAAAATCGGCCTGACACTTTTGGAGAAGAAGATTTTTTAAGTTTTCACTATTTTTTTCTTTTTGTTGCCATGGAAACCAGAATTATGGATGGATAACATTTGAAGGAATTTAAGAGAGGACATAGAGAGGATGCTTCCTATGAAGTTTCAACCAAATTGGCCAAGTGGTTAGGGAGTAGAAGTTGTTTAAAGGAAAAAGTTAACGCACTCACACACAATGGACAATACGCGATGACATAAGCTCGACTGGCTTTCAGCCAGTGGAGCTAAAAACAGACTTCACACTAGGGAATGGATTAATGGTACCTAGCAGACCTATAGAATGTACACAATAGGAGCCATGAAACATTGCAAATTCGTCTAAGCATCCAATGATCCAAGTGATCTGATGATATAAACCTCTTCCCTCATCAAGTCATATATGCATCCTGGAAAAATCTGGAGAATGGTTTTAGCCTTGTTATTATTATCATCCTGGACCTTTTTGGAAAAAGGGATTCTAAGAAATAACTGGCTGATGTAGATTTGTTGAATGTGGGAAAGGGCTAACTAAAAGACAGTAGTTTTGCATCGTTTAATATGTACAGGTAAGAAATCAAGAAATACAGGTCAACAAATTAGAATCGTTCTGATGATCTGGCAGCAATTGTTCGCATTGTACCATATACCTTCGATGGTGGACTTCCTGAAATCAGAACAACATGATATGTAAGAATGACAAATATGATTCCCTACGTCAGCTTTTCATGGAATCAATTTTACAATTTATCTCGCTGGCTTTGAAAACGACTATAGATAATGTTTAATCGTGTCCGCTGCAGAGGCATCACATGTTCTCTGTATAAAAGTAAGACAAGAGGCCCAAGAGGGCCAGTATCGCTCCACGGCCATAAGGCAAAAATCAAATCTCCAAACAGCCCTGCCCCCTAGTGGCCATATTTTTTACCAACCACCATGGCTTAAAGGAATCTTGTAGAGTGTCACCCAAGGAATGTTTCTGCAAAATTATTTGAAAATCGGCCTGACACTTTCGGAGGAGAAGATTTTTTAAGTTTTCACAATAGCCATATAAGGCAAAATAGCCCCACCCCATGGCGGCCATATTTTTGAACCAATCAACATGGCTTGAAGGAATCTGATAGAGGGTCACCCAAAGAACATTTCTACAAAATTATTTGAAAATCTGCTCAACACTTTCGGAGAAGAAGATTTTTTAAATTTTCAATATGGTCATATAGAGCAAAATAGCCCGCCCTCTGGCGGCCATATTTTTGGACCAATCAACATGGCTTGAAGGAATCTGATAGAGGGTCACCCAAAGAACATTTCTACAAAATTATTTGAAAATCTGCTCAACACTTTCGGAGAAGAAGATTTTTAAAATTTTCAATATGGTCATATAGAGCAAAATAGCCCGCCCTCTGGCGGCCATATTTTTGGACCAATCAACATGGCTTGAAGGAATCTGATAGAGGGTCACCCAATGAACATTTCTACAAAATTATTTGAAAATCGGCTGAACACTTTCGGAGAAGAAGATTTTTTAAGTTTTCACTATGGTCATATAAGGCAAAATAGCCCCGCCCTCTGGCGACCATGTTTTTCGACCAATCAACATTTCTTGAAGGAATCTAATAAAGGGTCACCCAAGGAACATTTCTACAAAATTATTTGAAAATCAGCCTGACACTTTCAGAGAAGAAGATTTTTTAAGTTTTCACTATTTTTTTCTTTTGGTTGCCATGGAAACCAGAATTATGGATGGATCAAACAAATTTGAAGGAATTTAAGAGAGGACATTGAGAGGATGCTTCCTATGAAGTTTCAACCAAATTGGCCAAGTGGTTAGTGAGAAGAAGTCGTTTAAAGGAAAAAGTTTACGCACGCACGCTCGCACGCACGACGGACAATTCGCCATGACATAAGCTCGACTGGCTTTCAGTGGAGCTAATAAACCAGACAACTTTTGAAAATAATTTGTCAAAGTAAGAAATTGCTCATATTGAGTGATTTCTCCCTTGACCTCAAAATTTTCAAAACTTTAATATTTCAATATTTATACCAGTACTTTCATTTACAGAGAATTTCCATATTTACCCGCCAGACGTTGGCTGCTGCAGATTTGTTGAAAGTGGGAAAGTGTTTGTTTGACCTATAAGACATATAGTTGTCCTATACTGAAGATAAACACCAGGTTTGAATATCCTATTGCAAAAGATATTAATTGGAAACTGTAAAGTCTACCAACATTTCGACAAATAAACATGTTCACATCTTCCTTACAGGGACCTTTTTCTAGTAAGGAAATTGACCCTTTTCAATTTTTAACAAATCTGCAGTCAACGACTTTGAAAAGAGCTAGACAATAATATAGAAAATCTCCATAAATGAAGGTACATTAGTAGATATGAAAATATTGTGGTAAAATGAACAAGGGGCCGAAGAGGGCTCCACTGCCATTAGGAAAAAATAAATCTCAAAACAGCCCTGCCCCCTGATGGCCATGTTTTTTGACCAATCACCATGGCTTGAAGAAATCTCGTAGAGTGTCGCCCAAGGAACATTTCTGCAAAATTGGCCTTATAGTTTGGGAGGAGAAGATTTTTAAAGTTTTCACTAAAGCCAATATAGGGCTTACAGCCCAGCAATATTTTACGACCAATCATCATGGCTTGGCAAGGAACATTTCTAAAAAATTATTTGAAAATCGGCCAGATAGATTCATCCAAGATATTTTTTTACGTTTTCACTATAGCCAAATAAGGCAAAACAGCCCTGCCCCCTTGCAGCCATGTTTTTTGACCAATCAACATGGCTTGAAGGAATCTGATAGCGGGTCAGACCCAAGGAACGATTCTTTTGAGTACCCACAATATAGGTTTTTTGGGAGGGTTTGGAAGTTAAATAAGGATTTTAGAAAATGCAAAACGCACCTTATCTAGAGCTCTGCAGCTCAAATGTTTTTAATTTGGCCAAATTAAGAAATGATAAATCTCTCAAATGATTTTTACTGTCTTATTATCATCCTTTAATCTTTCCAGTTGTTTTTCAGACATACTTGGGATGTGTCTTAAATTAGCATGTGGGAAAAAGGGTTAATTGTATATATACATGTAGTTCCAACTCATGAAACCTGTAGATGTCTAAAAACCATTCTTGCTGAGATGTCACACTTACCTAAAATTAAATTACACAACGCTGTTCTGGCAATCTTTATATTTTGAAAGGAGCCAAGTAAATGTATTTTACTGAAAAAGATTGAAAAAATATATAAATATAATTAGAAAATGTGTTCATAAGACAAAACTTTTCAAACTACAATGCATTCACACAAAATGTTATGGTCAATAAAAGTTTGTACAGCAGAGCAATTCCTTTTCTTATTCATCATTTAAGTATTTTGACCTGTCTTAAAAACAGTGTGGCTAAATCAACAAGAGTACCAAAGCCACAAAATACGACCGTCAGGAAGGTTATGAATGGTACTCAATGCATTCATGAACTAGAACTATCACTAAAGGAAGTTCATACTCATGAAAGGGGCATAGTTAAGGAACGGGAAATGATACAAGTCTAACAAGAGCACCGCGTACGGCACAGACGCTCGACTGATAGGGAGGAAAAAAAAAAAAAAAATGAGCTAAACAAAAAACCTTAACCGGACCAGGGTCATGACAATAGCTCTTGTTTTTTTCAAAAGTCAAGCTAAAAAAGGGGAATAATTTTGTCAAAATAACAGTCACATTTATGAAACTTGGTATGTGATGTTGTCTTATGTTACTAAACACAAATATAAATTTTCAAAATAATATCTGTAACATTTCTAGAGATATTGAAGGAAATGTGAATTTTGGAATGTTTTTAAGTCTAAAAAGGGGCATAATTCTAGGAAATAGGTACGGAGTTACCTCCTTTTTGGGCGCACACAATAGCATGTGCTGGTGATTTTTTATACCAAGTTTGGCATCAATATCTTATACTGTGTAGGAGTAGGCCGGACAACATTTTTTTAAGGCTAAAAAGGGGCATAACTCTAGGAAATAGGTACGGAGTTACCTCCGTTTAGGGCGCACACAATATCATGTGCTGGTGATTATTTCTACCAAGTTTGGCATCAATATCTTAAACGGTGTAGGAGGAGAAGGCCGGACATTTTTTTAAGTTTAAAAAGAGGCATAACTCTAGGAAATAGGTAAGGAGTTACCTCCCTTTTGGGCGTACACAATATCATGTGCTGGTGATTATTTCTCGATTCAACAAAAAAATAAATCATTAACCCTTTCCCGAATACATCATTTTTGCAGCAGACGACTTTTGATGATCAGATTTTTAAATCATTACTAAATCTTTATCCAGCTGTATGTGGCTTTAACCTGTTCTGAAAACTGACACATCTGCAGAAGGTAATTTTGAAAATATTTTGGCAAAAGGAGAAATTGTTCCTAACCTATTCTAACATACATCAAATCTGCAGCAGACATTGAAAACATCTAAGCAAAAGAATGTAACGGTTCTATACATGAACAAATAAAAATTATTCTGACACAAGGAGTAATTGCTGATTTTGAGCCGCTGCAAATGGGAATGGGATGATGAGCAATTTATCCTTTTGTAACATTGTTTTCCAAAACACTTAAATAATTATACATGTTTTTAGGTAGATATTTTCAAAGTCATCTCCTACATATTTGTTTTAAGTGGGCAATGGCTAAACAACATTTGCAAATAATGTAGACCAATATCAATGGTTATGTTTCCATTTGTAAGAATTCAGTATGATATAGATAAAGCCAACTTGAAAGAATCTAAACACATTATGGCATTGCATCAATCACACTGGCTAGCTACTATGCAAAATCCTGTTAAAGACACAAAAATCATTAATGTTAAATCATTAAGGACTATAATATACAAAGACAACATCTGTCTACTGGTTTAGTCCTTTCCAACTTGTAGATGCATTCAGAGGCATTTGGAGCAATTTCACCTTTTGACACAATGTTTTCTATTATTTGCAGTAATCATACTTTGGTTTTTTCCATTTTGCATGATTGCCTTCAAAGTCGTCTGCAGCAGATTTGTTGTATGTGGGAAAGGGTCACCAGATGAACAAGAGAGTTCAAAGGAATACATGTGTCTCTATGTATACAGGAGTGTGATGGACAGACAAACATGGTACTCCGCGAACGCAAAATATTTAACAAGAAATAAAACTTTTTTAGCTATCCTATATCACTGAGGCCATTTTCTCAACTGTTTCCCAAATGCAGGCCGAGCCCCGGTAGCTCAGTCGGTAGCGACGCGGGCTGTCAATCCAGGGGTTGTGAGTTCGAATCCCAACTCGGCCAACTTTCTTTCCGACGATTGACAAAAGCCAATGTGACATGCGTCATACACCAATGGGCTAAGTCTATGTGGAAAAGCAGCCAGTTGCTTGGGAAGATTGTTGTGTGGAGTGTGAGAAAACCAGGAAATGCATGAGTAGGTGAACTGGCCGCCGTGATATAACTGAGAAATTGTAATGTTAAAAAACGGTGTTAAACCCCAATCAATCAATCCCAAATGCAGATGCATCTGCAAAAGAGAAATTGAGCCTTTTGCCACAATGCTCAACTCATTTCAAGTAACAGTATGCTTCAGATTTCGTGTATATTGGAAAGGTTAAAAGGGTATTCAAGTGTTTAGAAAAAGACTTCTTCCAAATACTTACGTATCTGCCAATATAATTCTTGTTTTTGTAACATTTTCTATGGTAAATTTCGTCTTCCCATTTTTGCCAGCTATTCTGCCAATGGCACGAGATAAATGATCGCCCTTAAGAGGTTTAACTGCAAGAAGTAAAATACGCATTTTAAAAAAACCAACATTATTAAATTGAATTTCATTCTGAACTGCCTTTTTGAAACAGGTTTTATATTTTTAGAGTTTTTTTACCATTTAACTTTTGATACCAGAATTCTATCCTATCTGATACTTACACCTTGTAACAAAGGAGCATCAGCACACAATTGTATTAACGGGTAAATTCAACTTCACTCAAGTCAAGAAGGATATGAATTAAACGTATTGTAATTAAATGGAAAATAAATTATATATTATATACATAATCAATGTAACTGAAGTAATATTTTTACAACAAGAGGGCCATGATGGCCCCAGATCGGTTGACCGATTTTATTTTTTTCACTTTAGCCATATAAGCCCCGCCCCTGGCGGCCATAGTTTTCGACCAATCAACATGGCTAAAAGGAATCTGATAGAGGGTCACCCTTGGAATATTTCTACAAAATTATTTGAAAATCGGCCAAACACTTTCAGGGAAAAAGATTTTTTCACCCAAGCCGTATGAGGCAAAATAGTCCCGTCCACTGACGGCCATGTTTTGCAACCAATCAACATGGCTTGAAGGAATCTGTTAGTGGGTCACTTAAGGAACAGTTCTACACAATTATTTGAAAATCAGTCCTACACTCTCGTAGAAGATTTTTTATAGCCATATAAAGCAAATAGCCCCGCCCCCTGGAGGCCATGTTTTTCGACCAATCAACATGGTTTGAAGGAATCTGAAGGTTACTTAAGGATCATTTCTACAAGTTTTCACTACAATATAGCCATATAAGGCAAAAAAGCCCCGGCCACTGGCGGCCAAGTTTTTAGACCAATGAACATGGCTTGAAGGAATCTGATAGAGGGTCAGACCCAAGGAACATTTGTACAAAATTAATTGAAAATCTGCCAACCAGTTTGGGAGCTCAGAAGAATTTGAAAGGTTTTTTCGTTTCATTGCCATGGTGGTCATGTTTTCCTACCAATCCACATGGCTTGACGGAATCTTGTGGAGCAATGCTGACGTAGAATTTGTACAAAATTGATTGTAAATTGGTTGGATAATAGTCATATACTGCAAAACAGACCAACCTCTTTGCAGCCACATTTTCATAAAGGCTTTTAAGAATCTGATCGAGGATCACGAAAGGTATATTTTACACACCTATTTGACAATCGGCCAACTAGTTTAGGAGAAGAACATTAAATTTGTTTCTTTTGGTTGCCATTGAAACCAGATTTCTGCATAGACCCCCAAAAACTGAAGGAATTTTGGAGAAGACATTGACAGGATGCTTGCTGTGAAGTTTTTCATCTTAATTGACCCACTGGAACATGTTGATCGACGCTGGACAGAGGGCATTCACAAGATCTCCGGTGTACTTAAAAGGTAAAATTGTTATAAAGATTAATTTTCTCTTTCTTTGCACTTAAATTGAATATTTTGTACAAAATAAGCAGATACATTTTACAAGTGTGACTCACCATCTGTTATTTCAAAGGACTCAAGATAGAGGTCGTCCAGTCTCACCAATGCTAGAGCATCCTGAAATAAAAATAACAGAACTTTATTTGTCCTCCAAACCCCATATTGTGGGTACATAAAAGAATTATATATAGGACGAGAATAAACTTCCTATGTAAGGGTTATACCAATAACAAGGTCATAGGATAATACGTCATCCAACTATTGAAAACATGCACTTGTAATTTGTATTCCACTTACATTGGTTTAATACCATAAACAAGAGGACCATGATGGTCCTATATCGCTCACCTGATTTTATCAAACTTAAAAAGTTTTCATTGTTCTTTGTCTATACATATATACGGAAAACAAGCAACACCCCCTGGTGGCAATGTTTATCATCCTATCAAAATAATTTGAAGTCTTAGTAGAGGGGCACCATTCATGGCAAATGGACAAGAATATTTTTAAAATGTTTACCTTAACAAGTCTATGTAAAACAAGTGATCCCCAGGGTGGAGCCATGTTTGACACCAGGGCTATAATAATTTGACCAATCTTGGTAGATTTGTTTGTTTGGAGTTTAACGCCGCTTTCAACAGCTTTGGTCATATCACGGCGGTCAGTGCACCTACCCATGTTTTCCTGGCTTTCCCACACCAGTACTTACACAACATTCTTTCGAAATCTTGGTAGAAGTCTTGGTAGAAGTCCACTCGATGAAGTTAGATTTCAAATATTAAACTTTTAGACAAGATCTTGGTAGAGGTCCACTAGATGATGCTACATACCCAATATCAAAGGTCTGGGCCCTTTACTTTTAGACAAGAAGATTTTTTAAGTTTTTCCCCTATACAAGTCTATGTGAAACAAGTGACCCCCAGGGGAGGGGTCATTTTTGACCCCATGGCTATAATTTGAACAATCTTGGTAGAGGTCCACTAGATGATGCTACATACCAAATATCAAAGGCCTGGGCCCTCTACTTTTAGACAAGAAGATTTTTTAAGTTTTTCCCCTATATGAGTATATGTAAAACAAGTGACCCCCAGGATGGGGTAATTTTTTACCCCAGGGCTATAATTTGAACAATCTTGGTAGAGGTCCACTAGACAATGCTACATACCAAATAACAAAGGCAGGGGCCCTCTACTTCCAGATTTATTTTAATTTTTCTCTATATGAGTCTATGTAAAACAATAGATCCCCCAGGGGAGAGGTCATTTTTTGACCCCAGGGCTATAATTTGAACAATCTTGGTAGAAGTCCACTTGATGATGCTACATACCAAATATTAAAAGCCTGGGGCCTCTACTCTTCTTAGACAAGAAGATTTTTAAAGGATTTTCCCTATATGAGTCTATGAACAAGCTCCGCCCCCTGGCGGCCATGTTTTTCAACGGATCGAAAATATTTGAACAATCTTGTCAAAGGGTGCCCCAAGGAACATTTGTGCAAAATAATTTTCAAATCGGGCCAGTACTTTTGGACAATTTGTTTGTTTTGTTTGTTTGGAGCTTAACGCCGCTTTCAACAGCTTTGGTCGTATCACGGCGGTCAGTGCACCTACCCATGTTTTCCTGGCTTTCCTACACCAGCACTTACACAACATTCTTTCGAAGCCACTGAATACTTTCTCACATAGATCGGAGGTGAAAGGCGATGGAAAAATCGCCCGAAAGAATGTCGCCGCAACCGGGTATCGAACATGTGACCTCCAGATCACGAGTCAGATTGGCTACCAATTGAGCTACCCGGCCGGGCCTACTTTTGGACAAAGAAGATTTTTAAAGTTTTAACAATGCACATATAAGGAAAAAAAGCTCCGCCCTCTGGCGGCCATGTTTTTCAATGGATCGGCAATATTTGAACAACCTTGGTAAAGGGTGCACTAAGGAACATTTGTGCAAAATAATTTTCAAATCGGGCTAGTACTTTTGGACAAAGAAGATTTTTAAAGTTTTAACAATGCACGTATAAGGAAAACAAGCTCCGCCCCCTGGCGGCCATGTTTTTCAACGGATTGGAAATATTTGAACAATCTTGGTATAGCCCCAATGAACATTTGTTCAAAATATTTCTTAAATCAGGCAAGTACTTTTGGACATGGAAGATTTTTAAAGTTTTAACAACGCACATATAAGGGAAATAAGCTCCGCCCCCTGGCGGCCATGTTTTTCAACGGATCGGAAATATTTGAACAATCTTGGTAGAAGGTACCCCAAGGAACATTTGTGCAAAATAATTTTCAAATCGGGCCAGTACTTTTGGACAAGAAGATTTTTTAAGTTTTGGTTAATTTCCCCTTTTTTGTTGCCGTGGCAGCCAAAGTTCTGAATGGAATAGAATTCTTTGAACAAATTTGAAAGAGATCCACCCAAGAAACATTCCTGCAAAATTATTTTGAATTTGGTTAATTGGTTTAGGAGGAGAAGTTGTTTGTAGGAAAATGTGAACGGATGGATGATGACGGACGGTGAGCGATCACAAAAGCTCACCTTGCACTTTGTGCATACGTGAACTAAAAACATTCTACTGGAATTTCAGGTCAGTGCACAGTAAATCCTTTCCAACACAAAGACACTCTCTGATGCTAGCAGCAGACAACTTTTGAAAACATTGTGGCAAAAGGAGAAATTGCTCATAATGAACAATTTCTCCCTTTGCTACAATATGTTCATCTCTATTCAATAATTACAATTTCATTAGTAGGTATTTCCTATATATTTGCTTAGATGTTTTCAAAGTTGTCTGTTGCAGAGCTAGGGTGAACATACCAATATATTTCTTAGTGCCAATTGGTCATTTGGTAATGCTAATACAGTTAGAAATAAAGTTGGAGCAGCAAGGACAACTGATCAATGTATTGTCGGCTTGTATTGTTTTTAACTGAGATTTATATAGGTTTCAACAAAATTATGTTATAAAACAAAAACAAAACAAGAGGCCCATGAGGGCCTAGGCTCTACTGGCATTGATCTGGCTTGTTTCAAAAGGAACCAATATGTCATCAATATTCAAATACCATCTAAGTTTGGTGAAGATCAGATAGTAAATGGAAGCTCTATTGTGTTCACAAGCTGTATTATAGCAATTTTGACAATTTCAAGGGCCATAATCCAGCCATGCATGGGTAGATCTGGCCGTTTTTTAGAAATGAACCAAACTCTCATGGATATCTAACTACTGTATAAGTTTGATTGAGATACAATCAAAAACTAGAAATATCACTGAAGATGATAAATACCCCCAAAACAGCACCTTGACTCAAAATATGGATTCCGACCGACCAACAAAAGGGCCATAACTCTTGTTAAATAACATGCAATTGTAAGACCTTTATGATGTGCACATCTCCTCTTGGTATAGAAGCTTCATGTAAAATGTTATTGAATTCCACCCAGTGGTTTGTAAGAAATAGGCTGGACAAAATATGGCTTCTGACCGACCAACAAGTTAATAAGTAAAAGGGCCATAACTCTGTAAAATAACATGCAATTATAAGACCTTAATGGTATGCACATCTCCTCTTGGTATAGAAGCTTCATGTAAAATGTTATTGAATTCCACACAGTGGTTTGTAAGAATTAGGCCGGACAAAATATGACCAGCAACTTAACAAGACTCTATGAACAAGAAAAAGTAACAAAGGGCAATAACTGTAATGTAATTATGTAAATTAGAGTTATGGTTCTTGTACACTGAACTTCCTCTGATTATGCTCTACCATTGTATGCAGTTTTATTAGATTCCATCTGTTAGTTATTAAGTAATTCTCCGGACAAGAAAAAGTAACAAAGGGCAATAACTCTGTATTTAGATTAAATAGAGTTATGGTTTCTGTACACTGCACTTCCTCTCAATGTGTTGTATCATCCTATGAAGTTTTATTAAATTCCAACAATTAGTTTTAAAGTTATGCTCCGGACAAGACTCTACGAATATGAAAAAGTAACAAAGGGCAATAACTCTGTAATTATGTAAAGTAGAGTTATGTTTCTTGTACACTGCACTTCCTCTGATTATGCTCTACCGTTATATGCAGTTTTATTAGATTCCATCTGTTAGTTATTAAGTAATTCTACGGACAAGAAAAAGTAACAAAGGGCAATAACTCTGTATTTAGATTAAATAGAGTTATGGTTCCTATACACCGCACTTCCTCTTAATGTGTTGTATCATCCTATGAAGTTTTATTAAATTCCAACAATTAGTTTTTAAGTTATGCTCCGGACAAGACTCTACTAGAAAAAGTAACAAAGGGCAATAACTCTGTATTTAGATAAAATAGAGTTATGGTTCCTGTACACTGCACTTCCTCTCAATGTGTTGTATCATCCTATGAAGTTTCGTTCAAATCCTATGTTGCATTGTTAAGATATGGTCTGGACAAAATATGGCTTCCGACCGACCGACCGACCGACACAGTGACTCCTATATACCCCCCCAAAACTTTGTTTTTTGGGGGTATAATAAGGCCTGTATCATGTTAACAAGCTCTATTATAGCAATTTTGACCATTTCAAGGGCCATAATCCAGTCATGCATGGGCAGATCTGTCTGGTTTTCGAAAGAAACCGAGCTCTCATGGATATCTAACTACTGTATAAGTTTGGTTGAGATACAATCAAAAGTGAAGACTGTATTGTGTTAACAAGCTCTTTTATAGCAATTTTGACCATTTCAAGGGCCATAATCCAGTCATTCATGAGCGGATCTGTGGCTAGTTTTCGAAAGGAACCGAGCTCTCATAGATATCTAACTACTGTATAAGTTTGGTTGAGATACAATCAAAAGTGAAGACTGTATCGTGTTAACAAGCTCTTTTATAGCAATTTTGACCATTTCAAGGGCCATAATCCAGTCATGTATGGGCGGATCTGGTTTTCGAAAGGAATCAAGCTCTTATGGATATCTAACTACTGTATAAGTTTGGTTGTGAAGACTGTATCGTGTTAACAAGAAATTGTTTACGAACGGACGGACGCACGCACATTGCCACGACATAAGCCCTTCTGGCCTTTGGCCAGTAGAGCTAAAAACAGCTATGACTATGAAAAATTTCTCAAAAGCCAAAAATAGGACAATTACAATCAATGTAGAACCTGATCAGCTTGAGCATATATGCACTGGTCATGAAAACAATTTATATTTAACATGGATAGATTTAATGTGCAGATATCTTTATCTACACATACAACAAATACACAAAGGTTGATTTCCTTAGCATGCCTCATAAAATATTAAATGTGCAGTGCTCCTAGAGAGCTCTACATTAATTGATTTGTCAACAATACATGTCCATGCATTCGATAAACAAATTCTCACTAGATTGGGTGCAATGGGTTCAATTTTGAATGAAGAAAGTTTACCAACTTACTTCCACCTCAAAGCCAAGTGTGAAAGCCCTAACAAAGTCTGCTCCTTTCTGTAATGCTCCAATCTCTTTAGTTTCTTTACATGTCTACAAAATAAGAATACATGAGTGTTTATTGTCAAGTTTGTAAAAAAACATCACTAAAAAGCATTGACAAGAGGTTGGGATATAAACACACACACATTAGTGAATGGTCAACCAATTTTTTACAATAAATCTTTAGTATCTTTGATTGGCATCCTTTAGTGCAAGATCAAGTGTCAGATTAACCCTTTCCCACATACAGCAAATCCGCAGCAGACGACTTTGAAAACATAGTGACAACAAGAGGGCCATGATGGCCCTGGATCGCTCACCTTAATTATACAATGTACTGCAATGCAAAACACATCAAGACAATTATTCTGAATGCAACCTCTACAGTGTTAACAATATTTTCCTTCATTTGGTCTAGTGATCTATATTTTTTTTACCTGATATGACCCATATTCCAACATGGACTAGATATCATCAAGACAACATTCTGACAAAGTTTCAACTTGCTCAAAACATTCTGACCAAATTCCAAGCTGCTGAAGCAAAAAATGTGGCATCCAAAGTGTTCACAAGATTTTCCTTCAATTTGGTCTAGTGACCTAGTTTTTGACCCAGCATGACCCATATTCAAACTTGGCCTACATATCAACAAGAAAAACATTCTGATAAAGTTTCATCATGCTGAAATTAAAAATGCAGTATCCAGAGTGTTAACAAGATTACCCTTCAATTTGGCTTAGTGACCTAGTCTTTAACCCATCATGACCCATATCCGAACTTGGCCTAGATATCATTTAGACAAACATTCTGACCAAATTTCAAGCTGCTGAAGCAAAAAATGCGGCATCCAAAGTGTTAACAAGATTTTCCTTCAATTTGACCTAGTGACCTAGTTTTTGACCCGGCATGACCCATATTAGAACCTGGCCTAGATATCATTCAGCTCAACATTCTGAACAAATTTCAAGCCGCTGAAGCAAAACATGCAGCTTCTACAGAGTTAACAAGATTTTCCCTCAATTTAGCCTAATGACCTAGTTTCTGATCCAATATGACCTATATGTGAACTTGACCTAGATATCTTTAAGACAAACATTCTGACAAATGTTTAAGCTGCTAAAGCAAAAAATGCGGCATCCAAAGTGATAACTAGATTTTCCTTCAATTTGGCCTAGTGACCTAGTTTCTGACCCGGCATAACCCATAATCGAACTTGACCTAGATATTTTTAAGACAAACATTCTGACAAAATTTCAAACTGCTGAAGCAAAAATTGCGGCCTCTGGAGTGTTAACAAGATTTTCCTTCAATTTGACCTAGTGACCTATTTTTTGACCCGACGTGACCCATGTTCGAACTTGACCTACATATCATCAAGACAAACATTTTGATAAAGTTTCAACATGCTCAAGTTGAAAATGTGGCCTCAAGAGTGTTAACAAGATTTCCCTTCAATTCGACCTAGTGACCTAGTTTTTGACCTCATATGGCCCAGTTTCGAACTTGTCCAAGATTTTATGGAGATGAACATTCTGATAAACTTTCATGAAGATTGGATGCAAAATGTAGCAAAACATGCAGCTTCTACAGAGTTAACAAGATTTTCCCTCAATTTAGCCTAATGACCTAGTTTCTGATCCAATATGACCCATATGTGAACTTGACCTAGATATCTTTAAGACAAACATTCTGACAAATTTTTAAGCGGCTAAAGCAAAAAATGCGGCATCCAAAGTGATAACTAGATTTTCCTTCAATTTGGCCTAGTGACCTAGTTTCTGACCCGGCATAACCCATAATCGAACTTGACCTAGATATTTTTAAGACAAACATTCTGACAAAATTTCAAACTGCTGAAGCAAAAATTGCAGCCTCTGGAGTGTTAACAAGATTTTCCTTCAATTTGACCTAGTGACCTATTTTTTGACCCGACGTGACCCATGTTCGAACTTGACCTACATATCATCAAGACAAACATTTTGATAAAGTTTCAACATGCTCAAGTTGAAAATGTGGCCTCAAGAGTGTTAACAAGATTTCCCTTCAATTCGACCTAGTGACCTAGTTTTTGACCTCATATGGCCCAGTTTCGAACTTGTCCAAGATTTTATGGAGATGAACGTTCTGATAAACTTTCATGAAGATTGGATGCAAAATGTAGCCCGTAGAGTGTTAATAAGCTCAAATGTTGATGACGGACGACGCACGACGGACGGACGCCGGACAAAATGTGATCACAATAGCTCACCTTGCACTTTGTGCATAGGTGAGCTAAAAAAAAAGGCAAAATTTCACTTTTGGCTACAATGTTTTCAAGTCATCTTCCGCTATTGCGTCAATATGCGTCTGCAGGTGGGAAAGCATTAAGGAAGAAAGACTGGTATATTTTAATATGTTCTGTGTAAACAATTTCTTTATATTAGTCCAGCTAAAGTCATTGAACCCTTTCCAACATACAGCAAATATGTGCATTCAAATTTGATCGATTGATTATTTGATGTTTTATGCCGCTTTCAACCATTTTTCAGTTTATATATTTGGCATTTATCTGAACACCAGTCCATCAGATGTAATGCTAACTCAACAACCCTGAGCGTCAAGGAGGCAGCCATGGTGACCAAGTCTTTGGTATGACCTGCCTGTGGATTGAAAACGCAACCTCCTGCACCTGACAAAGGTTTTCCAATCAATTTATTTCCAATCGATGTATGGAGTCTGAGGGCGACCACTCTAAAGATCTTTTAGAGGCATATTTTCTGAAGTTAACTCATTTTAAAATACATGATAATAAACTTCAAACAAAATTAAATGACTGTCAAGTTCTAATCAAATCAAATACCTTAATTTCTACATTCCTGGATTTAAGATTGAATCTGACTTGAAGATGTAAATGCTCAACCAGTGGAGTAAATATTTTCATCCAACTTTCCTTCAACGGGGTGTATCTGTTAAAAGGCACTGGAATCTTTCTCAACTGCATCTTGCCACTCTAAAAAAGAAAATCATTAGTAAGGTTTAATAAAATTGGTAGTTTAGGAATGTTAACAGTATTACTTTTTTGCATCAGACTCTGTATTACATGTACAGTATCGATCACCATGTACAGAATGCAGCTGTTAATTAACACCCCCTTTCTCCCAAATAGCAAATCTGAAGCAGAAGACTGAAAAAAATCTAGGAAAAAGATAAAGAAACTCTCTACTATTGAAGGTATTATTAATCAAAGCCGTCAGACAGTGTCTATATGAGGGAAAGGGTTAATCTTACTCTTTTCATTCCCTTATTTAGTTGGCAGAATACATGTACATGTATTACTGATTAAATGGTTATACTATGGGCATTACGCATTAATTATTAGATAACACATTGACAAAGGGAAACGAAAATTTATATTTTTATTGAATTGTCATTGATTACTGAAAAAGAGCTGGTCAATATATTTAGAAATTACAATTTGGCAAAAGAAAGAGAAACTAGCTTTCAATGGTGTAAAACACTGTTTATCCCTTAACATCAGATTATGACAAGTTATTGCCATTCAAAAACTCAACATGAGTACCGCAAACGGTACATAATACGCCCGTCAGGAACTTCTTTGTAAGTTTCCTGTTTGTTTGTAAAAAGTTAATAAAGTCGTTCAGGAAAAAGTTGTTAAAGAATAATGGGAAACTATGAAAAATGCATAACTCATGCTGAAATTGACAAATATTCTAAGTCCAAAAAGGGGCACAACTCATTCAAAAATAGACGAAATCCCAGGAAATGTGAACTTGATCTGTGACACATGATTACAAAGCCATATACAAAATTTCAGGTGAATAGCTCAAAGTATGTAGGAAACAAGAGGGCCATGATGGCCCTGGAATCGCTCACCTGATTTTTTTTTTCACTTTAGCTATATAAGCCCCGCCATCTGGCGGGCATAGTTTCCAACCAATCAACTTGGCTTTAAGGAATCTGATAGAGGGTCACCCTAGGAACATTTCTACAAAATTATTTGAAAATCGGCCTGACACTTTTGAAGGAGAAGATTTTTTAAGTTTTCACTATAGCAATAAAAGGCAAAATAGCCCCGCCCCCTGGCGGCCATGTTTTTTGACCAATCAACATGGCTTGAAGGAATCTGATAGAGGGTCATCCAAGGAACATTTCTACAAAATTATTTGAAAATCGGCCCGACACTTTTGGAGGAGAAGATTTTTTAAGTTTGCACTATAGCTATATAAGGCAAAAAAGCCCCGCCCCCCCCTGGCGGCCATGATTTTCGACCAATCAACATGGCTTGAAGGAATCTGATAGAGGGTCACCCAAGGAACATTTCTACAAATTTATTTGAAAATCGGCCTGATACTTTTGGAGAAGAAGATTTTTTAAGTTTGCACTATAGCCATATAAGGAAAAATAGCTCCGCCCCCCCTGGCGGCCATGTTTTTCGACCAATCAACATGGCTTGAAGGAATCTGATAGAGGGTCACCCGAGGAACATTTCTACAAAATTATTTGAAAATCGGCCTGACACTTTCGGAGAAGATTTTTTTTAAGTTTGCACTATAGCCATATAAGGAAAAATAGCCCCGCCCCCCCTGGCGGCCATGTTTTTCGACCAATCAACATGGCTTGAAGGAATCTGATAGAGGGTCACCCGAGGAACATTTCTACAAAATTATTTGAAAATCGGCCCGACACTTTCGGAGGAGAAGATTTTTTAAGAATTTTGAAGTTTTTTCATTTCGTTGCCATGGAAACCAGAATTATGCATGGATCCCGAAAATGTTAAGGAATTCTGGTGAGGACATTGAGAGGATGCTTTCTGTGAAGTTTCATCCCAGTTGACCCACCGGTTACAGAGGAGAAAATGTTGACGGACGACGGACAACGGACATAGGGCGATCACAATAACTCACCTTGAGCACTTCGTGCACAGGTGAGCTAAAAATAGCAGAAAACCAATATTCTAATCCAAAAAGGGGCATAACTCATTAAAAATTGACGAAATTCCAGGAAATGTGAACTTGATCTGTGACACTTGATTACTAAGCCATATACATAATTTCAGCTCAATACATAAAAGCATGTAGAAAAAAAGTGCGGAAAACAAATATTATAAGTCCAAAAAGGGGCATTACTCATTCAAAAACTGACGAAATCCCAGGAAATGTGAACTTGATCTGTGACACATGATTACAAAGCCATATACAAAATTTCAGGTGAATAGCTCAAAGTATGTAGGAAAAAAGTGCGGAAAACCAATATTCTAAGTCCAAAAAGGGGCATAACTCATTAAAATTTTTACGAAATTCCAGGAAAGGTGAACTTGATCTGTGACACTTGATTACAAAGCCATATACATAATTTCAGCTCAATACATCAAAGCATGTAGAAAAAAAGTGGGGAAAACAAATATTCTAAGTCCAAAAAGGGGCTTAACTCATTCAAAAATTGACGAAATACCAGGAAATATGAACTTGATATGTGACACTTGATTACAAAGCCATGTACATAATTTCAGCTCAATACATAAGAGCATGTAGAAAAAAAGTGCGGAAAACAAATATTTTAAGTCCAAAAAGGGGCATAACTCATTCAAAAACTGACGAAATCCCAGGAAATGTAAACTTGATCTGTGACACATGATTACAAAGCCATATACAAAATTTCAGGTCAATAGCTCAAAGTATGTAGGAAAAAAGTGCGGAAAACCAATATTCTAAGTCCAAAAAGGGGCATAACTCATTAAAAAAATTACGAAATTCCAGGAAAGGTGAACTTGATCTGTGACACTTGATTACGAAGCCATATACATAATTTCAGCTCAATACATCAAAGCATGTAGAAAAAAAGTGCGGAAAACAAATATTCTAAGTCCAAAAAGGGGCACAACTCATTAAAAAATTAACGAAATCCCAGGAAATATGAACTTGATATGTGACACATCACTACATAGCCTTATACAAAATTTCAGCTCAATAGCTCAAAGTATGTAAGAAAAAATAGCGGAAAACCCGAACGGACGGATGGACGGACGGAGGGACATGACCATACCATAATACGTACCGTTTTTAAGAAACGGTCATATAAAAACAACAAGAGCGCCAAATGTCACAAAATACGACCGTCCTGTTTTTTTGAGACCAATAAAGTATAGTGATAATTGGTTGTACATCAGGCAAATTTAGAGAACAGACACTGTTAGTACAGTTTTGGCCATTTCGAGAGACATAAGTGTGTAGTGACTAAGATAACGTGGTAAGTTATCAAACTTGTCCCGAGATATTATGCCAATATACATTCTGACCAAATTTGGTGATGATTGGACAAAGGCTTCTAAAGTTATTGAGCTGAAAAGACCAATTTTAGGTAATTTCTATAATTAAAGGGCGATAACTCTCGATTGACTAAAGCAATATGGCTAGTTATCGAACTTGTCCCGAGATATTATGCCAATACACAATAAAACCATTCAATAGGAAGAGTTTACAAAGGATACACGTTTATGATGTTGTCTGACTGATAATCTATAAATTCAGCATGTCAGACAGGGAAGTGATTTCTTACGTGTCAACTTTCAGGCAGGCATCAAAAACACGTGCTAGATATCAGGAACTGGTATTTTACGTAAGATGTAGGATTGGAAGCACAAATAGCGCCATACTTATTGTTTATGTTTGAAAAATAAATTATGATAAGGTATAAATAAATATACATTTTCTTCATTTTAGCTAATTTGCTGGAGGGTCAACAGACAATTTTGTATGAATAAACTTTGAATTCTGACAATTGCTTTAAGAGGAAATATTTTATTTCTTATAAAGCAACTGATTTTTTACTACAAAATGGATGTTTATATTGATGTGGGGTCAGACACAGGGCATGTATGAATTACTTTTGTATAACAACTCCGGCTACAATTAAATGAGTCAAACTGTTCAACAATCTCATTAAATTAGATCAAATTCTTTAATGTGAGTATATTCATTGGATCTGACCACACAGCATAAAACATTTAAATATTCATTAGCAGGTTCTTGTTATTCTGTCCAATTAAATCACAGAATACAACCTACAATCTGTCATCACTGCTTCTCTATCTTGTTTAACCCTTTCCCTCATACTACAATTCTGCAGCAGACGACTTTGAACAAATTTTGTCAAAAGATAGAAAATATCTATAATTGAATGGATTACCTATGACTAAAAGTGGAAAACATTGTGTGAAAAGGAGAAATTGCTTGTTTTGAGCAATTTCTTCTTTTGTCACTATGTTTTCAAAAAGCCATCTGCTGCAGAGGTGTCAGAAAGCGTCTATATGAGGGGAAAGGGTTAATAAATTAATTGGCTTATCTCCCCTGTTGATACATAATGATTCTGTAGCAACAATTTCGATGCCTATGCAAAGTTCTTTCTGAGACGGCTTGTAATAAGCAGTCATCAGATTTATAAAAGAGTTTTCTTCTGCAACGAAGCTTAAGTGTGGTTTTATTTATGAGATTGACTCACCAAAATCAAGAACAATGATCTAAGAAGTTGGATATTCATGATATCAGGGCTGTACAAATCACATAGCCCGACGTCCGGGACAAGTCGTAAATCGCATCGGGCAAGTCGCTAATTGCAAAATCTCTGTCCCGGACAAGTGGTCTTTTCGTATTTTGACGTGAAATTCCTGTAGCCCAGCTTAATTGACACACATGTCTGTCATGTATAAATGTGAATGTATGATACATGCGAAAAACCACTCACTGTGACCATAAAACATCAATAACAGTAGATGGAGTTACACACCTGTCCGATTGAGTGGTTTCAGCCAACCGAATCGCGTCAGTAATAGTCGATTAAAGTAATATATAATACCCAATAAGGCGGTCCAATCATTAGTGACAATTGTTCCTTGGGGCTGTGTTATTCCATGAATGCTTGGGAATTACCAATGGATCGGTCTCATTAAAATATTCCTTTAAATGTATTTTGATCCATATTTCTACTTTCGGTATGCGATGTTTGCAAACTGGTTCAGAAAGACTTGAAAGAAATTTTTACCATGCAGAAATTAATAAAATAAATTCGATCCAAATTAAAAACAATACGACGACTTCTAGAAATTATCTTGCTGTTTATCAATTTGAAATACCTTTATGATCAACATAATATTTGTAATATCAGGGAGACTAGTGTCCCTGGTAATATCAAAGAAAATTGTTTGGAATGAAATCTATAATTGAATCCCCCCGAGTATGATAAATATCTATTCACGACTTTGTTTACTGAAATTAATTAGCATAACTGGCGCGAAAAAATAATATCACTTAATGGTTGCGATTTTATTGGATGAAATGAGAAATTGGGTGAATGACGTTCATGACCTGACGACCCCGATGTTTACATTCAACGCTGTTTACCAACTTCTAATTCTCAAAGTAGGGAACCATGATTAACATTGCTCAATCATCAAAATGGCGGCTATGTTGCGAATAAACCCCCCACTAAAAAACAAAAAAACAAAAAAAAAATGTGATAATTCCGGCAACCACACAATTCTAAAATTTGTCGGACACCGTTATCATCACTCAGTAACTGTATGGAGGTTAATTTCACAAGTAACACAACTGAGTTATCTGTGGTACCAATTGTAAACACAAACGTGGAAAGCATGTTAAACTTCATGTGCAGAAAAGTGGGACAAGTGAGAATCTTAGCAGGACAAGTGGCATTCTGAAAATCACTTGACCTGGACAAGTGGCTGAAATGTTTACCGCAACATTCATTTAGTGTACACTCGACATTCATGGAAAGTAATTTATTGTCCTGTGTCTACCATTTCTGTCTGTATCTGTATATAATACGCTGTAGAACTCAATTTTGCTTTTTATTCAACAGGGTATGGGAGGCTTTATTGCCTATGTTCTCCTTGGGCCGATCTAAATGTCTCTTGACTGGTAACCAGATGAGCTGACCCCCTTTTCAACTAAGCTGACACCACAAGGAAAAAATTGAGTCGAGCCGACTGACTTCATTTAAACAAGAGGGCCATGATGGCCCTGGAATCGCTCACCTGATTTTTTTTTCCACTTTAGCTATATAAGCCCCGCCATCTGGCGGGCATAGTTTCCAACCAATCAACTTGGCTTTAAGGAATCTGATAGAGGGTCACCCTAGGAACATTTCTACAAAATTATTTGAAAATCGGCCTGACACTTTTGAAGGAGAAGATTTTTTAAGTTTTCACTATAGCAATAAAAGGCAAAATAGCCCCCCCCCCCCCTGGCGGCCATGTTTTTTGACCAATCAACATGGCTTGAAGGAATCTGATAGAGGGTCATCCAAGGAACATTTCTACAAAATTATTTGAAAATCGGCCCAACACTTTTGGAGGAGAAGATTTTTTAAGTTTGCACTATAGCTATATAAGGCAAAAAAGCCCCGCCCCCCCTGGTGGCCATGATTTTCGACCAATCAACATGGCTTAAAGGAATCTGATAGCGGGTCATCCAAGGAATATTTCTACAAAATTATTTGAAAATCGGCCTGACACTTTTGGAGGAGAAGATTTTTTAAGTTTTCACTATAGCCATATAAGGCAAAAAAGCCCCGCCCCCCTGGCGGCCATGTTTTTCGACCAATCAACATGGCTTCAAGGAATCTGATAGAGAGTCACCCAAAGAACATTTCTACAAAATAAGTTCAAAATCTGCCAACCAGTTAGGGAGAAGTAGAATTTTGAAGTTTTTTTCGTTTCGTTGCCATGGAAACCAGAATTCTGCATGGATCCCAAAAATTTGAAGGAATTCTGGTGAGGTCATTGAGAGGATGCTTTCTGTGAAGTTTCATCCCAATTGACCCACCGGTTACTGAGGAGAAGATGTTGAAGATTTTTTAAGTTTGCACTATTTATAACCATAAAAGGCAAAATAGCCCCGCCCCCTGGCGGCCATGTTTTTGACCAATCAACATGGCTTGAAGGAATCTGATAGAGGGTCACCCAAGGAACATTTCTACAAATTTATTTGAAAATCGGCCTGACACTTTTGGAGAAGAAGATTTTTTAAGTTTGCACTATAGCCATATAAGGAAAAATAGCCCCGCCCCCCCTGGCGGCCATGTTTTTCGACCAATCAACATGGCTTGAAGGAATCTGATAGAGGGTCACCCGAGGAACATTTCTACAAAATTATTTGAAAATCGGCCTGACACTTTCGGAGGAGAAGATTTTTTAAGAATTTTGAAGTTTTTTCATTTCGTTGCCATGGAAACCAGAATTCTGCATGGATCCCGAAAATTTTAAGGAATTCTGGTGAGGACATTGAGAGGATGCTTTCTGTGAAGTTTCATCCCAGTTGACCCACCGGTTACAGAGGAGAAAATGTTGACGGACGACGGACGACGGACGCCGGACATAGGGCGATCACAATAACTCACCTTGAGCAAAGCTCAGGTGAGCTAAAAATAGCATTTTTATACTATGAAAAATTCAAACAAGAGGGCCATGATGGCCCTGGAATCGCTCACCTGATTTTTTTTTTCACTTTAGCTATATAAGCCCCGCCATCTGGCGGGCATAGTTTCCAACCAATCAACTTGGCTTTAAGGAATCTGATAGAGGGTCACCCTAGGAACATTTCTACAAAATTATTTGAAAATCGGCCTGACACTTTTGAAGGAGAAGATTTTTTAAGTTTTCACTATAGCAATAAAAGGCAAAATAGCCCCGCCCCCTGGCGGCCATGTTTTTTGACCAATCAACATGGCTTGAAGGAATCTGATAGAGGGTCATCCAAGGAACATTTCTACAAAATTATTTGAAAATCGGCCCGACACTTTTGGAGGAGAAGATTTTTTAAGTTTGCACTATAGCTATATAAGGCAAAAAAGCCCCGCCCCCCCCTGGCGGCCATGATTTTCGACCAATCAACATGGCTTGAAGGAATCTGATAGAGGGTCACCCAAGGAACATTTCTACAAATTTATTTGAAAATCGGCCTGACACTTTTGGAGAAGAAGATTTTTTAAGTTTGCACTATAGCCATATAAGGAAAAATAGCTCCGCCCCCCCCCCCCCCCCCCCCCCCCCCCCCCTGGCGGCCATGTTTTTCGACCAATCAACATGGCTTGAAGGAATCTGATAGAGGGTCACCCGAGGAACATTTCTACAAAATTATTTGAAAATCGGTCTGACACTTTCGGAGGAGAAGATTTTTTAAGTTTGCACTATAGCCATATAAGGAAAAATAGCCCCGCCCCCCCTGGCGGCCATGTTTTCGACCAATCAACATGGCTTGAAGGAATCTGATAGAGGGTCACCCGAGGAACATTTCTACAAAATTATTTGAAAATCGGCCTGACACATTCGGAGGAGAAGATTTTTTAAGAATTTTGAAGTTTTTTCATTTCGTTGCCATGGAAACCAGAATTATGCATGGATCCCGAAAATTTTAAGGAATTCTGGTGAGGACATTGAGAGGATGCTTTCTGTGAAGTTTCATCCCAGTTGACCCACCGGTTACAGAGGAGAAAATGTTGACGGACGACGGACGCCGGACATAGGGCGATCACAATAACTCACCTTGAGCACTTCGTGCACAGGTGAGCTAAAAATCGAGGCGAGCCGACACCTCATTTAAGAAGTAGTATTATTATACTATGAGAAATTACTGTCAAAAATGAAGGAATATACCTTACAATTTTCGGGCGTTATTTATCCCTACTCACGATGTGGACATGTTTTATTGTTGTTGTTGTTGTTACCAATTCGAGCCTAGAATATCACAGATGATACATTTTATTTTTCAGGTTTAATGGTGTCTAAGAATATATTGCAAGAAGAAAGAACAACAAGATATTTAATATATATATAATTTACAAGAAACATTCAAAGAAAGAAGCAAACAATTCATACATATATACACACAACTTTTACACGTTTTACAGGACAAAATGACAATTTTATTATTTTCTTGTAAAGATTGACTTTATCATGGAGTTAACCCTTTCCCTCATAAAGACGCTTTTTGACGCCTCTGCAGCAGACGACTTACTAAAAGTGGAAAACATAGTGACAAAAGAAGAAATTGCACAAAACGTGCAATTTCTCCTTTTGACACAATGTTTTCCACTTTTAGTAAGTCGTCTGCTTCAGAATTGTTGTATGAGGGAAAGGGTTAAGTGTCCTTAGTCAATCTTAACAAGAATACATTAAATACTATTAAATAAAGTTATTGTCTGTTCTGTTATAGTAATTTTAACGTATTTTCTGTTTATTTGAAAAAATTGTTTCTTTCTTTGAATGTTTCTAGTAAATTATATATATATTTAATAATGCGGTTCTTTCTTCGTGCATTAGACCCTTTGACACCATAAAACCTGAAAAATAAAATGTATCTTCTTTGATATTTCGTACAAGATATCCTAGGCTCAATTGATAATTATGGTATCAACAACAACAACACAGGTCCTTATCGGACCAACATCGCGTGAAATTATTTGAGAATCAAAAGTCAGGAAATAAAGTTTCAATAACTCATGTATATGGTAAAATGTTGGGAGGTGTCGGGAAGACGGATTTTCACACATGAAATTTATATAGGGTGTCGGATCGACTGATTAGTGTCGGGGTGACTGGCATTCCTCTTTACTATTCTTTCAGGCAGATGGTTCCCCTGTTCAAGTGTTAATGAAGAATTACTTTTAAGTACTGATTGTTTTTCTGTCTGGTATTAATTGCCTTCGGGAGTTATTTCATATATTTTTTTTAGTATATTTGATTCTTTGCAATCCTTGAAGGATTTTGTATTTATGTTACTTTAGAGTCTTACATGCATCTTTAATAAATTCGGATGCTGGCACCAACCTTTGATCTCTTTCAAGATAAAATAGTTACCGTTAATTTCTCATTACTAATGGGTGGAAAATGAGGTTTCTTAACAACAGGTTGTTGGGAACCTTCGTTCGTGTCCATTTTAATGTCTTTACCATCTTGTTCAGTTTCAGTGGGCAGCTTTCTCTTTCTTGATGATTTTCTCTGAACCTTAATGAAGTCAGTATCACTCTTTTTTGTACTTTCGTCAGTCAACATTTTTAATTTCTTAAAAAAGGATATAAATGCTATAAATTTGATGATCTGCTGGCCACTGAATGATCTGTTTACTTTGACAGATCCAACTATTACAACAACGTGTTTTTGTGTTCACCGGAAGTTAAAGTTAATAGTTGGGACAGGGGTAAAAAGATATGTAAATCGCAAAACCGGTGAAATTGTTCTACTTCAAACTAAAATTGGAAGATGTTCATGAAATCATCTAATCAATCAATCAAGTAATGATACTATCCAATTATTTCCCAAAAAATCATCGTATTTAATTAGGAATTATCTTTCACTAGTGATCGTACCAAAACCTTTTTGAAAAATAAAAAAATAAAAATTTTACAAAACATACCCCAGTACAGGTTATTAATTTTTCATAAACTATTACCTTTGTCATATTATATTGAATGATTTGATAAATCTCAAATCTTTTATAAATTTATATATAGTACTTATAATTTTTACATTTTAATTTTTACCCCAATATTCTGTTTGCATTTTAGGCCAACCCGAACTCACAGAACATTCCAATATGGAAGTCGAAATGTTATTTTTATACGAAACACTGGTATTTTCTTGAGTTTTAAAGGACTAAGTGAGGTAAAAAGTAACCATTTTTAATTTTTGATTAAGTTCTTAAAAACATGATAGCAGCTATCTCCATAGTTTAAAAAAAGATTTGCCAAAAGTTGGGATTTGTAAATAAAACGATTTTGTTTCCATGGAAATTATGTCAACTAACCAGATGAATATTATGACAGGGATTAGGAAAAAATGATGGAGTCATTAAAGCCGATAAGTCACGAAGAAATCAACCAATAACATATTTATATCCTTAATGCATTCACAACCAAAGTGATTTGTCTAGCTCTGCCAAACTAAAACCACCTATGACGGAGCATGCACATTGCAGTTTAGGTCAAGATCAGATCAACCTGTGCATTAGTACAATCGGTTCTGGAATTGCATTATTCGAAAATTAGAAACAGATTTTTTCAAAAAGCTTCTGCTGTTTTATAGAGTAAATTTGGATTGCATAGGTACTTAGCTGACTTGCCCGCTTATCTTTGCAAGTGAATATTGATGTCGAGATGTAGAAATTAATCAAACATTAATCAATCTATTTAATTTTCCGAAAAAAATCAAAGTGCTATCTTAGTGACAGACAGAAACTTTTGAAGGCCAAAATGTGACAGCTCAAGTGAAATGCAATACAGTCAATGTTAATAGCTAGGTTAGTTGTGAAAGAAAATTTGTTTTGAAGAGGAGTATCTCAGGAAAGTGCAGGAAAATGCAGTTAGTTAGGTAAGTTGTGAAAGAATTTTTTTTTGAAGAGGAGTATCTCAGGGAAGTTATCCCTTAAACAACCTAGTTTGGAAAAAAGAAGTGATCATCTAATGTTCGGAAATATTGAATGTTGATTTATTCTTTTTTTTTTTAGTTTAAATAACACAGATATGGAATCAAAACAAACGAAAAAGAAGAAACCATCCAGTGTTAGATCAACTCCCACTATGGATGGAGGAAGTCGAGCATCTTCAGGAAAATCTTTGTCTTCCTCACAGTTAACAAGCAATTCAATCACTGATCTTCATGTAAAGAATGACAATTCAACAGAATTATCAAGGGTAAATTTCATTTCTTTACTATGGAGAGTAATGGGCATGAACAAATGCTTCAATAGTCACTGAAACCCTTTATCATGCATATTCATTAGAATTGTCATCAAGAGACTACATTCCAATTAGTGTTAATTATGGTAAGTGGTAAATTGAAAGTTAAAATTGCATACAAGTTTGTAAATTATGGATTGGTGAATAAGCAACTGATTTGTGCGTGAATGTGTAAAATGTTAAAGTTTTTTATTGAATATTCTTTTTCAGTCTAAATAGGCAATTTGTTCTTTCCTTAAATTAGTATAGAAGTAAAATCAAATATGTTACAGAAGCAAAGTACCCAGATCCAAACCCTCTCTGTTCTAGGAATTTGTTTAATACTAGTATTGTATGATTTCATACTTTATAACAGGGATATGACATGAAGGCGCATCTTGCACAGATTTTAACGTTTTCTGATGAAGAGGATGATGAATATTCCTCTGATGAATACAGCCTGGAAAGTTTTGATGGGGAGGAAAGGCTGGTTGATGAAGAGCTGAAACGGTTGGTTGGTAATAGTATGGAGGATGAACAGCCTCGTACACCTAGGCCAACAGATACTAATAATTGTCAGTCTCTTATACCCATTAATGGTAAGTTAGTTTAATCAGCCTTTGCAATACATGTATACAGATCATTTTAGATGCCACTGCCACTTACTAAAACTGAGTAATTTCTCTTTTTCTCACAATGGTTTTAACTGCTAGTATTTATCTGGGAATATCCAAATTAGTCTCATTAGCAAGATTTCGCTGTATTTTAAACAGCATGTTTAGCCTCTTTAATACTTTCTTCATAAATGTACATGTTCTGTATTCTGTCTTTTGGATTACATCACTTGTGAAAACCTATTTGACTGGTGAAAAATAATGCAATGCATCTTGTTATAA
Organism: Serripes groenlandicus; assembly: GCA_031761405.1. Lineage (NCBI taxonomy): Eukaryota > Metazoa > Mollusca > Bivalvia > Cardiida > Cardiidae > Serripes > Serripes groenlandicus. The sequence continues at coordinate 59,730,108 of JASEVX010000001.1, forward strand.
GCAGAATCAATTCAAATTTCTTGAATTATCGAGTTTCGAAGTTAATTTCTATGAATTATTTATATTACAGAAGAGAATGATGATCTGGACAGTGAAGAAGAGAATGCAATAATGAAGGAAATCAGAGATGAGATAAGAAACAACGTAAGAAAGGAGATGAAATCAGAGTTAGAACTCTACCAGATTCAGATGAAAAAATTGGAAAAGCAAGAAAAAATTGCAGGTTTGTATTTAACCCTTTACCACATACAGACATATTTAGGTGCATCTCCAACAGAAAACTTTAAGAAACCATTGTGGCAAAAAGAGAAGATGCTCAAAATGAACAACATCTCACTTTGTTACAGTTTTTTCAACTAAATTCAATATGTATACATGTACTTTCATACATAGAGATTCTCCATGTTTTTGCCAAAATCTTTTTAAAATCATCTGCTTCAGATTATTGTAGACAGGAAAGGGACAACTCATATACTGAACATTTAATACAGATAAACATTTTCATTATTAGATGTACCATAGTTTTAAATGAACAAACTGGGTCATTCTTGCAAGAACCACCTTGGTCCCTGGTGGTGTAGTGATAGAGCATCTGCCTCATGTGTGGGAGGTTGTGGGTTCAATCCCGGTCCGGGTCATACCCAGTTCTTTAAAAATGGTAGTAATGGCTGCCCTCCTTGGCAATTAGGGTTGCAAGGTTAGCATTACGACTGACTGGCAGGTGTCAGGATAAATGGACCAGTAGTACTGGTAAATTACCCAGGAAAGGCCATGTTATAACAGAAGAATTGTTGAAAGTGGCGTAAAACACCAAACAATTAATCAAGCAATTGCAAGAAGAAAAAGAGGGGATAAAAAAGAAAGACGAGAAAAGGTCCTTTCTCAAATTGCAGATGCATTTTAGCCATCTGCAGAAGACAGCTTTTGAACACAATATGGCACCTTTCTCTTTCACTGGAAACTTTTAACCCTTTCCCACATACAACAATTCTGCAGCAGACGACTTTGAAAACATAGTGACAAAAACCCGAAAAATCTCCATAAAAGATAGCTTAGTTGTTAAATAAAGTTGAAAACATTGTGGCCAAAGGAGAAATTGCTCATAATGAGCAATTTCACCTTTGGTCACAATGTTTTCAAAAGTCATCTGCTGCTATTGCTTCAAAATGAGTCTGCAGGTGGGTAAGGGTTAAACAATAATATATTTCTCAGGTTGGCCTGACACATCACATATAACCATGTGTTTTATTCACAGATGGACAACCAGTTGATACTGAAAGTGAGGCTGGTGATAGAGGAATAAATGATGATCTAGATAATCTTGACCCAAAATTAAAAGAGGCAATTATCAAAATGAAGAAACTGGATAAAATTCTTACCAAAAGAGTCCGGAGAGAGAAAGAAGTGAAAAGAGATAGAATTTTATTAGAGAGAAGGTACAAATGAAAGAAGTTGTTTTGTTTATTCTTGAATTATTATTTTGATTAACTAGTTTTAACCCATTCCGAGTTTTAGAATCATTTTGATGCATTTGCAGCAGATATCTATTAAAAACATTATTGCAAAATAGTTTTAACTCTATTCACTTCCATTCATTGTTTTCCTTGCATGTTATATATTAAAACTTATTATTGTCCAAAAGAACTTGCTAGATTTAAAAATAATTTGGCACATATGTTCCTTGAGTGATTTTTCACCAAAATGGTTCAAATTATTCTAATCTGTTGAAAAACACTGCTGGCAGGGTGCATGGCTTGCTTTTCTTATATGTATATAGAATGTTTTAGCTCAGCTGAGCATGAAGTGCTCAAGGTTAGTAATTGTGTTCCCCTTTGTGTGGCGTCCATCATGCGTCAACATTTTCTCATCTGTATCCAGTGGGTCAATTAAGATGAAACTTCACAGAAAGCATCCTCTCAATGTCCTCACCAAAACTCCATAAACAAAATTGATCCATCAGAAGAACTCTGGTTTCCATGGCAATCAAAAGAAAAAGACTTTAAAATGTTCTCCTTTCAAACTGGTTGGGGGATTTTTACATAATCTTGTAGAAATGTTCCTCCTGTATCAGTTACCATCAAACCATGTTGAAAAATCTTGGCCACCAGTGGACGAGGCTGTATTGCCGTATATGGCTTTAGTAAAAACTTAAATTCTTTTACAAAAAGGATCTGTCCGATTTCCAAATAATCTTTGTAGAAATGTTACTTCGGTGACCCTCTATCAGTATCCTTCAAGTCATATTGATTAGTTGAAAAACATGGCTACCAGGGGGCGCGCTGTTTTGCTTTATACGGCTCTAGTGAAATCTTTAAAAATCGTCTTCTCGAAAAGTATCTGCCCAATTTCTCAATAATTTTGTAGTAATGTTCCTTGAGTGATCCTCGATCAGATTACTTCAAGGCATGTTGGTTGTAAATAAAAAGTTATTTTGGTAGGCATGACACATCACATTGCATAATTCAGGTGAACTATCCAGGGCTATCATTGCCCTCTTGTTTAAAAATCTTGTTATCTAAAAGTGCTGGCCCAAATGTTCCTTTGGTGAAATCCCTCTTCCAGGATTGTTTAAATTTTAATGATCTGTTAGAAAGCCTGACCACTAGGGGGTGGAACTTGTTTTCCTTAAACAGTGAACAAATTCTTCTTGACCACAATTATAGGGTTGATTTAAAATAATTTCGGCACCCTTTATTTTGCGACCCTTTATTATGATTAATGAAATCATCCTGACCATTAAAAAACGTGGCTGCCAGGGGCAGGGCAAATTGTCCTTATATGTATAATATATAAAAAGAAAACTTTAGAAGATGTCTTGTCCAGAAGTACTGGCCTGTTTTAAAAGTAATTAGGCACACATGTAAAGAGTAAAAACATTGATAACTATTTAAATCAGGTGAGCGATATTGGACCATCATGGTCGTCTTGTTTTTATATCTGATCAATCATATAATTATTACTACCACTTTGGGCACATGTTTGGGTTTTCACATACATGTAGTTTACCGGTACTCATACAAATATTGGTATATCTATAGTTGTGTATGGATTTATTAAATATCTGTTATAGAACTCCTAGGTTTATCACAAAATTGAAAAGCATTGCTGTCCACTTTATTTGTGATTGGTTGTGAACTCTTTTATCAGATGCAAACGATCCTGATCAGAAATTTTGGCATCGCTACAATCATGTTGAATCATATCAGTCATCTTTAACCTTTTCCTACATACAGACACTTTCTGACGCCTCTGCAGCAGACAACTTTTGAAGACATTGTGGCAAAAGGAGTAAATTGCTCATTTACTGTATATGGCAAAGGGTTAAGAGGAGACAAACATAATTAGCATTCAACTATTAACCTGATATAATTGAAGTTGGATGCCTAATGCAGTATAATTTTTTAAAACATGGTAAGAAAAGAAGAAACAATAAATTTCTTTTATTTCCACAATGTTGCCAAGTCCGTATCAAAATTTACTTCATATTTTTCAAATGTTGGAAGATGTTTCAGAGATTGTCTCAAAGCAGATGACCTTAAAATTTTAATGACAATTTGTTGCAATTTTTTGTACTGTAGAAAGCTTTTACAATCGGGGGCATAAAATAGGTTTACAGAATGTTCTCAGATAGATGTTATTATTCAATGTTATTCCATAGAATACGGCGAGAGTTGGAAGAACTACATCATGACGGTAAAGAAGAATACAAGGAAGTACAAACTAATGAACAAAGATATCTTGCACTGGAACTCCCGTCAAGACACAATGAAGGTAGCTCACTGTTACTTTTATATTTACTTTTAATTCTTCATTCCCTAGTGACAGACTCATCTCATCAACTTTTTTCTTTTATATATTCTTCTTTATTACAATCATTTATCTTCTGATTTGATCTATTTATGATGTCCCATCTCACTTACTGGTATTCAGCATATAGTATGTGTTATACATATACTATAATAAAAATAGTAGTTTTTCTGGAGCGCCATAATTTTAAAGTCCTTTCCTTTTTAACCCTTTCCCTCATAGAATAAATCTGCAGCAGACAACTTTGAAAACATCTGGGCAAAACAGGGAAAATCTCTTAAAATGAATGTTTAATAACTGAAAAAAGTTCAAAATGTTGTGGCAAAAGGAGAAATTTGCCTTGTATTGAACAAATCTTTCCTTAATAAGTGTATTTAAAGTAAAAGACTATGATGATAAGAGAGTCTTGCCATATGAATATCTTAGTGGCTATCCCTGTGTTCCAGTGGCAAAGGAATTAATTTTGAGAGCTGTAGGTTGAAGTATTAAATTAAAGTGTTGAAATGAGGGTATTTTATGGCCGGTCAATGAGTCGCCAGCTGGTTATCCCCTTATATGGCATTATGGAGGGGCTATATCATCACTGCCATGCCACTGTGTGTGTGCCTGTGTACAATATATTGTAAACACAGATAAGAGAAAAATGTTTCACCAAGAATAATCAAACTTGGCATACTTATGAAATATGATGCTTAAGAAAAGATGTACCCTATTGATTTTCAGACTTAGTGGTCGAATGTCAAAGTGACTGTAGGCAGTAATAAAAAAAATCTTGTAAAATGGCGAGGTCACTGGATGCACCACTTTTCTATGCCCTTGTTGAATAATGGCACCAAAAGTCTAAATGCCTGGTGCCAGGCAACATGAATGAGTAGGATCTGAGAAGTAGACACGTTCAGGGCAAGTCAGAAATGTATGGCCTTTTCTAAAGGGATGATACTGCTATAATAATTTTGTTTTGTAAATCTTGTCTTTTGAATCATCCTTCTTTTTGTCCTTTTCCACAAACCTATTGATGCTTTTTTGTGACTTCCCAGTTTAATAAAAAAATGAGCATGATATATTTTTTTCATCCTTGTGGCCACATGAAATTAAATTCTTGGTTTGTGTTATTTTTCCCACATTATTTTCAAAACGTGTTTATTGCAGAGGCAGCATGTTCAAATTTGAGAATAGATTAAAACCTGGACAGTTTTAAAATACATGAGCTGTAATCAGAAGACTTTGAATTTTTTTATTCCAGAGCAGTTCTTTTTCTTGATTTTATTACAGATTCGTATTATGATCCTTTGGAAACTTTATCTGTACTTAATACATCTGAACATTCAAAACAAAGTGAAAGCATAAATGCAAATAATGAAGCTGGAATAGATAGTTCTAACACGAAACTCGAAGAGTCTAATTATTTAACACCTAGAAGTATGAACCGACTGATTACTGAAGCTTGGGGTGCAACCTATAACACCAAAATAGGTGAACCTTGATATTGTAGATGCACTTGTTATTAAAATGTGTCACCGTGTATGCATTGTAATTTTATATGTCCTTTGTGTAAACATGATGAAAGATGGACAGTAAGATTGATTTTAATCCTTTTCCTCATAAAGATGCTTTCTGACGCCTCTGCAGCAGATTGCTTTTTGAAAATATGGCGACAAAAGAAGAAATTGCTCAAATCGAGTAATTTCTCCTTTTGTCACCATGTTTTCAACTCTATTCAATTATTGTACTTTCATTAAAGGGAATTTTCAATTCTTTTCGGGCATGTTTTGAAAATTGTCTGCTGCAGAGTTGTCGTATGTGGGAAAGGGTTAAACAAATGAATGAATGGCATGAGATTCTATAAGCATGGCATTCGATGCAATCTTTATGCCTTTCTTTCCTGTATGAACAGTGTTGTACAACATCAGAGGCCTAGATAAGAGGGATTGAACTGGTCTTTTCCCCACAGTATTTCTCTTATAACTTAACAAAATCCTATGTTCATCTCACTGAGACTATTCTTTTGAGTACCCACAACATAGGGTTTGAATGTCAAATAAGGCTTTTTCGAACATGAAAAATGCTCCTTATCTAGAGCTCATCACCATCCATGAAAATGATCAGGGTAATATATATTAAGATAAAATTTAAAACGAGCTCCAGGAAAACCAACCTTAGCGCAATTATTACATATGGAGAATGAGATCTGCCTTCACTTCCATGCTATGGGATCCAAGTGGAAACAGTTATTCAGAAGATTCTTGAAACATATTTAGCTCACCTATGCACGAAGTGCAAGGTGAGCTATTGTGATCATATTTTGTCCGGCGTCCGGCCGTCCACCGTTGTGCGTCGTCAACATTTGAGCTTGTTAACACTCTACGGGCTACATTTTGCATCCAATCTTCATGAAAGTTTATAAGAACGTCATCTCCATAAAATCTTGGACAAGTTCGAAACTGGGCCATATGAGGTCAAAAACTAGGTCACTAGGTCGAATTGAAGGGAAATCTTGTTAACACTCTGGAGGCCACATTTCAACTTAATCATGTTGAAACTTTATCAGAATGTTTGTCTTGATAATATGTAGGTCAAGTTCGAACATGGGTCACGTTAGGTCAAAAAGTAGGTCACTGGGTCAAATTGAAGGAAAATCTTGTTAAGTAGTTTGAAATTTTGGCAGAATGTTTGTTTTAAAAATATCTAGGTCAAGTTCGAATATGGGTTATGCTGGGTCAAAAACTAGGTCACCAGGTCAAATTGAAGAAAAATCTTGTTAACACTGGATGCCACATTTTTTGCTTCAGCAGCTTGGTCAGAATGTTTGTCTTACAGATATCAAAGTCAAGTTCAAATATGGGTCATATTGGATCAGAAACTAGGTCACTAGGCCAAATTGAGGGAAAATCTTGTTAACTCTTTAGAAGCCGTATGTTTTGCTTCAGTAGCTTGAAATTTGTTCAGAATGTTGAGTTGAATGATATCTAGGTCAATTTCGAATATGGGTTATGCTGGGTCAAAAACTAGGTCACTAGGCCAAATTGAAGGAAAATTTTGTTAACATTTTGGATGCCGCATTTTTTGCTTCAGCAGCTTGAAATTTTCAGAATGTTTGACTTAAAGATATCTAGGTCAAGTTTAAATATGGGTCATATTGGATCAGAAACTAGGTCACTAGGCCAAATTGAGGGAAAATCTTGTTAACTCTGTAGAAGCCGCATGTTTTGCTTCAGTGGCTTGAAATTTGTTCAGAATGTTGAGCTGAATGATATCTAGGTCAAGTCCGAATATGGGTTATGCTGGGTCAAAAACTAGGTCACTAGGCTAAATTGAAGGAAAATTTTGTTAACACTCCAGAGGCCGCAATTTTTGCTTCAGCAGCTTGAAATTTTCAGAATGTTTGACTTAAAGATATCTAGGTCAAGTTTAAATATGGGTCATATTGGATCAGAAACTTGGTCACTAGGCCAAATTGAGGGAAAACCTTGTTAACTCTGTAGAAGCCGCATGTTTTGCTTCAGCGGCTTGAAATTTGGTCAGAATGTTCGAGCTGAATGATATTTAGGCCAAGTTCGAATATGGGTCATGTCGGGAAAAACTAGGTCACTAGGTCAAATTGAGGGAAAATCTTGTTAACACTTTGGATGCCGCATTTTTTGCTTCAGCAGCTTGAAATTTGGTCAGAATGTTTGTCTATATGATATCTAGGCCAAGTTTGGATATGGGTCATGCCGGGTTAAAAACTAGGTCACTAGGCCAAATTGAAGGGTAATCTTGTTAACACTCTGGATACTGCATTTTTAATTTCAGCATGATGAAACTTTATCAGAATGTTTTTCTTGATAATATGTAGGCCAAGTTTGAATATGGGTCATGCTGGGTCAAAAACTAGGGCACTAGATCAAATTGAAGGAAATTCTTGTGAACACTTTGGATGCCACATTTTTTGCTTCAGCAACTTTATCAGAATGTTTTTCTTGATAATATGTAGGCCAAGTTTGAATAAGGGTCATGCTGGGTCAAAAACTAGGTCACTAGATCAAATTGAAGGAAATTCTTGTGAACACTTTGGATGCCACATTTTTTGCTTCAGCAGCTTAAAATTTGGTCAGAATGTTTGTCAGAATTATATCTAGGTCTAGGTCAAGTTCGAATATGGGTCATATTGGATCAGAAACTAGGTCAATAAAGGAAAATATTGTTCAAACTCCGGAGGCTGCATTTTTACTTTGAGCAAGTTGAAACTTTGTCAGAATGTTGTCTTGATGATATATATATATGGAATATGGGTCATACCAGGTAAAAAAATATATATCACTAGGCCAAATGAAGGAAAATATTGTTAACACTGTGGAGGTTGCATTCAGAATAATTGTCTTAGTGTGTTTTGCATTGCAGTACATTGTATAATTAAGGTGAGCGATCCAGGGCCATCATGGCCCTCTTGTTTGATTAGTTGGCAGCCAGTGTAGAGTCTGATGAGGGTCTACACTATTCTCAAATGCCCTACAGTTGGTGTTCACAGGGTGCTGCTCAAATGATGTTGAACATGCAATACGTAGTTAAGTTGTTGGCATTTACCATTCAATTTCAATTTCAAATGAATTTCAAAGTGACTTGTTTTGTACGTGCTTCCCCCACTTAAACATTCTTGTGATGTTAGAAGCAGTGAAATAGATGTTGTAACTGGGCACAAACATGTTAATGTCTTCCAACTTAAATGCATTTGAAGAAAAGAAGAAAATAATTCCATATATGGAAGTGTAATTTTGAGACAGGAAAAGAAAACCAACACTGGTTATGATTTGTTCTTCTTTTCTCACAACGTTATTTCAAGACAATTAACTTTGGAATAGGCATGAAGGGTCCTGGATCCGGGTAAGGGTTAACTGCTGATATTGTAGACTACATATTGCATGGACACAATTAACTTTTACCATCATTCACTTGTCACTGTTTTGAAATGTACTGTAGACTTGCTTGTTTGTTTAAACAAATTGGAGGCGTGTAATCAATTTATGTGTCTGCATTAAAATATCCTTCTCCAGAAAATTTTCCTAAATGTTTATTTCCTTTTTTCGTGTGAGGGACTTATGCAATGCAACCTTGTTAAGATTTTGTGTGTGAAATGAGAACAATAAATTATTATAATGATCAACACTAGAACTAACAGAGTAAAGAAATATTTATATGCTAGGCAGCAGTGCAAGAAGTTTGTAACATGCTAAGCTAAGTTCATACTTAAGTTGTTTTATGAAACCAGGGCCAGGTAAACATATGAGCAGCTTCATAAGGTGTGGGGCATTGTTGCCTGTAACTATGGTGAAAACTCTGACAAGCTTGTACATCAGCACAGTCTTACCAGAGCCATTACAATGGTTTAAGATGCAATATTTCATATTATGATGTCAAATAGTCAATGCAACTCCAAATTGCCAGACTTCATTGTCAATAAGACCCCAAATTGCCAGATGCATCTAATGATGTATTTTGTAAATGATGAATTTCTCTACTGATTACATTTCTCTATAGGAGTAACAGTACCAGATGAATTTACTGGAGAAGAAGTGTTTGCTACTCAGCTAAACGAAGATGAATACCCAGGTATACAAAAAAATGACAGTCACGGTCTGTCAGACGGATCCAGATCTAGGAAAAGTAAGTTTTTTTCATCTTGCAAAATTGATCCTTGTTGCATCACAAGCGTCTGTATTTATATGTGTTGTGGTACTAAAAATATCCAAAACTATCCCTTATTTACAAAAATATTCTTTTTATAAATAGATCATCTCACATATCACATATCAGTATCATAAGTAATGCTGTGTTATTTTTTGCAAGTCAAACCTAAGATGTCTGTGGTAACAAATAGTACGCAAATGTGTCTGTGTATGGTCTCTGTTTTATACGCTGATATTTATTTAGGCCATTTTAGGGAAAACCTCCAATGGGCAGCATCCACAGGTTGGCAGCTCTCTAAGTCAAACAGTTTTTATCCAACTTCACCCAATTTGTTGAATATGTTTGTGGGCATAATGTCTAGGCCAAATTCAATAATCAGCCAAATCAGTCACCCAAACATGGCCCTTGCATTATAAAAAAATGGCCAGATAAGCATTGTCTGCTCTCTAATTGGAACAGTTTTCATTAGATCTTTCACCAAACTTTTTAAAAATGTTTGTGGGCTCAATGTCTAGGTCAAACAATCACTGATTATCAGCCAAATTGCCCAAGGCACTTCTTGATAATAGCCCTGGAATTATCAAAATATAGTCAAAAAAACCTTGTTCGCTCTCTTAGTGGAATAGTTTTTATCCGATCTTCACCAAACTTATTGAACATGTTTGCCAGAGTATTGTCTAGGCTAAGTTTGATAACCAGCTAAATCCCAAAAGGCACTTTTGGACTTTGGCCCTTGAATGTTAAAAAAATTGCCAAATTAGCATTGTCTGCTCTCTTCTCAAACAGTTTTTATCTGATCTTCACCCAACTTGGTTAACATGGTTGTAGGCACTTTTGAATTATGGTCTTTAACCAAAATGTGTTGAAATAGGTCATAAAACCTCCATTGCAATAAAAGACTGGCCAGATCACTTTTATTGTTACAGAGTTATGCCTCCCCAGAAGGGAGTACTTTGTAACAGTTTGGCTCTCTTGTTAGCTGTTAACTAAGAAAGTATTTCATGTATTCTGCATGAGAAGAGTCAGGATGTTTATGAAAATGAGGTGTCTGCTTAACCCTTTCACTTTCTTAAAATGCGAAAGTTTCGATTTGCAACTTATAAATTACTTTTAACATGTTTCTGATGGAAAACATACATATTATGGCTTCTTGCTCATTTTTGCTTACAGACAAGTTAATCACCATTTGTGCTTCTTTTAGCTCATCTGCATTTTTGCGATCAAATTTTGTCCGTCTTCTGTCTGTCTACTGTTGTGCATTGTCAACAATTGCCTTGTGATCACTCTACAGGCAACATTTTGCATCCAATCTTCATGAAAGTTTATCAGAATATACAACTCCATCAAAATTTGGCCAAGGTTGAATGTGAGGTCCTAAGGTCCTAAGGTCATATTAAAGGAGAATATTGTGAACACTCTGGACGCTGCGTTTTAGTTTGAGCATGTATCAGAACAATTGATTTGATGATATCTAGGCTAAGTCCGATTAAGGGTCATGTCATTTCCAGTGAAAAACAAGGTCACTAGGACAAATTGAAGAAAAATCTTGTTAACACTCTAGACACCGCATGTTTTACTTCAGCAGCTTCAAATGTTGTTAGAATGTTTGGCTTGTTAGTATCTAGGCCAAGTTTGAATATGGCTCATGTCTGGTCAAAATCTAGGTCATTAGGCCATATAGGTGAACAATCTTGATAAAACTCTTGAAGCCGCATTTGTAACTTGAGCATGTTGAAACTTTTTCAGAATAATTGTCTTAATGATATCTAATCTAACTTTAAATAAAATTCATGTCCGGTAAAAAACAACTAGATCAATTCCAAGTTTGAGAACAACCTTGTTAACACAATAAAGACCACATTGTTTGTATCAGCAGCTTGAAACTTTGTCAGAATAGGTGTTTTGATGATATCTAGGCTAAGTTTGAATATGGTTCATGTCTGGTCAAAACTAGGTCACCAGGCTAAATTGAAGGAAATTCTTGTTTACAATCTGAAAGCCTTTTTTTTTAAGTTGAGCATGTTGAAATTTTGTCTGTCTTGTTGCTATCTAAGCCAAATTCGACTATGGGTCATGTTTGGTCAAAAACAAGGTCACTTGGCAAAATTGAAGGGAAATCTTGTTAACACTATTATCAGCTTACCTTACCGCAAAATAAGATATTTTTGATTGACTATGTAGTTGGCATAACTCAGGGAAGCGAATTTGATATTTTAATTTTGTTGGTTATAATCCACAGGTAAATCCAGGTCTACAAGAACTACAAGTAGACAGGACAGTGAGGATAGTGAGTCAAGGGGTGATTCTAGTTCTGTGGCCTCTGGCAGTGTTCAGAGCAAAGGAAAACACAGAAAAAAGGGGAAAGATTTTATCAAAAGAAATAGAGAAGTAAGATTTTCTTGTAAATCTAAACAAACTTCTTTTTATAATGAAATTGTAGTAGGTATTCATTTATATGTATTTGACAACATATGATCTTGATTGGTACACATTTATGAAGTCTTAACCATAAGTCCATATATATCGTAATAACAGCTTTGGCATGTTATTTGAACGCAATCTAAATATGAATCTAAAACTGAATTTAACCATCAGTTATTGCCATTTTTGAAATTAACAAAATCAGATGAACATTTACACCTGAGTGCAGTGTTCTTGTTTCTGGAGTCGCTTCAGATGCATCAAATTCTGTCTTTGTCTAGTAAAGGATTAAATATTAGCAGTTTGACAGAGGTCTAAATAAAAAGGGGGTAATAATGTCTTTACTCATCAATATCTGCCTTTTTAATTTTTACCAAATAAACCATATGTTGTGAGTACTAATAAAATCAACTCAGTGAGACAATTCTTTTGAGTAGCAAAATCACATATTTTGGAGTTCAAGTTAGGATTCAAGAATATGAAATAACCCCCTTATCTAGAGGTCTGAGTTATAAATGTCTACTATTGTTACAGTTAGCAGCTGATGCTGGTAATGCTATAGCTATGACAGATGAAGAGAAGAAAAGACTGGATGACTTGCTAAGTGATGTTGACAAAATACATGACATCCCTGAAGATATGGAACTGGTAAGTCTTTTTGAAATTATGTGTTAGATCTTTGATTAAAGAAATGATGTGCTTGGGAACCATAGCTGAAATATCCTTATCTTTATCCACAGATTCTGTCATAATTTGATTTTGTGAAATATGTAATGAGAACAGTAGTCTACTATCCCTTCACCTGATAGAAACAAAATATGATGCTTCTGCAATAGATGACTTATGAAAACATTTTTATTTCATAATTCTGTGTGGCCTACCTCTTTGCTGGGTGACAAATTGTCATGCAACATATGTGTTCCTTCAAAAGCTCTTGTACACTTCATACTTTGAAGTTTTGATGGGTTGTTATTTCAGTATGTTTAGATCCATTCTTTTCATATCTGTCCTATGGTTAGATATTAGTCAGAATGTTCTTGGGTACTTCCAAAACCACTATCCAAAACTTGACAGTTTTTGACAATTGATAGTTCTATAAATAGTATTTGATAGATTTAATTTTACTATGCAAAGATAGATTTTTATCAACTTTTGATCTGATTTTTCATACAGTCTTACTTTCAATTTAACCTTAATAACAAGGTCAAAGACTTGAAAAATTGCATGATTATTTGCTAATATAACTTTCTAAAGAATATTATTTTACTTAAGACTGATAGATTATGTAGATATTTAGCTGATATATTGTCATGTAAAGAAATATTTGGTCTATTTAAATATGTACATCATAGATACAATGTGTTATTTATCATTTATTTAACTCAACAAATATTTTATTTACAATTTTAGGATGAATCAAACCCATTCCAAATAGCAATTAAACCAGGAGAAGGTTTTCAACCAGATAGAGATGAATTGCGGTCCCTGACTTCCATAGATTCTCGTTTGAAAGACATCATGCCTCGAGATGATTATGAATCCATTGCTTCCTCCTCTATGAGTTACACTTCAAAGGTAGAATCTTATCTTGTCAGGAGATTTAAGAGAAAATAACAAATCGTTTTTTAAAATATCATCACATCAGTGTTTCAGCTTGCTTTAACCATTTCCCTCATACAACAATTCTGTAGCAGAAGACTTTGAAGACATTTACTAAAGATAGGGAAAATCTCTAGAAATTAAGGTATTATTACTGAAAATTTTTTAAAACATTGTGGCAAAAGGAGAAATTACTCATTTTAAGCAATTTCTTCTTTTGTCACAATGTTTTTAAAAGTTATCTGCTGCAGATGCATCAAAATGCGTCTATAGGTGGGAAAGGGTTAACAACCTTGGTAAAAGCATCTCACAAATGACCTTTTAGCTTTCTGTAAAACATGTTTCGATTTTTTCAAACTTTAACAATGCCATCATCATGACTAGGGAAATGTTCATGTTGTATTTTGCCAATAATTCTGCCCATGGCAAAAAAATCCTTTGTCTAAAGTTTTAATTTACCAGAATGGCAATGGTGTTTTACCTAGCATATATGTCATTCTAATGAGATATTCAGATTGTCAATCCCATCATGCAATTGGCTGTTAGTATTCCTTAAATGGGAATACATGTACATCTTAACCCTTTAACCCTTTCCCTCATATAGACGCTTTTTGACGCCTCTGCAGCAGATGGCTTTTTGAAAACATAGTGACAAAAGAAGAAATTGCTCGAAACGAGCAATTTCTCCTTTTGCCACAATGTTTTCCACTTTCAGTCATAGGTTATCCATTCAATTATAGAGATTTTCCATTTTTTGACAAAATATGTTCAAAGTCGTCTGCTTCAGAATTGTTGTATGAGGGAAAGGGTTAAAGTTAATTCCTGCACTCTATTGACTCTAATTAGTCTTGGCATATTTAGATAGATATTGAACTAAAATCAAAAGACTCTGGTTAGAAATACTTTGAAGAACCCTTTCCCACATACAATGGTTCTGCAGCAGACAAACTAGAAAACATCTTGCCAAAATTGTCAAAAATTTCCAGCAATTTCCTTATTTGCAACAGTGGTTTAAAAGGTCACCTGCTGCAGATGTGTCAAAATTATTCTGCAGGACTGGTGGGAAATGGTAAAACAGTTTGGGTTCTTCGTAACGGTGTTTTTGATGTGTAATTTTAAACAATGATTGCCTTGTTTAACCCTTTCCCTCATATAGACCCTTTCGGATGCCTGTGAAGCAGACGGCTTTTTGAAAACATAGTGACAAAAGAAAAAATTGCTCAAAAACAAGCAATTTCTCCATTTGCCACAATGTTTTCCACTTTTAGTCATAGGTTATCCATTCAATTATAGAGATTTTCTATTTTTTGACAAAATATGTTCAAAGTAGTCTGCTGCAGAATTGTCTTATGAAGGAAAGGGTTACCAAATCTGCAGAAGACGACTAATGATACTAATGGGAAGGAAAATGAAATTAGAAAAAAGACTTGTTTTTGGCTTGTTTAGTTTGCTATTTGACACGGACATAATATATATTTCGTCATCTTTGTTGTATGCTGACCTGCATGTTTTAAACAAAGTATTAATTTATGAAGACATAGGTTTGGTGGACAGGTGTTGTTTTCCGTTTCATTTTCAATCCATTGAGGTCAGACAAAAAGAGTGTTATTAGCTAAGAGTGCAATGAGGAGATGAAATGTTTAGCCTTTCATTGCCAATGATTGGTATGTTGTTCTTCACTTAAGGCTAAAGTTTTTACCTTGATTTATTTTAAATGTTTAAAAAATCACTAAAAAACATGTTTATTGTCATAATTGATATATATAAGAAAAGAAAATAATAAATGTGCTAATTTGAAAATCCAAACACAACTACTTTTATCTTTAGAAAAATGGTTATAAAATCCCAAATTTCACTAAATGAACAATGGTAATTGTTTTTTTTATTGTTTTTAATAGTTTATTGACTTGAGATGGGGTATAAATGCATGTCTATAAGAAAAATGCAGCTGCTTTCATTTTTTCGTAGAGTTAGTTATATCTTGAATATTGTTTATAATTGGTTATAACTTATAACCAGTAAAATAATCCTCAGAATTATCTCCCTTGTTACTTAAATAATGAAACATGAAGCAACACAGTCACACATCTTGAACATTTATGTCAGCAACCTAACCTAATTCGATATTTCCTCTCATCTACTTTGAAAACTTCAGAGGAAAAAAATTGAATAATGAGAAAAATGGAAAATCTTATTTTGATACTGAGTTGAAAACATTGTTTGTAAATGATCACTTTGAGCAACTTCTGCTTTTCCCATAATGTGTTCAAACATCTTCTGCTGTAGATGCATCAACATTAGTCTGTATCAGGGAAAGATAAGTAAAATAATAACAGTGGAATTGCATGTACATTATATTTGAGCTTGTCCTTGTGAAAGGGCACGAGTTGGCTTTTGTGAGGACAGTATATCAAGGTCAACATGTGCATGTGCACAGCCTGATCAATACCTAAACTGTTTGCATATTACTTTCGCAAGCTTGTTAGAAGCTTCTGTCAATTTGTGAGGATTCTGATAATACAGAGCAGCAGCACAGGCTTGTCAGAGACCTATACTGTTCAGAAATTCAAACTTGTACCTTTTACAATGGTCAGATTCATAGAAAGTCTTTTTGCATGTCTGTCTCATTTCAATGTTGAACTGAAAACAAATTATATTTTTACTTATTAAATTTCATTGTTAAAACTGTTCACTGCATTTTTGTTGTCTGTTTTCACCAAGAAAATTGAAATGTTGTACCTTTGTTGTTTTTGTTTTCACCTAGACTAAACTGTTCACTCACACCGGTGTGAAACATATTGGTATAGATTGGGAGAGCAGGGGAGAAAAAGCCCTCTTTCAAAACGCGGAGCAAAGAGAAATGAATGAAAGGCTGTTTGCTATTGAACAAGAGCTTTCCAGAATGCATGATCCTGAAGAACAAGAGGTATTTTATAACAATTTATTCAAAATGTCTACAGATATTAAACCAAATATTAATCTTTTCCCACAAATCTGCAACAGATGACTTTGAAAGAAATGGAAATTCTCTATAACTGAAGGTACCGTTACGATTTCAAAATATTGTTTTCAAAAGTTGCAGTCAAGTCAAAATATGACTAAATGTGGGAAAGGGTTAATTATGGATAAAACAGTTTAACCCTTTCCTTCATATAGACGCTTTCTGACACCTCTGCAGCAGACAGCTTTTTGAAAACATAGTAACAAAAGAAGAAATTTGCTCAAAACGTGCAATTTCTCCTTTTGCCACAATGTTTTCCACTTTTTGTCATAGGTTATCCATTCAATTATAGAGATTTTCTATGTTTGACAAAATACGTTCAAAGTCGTCTGCTGCAGAATTGTCGTATGAGGGAAAGGGTTAAACTGTCACTGGAGTAATGAGCTACTGTAGCTAATATATTTAGTATACTCCTGGCTGCACATTTCATTGAACTGTTTAACCCTTTCCCTCATATAGACGCTTTCTGATGCCTCTGCAGCAGACGGTGTTTTGAAAACATAGTGTCAAAAGAAGAAATTGCACAGAACGTGCAATTTTTCCTTTTGCCACAATGTTTTCCACTTTTAGTCATAGGTTATCCATTCAATTACAGAGATATTCTATATTTTGTCAAAATATGTTCAAAGTCGCCTGCTGCAGAATTGTTGTATGAGGGAAAGGGTTAAAGATAAATGGAAGTATGTTTTTAAGACAGTCACTTACTTTGTAAATTGTATGAAGAAAAAATTGCTCACCCTGAATAAATTCTGGTTTTCCACAGAGTTTTCACAGGTAATTTGATGTAATGTGGAAAGGGTAAAGACAATATAAATTAAATTGTACATTTAATCACTTAGATGATGTTTTTGTCCTTACTGTAGAAGATTTTATACAGACCGGATACTGGTTTACAAATGAGCTTTTCCTTGAGAAAACCAACATTATGGAATCCGCGTAATCTATCGACCCAGAACAGCCTATAAAGTTGTGCGCAAGCTAATCCGGGCCGACATATTGTGTCTCAGGGAGATAGAGATAGAGTAATGATTCCTGAAACAAAAAATCCACAGGAGGCAAGAAGTTTCTGTCCGGATTGGCATGCTTAGGCTGATCCGGGTTGATACTTTACGCAGTGAACAATCTTGGTTTTCTCGTGGAACGGTTCAAATTTAGTCTGCATCATGGATAGGCTAAGCGATCCATAACACAAAAGAACCAAAATGACAACCCCGTTGACTTATTTGTGTCATAACTGTCCTCCAGAAACTTAACCCTTTCCATCATACATCATTTCTGCAGCAATCAACTTGAAAAAAAATAATCTAGTAAAAATAAATTAGAAACTTTCTATAGAAGAATGTATAACTATGGAATTGAGTTGAAAAACATAGTGATAAACGGTGATATTGCTCATTGTGATCAATTCTTCCTTTTGCCAATATGTTTTCAAAAGCTGTCTGCCAAAGAAGCATCAAAATGAGTCTGCATGTGTGAATGGGTTCTGCAATGCTTGGATGATCTTTAAACCTAGAAGTTTCCCTTCAAGTTTTACTATGATTGCCTAAGAAACATCAGAGTTGGCAGGGTATATCAATTCAACAAATTTGTATATTATTTGTTATTTTGTCCTATCTTTTAGCTGGACACACCAAGACTAGGTGAAGATCAGATCCAGGACCTCATTGAACAGTGTGTAACCTCATTGTCCATGAGTAACATGTCTCGTCTGACACTGAATTCAGAGTCTAGGACCTCCATGGCTGACACAGAGTCTATCATGAGTCATGATATGGATTCATTTGGGGAGAGTTCACCCAGGTAAATCTAATAAAACTCGTGCTTAACCTTTTACTACATCCCCAGTAGAGGAGTTAAGAAACTTTCTCTATTTGTCATAATGCTTTCAACATTTTTCAATGAATATAATTCCATTGATAGGATTTTACATATTTTTTGACTATTGTTTTCAAAGTCGTCTGCTGCAAATTTGTTGTGTGTATGAAACGACTAAAGTTTTAAGTGCAACTTTGTTTCGGACTTAAGAATATATATATTCCACTGAAAATGTAAGTTTCCTTATAAATTCCTTACCTGGTATAGACAACCTTTATTTCCTCTGAAGCAGACTTTGAAACCATTGTTGAAAATGGAGAAATCATTCTCTTTGCTTTCCTGTATTTTATTTCTTGTTTTCCAAATGTTAAATTTATGTACTCTGGATGTTTTTAATGCAGAAAATGCTACATTTATGATGACTGGTTAAAAATGAAACTTAATTTCTATTTATTTGGTGTTAGAGAAAATGTTTCCTTTGATAATAATTGTTTTTCCACTTCTTATTGCAGAACCTTGTCTCCTACCTCTGCGAGGCGAGAACTCCTGGAGCATCCACCGATACTAGCTCATGATGTTTTACAAAAACTGTTATCAGAGGCTTACCATCCCTTATCGAAGGAACTATCAGTTTTACAGGAGATGGAAAATGAAGGTATGCACATGACCTGGGGAAGGTATTTCTTTTATGTTTTATAAAGTAAACATAGTTATGGTTACTAAAACATAACCATAACTAAACTTTATAAGACAACCATAATTCTTAACCTTTTCCCGCATGCAGATGCTTTCAGATGCCTCTGCAGCAGAAGACTTTTGAAAACTTTGTGACAAAAGAAGAAATTGCTCAAAACAAGCAAATTCTCCTTTTGACACAATGTTTTCAACTCTATTCAGTAAGTATGTCTTAATTTAGGGAGATTTTCAATATTATTGTTGAGATGTTTTCAAAGTCGTCTGCTGCAAATTTTATGTATATGGGAAAGGGTTTAATAAAGACCTAAAGTTCGTAGTTGATAATTAAAAATAAGGAAGAAATGTTTACATGTAGATGATTGTAATGTGTTCTATTTTACAATGTTTTCGGATTAGAAAATAAAACTACCAACTTTATCATGTTATAAGAAATTTGGTCTTGTAAAATCATGCAGTCAGTGAGGAGTTGGGCATAGCCGGTGTATAGATATAAGTCTAATCAGAACCTTCACTGTTTGTCATCATTTCCAAGAGTATTTGACATTACTTCAGATGAATTGCTAGAATTGTAGCCTCACTATTTAATTCCCATACAATTTCCAAACTGGGATTTAATAAGACACCTTTTCCAATCACACAATCTACTACTTTTATCTGTTTTAGATGAAGAAACCACTCCAGTACCAGCAGAAGTATGGAAGTTAATCGCTATGGAGGGAGCAAGCTCAGAAAATAATTCAGAGCCTCTGGAAAATAACAGGAATGTGATAAACACAGATAATCTCAGTAATAAAGTTAGTGGGTTTGAACTTGGTAGTGGTAATTTGATGAATCAGTCTAATTCAAGAAACGGATTCAGAAGTGCGTCATCTCGTAACTCTTCAATCAGTGACAGCAAACCTTTAAAACTTCCAGAAATCGACCCAACAGGTACTCTAGTCACGCAAGGATTATATATGAGTAATCAAAGAGTAAATAGTCAGCAACGGACAGGTAGTGGTGCATCTAGTAGGATGTCGGTTAATTCGATGCGGAGTAGTGTGTCGGATTCGAGACTAGATAATTACGCTCATAGCGATTCTGTGATGGACCTTGTCTCTTTGGATGGGGATATAATAACTCCTCGTCCACCCAGTGAAAAACGGGACAGTAGTGCTAGTATTATTAAATCAAGGACCGTAACACCTATAGCAAAAATCAGTTAACCCAAGTACCTGATATGGAGTTTCTGAACTTTTCCACAAAAAAAAGGAACAGATGAAAGTATTTATATCAGTTAAATTAAGAAATATTGTTGGAACAGGTGAACATGTTCGTAGTGAGCATTTTCTCATTTTCGAATAATCTTTTCAAAAAGTCACCTGCTGCAGTGGCATCAAAAGTAGTGTGTTCTAGGGTTTATTCATGAAGGGGAGAATTAAAGTCACATCAGTTTAGAAAAAGTTCTTACAGTATCAAGGCAAGTGTTCACTGTGCAATATACTGTAATATCCGTACAATAAAATGGATACAGATAAAAACAGGCCTAAGCGGCAGGAGCATATAGACACAGATAAAGGATGAGGTTAACCCTTTCTGACGCATCTGCAGCAGGCAATTTTTGAAAACATTGTGGCAAAAGGAGAAATTGCCCATGATGAGCAATTTTTTTTTTTCCATAATGCATTCATCTGTTTTCAAGTCGTCTAGTGCAGATTTGTTGTATGTGGGAAAGGTGGATTAAGATAAGGGATGTATTTTGGCTTCTGAATCTCATGCTGTGGTACTCACTGAAACAATAATCAGGCGAGTTAATAATAGAAAATATTGATAGACAGTACAACACAGTTTTTCATGGGTATATGGCATGTTGTAGAGAGAGAATTAAGTGTCTTCCAGACTGACTACCATCTATGTCTTCTGACTCAAATCTAGCTGAAAGAAAAGTGGACTTATGTTTCGTCAACAGTTGATATTTTATTGAAACCCCCTTTCCCACATATTTTAACATATCTGCAGGAAACAACTTCTTGAGAATATTGAGTAATATGGAAAATTTGCTCATAATGATTTCTCCTTTTACAACAATGTTTTCAACTGTTCAATGATTTTTCTTCCATCAAAAGAGATTTTCCATATTTTTTTGTTTTCAAATCTCTGCTGCAGTTTTGTTGTATTTGGGAAAAGGAAATAAGGTTTTTAACTATAATAAAAAACCTATCTGGAAGCAGTCACAGTTCTCTATTTTATCAGATGATTGTTGGGTAACTCATTTAGCTGATACTGGCAACATGGACAACCTTCCCTCCAGTTTCCTTGGAATGAAGGAATTATATATCTTATATATAACCCATTAAACCTTGCTTTAAGTGTGTTCGGATTGATTCGACCAGACGACATTTGACATTATCAGATCTTATCACAGTGTCAATGATTTCATTTTGTTTGCCTTTGTATCAATGACGCTCCTTGTGCTCTTGCCCTTTCCCACATACAACAAATCTGACGTTGAAAACATGTTCAAAAATCCAACTGCTGCAGAGGGGTAAGAAAGCGTCTATATGAGGGAAAGTGTTAATTAACTCTCTCCTGCATGTAGACCCCTTTTGACATATCTACAGCAGATGACTTTTGAAAACATTTTGACAAACAGAAGAATTACTCATGAGAAATTATTCCTTTTGCCACAATGTTTTCATTTCTATCAAAACAAATGGTACTTTCAATTTTTAGAGATTTTCCACATTTTTAAGCGGATGTTTTCTGTTGTCTGCTGCAGATTTGATGTATGTGGGAAACAGTTGAAAAAAAACCAATCACACACTATTTTCAATGCTGTGTCAATATCAGTTCTTTCAGTTACTGTTTTCAAGCTAAACTATAATATAAGAAAAGGTTAAATACACAGTTAAATACTCAATTCTTAAGACAGCATAATTTATCAAAATAATTGTACAATACTTAACTTGAAAATAGTGTATTTATGTCTGAAACAATTGCAATATAACAATTGGTAGTAATGGTTTTCCCTTCTTGTCTCTCATGTTTGTGGGATTAGCATTATGACTGATTTGTGGATGTCAGGGTGAATGGACCAGTACTACTAGTAACTTCCTAGGGAACACTATGATAAAACTGAAAAATTGTTGAAATTGTCATAAAACATTATTCAAACAAAGCTATTAATAACATATAATTTAATATATTTAAGCCAAATTGTGTTGAGTATATTCATATCTATAGTAGCCTAGATGCAGGAAACTAGGCATTTAGACATTTTTACAGTCCTTGTATGTAGATCCAGATTAGCCAGTGCAAATGTACAGTCTGATCTAGATAAGCACTTACCTTTTGATAGAGAGGGTAAACACTGACCTCAATCAATTGGCTGATCTTATACTTCACAAGGAGTAAATGTTGTAATGCCCTTTGTCCTATGTTATTGTTCATATGTAAATCTATTTTGTTGTTCTTTTTGCCATTGTGATGTTATTCTTGCACATCTTCAAGCTCAAAGCATACAGTTATTATATTTGACTTGTTCATATTAACTATAATTTAAAATTATACAAGTTTCATTGATAAAGCATTAATCTGGATGTTGCTTCATTTACTGTATATCCCAAGGAAAACGGAACACGTCGGCCTTCGGACTATAAGAAATCCAGATCTGCCTTCATTGTTGTGTAATAAGGGTCTTATCTGTTTGCCATCCATGTTATTCATGCACTTCTTCCTTAAGCTGATGGAAAAGTGTTATTGGATATGAAATAATCCTACATTAATCTATCTGATCTGAACAGACATTAATTTTTTCCCACATACAGACGGACTGTGCCGACTACAGCAGACAAGTGGTAATTTAATGAAAAAAAATGACAGTTAAAAATGGGTCTGAAGGCTAGATAGGGTTTACATAAATAGGGTCACAGACTGTTAAATATGATCCTTATAAAGTATGTGGCAAGGTGAAGGTAATGCAATGCTGTCAAAGTTCAAACTAAATTTAAATATACCTTTCACTAGCTAAACATATCCTTGAACAGCTTTTCTATGCATGCTTTTGTTAATATAAACTATGATATATTGTTTGTTACACCATTGAAAAAAGCATTAAAGATAACTTATAAAACAGGATGCGCATTTGTTTTGTTTACATATGTATCACTGAATTTCCAATGGAATACACCACTTTTAGATGTAGTTAACCCTTTTTTTACATACATACTATATATCAAATTTGACCTGTGAACCATGACCGTTTCAAATAAATATATGTAAGAGTTATGTAAATCAATCATTTTAAATTCGTTAGACAAAATAGTGATGCACAATAATGTACACAGTATTGCTGTCACTATATGAAAGAATTGACTGTCATTATAAACATGGTTTATGTGGCAAAAATGTATTTTTCTTGAAAGGTCATCACTCACAGGTCAAATTTTACTTATTCATGTATTGATCGATGCAGCAGCAGCATATGGTTTTTGAAAATCAATGCGGGAATAGGAAATACATAAAGGAATCATTTGATTAAGGTGTGAGTTTTCCTTATATTTGATGGCAAGACTAAGGTCAAATTTTCAAAGAGACTGTCGAGCAAACAATGTCAGTTGAAAACAGGTTCTTTGCCGACTGTCAGCTGTAGGGATATTGAAATGCCCAACTAACTGTTCCAACAATTTAAAACTTTATCTGTGCTTTCTTTCAAAATAAACATTTATATTAAAATTCATAAATAAAACATTCATATACTCTTACAGAGAGTTAAATTCTTCAACTGTTGGGGGTAATAATGTTTATCCTTATAAATGCACATGTATGATCAATTTGCATATGAAACCAGAACCGTAGTTGCATTTAGAGGCATATTGATCAGCTTTTCAAAAATTATTGTTAGCTTTACCTGAGCTTTGCTCAAGGTGAGTTATTGTGATCACCTTTTGTTCGGCGTCCGTAGCTCGTCAACTTCTTCTCCTCAGTAACCAGTTTTTTGCCTTCTATGGCTATAGTGAAAACTTAAAAAATCTTCTCCGAAAGTGTCAGGCCGATTTTTAAATCATTTTGTAGAAATGTTCCTTAAGTGACCCACTATCAGATTCCTTCAAGCCATGTTGATTGGTCGAAAACATGGCCGTCAGGGGGCGGGGCTATTTTGCCTTATATGGCTATAGTGAAAACTTAAAAAATATTTTTCTCCAAAAATGTCAGGCCAATTTTCAAATAATTTTGTAGAAATGTTCCTAGGGTGACCCTGTATGAGATTCCTTCAAGCCAAGTTGATTGGTCGGAAACTATGACTGCCAGGGGGCGGGGCTTATATAGCTAAAGTGAAAAAAAAAAAATCAGGTGAGCGGTCCAGGGCCATCATGGCCCTCTTGTTTAAATATGTTTTACCCTGAACATCAAGAATTCCTTATTATGTGTTCGGAATTCATATGTTTATTAAAAATGCATCTTTTATATCATGAAACAGAAAATATATGCTATAGATGTTTTGATACATTTTCTAACAGCTTGTTCTTATGTCTGGGGATATTTTAATTGGTGCTTTCACAAAAAAGGAAACTCTGTCCTAATTGAAATGGTCCAGATATATACTATTTTAGTGTAACTTTACCCAGGGACACTATACAGGGACACTATATACAGGGATATGAAGCGAATCGATAAGCTCCGTTATCTTCGCCTCGCTGTAAGAAAAGCGGTCATTAGCCGCTCTGGTCATTATCCACTTCGTACATTCATTTCCGCGATGGCTATCGATGTAGATAGACGGATGTTTTATTAAAATTAATAAGTTTAAAAAGGAATAACCGAGAATGTAAGTACATAACATAATTTCTATCTTTTTTTCTTACATTTACGTTAATTTTGAGCTTGTATTTAAACAAAAAATGATAGTTATTGCAACGAGTTTTTGAAGTCGATATTTTCCACAAAATTGTGGTCAAAAAATTCAAAACGAAGAATATAGGCTATGTGGGGGACCGCTATGTGTTCTATATTGCCGTTATAAACACATTTCAATGTTATATTATAAAAGATCATTGGCCAAACTGTGTCCCTATTATTTTAATATAGCTGATGTTTGCCGGAAATTTTCTAGAATTGTTTGTGAAAAAATGCGATGAATTTTAAAAAAGATGACGACCATTTTGTCAAAATAACGAATCGGGGCTATGCAAAACACCATTTACTGTTCAATGTGGGCTTTGTAAATACATTGAAAGGTCAGATTGTAAAAGTTAAATGATCAATCTTGGTTTAAATTATTTTTACAAATCTGTTGTATGCAATGAAGAATCTAATATTGTCAGAGAAAAAATGATAAAAAATGCGATGAAATTTAACAAAATTGTGGTTTATAAAGTTAAAACGAAGAATATAGGCTATGCGGGGGACCGCCATGTGTTCTATATTGCCGTTATAAACACATTTCAATGTTATATTATAAAAGATCATTGGCCAAACTGTGTCCCTATTATTTTAATATAGCTGATGTTTGCCGGAAATTTTCTAGAATTGTTTGTGAAAACTTGTGAAAAAATGCGATGAATTTTAAAAAAGATGACGGCCATTTTGTCAAAATAACAAATAGGGGCTATGCAAAACATCAATTACTGTTAAATATTGCTGTTATAAACACATTCAAAAGTCAGATTGTAAATGTTAAATGATCAATCTTGGTTTAAATTATTTTACAAACCTGTATGTATTCAATGGAGAATCTAATATTGTCTGAGAAAAAATGCGATGAAATTTTAAAAAAATGGCGGACATTTAGAAAAATAACGAATCGGGTTTATACAAAACATTATTTGCGGTTCTATATTGCCAATATATATACATTTAAAGGTCAGATTGATAATGTTGAATGATCAATGTTGGTTTAAATTATTTTCACAAACCTGTTGTATGCCGAGATTCACCTAGAATTGTTTGAGAAAAACTGAGAAAAACGCGGATAAATTTTAACAAAGGGCGACCAATTAATGAAAATTATGGGTACCTAGATTTGTGTGTAACTTTCCAACAATTAATTCATGATATAAGGTTTTTAATCAATGAAATATATCCCTGTTTTAACAACGAAGGCAAAGTGTATAATCATTATTCAATGTTAATTTATTTCAGAATGGGCAAACTTCATGGCAGCAGAAGGGGACGAATTGGCAGGAGGCCAAAGAAAACGAAAAACAAATGCACTCCTTTAGCAAAGAAAGCTAGGAAATCAATAATTATATGATATACAGTATAATATTAAAACATTGGTACATGTACATGAATGAATGTATATACGTAACATGTATTAAAATATTGGTATATGAATGAAAGTGAAAGTTAACCCTTTCTCACATAAAACAAATCTGCAGTAGACGACCTAGAACATCATAGACAAAATATCAAAGAACAAGTGTTGAATAAAGTTAAAAACATTGTGACAAAAGGAGCCATTATGAACAATTTCTCCTTTTGTTGTACTGTTTTCAAAAGTCGTGTGCTGCATCCAAAAATGATTGTCAAGATTCTTGAGCATTTTTTTTCCTTTAAAAAAATGGTTTGCCCTTTTTTATTAAATCATAATTACATTTACAATCTTAGATAAATTTGCAAAATGAATGGCCAAGTATGAATTCGAATTTGTCTGCTGCAGATGTTTGAATGTCGAGAAGGGTTATTAATAAGAGTTTAATTACCAATTAGCCCATTTCCCTGTATGAACAATGAAAGGGTTATAAAACCAATTAATTAGTACGTAACCAACACATATGGAACACGACAGGAACACGACAGGAAATGATTGCATAATGTTACATAACATAAGTCACCCTGCCATCTGGTCAGTGTGATATTATAGACCTCTTTAGAATTGCATATATTTTATTGTTTTGGGCCACCTCAATCAAGAGATAATCTCATGTTTTCAATAACCATCTGTTTTTCCATCAAACGATTTTTTAATAAAAAAATAATGTATTGTAATAACCAGTTATTGTTTTTATTTTGAAAAGATTAAAATACCACTTGACTAAGACTTCTTGATAAAGAATAAATTATTTTACACAAATTTGAATCTTTTGTCTATATTTTGTGTCCCTGGTTACTGTAAAGAGCGCTAGCAAATCAACGAAAACAGCCGTATTTGCACGCAAGTTACCGTTATCATACGCAAGTGAAGGTCTAATTATCACCAGCTTGCATTGAAATCATTTAAAAAACAAAAGGACGGGGAATATCAAAGCAGACCTCTAAATTTATCTTTTAATATGATAATTATAAGGTCATATTTGGACAGCTTTTTTAACCCATTAGTAAATATCTCTCTTTCGACGTTCTCAAATATCAGGGAGGTACACGCAGTGTCATGAACCCCTAAAACAGCAATTTTTTTTTACTTCGCTTGGAACTTTTTAAAGAATTCGAAGAATCGTGGCAGGTATATATGAAATAAATATGCTGGGAGTCTATATTTTGTGTCCCTGGTTACTGTAAAGAGCGCTAGAAAATCAACGAAAACAGCCGTATTTACACGCAAGTAACCGTTATCATACGCAAGTGAAGGTCGTTATCTATCGGAATGGGTAAATCAAAATGGCCGATACCTGTACGAAGTGAGGCCAACATATTACTGATAAGGTTGATGAAACCGCACGCGTTTCATATCCCTGTAATATAGTGTCCCTGCTTTACCTAACTGCGGTAGATGTTTTTTTAAATCAAAGCATGAAAAACAAGAGGGCCAAGAGGGCCCTAAGTCGATCACATGAGTACTAAATGTCTTACTGCTAATAACAGGGAGTATTTGATTACAAGTAGGAATAAAGCTGCATGGAGTGGACACAGCTAATTAATAAAGGGCATTTATAATAAGAAGGTATGGCAAGGAATATTCGAATAGTAAATCATGATTCGAATACTCAATGAAAATCTGGAGTATTCTAAAATATATATATGGGCCACTCCATGAGAAAACCGGTGATAGTGACATAGCATAAGAAATGACGTAATCATCAATCAAAGTTTGACGTCATTTGTGTGTGAGTGACGCTGAAGTAAAATAACATGTTTACACAGAGTATGATTTGGTTTATAAACATAATGTTTATCGAGGGATGAAATGAAGAGCGACATATAATAATACTGTTACAAGCCGGTTAATGTGCCCCATTTATTGGAAGAATTTATTATTAATTCAAAACATCCAACAAACACGAGCGTGTAAGATTAGTAAACAGATATATTTGTATATATCAATATTTATTTTGATATTTTATTTTTTCGTGATTTGTGAATATTCCCCCTTTCAATGATTAATTTATGTTTAAGAATTGAACATATGTTTCTGAGGTTGACTTGAAATGTTTTTTACCATTAACACATACGCATTTTCGTTATT
Source organism: Serripes groenlandicus (assembly GCA_031761405.1). Classification (NCBI taxonomy): domain Eukaryota; kingdom Metazoa; phylum Mollusca; class Bivalvia; order Cardiida; family Cardiidae; genus Serripes; species Serripes groenlandicus. The sequence continues at coordinate 59,758,493 of JASEVX010000001.1, forward strand.
TTTTTAATTTTTTTAATTATGTGAAATGTGTGTGTGTGTATACCTATTCATTGCCATCAACTTTCAATTTAAATACATACTTAATATATGTTAAAGCTGCTATGAAGTTATACAATTGAATAAAATATAGCCCTCAATAAGGTGTTGAACTAATAGTCATAGAAAAACAAAAGTCTATGAAATAAAACCGTGTGAATCGGTTAAAAAATTGCGGATACAAAACATATTGTTTTGTGTCATTATTATTCATTAATAGATTTATAACTGAGCGTTACTTAACGAAAACAAACCGTCATGCATTTGCGAGCTTAAAAGAAACAGATCAGCGTGCAAATTCATACAATCCGCATCTAGGTGTATAGGTATGACCCTTTGTTATACTTCGGACAAACAGTATACAACTGGCTCATGTGTGATGTATGTGCCGGTAGATCTTAATCTACACTTGTCGAAAATATCCTAGACAGTAGAAAACAGATTAATCTATTATGTACAGAACATACCGACTCCAGGTATACTATATTGCGTTATGGCTTACGTGATTTGTAAGAAAATTTGCATTTTGCAGAAGGCTGACCTGGAAATATGTTTGTTTCATTCTAAAATTCGAGGGCTTGGCGTGAAACGGTTGTAACTAAAAACCTATCTTGAAAACCCTGGTTTAGGGGCAATTTTTACCCTTTGTAAACAATGCAAATTTAGGTGCCATTGCTCAGAACGAGCAATGGCCCCTAAATTTCCATTGTTTACCAAGAAAAATGATTTAACGCTTATTAAGACTTTATGGCGAGGTGATTAACCTTGCTGAAAAAATACTAATTTAAGTTACAACCGTTTCACGCCAAGCCCTCGAAATGTACTACATCAATCTGCATTTATAATAGAAGATATATATAATATGTATAATTTGTTTAAGACGCGTGTTTCATTCGTGAAAGCCATAAACAATCTGGTTTCAAGGGGTGTTATGAGCAGAAGATTTACATGCATCATTCAGTTGCAAAACCATAAAGTGATAATATAAGTGATACTGCTAATTCAGTGGCTATCTACATTTTGACATGGATTGAGGATCATGGAGAAATGGATCTTATTTCAAAATGGTTTGTATAAGATGACAAGATGAATCCTGGAATCACTATTTATTTTGTAATCTAAATCTAATGATCTGGAGCAACAATAATTCTAGATATTTTCTTAACCATGGAGAAAACGCAGTTTGATGAAAGGATCTTGACCAGTTGTAAGGTTTATGCTGTATCCTGTAAATCATGTTGGATAATTGTACTTTCAACAATACTTCTGTTAATACGGTGATAACATGTAGTTTTTACTATGAGTTTTTTCTAGCAATATTCAACCCATTATTCATTCTAGGCAACTGACTGTCTGTAAATGTCAATGGTCTTTTTTTCTTCTTCTTTTCAATACAATGTAATAGTGCCACCATGCAGCGGTGGTGTACACTATGTACATGATGCCAACATAATGACAGATCTGCCTGGTGGTTGTTTTTTTATTCTGCATCCAAATCAAAGATGTTACATGGTACATGACATAGGAAATGAATGTAGTTATCCTATAGTATTTATATATGGGGATATCATCTTCATGAATTTGGATAAGCTTATGCATTAGTTCAGTCTGGTCAGGATCGCCCTTGTCCATGCAATTTTACATTCTTCCTGAGAGAAAGTTTGAAAGAAATGTTAAAAGCCAACTTAAGTATGAAATATAAATTAAATCGGTATTTAGTGTCATCCCAGCTGTCATGAATGCAGAATATTGCAAATCTGAATGTTTTATTTGACAAAAACGCTCCTGAAAATGATGTTATCTATTTATCCCAGCTGTCATGAATACAAAATAATGCAGATCTGAAAGTTTTATTTAACAAAAACACACCTGCACAGGTTGTTATCTATTTATCCCAACTGCCATGTATTCCCCCACTGATGAACCAAGTGTTGTTTGATTATAACAAATTGAAGCAGAATGTTGCTTATCTGAATTTACTTATCTGATAACAAATATCATCATTTGTTAAATTCAATTTACTTATATAACAAGGCATATTTCGATTGTGATGCAAGTTTTTTGTTTTTTGTTGTTATTTGTTAACCCTTTCCCTCATACGACAATTCTGCAGCAGACGACTTTGAACGTATTTTGTCAAAACATAGAAAATCTCCATAATTGAATGGATAACCTATGACAAAAAGTGGAAAACATAGTGGCAAAAGGAGAAATTGCACGTTTTGTGCAATTTCTTCTTTTGTCACTATGTTTTCAAAAAGCCGTCTGCTGCATAGGCATCAGAAAGCGTCTATATGAGGGAAAGGGTTAAAAGTCATTCAACAATTCAGTTATACAACACAGACATATTTGGAACGACTGAAACCGGAGCTTCGTACGTAGTACTATCCAAACAACCAAAAGTATTAAAGAGTGGGTTTGACTATTGTCAATTGAGCATTGGTTGTGCACCGACAGGAACTCGGACACTGATCTAAGATCTTTATGAGGTCGCTAAAATCACAAACCACACAGGTTTGAGGAAATTGGATACATTTGAAATAAGACCTCGCTAAACGATTACTATAAGAAAAGCCGAATATAAATACATGCAATTCATTTCCTTCGATATAGTAGATCTAGATTGAATATATTTTCGAGATTTGTTCTTAAGTTTGTAAGCAATCGATGCACCCGGCGGCATTCAAATAATCATGAGGATGCGTAGAATTATTGTTCATGTAGCACAGGAAATAAGACTCCAACACCATGTCATACATGTACTTGTTTTTCAGCACGACCCTAACATCTTGTTCAAAACGCCGTGCTTTAAATTGCACCACATTTGGTGTAGTACTGCTTTACAGGTGAAGTTATACGCTGAAGGACTTAAAATGTACTCAAACCATTTTGATAAAATTAAGAATAACTTTGCTGTAAATGACGGAATTGTTTGAGCGACGAACAGAAATTATGAAAATGACATCGACGTCATTTCATCACACGTCTATTATTGACGACTATTACGGCTTCAATATTTGTCATAAGAAGTCCACAAATATATCAAATAAAACTAGACAGGTTGGACTAAATGAACATGTAAAAAACCTAAAATCGAAAACGCTGTCACCATCACCGGTTTTCTCATGGAGTGGCCCAATATTATATATATATAATATATAAATCAAATCGACGATACTTGAAATATTTACACACATTTTTTTGTGTAATTAAATGGTTACTGATGGTCCATTTTACATGTATTGTATAAGGTGTCAATACTATAGATAACATGTCAAACTGATAATCCTTGCCTTGCTTTAAGTGATCAATACAATACCGATGGTTTCATTCTTAAACCCTGTAACTTCAACTTGTATAAACATGTAGTTACGTTTTATTCAATTATACATAAATCAGACAAATCCGTTGTTTTTGCTGTGCAATTATTCAACTTCATATTTTTGTTGATTAGCAATCAGGTACTGGGAGAGGTTAAATTGCTCCTTACTGTGCCATAATTCTACTCTTATAACGACATCCGCCCTTCACGACGGTCCTTGTCCGATTTGTCATATTTTGAAAAGAATTAAGAAATGAGAACAATTCATGTCATTTTCAACAGCATTTCAGTTGTATACATGGTAATCAGAACAACATATTTCATAAAAAAAATACATTAAGCAAGTGATCAATTAGTTAATATCTGAGCACTTTACTGACGTTTCTTTTCACTAACATTCTTTTCTTTCAAATTCACGGGTTGAACAGAAATCTTAAAGCGAGTACTTGGATTTAAACAAAATAAGACAACAGTAAGACTTTACGCTAATAACGTATTTATAAACTCTTTGTTGGCTAAGCATGCACAAATAGGTTGAATATTCAAATACTTATTTTGGTATTCGTTGCCATCCCTAGTAATAAAGCATTAAATCTTTGAACACTTACTAAAGACAGCCATCAGAGGAACATTCATGTGAAGTTGGGTTGATATTAGTCCAGTGGTCTTTTAACCAATCATTATGGCTTGAACAAACTATTTAGAGGTTCACTGAAGGAACATTTCTACTAAATTTTCTTGAAATCAAACTAGAGGATTCAGAGGAGAAGAATTTTAAAATCATGGCATATCCCTCTTTCTGATTCTGCAGAGTTTTATTTAGAATTTAGATATTTGAACAATTTTAAAGGAGGACCACCAAAGGAACATTCCTATAAAGAATGGTTAAAATCGGTCTAGTGATTTAGGCGTAAATGTCCTTTTAAGCTGAAAGTTTATGACTGACATATTGATCAGAACAAAGCCTTTAGCTCAGGTGATCTAATTGCTAATAATTTTGATGAAAAGCAGCTGTAACATGTTCCTAAGTAAAAAGTAAACAAGAGGCCCATGAGGGCCTATGCTCTACTTGCATGGTTCTTTGGTCATTTTCAAAAGGAACCGAGATCTCATTAATATTTAACTACCATCTAAGTTTGGTGAAGATCGGATAGTAAATAGAGGCTCTATTGTGTTCACAAGCTCTATTATAGCAATTTTGACAATTTCAAGGGCCATAATCCAGTCATGAGTGGGCGGATCTAGCTGGTTTTCGTAAGGAACCGAGCTCTCAGCAATATTCAACCTTTGGCCAGTATTGCTATAAAAGCAGCATGAATTATAGGTTTATGGAGACTGAGTGGCCTTGGCGCTGACCTAGAAATACACGAACTTGTCTTGTATGGATGCATTGTAACAGTATGAATGATTAAGGAATTCTGCCCCTGAATAAATGAAGAAATTCTGCCCAAAATTGAAAGAGCTATGACACTGTAGGTAGCTCAGTCAATAGCAATGCATGCTGGTCAACCCAGGGCTGTGAGTTCAAACCCCAACTAACATTCTTTCCAACGTTAGACAAAAGTCACTTTGACAAGCGTCGTTCGTCTTCCACCAACGGGCTAACAGTCTATATTGAAAAGCAACCAGTTGCTTGGAAAGAATTATGTGTCGAGTACTGGTGTGAGAAAGCCGGAAAACAAGTGAGTAGCTGAACTGGCCGCCATGATATGACTGAATGTTGAAAATGGCATTAAACCCCAACCAATTAATCAATCATTCAAAAATCTACTGTGGTCCCGACTTTTGACCTTGGTCAATGAAACGCACAATCCTTCAAAATCCCTTAACACTGAACCTTTGTATGAGGTATAAAGTAATTGCACCCACAAACGAAAGTGGTACAACAATAACCTTAAATTGTACAGACAGGTAATGTAATACTATACAATATCTCCCACCCAATGGCATAATCATTTCAGAAAAACATGAAACTACAAAGTCTTCTTAAAAGGATGATGAATATAAACAGAAAGATACTCTTGATCATTCAATAAATATTTAATCTTTTTACTGAACATCATTTATAACAAGTAAACATTTATCAGCTTTAACAATAAAATATAAATGCAAGAAATACATTTTTCAATACATAAATAAACAAGTTAATGTCGTATTGCAAGCAATACAAAAGTCCCCTACCGGACGAGGACAGCACATTGTGTATCGTATGTGCATTTGTTGATAAAAAACAAAAAAAATGCACTGCATACATGTCACCTCATCATGGTGAACATGTGTGCCCAGTAACTTGGTAATTCTGTGATGCATGGTTTCTCATTTCGACCTTCAAGTGTGACGTTGACCTTTGAGGTACAGGCCTGTGTCTTGTGTGCCACATGTCACCTCATCATGGTGAAAATGTGTGCCCAGTAACGTGGAAATCCTATGATGCATGGTCGAGATGCGGGCCGGACAAGGTAGTCCTATCAAACGGTTCTCATTTTAACCTTTGACCTCTAAGTGTGACCTTGACATTTGAGGTACAGGCCTGGGTCTTGTGCATGACATGCCACCTTATGATGGAGAACATGTGTGCGTAGTAACTCTGGAATCTTATGATGCATGGTTGAGATGCGGGCCGGAAAAGGTACAGGCCTATCAAACAGTACTCATTTTGACCTCTAAGTGGGACCTTGACATTTGAGGTACAGGCCTGGGCCGCCGGAAAAGGTACAGGCCTATCAAACAGTACTCATTTTGACATTTGACCTCTTAGTGTCACCTTGACATTTGAAGTGAACATGTGTGCCAAGTAACTTGGGAATCCTATGATGCATGGTTGAGATGTGAGTCGGACAAGGTACAGTCCTATCAAACAGTATTCATTTTGACCTTTGACCTCAAAGTGTGACCTTGACATTTGAGGTACAGACCTGGGTCTTGTGTGGACACGCAGCTTCATCATGGTGAATGTTTGTGCCAAGTTTCTTTGAAATCCTACAATGCATGGTTGAAATGTGGGCCGGACAAGGTACAGTCCTATCAAACAGTACTCATTTTAACCTTTGAAATCTAAGTGTGACCTTGACATTTGAGGTACAGGCCTGGGTCTTGAGCATGACATGCCGCCTTATTATGGTGAACGTCTGTGCCAAGTTTCATGGAAATCCTATGATGCATGGTGGCGATGCGGGTCAGACAAGGTAATCCTATCAAATAGTACTCATTTTGACCTTTAACCTCTAAGTGTGACCTTGACATTTGAGGTACATGCATGACATGGCGCCTCATCATGGTGAACATGGTGCCAAGTTTCTTTGAAATCCTATGATGCATGGTTAAGATGCGGGCCGGCCAAGGTTATGTAGGACCGACAGATGGAATAATAAATATATCTCATTTACAGTGCCTGTCAAGAGTGTATACATAGACAAATGAGAATTGGCATTCCAGCAAAACAAGTTTATTTCTTTGAATATAAACTCATTTTGATTCATGATCAGTAGACCTCTGTTGAAAACATTGTGTGGAGAGAAATTTCTTAGTCATTAATGAACAAATCATTCTTAAAATGTTATTTCTCAGCCATAAAATGATTCATCCAAACTTTTTGAAGGCAACAATAAAGTTAGTTCATGTAATTGTTTATGGTATGCCATACTATTATGATGAACTTCATGTAGCTAGAAATTCTTTGGAAATCACAGAACAATAATTTCTTTGGAAATCACAGAACAATAATTTCTTGGAAAATTACACAGAACAATAATTTCTTAAAACATTACACAGAATGATAATTTCTTAAAACATTACACAGAATGATAATTTCTTAAAACATTACACAGAATGATAATTTCTTAAAACATTACACAGAATGATAATTTCTTGGGACATGACACAGGACAATAAAGATTCATAACAAACAAAATGATTAATGCCCTTGAACCCTTTCTAACATGAAAAGAATCTGTAACATTTTGAAAACATCTTTTGAAAAACAAGCGAGACATCCCTATATAAAAGTGCAATTTCCTCCTTCTTGGAGACATAACCAGTCTACCAATTGTGTGAAAAAATCCCAAAGGCAGAACCAGCTCATCACAGGATTTGAACTCCGGACCTTTAGTATAAGAGGCAGACGCTCTACCTCTGCATCACTGTCTTCCAGTCTTCTGTTTTATAATAGAGGAGAAAACATGGGAAAGGAGAACTTGAGCAATTTTTCCTTTCTCCATGATAATGTTGTAAAAAGTCACCCGTAGCAAACATTCCGACATGAGAGAAAGGGTTGTGGAGAATGACAATTGTTACAATTGTAACATCTTTCTGCTATAGTACAGTTTATTTTAAACTGACCTTAGTCATACGAATGAACAGTTGAAGATAATCATTAGCACATTTATTTGTATAGGATTTGATTTATTATAACAGAACCACAGTAACTTAAAATATCAACTATTTTAGCATCAATGATATTCAAAATGAACATAAACCCTTTCCCTAATATAGATGCCTCTGCAGCTGACAACTTTTGAGAACATTGTGGCAAAAGAAGAAATTTCTCAAAACAAGCAATTTCTCAGTTAACCACAATGTTTTTTTAACTTCTTGCAGTACTATACTTTTCATTTATAGAGATATTCCATACTGTTTAGATGACCTCAAAGTCGTTTGCTGCAGACTTGTTGTATGTGGGAGAGGGTTAACACAACAAAACTAACAAAGACTAGTGTGAAATATGGACAGACACGAACAGTTCGTCTAACTTCTGAGGAAAGTGACAAAACAAATTTAACCCTTCCACTCATGTCAACACGTTTTCACGCAACTGCTACAGATGACGTTTGAAAACATTGTGGCTAAAGCAGAAAATGCGCATAATGAGCAAATTCGTCTTTCGCCACAATGCTTTTAACTCATGTTTATGCCTATATGCTGTCAAAGTTGTCTGCTACAGATTTAGTTTATGAGGGTAAGAAATAAACCTTTCCCAAATACGACAAATCAACAGAAGACAACTTTGCAAACATCTAGGCAAAAATAGTGAAAATATCTATAAATGAAAGTTTGATTTTTGAATAGAGTTGAAATCATTGTGGCAAAAAGAGAAATTGCTGGTTATAAACAATTTCTTCTTTTGACACAATGAATTCAAAAGTCAAAATGAGCAATTTATTCATTTACCACATGGATTTCAAATCTATTCAATAATAAAGAGATTTTCTATATTTTGGACTCAATAATTTCAAAGACGTCTGCTGCAAATTTGTTGTATTTGGGCAAGGGTTAAATATGTGCACTAAATGCCACTGTATACAGTTTAACCTTTTCCCACCTGTAGATGCAATTTAATGCAATTTTTCCATCTGCCACAATGTTTTCAACTGTGTTCAATAATCTTTTGATTTCTGGAGATTTTCCATATTCTTATTGAAGACGTTATTCTAAGTTATCTGCTGCTGATTTGTTGTATGTGGGACAAGTTTCAGAGGGTGCAGACCAAAATTAAGGTGAAATTTGTGAATCTTTATCATCAAGTTTAAATTTCATCTTTCCATTTAACGAAATTAATCATTTTGCGAACATTATACATTATTATGGTAAAAAAACAGTGCTATTGACTGAAATTGGTTGAATTACACAAATGCTTTCATATATTTTATTTGTTCACCTATGAAAATGTGCCAATTATTTCAATTGTTTCCCTGATGCAGATACATTTTAAACCCTTTGCACCATACGTTTTTGAAAATATATTGAAAATATATTGAAAATATATTGAAAATACAGAAAATACTAAAATAATCAATTTCTATTCAAGACAATATCCATACATAATGTCGACTGCAGTAGATGTGATGTATCTGGGAACTGTTTTAACTATTGAATGGCCATAGGGACGAACCATAATCAAGTTAAGGTTACAGTTACAATACACCAAATAAATTCCTTCATTGTTTCCATGTAAATCGACCAGTTGCCACACTTTCTAAGTGTTTCTCATGAAGAACACCAGATATCATTGAAAAGAGTTACCTCTAAGCTTTAAAACAATCCAAAGAAAATGGGCTGTCATGCATTATGCAAGAGAGAATTCACCAGGCGAATATTGGACCAAATCGGGCTCAGACAAAACCGGTGTTAAGCATCCTCTACTTTCAGTTTCAAACAAGGTCAGAATACTAAAAGTGATCAAATTAATCAAACTCAATGTCATATATTTAATGCATGTCCACAGATGTATTTGGCATAATTTGTCCTTAAGCCCGTCCCTCATGTAGACGCTTTCTGACACCTCTGGAGCAGACAGCTTTTGAAAACATGGTGACAAAAGAAGAAATTGCTCAAAACAAGCAATTTCTCCTTTTGTCACCATGTTTTCAACTCGATTCAATTATTGTACTTTCATTTAAATGGAGTTTCCAAATGTTTTCAGGTATGTTTTCAAAGTCGTCTGCTGCAAAATTGTTGTATGTGGGAAAGGGTTTAACAAGTAGGCTTTGTATCATACTAAGTGACAAACTTGTCTGATAAATGCTCCTTTTACTCCCAGTTTAAACAAATTGACAACAGATAAATAATAATTGAGATTCTCTTTTCTGCTTACAGAGAAAACATGTAACAAAGGCAGACAAAGAAACCAGTGTCTTAGAAAGTTAACTTCTGGTAGACTAATGGCTAGTAATGTTGCTTCAGCATCGCTAATTGTGTGAAATACAAAGTTGAAAATGTGCCTAACAATCTTTAATAATGATACAACCATACAAAAGACAAACAAAAATGTGCATAATAAACAAAATTAACCCTTTTCCACATATAACAAATATGCAGCAGACACCTTTGAAAACATGTAGATACATATTTAGAAAATGTCTTTAATTAAACAATTTCAAAAGTTGTCTGCTGCAGATTCATCTGCATGTAGGAAAGGTTTTTAGAAAATGTCATTTAAAATGTTTTCTACTTGTAGAGTACCGGTAATGGATAGTCACAATGTTGTTGTGTCAGGAAATTGGTAAAATGTGTAATAATACAACCATATAAAAGACAAACGGAAAGTAAGAAAATAAATAAACAAACTCTCTCTCTCTCTCTCTCTCTCTTTCTCTCTTTTTCACACATGCAGACACATTTTGATATATCTGCAACAGACAACTTTTTAAACATTATGTCAAACAGACAAGGGAAGAAATGTTCATGATGTGCAATCTCTACTTTGTCACTTTGTTTTCAACTTTATCCAAAAGCTATACCTCATATATAGAGATTTTCAATATTTTTGACTACATACTTTAACCCTTTCCCTCATACGACAATTCTGCAGCAGACGACTTTGAACATATTTTGTAAAATAATGGAAAATCTCTATAATTGAATGGATAACCTATAACTAAAAGTGGAAAACATTGTGACAAAAGGAGAAATTGCATGTTTTGTGCAATTTCTTCTTTTGTTACTATGTTTTCAAAAAGCCGTCTGCTGCAGAGGCGTCAGAAAGCGTCTATATGAGGGAAAGGGTTAAAAGTCATCTGTGGCAGATTTATTGTATGCGGGGAAAGGGAGTTTAAAGCACCTTTTCCCACATAATCCATTTTTGTAGCATTTTAACCGCAACATCTCTGGATTCTTCAACATCAAAATGACAACAGAAGGAATACTGATGCCCCTTCTTCAATTTGAGAAGGTATCCCTTTCCTACATATTCTGTAGCAGAAGAGTTTTGAAAACCTGTGGTTTAACCCTTTCCCTCATACGACAATTCTGCAGTAGACGACTTTGAACATATTTCGTCAAAATATGGGAAATCTGTATAATTGAATGGATAACCTATGACTAAAAGTGGAAAACATTGTGGCAAAAGGAGAAATTGCTCATTGTGAGCAATTTCTTCTCTTTTCACTATGTTTTCAAAAAGCCGTCTGCTGCAGAGGCGTCAGAAAGCGTCTATATGAGGGAGGGTAAACCTCTATAAAAGAAAGGTTAAATCATTGAATATGGTAAAAAGCAGTGCGACAAAGGGAGAAATTGCATGTTATGTGTATTTAATTTGATTGATTGCCTCATATAATTTCAATTGTTTGTCTGATATGATATCTTAAAAGTTTCTGGTGAGTAGAGAGAAATAAATATATTGAAATTGGGAACATGGCTTTTATATGGTATGTACCCTTTAACGAATACAAAAAGTCTTCAGCAGACGACTTTGGAAATGTCTTGGCAAAACTATGGAACTCTTATCTAAATGAATATATAATCGTTGAAAAGAGTTGAAAATATTGTGTCAAAAGGAGATACTGCTCATTATGAGCATTTTCTCCCTTCACCACAATGCTTTTAAATGTCATCTGCTGCAGATGCGTCAAAATACATCATCAAATAGGAAAGTTTAAAAATATAAACTTGCGTCTATAGGTGGGAAAGGGTTAATAAAGCACTTCATATTACAAACATCTGAAATATACAGCAATTGAAAACAATTTGAACACACAGTTGTAAGCATTGTAGGAAAAGAAGCAATCACTAATTTTGAAAAATGTCTCCTTTGCCACTGTTTAGAGAAGTATGATGGACTAGGCTCTATAAAGATAAAGGTACATAGAGCTGAATTCGAGTACCTTTAACTGTTTAACCCTTTCCCTCATATAGACGCTTTCTGACGCCTCTGCAGCAGACGACATTTTGAAAACATTGTGACAAAAGAAGGAATTGCTCAAAACGAGCAATTTCTCCTCTTGCCACAATGTTTTCCACTTTTAGTCATAGGTTATTCATTCAATTATAGAGATTTTCCATCTTTTGACAAAATATGTTCAAAGTCGTCTGCTGCAGAATTGTCGTATGAGAGAAAGGGTTAACTAATCAGCTTTGAAAACGTCAAGTATATTTTTAATACAGAAATAAAGTTAACATGGAACACTGAATGTATGTATCACTGACAATATTTATGTCTGCCGGCAGTATTTTTACAACCAATATTGTTATATGAGACAGAAATATTGTGTTTGGTGTGCAGTTGAATATAATACAATAAGGTTAGTATCACTTTATGTCAAACTGGGATGCTATCTTGGACCGAAGTGATTTCCTGATTAACATGCAATACTAATGACCTTTATATGTAAACATCAAAATCATAGGCTGTTTTAACCCTATCACACATGCAGCAGATGGGAATAAGTGTGACAAGAACAAGAATTGAAAACATTGTGGCAAAAGGAGAATTGGTGAATTTGTTCATTATAAGCAATATTTCCTTCTGCCACAATGGTTTTGAAAGTCATCTGCTGCAGAGGCGCCAGAACACATCTGTAATCTGTAAGTGTTAACCCTTTCCCAAATCAGATGCTTTCTGCAGCATAAGACTTTTGAAAACATTGTAGTAAAAGGAAAAATTGCTTATAATGAGCAATTTCTCCATTTGCCACAAAGTTTTCAACTCGATCTAAGAATTAAAATTTCCTTTATGGAGATATTTCACATTTTTGCCTAGATGTTTTTAAAGTGTAGTAAGTATGAAAAGGTTAACCCTTTCCCTCATACGACAATTCTGCAGCAGACGACTTTAAACATATTTTGTCAAAAAATAGAAAATCTCTATAATTGAATGGATAACCATTGAATGGATAACCTATGACTAAAAGTGGAAAACATTGTGGCAAAAGGAGAAATTGCACGTTTTGTGCAAGTTCTTCTTTTGCCACTATGTTTTCAAAAAGAGGTCTGCTGCAGAGGCGTCAGAAAGCGTCTATATGAGGGAAAGGGTTAACAAGGGACTATTAATATGGACTTTTTATCCACAGGATTCGACATAGCTACATTTTTCAATCTAGTAAAATATGCAGGTGCATATTTTTGAAGGTTAAACATTAGACAGAACAAATTTTACATTCAAATATTGGAATGCACAATCCCTTGTGTAGAGTTGTCATATCACAGTTGATGTCATGATCCTAGTAATGATCGAAACATTTCAATTTCGGCTATGCTTTTTGATAATCTGAAAGATAAAAAAGTCTCATGGTCAAAATATGTTTAAATTTATATGTATGAAATTTTACTTTCACTCATACGACAATTCTGCAGGAGACAACTTTGAACATATTTTGTCAAAACATAGAAAATCTCTTTAATTGAATGGATAACCTATTACAAAAAGTGGAAAACATTGTGGCAAAAGGAGAAATTGCTCGTTTTGAGCAATTTCTTCTTTTGTCACTATATTTTCAAAAAGCTGTCTGCTGCAGAGGCATCAGAAAGTGTCTATATGAGGGAAAGGGTTAACTAGAATGACCCTTGAAATCCAATTACGACATTGAATCAACCAACAAAAAAATTAACTTTGGCTTCACATTCCATCTGCATATTTCAAAACCAACTTATTCTGATATATTTGTATCTTTTAGAATATTCATACTCATTTAAGGACCAGTTATGAAAATCTCTCTAAAGCAAAGTACTATTTCAAAATACAATAGATAACTTTGTGGGAAAAGGATAATCTGCTCGGTTCTTTATAAGTAATATATCTTTTTAAAACAATGTGATTGAAACTAAACTTCTGAAAAAGTGTATGCATGAGGAAAAGTCCTACCTTCCAAATGAATTAAATAATGACACTATTTCAGTCCTTCTGAGCTGAAACTTTAATTTTGATCCTGCTTGTACTGTAGATTCTGGTCCCATTCCGTCTCCCGCAAACAGGATTTTCAGGGCCGTGCCCATACCCATGATTTGTAGTTTACCCCATAATTTACACTTATCACAGCCTACACAATCCATTATTCGGGAAATGTTGTAGAAATGGTCTTGAAACTCTTTCTGTAAATAGACATATACACAAAACATTGTCAGATATATGTATATTAATTTAATAGGACTGTCCCATGATATTTGGATAAAAACTGTTAACCCTTTTTCTCCATTCAACAAATAGGAGTTATATTGACGCTGTGATGCCCCCGGTTGATATCTGCAGTACTTTTTGTACTTTGAAAGCACTTGCCGTTCTTTTGGATCCTTTGTCTTTAAAATTATAAGTGCGGTTAATTAAAAGTGATCAGACATATTGTTTTTCGAAGCGAAACGCTAGCTTTCTCCACATTGTGGCAGTTTCACCTGTTTTTTGAGTCCTCATGGTGTAAGTTGAACCAGTAATTTCTTCATATACATAAGGCTGTGTATCTTTATCAACTCGCATATTTTGTGGAACGCTTTAATAACATTTTAGCGGACAGTGTTTTCCTTGTTTCGTCCATTGACAGTTTCGAACATTTTTTGTGCGAGTTTTAGCGTTACAAGCTCAGTTAATTATTATGTGAAAGGAGTTGACCGATTGTATGAGAGTTCACATTGGTTTACTAAAGCGGCCTATTATTGAACAGGTGATATGTTCTGTCATTTTTGCAGTAAGATAAGACTATTTAACTTTCAATCTCTGTTAAGCATCATGTTATCTACTTTAATTATGATATGGTTTGTTAGGTCTGACCTAACTATTTGTTTATATGTCTTTGCAGATATTTACCTTCAGTGGTACAATAAAGATGATTCTGATGAAACGTAATGATTGTTTTACTCAAATTACTGTATCCGGTTAAACTAACTGGTCACCAAGAAAAGCATATCTTGGGGGTCCTTTACAGACGCATACTAGAAATTAGCTAAATATCATCAAGATTAATATACTGACCAATTGCAAACATGCTCATGTCAATAAAGATGTTTCTTGAATTTGGCCTAATTACTTTCATCCTTCTGGGGTCAAAAACATGTGGCATCTATGAGTGTTCACAATATTTTTTAAAATTGGAGGGTTGGAAAGCCCCTATATATTTCTTTCTGCTTTAAAAAACCCACCACTTTTGTACCATGAAGAGTGCCTAATGGTGATTCACTCTTTTGGTTAGAAGGTATCCTAGCTTTTCTGGAACAAAACATTACAAATATCTTACAAAACATACTAGATTAAACATAAATTAAATTTGACTTACTTTGAGTAATTTGACTTCTTTCTTCTTGCCTTGAAATAATTTACTTTCATCAAAATGGTCTGGGAATTTTCTGTTTGAATATTAAACAAAAACATAAATCACAATTAATTTATACTTTAAAGTCCAAGCATAGCAAATGACTGGAAAGTGTGTTACCTGTGACAAGTCCGGTAAGTTTCTTCAGAGTCCATTCAGAGTCTAAACTGCTTGCCTGATAATTCTTTAACCCTTTCGCACATGAAACATATCTGTAGCAGAAGACTTTGAAAACGCATAAGCAAAAACACAGAAAATCTCTTTTTATTAAGATAGAATTACTGAAACAAGAGGGCCATGATGGCCCAAGATCGCTCACCTTAATTATACAATGTACTGCAATGCAAAACACATCAAGACAATTATTCTGAATGCAACCTCCACAGCGTTAATAAGATTTTCCTTCATTTGGTCTAGTGATCTATATTTTTATATTATATGACCCATATTCCAACATGGGCTAGATATCATCAAGACAACATTCTGACAAATGTTCAACTTGCTCACAGTAAAAATGTGGCCTCCGGAGTTTGAACAATATTTTCCTTTATTGACCTAGTTTCTGACCCAATATGACCCATATTAAAAATTAGATATAATTCAGACAAACACTCACAAAGTTTCAAGCTGCTAAAGCACAAAATGTGGCATCCAGGGCTGTACAAAAAAAAAATTCAGCCACTTGTCCAGGACAAGTGACTTTCAGAATGCCACTTGTCCTGCTAAGATTCTCACTTGTCCCACTTTTCTGCAGACCAAGTTTAACTTTAACATCGCGGTTTCTTGAGTGTTTTATTTGTTTTTTAGTGGGTTATTTTCTAGTTCGGATCAGTATAAAGATAACATTAAGAGCACACACTGTACATGATTTAAGGGTAGTGACCAATTCAAATAACATTATTGCAAAAGACCTATAGTGCAGCATTCAGTTAAAAAAAATGAAATTTGGAAAAGAGATTATTTTTCACTAGGTTATTTGAAATATTCTGCATAAAATGTATGTATTTTATCCATATTTACAAAAGATTCAAAAGCTATTGACAGAAATGTTAAACTTGAGACAACATAGTCAAATGATGCAATAGCACTTTTCAAATAGAAGATAACAAAATAATAAGGTCACCGATTTAGGTCCCTCACCGAAACAGGGCAGTGTTCGATACCAGGGTCAGTTTTACAAAGAAAGACATTGATAAATTCAATTTTATTAACCAAAAGTCAAATTTATCGGGTTCAATGTAGTTATTAAATCAAAAAATCTATTAAAAAAAAATGAAAGACAACAAAACGTGAAATTTGTTTCATGTGTTGCGGTCAATCTCATTAAAATCATTTCCTATTAACGCTACGCATTTACATTTCGTCAGATCGTGTACTTTAGTCAGATTGGTGTTGCGGTATTATTCGCAGCATAGCCGCCATTTTGATAATTGCGCAATGTTAATCATGGTTCCCTACTTTGAGAATTAGAAATCGGTAAACAGCGTTGAATGTAAACATCGGGGTCGTCAGGTCGCGAATGTCATTCACCCAATTTCTCATTTCATCCAATGAAATCGCAACTATTAAGTCATATGATTTTTTTCCCGCCATTTATGCTAATTAATTTTGGTAAACAAAGCCGTGATTGGGCAATTATCATACTCGGGGGGAATCATTTATATATTTCATTCCAAACAATTTTCTTTGTGTCCCTGATATTACGAATATTATGTCGATCTTGAAGGTATTTCAAATTGATAAACGGCAAGATAATTGTTAGCAGTCGTCGTATTGTCTTTAATTTGGATCGAATTTATTTTATTAACTTCTGCATGGCGAAAATTTCTTACAAGTCTTTCTGAACCGGTTTGCACCAGTTTGCAAACATCGCTTACCGAAAGTAGAAATATGGATCAAAATACATTTAAGGGAATATTTTAATGAGACCGATCCATAGGTAATTCCCTAGCTTTCATGAAATAACACAGCCCCAAGGAACAATTGTCACTTATGATTGGACAGCCTTATTGGATACATATATATCACGTTAATCGACTATTACTGACGCGATTCGGTTGGCTGAAACTTTCGATCTGACAGGTGGGTAACTCCGCCTACTGTTATTGATTTGTTATGGTCACGCGCGAGTGGTTTTTCGCATGTAACATACAGTCAAATTTATACACGACAGACATGTGTGTTAGTAATTAAGCCGGGCTACCAGACACAGTAATTCACATTCACTGTTACGTAAATGGGTTGATATAATGGGATGTGGATTTTTGGAAAATGCCACTTGTCCGGGACTGAGATGTTGCAATTAGCGACTTGCCCGATGCGATTTATGACTTGTCCCGGGCGTCGGGCTATGGGATTTGTACAGCCCTGGCATCCAAAGATTTTCCTTCAATTTGGCCTAGTGCCCTAGTTTGTGACCCTACATGACCCATATTCGAACTTGGCTTAGATATCATTTAGATAAACATTCTGATCAAATGTCAAGCTGCTGTAGCAACAAATGCATCTTCTACAGAGTTAACAAGATTTTCTTTCAATTTGGCCTGGTCACCTAGATTTTGACAATTTCAAACTGCTGAAACCAAAAATGCGGCCTCTGGAGTGTTAACAACATTTTCCTTCAATTTGACATAGTGACCTACTTGTTGACCCGACATGACCCATGCTCGAACTTCGACTTACATCAAGACAAACATTCTGATTAAGTTTCAACTTGCTCAAGTTAAAAATGTGGCCTCCAGAGTGTTAACATGATTTCCCTTTAATTTGACCTAGTGACCTAGTTTTTGACCTCATATGGCCCAGTTTCGAATTTGTCCAAGATTAGATGGAGATGAATGTTTTGATAACCTTTCATGAATATCGAATGCAAAATGAAGCAACAAGGTAACAAGGGCAAATGTTGACGACGCACAGACGCCGGACAAAATGTGATCACAATAGCTCACCTTGCACTTCGTGCATAGGTGAGCTAAAAACATTGTGGCAAAAGGAGATTTTTTTGTCTGCTGCAGAGGCGTCAGAAAGCCACTATATGCAAGAAAGGGTTATGTATTTTCAATATTTCTCTTTATGTAACAGTCATAAGAGTTTCTGACCTGACCCTAGCTCAAACTCATTAGAAAGGCAGTGTGTGTGTCCCCTTTCTATATAATTATAAATTTATATATTTTAATAAATATATGCAAGATGCAAACTTAAAGCAAATAACTTAACTCTTCTGTTCATTTTTTGTCTCTTGAATGAAATATCATCTCTTTTGACATTATTTTAACCATCAAACTGGGAAAAACTTGTGGCTTATGTCCTTCTTTAGTTATGTTTAAAGCTATCTAAAGTGTTTCAAAGATATGTTTACTTACTTAATAACATTGAGCAAATCTGCAACTCCAAGCTTGACATCTGAATCATCTTCTCCATCTCCAGTAAAAAAATCTTCCTGTACAGTGAGAAACATTAGATGTTAGTTCAGGAAGTTATGTTTACTTTTTTAAACCTTTTCCGACGTACAACAAATCTGCCGCAGACGACTTTAAAAACATCTTGGCTAAAACACGGAATTGTTCGATAAATGAATGTTTAGTTACTGTAAAAAGTTGAAAACTTTGTGGCAAAAGGAGAAATTGCTCATTTTGAGCATTTCTCCTTTTGTCACAATGTTTTCAAAAGACATCTGCTGCAGAGGCATCTGAAAGTGTCTATATGTGGTTAAGGGTTAACTCTTTCCTACTTACAGACTCATTCTGAACATCTGCAGCAAATATCTTTTTAGAACTTTGTGCACATGACAAGCATTTTCTCATTTTGCCATGTTTTCAACTCTTATTAATATAATATTATAATAATCTTTTAAAGAAATTTCTTTATGTTGCTAAGATGTTTTCAAAGTCATCTGCTGCATATTTATTGTACATGTATATTGGCAAGGGTTCATTCAAGTGATATATCAGATAATTTACAAATATGTTAGAGTTCAACCATTATATAATCACCATTCAAATGATTATTTGTGTATATTAAAACTGACTATATTGAATTGTTAGATCTATTTACAATAAAGCATTAATTCATTTTGACTCTTTCCTTCATTCAGACATCATTTGACAGATTTCTGCATTTTTTTTGAAAGAAGCACAAGTAAAATTGCAGAAAATCTCTCTCTCTGCTATATTCTCCTTTTCTAACAATGCTTCTTAAAGTCATCTTACACAAGGGAGTCAAATGGCATCTGTATCAAGGAAAGGGTTACACTCTACCTCTTCTAAATATGGCGCCACTTTACTTAGAGCTCTTAGTTCTACTAAGTAAGTAAAGTAGAGGTTCTTCAATCTCTGAGGTCCGAATCCACTGGTCATTTGAGGCGAAAATCTTTGCTGAAACTCTCCTATATTTGGACCCCATTCTTCTATACCATAACAAGTGGTGGCTGTATACATGCAATTATAAAACAAACTTGTTATAGAAAAAAAATAAGTTATGAAAATGTTAAAGTGCAAATAAAGTAATGTATTACATTTAAAACTGCATGACCACAAAACATTGTTATCATAAACCATAAAACAGGTAATCTACATTTACTAACAGTGACCAAGACTCAAATAACCAAAACTGGTTTCGCAATAATTGTAAAACAAAATTCTTCTGCAAGTGGGACGGAAAGGGTTAAATAAAACAAGTGAACAGTTAAATAACCCTTATCACACAGTATTTGATTTTAAACAAAAAATTTGTGTTATAATAAACAACTTTAAACCACATTTGCAAGCAATGTAGACCAAGTATTATTCTGTGGGACATAGGTTAACTCTTTCCCACTTGTAGGCACAGTCTCACGCAACTGTAGCATACTTACCTGGATGTAGGTACTGGGCACTGAGATGTATATTTATACTTGTATGTAAGCCAGAAATCAGTCTGTAGAAAGTCCTCTTTTCTATACACATTCCTGAAGTTTAATAAACATAGGATTAGTCTCGATTTATTGGGTAAATGTAATGCATCTACTAACAATAGCGCCGCGGAGCGAACGCCAGTCAATCATTTTTTTAAGTCGAAAAAGGGGCATTACTTAATTATTTAAAACCAGAGTTATCCCTTTACCTCATATACGCGCTTTCTGACGCCTCTTCAGCAGACAGCTTTTTGAAACCATAGTGACAAAAGAAGAAATTGCTCAATACAAGCTTTTTCTCCTTTTGCCACAATGTTTTCCACTTTTTATCATAGGTTATCCATTCAATTCTAGAGATTTTCTTTTTTTTGACTTAATATGTTCGAAGTCGTCTGCTGCAGAATTGTCGTATGAGGGGAAGGGTTAAGTGACATGGTAAAGACATGCATATTGTTTCTAGTAACATGTGTACAGTTTCATTTAAAAATGTTCAATGTTTTTTGAGTTATAAGGCAAGGTTGAAGTTTTTTGAGGATGCTTACGACTTCACAAAGGCTATCAAAATAGCCCGTGTTTTTTTTCTTCGAGCTAAAAATGTCCTCATCTCTACACATATTTAAGTATAACCATACTCTGTGGCTAAAAAATTATCTCCAAAAACTCAATATTCAATAGATTACCCTTTTTTTTTTTCTTTCTATTACTGGCCATAGTGTTGAGCAATGAAAAGCAGTTACATTATTGTATTTTGAAAATCATCATATTTAAAAGAAATGGTAGAAGTAATCTTATCTTCACATTTTTCAGGAAGTTACAATATTGCAAAATTTCAATATCAACATATTCTATTCTGCATCAATACTGAGATGATTACACACTGGTATCAACAGAGACAGTGATTTTACTACACTACACTTACTACAAATCTGCAACAGACAACTACTTTGAATATGTTTAGGCAAAAATATGGAGTACCTTTAAAAATGAAAGTGGCAAAAAAAAAAAGAATTTTATTTGTTACGAGTAATTTCTTTTTTTGCCACATTGTTTTCATCTGCTGCAGAGGCGTTAGAAAGCGTCTAAATGTAAAGAGAGAGTTAAAAAATATTCTGCAAGTAATGAAAATTTTAACATCTTTATAATCCTTACATAATACTTTTCTCATTCATTCGAAATACACAGTAATTAATAATAATAATTTATCTATACTTAACCCTTTCCTTCATATAGACGGCTTCTGCAGCCTCTGCAGTATAGACAGCTTTTTGAAAACATGGCGACATAAGAAGAAATTGCTCAAGACGAGCAATTTCTCCTTTTGTCACCATGTTTTCAACTCTATTCAATTCTTGTACTTTTGTTCATTTAAAGGGAGTGTCCGAAAATGTTCGAGTATGTTTTCAAAGTCGTCTGCTGCAGATTTGCGATATGTAAGGAAAGGGTTAAACACTTTGACTGCTGGAACTTGTTTTGTGAAGCCTGTACCACCAGTGTAGAGAGAGAGACCAGCAAGGCAATCCCCACAATCTGACCAGGCTCTATACTGTTGGCTGCCCAACTCAATAGCTTTATCTTAACCCTTTCCCTCATACAGCAAATCTGCAGCAGACGACATTGAAAATGTCTACTAAAAAATATGGAAAATGTCTATAATTGTAGGTATAATTACTGAAAGAAGTTGAAAACATTGTGTTAAAAGGAGAAATTCCTCATTTTGAGCAATTTCTCCTTTTGTCACAATGTTTTCAAAAGTCATCTGCTGCAGATGCGTCAAAGTTCAAGGGTCAAATTCTCCATGGTGCAATGCTGGACAATTTCATTTGAAAAAATCAGTCTTGAAATGTTAAACAGTATACATTTTTATCATATGTGGTAAAATATAAACAAAGTAAAATGTTAAACATGTAAGTCACATCAGTCAATTAACCCTTTCCCACATACAACAGATCAGCAGCAGACGACTTTGAACAAATCTGGGCAAAATTATGGAAAAATTCTATAAATGAATGAATAACTATTGAATCGAGTTGAAATCATTGTGGCAAATGGAGAAATTGCTTGTTATGAGCAATTTTTCCTTTTGCCACGATGATTTCAAAAGTCGTCTGCTGCAGGCGTCAGAAAGCGTCTATATGCAGGAAAGGGTAGAGGGGTATTGCGGCAGGTTCAAAATGTGAATGCTTATGCAAATCTGTGTATACATTCTTGCCATTGCTACTGTCTGTCTATGTGTTATATTGTATCATCTGACAAAATATAAGGTATTCTTGCTCATTTCACTTCCATGAACCTTTACATGCAGCTGAAAGGGGGATGAAACAAGATACCATTTTGACTGATGTGTGTCATACACAATGATTGTTAAATTATTAAATTACAGTTTTATACATGAAGTGAGTGAATTATTTATGTAAAATAAAGCAAGCCATTTTAGAACACGAAACATTGACTTAGTTTTCAAAGTACCAAACAACTTAAGTACGGTCTAGTTTCTGACAGAGTTATGACCTTAGCCTTATGAATAATGTTGTCATGGTGAAAGCACACGTAGCATCATAAGATGGCATTCAGAGAAACGCATTAGTTGCAGATCTAAGTGTTTATAACCATTTCCTACATGCAGATACATTCTGCAAATATGTATCTGGAAATCTTACAGGCAGATTCATCTACAGCAGCCATGTTTTTGTTCAACAACTTTATGTCATTTAAAGATTTTTAATATTTTTGTCCAGATGTTTTCAAAGTAGTCTGCTTAAAAAAAAAATAAGCAGGGAAAGGATTAAAAAGTTTGAAGTAGAAAGCCGTTATAAGAAAACTGATAAATCATATAAATCAACAGACAAATCATATCTTTTTGCAATTCGTGATCATAAATAAATGTTACAAGAAAGGTCGGTTTATAGGAAGAAATGGTCAACTACAACAAGAAATCTGCATTAATGAAACTAAGAATGTACAGAAATGAACAAATTGGCACAAAATTGTGACTATTTATGTTATCTGTAGACTCAGGTGAGCTACTCTTCTGACACTGAATCATCTACTATTTCATTCATTTTCAACAAGTAGAAGATAAGCAATGCCATTGTGTGCCACCTTGTTTCAATAACTGTAAACAAATCATACAACTAGAAAAACAAGAACTAGCACTAAAGGTGATGCATGCAAACAACATGCCCTAATTGGCTTTAGGTAGATAAAACTGCTTTGTTTTATTGAAATAGGATTATGGTTTTGGAGAAAAATCAGAAAAGTGATGCAAATGAATCATAATGGCCCTGTATCAATCCCCTGAGAATGATAGTTGATAGGATGTGAACTGAAATTCCAAAAGGAGTGATAAACTCTTTCAACACAGATCAAATCTGCAGCAAACAACCTTAACAATATCTAGGTAAAAGTATGGGAAATCTCTACATGGGTCATCATTGAAAAAGAGAAATTGCTCATTAAAAGTTTTGAGCACATAACTGTGACTTTTGTTTCAGATCTAACAAATATGTGCAACAAAAAGCTGTTATAAAAAGTTGATTGTTCAAATAATATTGTTTTAAATCAGTCAGATTCATTTGCTGAGTTGTTTCGAAAGTCTGATTCAAATTGTTTTCAGATAAGGAATGAAGGAGGACTGAATGTGTTAATGACGGTCTGTAAATGGTAGACATAATTTATGTCAACAAACAAAATCAAACTAGACTTAAATTTGATTAGTACTCCCACAGGTGGTGTGTCACATGACATGGGTCATGTATGCCATTCAGAGTCTGGGTATGGGTAGAAAAATAAATAGCAATAAAGCGGACTATAACTTCAACTGGCATGCCATAAGGATTTGCACATCTCCTCTTGCTAGGCAGCTTCCTAATTATTTCTTTAAATTGAATTCCACCAAGTTGCTGCTTATTGATGGCATGGACATGAATGTTGGTATATACCACTATGTATAATAGTCAAAGGGCCATAACTAAGTAAAAACAATCCCAACAGAATGTCATTAGGATATGCACAGACGCACAGTCATCTCCTCTTGGAAAAGAAGCCACTATAAAAATTTCATTGCTGAGGTTGCTGAGAAATAATGCAGAAGCGAAGGTAGGTATATAACACATAATCAGGGGTCGTTAACTCTGGTTTCCATTGCACACATGCATTCTTGATATAGACACTTAATTATAAAGTTTGTTTTATTTATCATAGCAGTCACTGAGATATTGTGCAGACATCAATGTTGGCCTGAAACACTGTATATAATAATAAAGGACCATAAAAACATTTCACTTGAATGACATTACAATTACAAAAGCTTCTTTTTTCATTGAATTTCATCCAGTGGTTAATGAGAAATAATGCAGACCAAATGTTGGTATATGACACTATATATATTTATAAAGAGGCCATAACTCTGTATTTTTGTTTTCATTTTTCACTTGAATGACATTACAATGTGCACATTTCCTAGTTGAAGAGAAGCTTCCTGTAAAAGTTCATTGAATTTCATCCAGTAGTTCATGAGAAATAATGCAGACCAAATGCTCCTATAAAATTTCACCCAGTGGTTAATGAGAAATAAAGTGGACCAAATGTTGGTATATGACACTATATACATATTTATAAAGAGGCCATAACTCTGTAAAAACATTTCACTTGAATGACATTACAATGTGCACATATCTTAGTTGTTTTCTATGTGGTTGCTGAGAAATAGTAGAGAAAAAACCCAGCTGATAGAAACACAAAAAGACACAGTGACTGCTATTATAACCCAGCAAACTTTCATCTGTAGGTGTATAATCAACCTCATTCTAAATGATACCAGAAAGTCAAACTGTTCAGTGTTCAGTGTATTCAATAGATGAATAGATTCTAACAGTTTGTCAAGAGTTAACCCATTGCCTCATATACAACTTTCACAAATTTAAACATCTGAAACATTTGAGGAAAGTAAACAATCTGAACATGTTAAAACACAATTTTATGGAAAAAGTAGAGAACATTGTTTGAAAAGGGAATAATGCTCATTACAAGCACTTCATCCTTTTCTGAGCATGTTTTTCTCAGCCCTATATGTTACTAATATCATAATTGCATTTCATGAGGAAAAGTGTTAGAATAAGGACACATAATTATGAGCCGCTGACACGAGAACTAGACTCAAAAGACAACCAGGATGATTGAACCACTGGATGGTTAAACCCTTTCCCTCATATAGACAGTTTCTGACGCCTCTGCAGCAGATAGCTTTTTAAAAACAGTGACAAAAGAAAAAATTGCTCAAAATGAGTAATTTCTCCTTTTGCCACAATGTTTTCGTTAAACCCTTCCCACATGTAGACGCTTTCTGACCCCTCTACAGCAGACGACTTTTGAAAAAATTGTTGCAAAAGAAGAAGTTGCTCATAATAAGCAGTTTCACCTCCTGCCACAGTGTTTTCAACTCTATGCAATAATTTAACTCTAATTTATAGAGATTTTTAATATGTTTGCCAGAATGTTTTCAAAGCCGTCTGCTGCGAATTTGTTGTATGTGGGAAAGGTACTTGTTAGACCTGTGAAGAAATGCAGGCTACTCTGTATGCTTAGATTCTGTGTGTGAGTCAGCTCATATTTCATTCTAAAGGAAACACTACATCAGTTATAAAGAATGACAAGTACAGAGGATAAGACGGGGTTAGGGGTGCTGAAAGTGTAGTAATATATTACCTTCCATATTGGAATCTGTAAACCACAGAGTAACCAAGATAATGAATCCCACAGTTATAATAATATACATTAAAAATAATTTAACAACAAAGACAAAAATTCCCAGTTATAATATACATTGAAAAAATTAAATTACCTAGATAACGAATTCCCGTTATATAATGAAATAACCAATATATCAAATTCCACCCTTAAAATATATATGAATACATTAAAAATCAAGAAATAACCAAGATAATAAATACCGCTGTTATAATGTATACATTTAAAATAATGAAATATAAACAACAATTGTTTGTTTTGGTGTAAAATTGCACCAAAATTAATGCTGGTAAAATACAAGAAAAAGAAAACAAGAGGGCCATGAGGCCCTGGAATCGCTCACCTGAAAATGGGCTATTTAAGACTTAACTCTTTCAGTGCCAATGGCTATATCATCAAGACAAACTTTCTGACAAAATTACAAGCTGCTCAAGTCAAAAAAAGGAACTCTATTATCTATAGTGTTAACAAAGTTGTTCTACAATATAGCCTAGTGCCCTAGTTTTTGATCTGACCAAACCCATATTCAAATTTAGCCTAGATATCATCAAGACAAATATTCTGACAAAGTTTTAACATGCTCAACCAAAAATGTGGCTTCCAGAGTGTTAACCAGTTTTTTCTTAAATTTGGCCTGGTGACCGAGTTTTTGACCCGACATGACCTATATTCGAACTAGGCCTAGAAGTCACTCATTCAAACATTCCGACAAAGTTTCAACATGTTCACGTTTAAAATGTGACTTCTAGAGTGTTAACAAGATTACATTAAATTTCAACATGCTCAAGTTTAAAATGCAGTTTCAAGAGTCAAGAGTGTTAACAAGATTTTCCTTAAATTTGACCAAGTGACCTAGTTTTTGACCCGACATGACCTATATTCGAACTTGGCCTAAATATCACTTAGACAAAGTTTCAGACAAAGTTTCAACATGCTCAACCCAAAAATGTGGCTACCTGGTTTTTGACCAAACATGACCCAGTTTCGAACTATCACTAAGACAAATATTCCGACATAGTATCAACATGCTCAAGCCAAAATTGTGGCTTACAGTGTTACAGAGCATTCTGAACAAATGTCAAGCTGCTGTAGCGAAAAATGCATCTTCTACAGAGATTTTGCTTCAATTTGGCCTACTTTTTGACCCATGTTCAAAGTTTACTTACATATCATCAAGACAGACATTCTGATAAAGTTTCAACATAATCAAGCTAAAAATGCAGTATCCAGAGCGTTAACAAGAATTCCCTTCAATTTGGTCTAGTGACCTAGTTTTTAACTCTGCATGACCCCTATTCAAACTTAGCCTAGATATCATTTAGATAAACATTCTGACAAAATTTCAAGCTGCTGTAGCCAAAAAAGCGGCTTCTACAGAGTTAACAAGATTTTCTTTAAATTTGGCCTAGTGACCTATTTTTTTACTGGACATGACCCATATTCGAACTTGGCCTAGATATCATCAAGACAAACATTCTGATAAAGTTTCAACATGCTCAAGCAAAAAATGCGGCTTAAGTGAGTGTTAACAAGATTTTCATTAAATTTGGCCTAGTGACCTAGTTTTTGACCCAACATGACCCAGTTTCGAACTCTGCCTAGATTTGATGGAGATATATGTTCTGATAAACTCTCTAGAAGATGCAAAATGTTTCCTCTAGAGTGTTAACAAGCTAATGTTGACGACGGACGACGAATGACGAACAACGGATGATGGACAAAAGGCGATCGCAAAAACTCACCTTGAGCACTTCGTGCGCTGGTGAGCTAAAAATGGGATAAACCAATATTTCTGTGTTCTACCATGACATCATTACTATATATTTGATGACATAAAGATGATGAAGAATTAAGATATCACACTGAAAAAATCTCTATCCCTTTCCCACATAGAACAAATCTGCAGCAGACAACGTAGAAAAGCATCTAGTCAAAAATATGGTAACTCTCTATTAATGAAAGAACAATTATTGAATAAAGTTGAAAACATTGTGAAAATGGAGAAATTGTTCATTATGAGCAATTTCTCATTTTGTCACAATATTTTCAAAAAGTTGTCTGCTGCAGTGGTGTCAAAAAGCGTCTGTACGTAGGAAAGGGCTATATCTATTTCCCTGAATGAAGATCCAAAGTGATATTCTCATCTTTTAAATAACAACTACATGTTTTGGGTTTGACAACATGAAATATATACCAATATGTTACCAAAACAAACCTTTCATTTGTGCTTGAAAAGACTTGAATTGAAAATAAAAGACCATTAACAACTTCATATCATAATTATTGAGATCTCATCACCACTTGTAGATCTACATCAACTAGGAAGATGCCAAGATATGTGTAAGACAAATTAAAGTCATGTTAAATGTATATTTATGACCCTATCAAGTCTCCTGCAACTTTATAGGATTATGAATAGCAATAGTTCTGAACTAACTTACAAATAAACAGGAAATAATGCCAATGCTCGTCTGCTTTTTTCTAAGTCGAAAAAGGGGCATTACGGAGTAAAGACAAATTTTATAGTTATGTGACTTGTAATATACATGTGTATTGTCTCGAGTAACATATGTACTAAGTTTCATTTGAAGATGTTGAACGGTTTTAAGTTTTGGACAAGGTTAAAGTTTTTACATGAATTTCTAAGTCCAAAAAGGGGCATAACTTAATAATTATTAAAGCCAGAGTTATGTGACTTTGTATATACATGTTTATTGTCTTTAGGCAGATAGTTATCGAATTTCAATTGAATATGCTGACTGGTTTTTGAGTTATGAGGTAAAGTTAAAGTTTTCGGTTGACACGGTCGACAGGGGTATCACAATAAACGACTTTTTATATTCGGAAAAAAAAAAACAATAATAAGCCAAGCAATATAAATCCCTTTGATACAGAGTTGAAAGCATTGAGGCAGGCGATTGATTGAAGAATGATCGCGGTTTACAACAATATTTCAGTAATATCACGGCAGCTAGTTCACCTAGCATGTTTTTCCTGACTTTTGCACATCAGTACCAGACATAATATTCTTCCAATGTAGCTGGCTAGATTATTCATTCCATTGGTGTAAGTTAATTGATGCTAGCTGGTCACAATGACTTCTTTCAATCATCGGAAAGAATGAGTGGTTGAGTCAGAGTTCTTGTTACTGACTGAGATATCCCAAAGGAGGGAAAGCCATTACTATCAAGTCTTTGGTATGACCAAGCTAGGGGTCAAACCCGCAACCAAGGCAGACACTTTACCACTACACCACTGAAGTGGTAACAAATTGTAAGTGGAACTCGGGGTTATTTTCAACTGAGTAGGTATCAAACTAAAAGAGGCTGTTCAACCTCCGTATCATGTAAACATTAAGTTGACCCTTAAACTGCATAAGACATGTTTGAAAAAAAATCTTGGCAAATAAATACATGTAGAAGCACCCTGTTATTGAATATTTATTTCTTAACCCTTTCCCACAACAGCAAATTTGTAGCAGACGATTTTTAAAATGTCTACTAAAAATATGGAAAATCTGTATAATTTTAGGTATTATTACAGAAAAAAACTGAAAACCTTGTGACAAAAGGAGAAATTGCTCATCTTGAGCAATTTCTCCTTTCGTTTATAATACAATGTTTTCAAAAGTTGTCTGCTGCAGAGGCCTCAAAATGCATCTATAGGTAGGAAAGGGTTGATGAAGTTAAAAACATTGTGTGGGAAAAAAGATATTATGCTCAATTTCATCTTTTGCCAAAATGTTTTAAAATAGTGTCTGGTGCAGATGAAACAGAATGCATCTATATGACTGTGGTAAAGGGTAAACATGATTTAATTAATGAATTAATGTAATCCTACAACACATGAGTAGTGACATTTGTGTTTACCAGGATGTATGACATGGTACATTGTACAGGTAAACAGAAACAGCTGTCACACATAGAATTCATTTCTGTAATAATTACAGTATAATTCAATCAGCTTATTATAACTATAACCTAGCCATCACGCTACATCCTTTTCAATCAAAATGTCACATCCTTAGCTAAGCTGCTTCAAATACCTTCAATGTGGACCACTCGAAACCCTTTCCAACATGCAGACGCATTTTGGTGCATCTGCAGAAGACGTTATACCCAAGTGGCAAATTAGTGAGCCATTTTTTTGCTACATTGTTTTCAGCTCTATTTACAAGTTATATTGCAATATATAGATATTCTATATTTTGTCTAAATGCTTTAAAAGTTGTCTTCTGCAGACAAAATTTATGTCAGAAAGGTTTAGTAGCTTCAAAGTTAACCTTTTTTAATCAATTAGAAACAAATCTGCTTGCCCTTTTTTTACTGGGGAAGAAAAAACTGCGTAACCTTGTCCCACATATAACAAATCTGCAGCAGACAACTTTGAATTCATCTATGCAAAAATATGAAAAATCTCTGTAAAAGAAAGCATTATAATTAAAAACAGACAAAAAACATTATGGCAAAAGGGGAAATTGCTCATTATGAGCAATTTCTCATTTTTGTCACAATGTTTTCAAGAGTTGTCTGGTCTGCTGCAAAGCTGTACCATATGTAGGAAAGGGTTAACTATGAGGCAGGTGAAAAAGGATCGTATTGCATATAATGGCATTTCCTGGGTTAAAATACCAGTACTATCAGTATTATTTATCCTGACACGATGCATCCGTTGTAATGCTATTCCCCGCAACAACCCTGACTCAGCCCTAAGGAAGGAAGCCATTGATACCATTTTTCAAGTCTTTGGTATGACCAAACTGGGGATTTGACCGATGACACCCACTCCCAAGTTTGACGCTTTATCCACTACACAGGTTTTCAAAGCAGGAGACAAAAGTAACCTGACAATTCAAGGCAGTTTGTACATATTGGAGTTTTAAAACATGTACCTGTACTTAATAATGCATGAATCAATTTGTATGACACTGTGGGAACTTACTCAATCTCGTTTAACCCATAACTTCACACAGACGACTTTTGAAAACATTGCAATAAAAGATGAAATTGCTAAAATCGAGCAATATTTATCAATATAATTCTTTCCGCTTTCTAAATTGGTGAAATTGTTTGTCTGATGATTGTAAAGCAGACGACCTATGAAAAGCCATGTGAAGTAATGGGTTAAAACCAAATCTAAACTTGCACACTCGTATACACGTGCATAGAAGTTGTTTGGTCTGATTTTAATGAGATTGGGTACTTACTAGCCCTTTCCCTCATATAGACGCTTTCTGATGCCTCTGCAGCAGACGGCTTTTTGAAAACATAGTGACAAAAGAAGAAATTGCACAAAACGTGCAATTTCTCCTTTTGCCACAATGTTTTCCACTTTTTGTCATAGGTAATCCATTTAATTATGGAGATTTTCTATTTTTTGACAAAATACGTTCAGTCGTCTGCTGCAGATTTGTCGTATGAGGGAAAGGGTTAATGAGATTGGGTAATTACTAGACAGTAGATATAGATTTCAACATTTACCTGTATTCATATTTTTGCAGTGGTTTGTTTTGAAAACAGAAATTTACTGTCTGGGGAATTATAATACATAGGTATGATATTGTGGGAAAATTATAAATTGCTCCATATGTCAATTTCTTCTTTTCACACAATGTTTCAAAAGCCATTTGGCTGAAATAATTGTACCAAATAAGGTAGCGCAGGCCAGGCAAAATAATAACAGCTGAAAATAAATAACTTAACCAATGTACCATAAACAAAAGGTGTATATAATTTACCCTTGCAATTACTGATACCCCATATTCAAATAATAGAAACCCCAAATATAAAGCAGTGTGTGTGTGGTGTGTGAAGCATTAATATAAAGTCAGAGAAACCAAACTCATTTGAAAATCTACTCTACCTCGGCCAGCTTTCGGGAAAAGTTAAAATTTGAATACAGATAAGTCAATAATGTTCCTCGCTGATCAAATTAATTATCACTGTTAGTAACATGATTTTTGATGGATTATTGAGAACTGACAGTGGATGTTTTATTCCCTTATAATTTTAACTCACTTTTTTAACAAAGGCCCATGGGGAAAACCGGGCATGCATCTAAAGTAAATTCTTTATTATTATTATATTTATTATTATTAACCCTTTAACTCATATAGACGGTTTCTGACGCCTCTGCAGCAGACATCTTTTTGAAAACATAGTGACAAAAGAAAAAATTGCTCAAAACGAGCAATTTCTCCCTTTGACACAATGTTTTCCACTTTTAGTCATAGGTTATCCTTTCAATTATAGAGATTTTCCATTTTTTGACAAAATATGTTCAAAGTCGTCTGCTTCAGAATTGTCGTATGAGGGAAAGGGTTAACAGTGAATTTATGCAGTGGTACAATTTGCTGTTTACTTGTATCTTTACCTGTCCATATATGTAATCAATTAACTCTTCCTGTTCCCTCATACAGATTTGAATGCCTCTGCAGCAAACGACATTTCAAAACATTTTGACAAAAGGAGAAAGTGCTCGTAATGAGCAATTTCTCCTTTTGCAATATTGTTTTAAACTCTATCCAATTATTATACTTTTATTTACAGAGATTTTTCAAAAGGGATAAACAGCAATTGATTATCGAGATGTATGATGGAGATAAAATATTCCAGTTCATGAGCACCAACATAAGTTGACTTTTTATTTAAAATAATACTTTAAGTGACAGTGCCTGATCACTTTATAAAAACGCATCTATATCTCTCATCGAAACCTACTATTGCACCATTATAAGTCTTTTTCTATAAAAAAATGTTTACACACTTCTTTACATGTTTTGACACATCCCAAATATAGTTGTATAAGAGTAAATTTTGCACTGTATGCAAAAAGCAAAATGTTTGGAGACATATTTAATTGAAAAATAACTTTGACTCTATCACAAATAATGGCTTCTTAAATGAAATATTTATTTTATTACAGGGGAGACCAGGAATAGATTATAAGAATACGGAACAGAATGACTAACAGAAGTTTGAGAATACTGTAAAACGCAGGATGTTTGAATTACCTAGGCCTACAATGATTCCTAAAGAAAGGTGAAATTAAAAAGATGTTTACATGCAGAGAATAGAGCAGTCCTGATTAGATTTTAAAATCATAAGCCATGACAAAAACACACTACAACAGAAAATCAGTAAAAACAAATGACTTTAATTTTTCATTAAAATTAAAATAACTTAGTGTCCATCATTTTGAAAGCTTCTAAATATCTACAAAAGGAGACACAAACCGTGGCTTGTGACTGAAAACTTCTATGCCTACAGAAATCAATTAACTATCAAAGTGTTTGCTCGGCATGTCAGGAAAAAAATAATTGCCATGCTTCTTTTCTTCCTATTTGAGACTGATCATACAAAAATCAAAATCTAAGAGGTAACTCCCAATCCCAATTTATGAACCATATCTGCAGCAGCTCTGTGGGACTGAAGCCCTAGATAAGAGTATATGAAACAATGTAAGAAATGGAGAAATTGTTCACCATGAGAAATTTCTCTTTGCAAACTATGTTAAAAAACAAGTCTTTTTCAAAATTTAAAATTTAAAGAAGCAATTATTACCGATAATCATTCGATCATTTTTCTTCTTTATTTCTTTCCGATATTTAACAAATATGCAGCAGACATTTATGACAACATTTAGATAAAAATTTGGAAATTCTCTCCCTATGAAAGTTAATATATATAGTTGAAAACATTGTAGCACCATATTAACAAAAGTAGTCTGCTGCTGATGTGTCAAGAATGCACCAGCAAGTGGGAAAGGGTTAAATAAATTATTGATTAACCCTTTCCCACATACGACAATTCTGCAGCAGACGACTTTGAACTTATTTTGTCAAAACATAGAAAATCTCCATAGCTGAATGGATAACCTATGACTAAATGTAGAAAACATTGTGGCAAAATTATTGCACATTTTGTGCAATTTCTTCTTTTGTCACTATGTTTTCAAAAAGCTGTCTGCTGCAGAGGCGTCAGAAAGCGTCTATATGAGGGAAAGGGTTAAATTGAACCTCCTCTTTCAAGTCAGTGAATCTTTCACTCTTTAAATGATTTATTAATGCTTTTCCACATACAGACGCTTTCTGACGCCTCTGCAGCAGATGACTTTTGAAAACATTGTGGCAAAAAAAGATATTGCTCAATAGCTATTCATTTATTTAAAGAGGTTTTCAATATTTTTGTCTAGATGTTTTTAAAGTTGTCTGCTGCAGGATGGTTGTATGTGGGAAGAAAGGGTTAATGTAAACTGGACCACTTCATGTGATCTGTTTACTACTCATCTATCAGTGAAACAATCATTGAAACAGTTGGTTTATATTATTGAACATTTCAACTGTGTTTTTTTATAATTCAATAATTAACCCTTTTCCTGATATAGACAACAGTTGATGCCTATGCAGCAGACAACACTCAAAAAACATCATGGGAGACTGGAACAATTTTATCCCTTTTCCCAAAATATGTTCAACTCTATTTAAAGAAAATTTCTTAGAATTTCTAAAATTCGAAAAAAAATCCTTAGATGTTTTCAAAGTAGATGACTTTTAAAATAGCAAATAATTAAACGTAACCATTTAGGTGCTGACCGTGCTAACATTTCGTAAGTGAATAAGGCATTTTTAAACAATCTGAAATTTATTCTTTGACCTATATACTAGAATCAGGTGAATATCAATGAGTAAAACTAATTATACAATTTGACCGTGATAGAGGTTAGTAGAGTTTTATACCTGATAAAGAGTGAGCCCCATATCCCATTTTCTCAGGCCTGCAATAAAATAAAATTATGTTTGATACAGTGGACTAAGGGGGAGACTAAACTGGTATTAAAATATTTCCTTTTATTCCTCAACAAACCCTATTTTTTGGGTACTCTATTCACACATATACATGTATATGAGACATTCAACAAGAAAACCATCATTATGGACTCACCCTGATCAGCATGTGCAGTCCACTAAGGCTATCCGGGCCAACACATGCCGTCTCAGAGGGATAGAGGTGTAGAGAAATGATTCAAACATAAACTCCACAAGATGCGAAAAGTGTCTGTCCGGGTTAGCCTGCGCGGCATGATTAGGCTGATCCAGGTCAATATTTTACCAAGTCCACAATGTTCGTTTTCTCATGGAACGGCTCATATATGTTTAACCCTTTCACCCTGCCACCAGTAAAAAGCTTAGCCATCCAGCCGATTTGCAATATCTGACTTGGCTCTTCAATGTTAACTGCTCAACTCAACATTTTTATCTTGATATTTCTAGAATTGGCCATTGACTTTTCCAAATGCAAAGCATGACATGGCTATTTTAAAAATTCAGCACAGAAAGTGTTAAACTTATATGTATTTATTAACAAGAGCTGTCCATAAGATAGCATGCTCTACTATTTGCCATTTGATTCTATAGTAAACAGTGGTTTGTGAGATATGTGCATGATAGTACCTTGCATGCCAAACTTTAACCAAATTGTCAGTCAAACAAGGGTCATTCATTCAAGATACACAACTACATACATTCCAATGAAAGTGCTTAGGATTTAAATTGTTCAATTTCTTCTCTTGCCATACAATCATGTTTTGTCAAATAATAAACGCTGCATTTTATACCAATTAGGTTCATATCCCATGAAATAATTGTGTTATGTTTAGATACTACTTTATTGAAAACATTAGAAAGAAGAAACAGACAAAGAAAATACACTTGGTAGAAAAGTAGAAATTGCTCAATGTTACAATAACAAGAGGGCCATGACTGCCCATGAATCATTCACCTGAGTTATGGCAACCACATTTTGCTGTCAGGTAAGCTAATACTAGAGTGTAAACAAGATTTCCCTTCAATTTGGCCTAGTGACCTAGGTTTTGACCGGACATGACCAATATTCAAATTAAGCCTAGATATAATCAGAACACCAATTCTGACAGACTTTCAACATGCTCAAGTTAAAAATACGGCTACTAAAGTGTTAACAAAATTGTCCTACGATTTGGCCTAGTAACCTAGCTTTTGACCAAACATGACCCATATTCAACCTTGGCCTACATATTATAAAGTCTCTAAAGTGTTAAATAGATTTTTCTTCAATTTGACTTAGTGACTTAGTTTTTTGACAGGACATGTCTTGTATTTGATCTTAGCCTAGACATCAACAAGACAATTATACGGACAACATGCTCAAGTTAAACATGTAGCCTCTAGCATGTGAACAAGATTTTCCTTCAATTTGACCTTGTGACCTACTTTTTGACCTCACATGACCCAGTTTCAACCTTGGGCAAGATGTGATGGAGATGATAAACTTTCATATATATTGGATGCAAAATGTTGCATGTAGCGTGTTAAAAAGACAATTGTTGATCACAATAGCTTACCTTCAGCACTTCATGCTCAGGAGAGCTAAAACCCCACACATCTGTTCAAGCTATACATTAATCAGATATGTAACACAGAATTGCTTTGTAAAATTGGTTGATGAACACTTTTCTGTGTGTTGCAATATCTGATAAAATCTTTTAATTAACAACTTCAATTGAATTTTTTTTTTAATTAAGAACTTATTAACCCTTTCCCTCATACGACAATTCTGCAGCAGATGACTTTGAACATATTTTGTCAAATAATGGAAAATCTCTATAATTAAATGGATAACCTATGACTAAAAGTGGAAAACATTGTGACAAAAGGAGAAATTGCACGTTTTGTGCAATTTCTTCTTTTGTTACTATGTTTTCAAAAAGCTGTCTGCTGCAGAGGCGTCAGAAAGCGTCTATATGAGGGAAAGGGTTAAATTGCATTGTAGCTACAATATTTAACTACTAAAAGGATTCAGTCGTTTAACCCTTTCCTACATGCAACAAATCTGTAGCAGACAACATTAAAAACATTAAGGCAAACTATGGAAAACCTCAATGAATAAAAGTATAATTATTGAATAGAGTAAAAAACATTGTGACAAAAAGGGAAATTGCTCATCATGAGGGATTTCTCTGTTTACTAAAATGTTTTTAACAGTTGCGTCTGTAAATGGGAAAAGGTTTAAAATGTAGTCTGCTGAAAAATAGTTAAAATGTGTCTGCAAGTGTGAAAGGGTTTAAACCTGTCGGAAATTACTAGGTAAATGTACTTACTTAAAGCAGTTTTCCTTATAAATGCTGTTCCAGATTCTGTGAGGGGAATCTCCTTTGTATCCTGTATACCTCTCTGGATTTAACAACAGGTCCACATACATGCAGTCTGAGGAGATTTCATCTGAGAACAAAAACATGAAAACATGCATCATGTCTCCTTGAGTTAGAGCTCTAGATAAAATGTTTGCATTATGAGATCATCTGCATTGAAAATATTCAAAGAAAAAAGAATTGAAACACATAGAAAATTAAAATTATAAGGGTTGAAAATGTTTTCTGTAGCCTTCTGCTGCGACAGTAAACATGCACATTTCATGCTCTAAATCCATATTTGACCCTTATTATCCCACCATTTAAATTCTTTGACCTACTTCTGGAACCGATTCTGTAAAGCCTGTCGGACCAGTATTAGAGCCAGGCAAACTAGGCATCCAGACCATGCTCTATACTGCTGACTGACCAACTACACATTTTTATCTTGATACTCTTTACCCTTTCCCCCATAAAGACGCTTTCTGATGCCTCTGCAACTCTATTCAATAATTATACTCATTTATAGAGATTTTATATACATGTATTTTGTACTTGATAAGTTTCAAAGTCGTCTGCTGCAGATTCATTGTATGTGGAAAAGGGTTGGCTATGAACAATTTCCAAATGCAAATAAGAGAGATACTGTGGGGATACATTGGGGAGAAAATTGCAGTTTATTCCTGCATATCTAGGTCTATGAATGTTTGAAAATACAGTTTAAATTGTGCAGCTTATCAATTTAGAAACAACACTACAGAAGACATTGTATATGGTAAATTGTGTGATCAGCTGCCACTAAAGGGAAAGCATGTTAACTAGGACTGGTGGCTCTTTTTAAATATTTGGCATCTGGTGCCAGACTCATATGTTACCCAAATCTTCAGCAATTCCATCATATTTTATCTGATTAAACTTTAAAAGTGGAATGAAAATAGAGAATGTATTTAGATACTTAATTCTATTTTGTTTCTTTCTAGACATTCATTCATTTTATTTTATACATTACATTATTTGTGTTTAACCCTTTCCCTCATACGACAATTCTGCAGCAGACAACTTTGAACATATTTTGTCAAAACATAGAAAATCTCCATAATTGAATGGTTAACCTATGACAAAAAGTGGAAAACATTGTGGCAAAAGGAGAAATTGCACGTTTTGTGCAATTTCTTCTTTTGTCACTATGTTTTTAAAAAGCTGTCTGCTGCAGAGGCGTCAGAAAGCGTCTATATGAGGGAAAGGGTTAAAGAGTACCAACAGCTGGGGTTTTAAAGAGAAATTTAAAAAAAATAAAATCTATGCAAAAACTTCCAAACTAATGTACTTGTTTGCTTAGAAAGTCATCTGCAGACTTGTTGTTATATGTGGGTAAAAGCTCATATACTAACCATCTATTTCACAAAACGTAGGTTGAGCATCATCATATTTTGTCCAGCTCTTAAATGCATTTTCACTTTCTTTCCTGAAATGAATAAATAAAAGTAAGTCAGATCTATGTTTGAAGTATTTGACATGACTGTGCAGATGTATATTAATGCATTTTAATGCATCTACAGAAGACAAATTTTTAAAGAATTGCGGCAAAAGGAAAAATTGCTCAAAGAAATTTTCACATTTTTACCCGGGCAGACACTTTTCGCCTCCTGTGGATTTTCTGTTTCAGTAATCATTACTCTATACCTTTATCCCTTTGAGACAGAATGTGTTGGCCTGGTGGGTTTCTCGTGAAATGGCTCAAATATATTGTCAGCAACAAAGAAGCCAATGCATTTCTATTCCTAATAAAGGTTTTGGTGTGTGTACAACATCAGAGCAAATACGCTACAGTCCAATTTCATAAACTGAAGCGTCATAACTCTGTAACTGACTTCTATGTTAGTCAAACTTGTTATCAAACATGGCCGAGGTATCATACCCATGAATAATGAAGATGGTTAAGTCAGAGAGCAAACAAAATCATATACAAATATATGCCATGAAAAGAATGAAAAAGAAATGTTTTACATAATTATACTTACGTAATTGTTTTATTCAAATATCCTAGACTCTCTGTAGATTGAGGTTCTGTACAGTCGGCTTCTGTTTTTATGTTCATGTCCTGAAAAATGAAGGTCATTCTTTTTAATTGTAAATTTGAATGACTGTGTTTTCTTTTACCCCCAAATAAATATACATGTATATAGATAATCTTTTTATTCAAACAATCAAATTAAATCAGAATTGTCATCATTTCGGCATGTTTTTTTAAGTAATTAGTTCTTTATTTTCCCTTAAATCCTCTTGCTTATTACTACATGTAATAGACTGTTTTGCTCCGCATAATTGAAGAACAAAAGTTCAACTTTGACAGAGTTGAAAATTGGATTTATACACAAGTTGAACCTTAAAATGGTACAATTTGTTCAAATGTTTTTGCTATGGAACTACATAAAGTCATGACTCATAAGAATTCATTCTAAATGATTTGGTTGTTGTTTAATTTGTATCAAAGTTTGTCAGCTAGATAAACAGTGATTAAATAAAAGTTACCTGTTTGCCTGTTTTAAGAAATTTGTTCTGGGCCCCCGATTCATACTTTACACCATGTGGGACTTGCTCCTGTAAATTAAATAATTAAAAGACATGTTAACACTTTCCAATAAGCCAACTTTTGCTACAATGTTTTGGAATCTATTCAAGTAATTGCAAATCATATATAGAGATTTTCTATGTTTTTGTGAAGATGTTTATAAAGTTGACAGATTGAGATTAGCAGTACATGTATTTGACAAAGGTTGAGTGGCGACACTACTAAATCATGTTAATTTTTTGTTTGCCACTTTTCAGAATTTTTGCGTAGACTTGTAATGATTTGAAAAGTGTAAATGAATCTTTGTGATGAATAGCATAATTAAAACAAGAGGGCAAAAATGGCTCTAAATCAATCCCCTGAGTGATAGTATGGTAGCAAATGCTACTGCTAATAAAGGTGAAAACTTGATTAAGAATGGGAATGAACTACAAATGAAACAGCTTATCAGAAAAGGAATTTTGTGATAAGCCATTAAATCTTTGAACCATTTGAAAGAGGATCACCACAGGAACATTCCTGTGAATTTTGGTTGGAAAGTTTTTCTATTTGGTAAGGAGATGTCTTTTGAAGCCAAGAGTACATTTTACCCATTATCAGATGCCGCCTCGCTGCTTTCTTTGTCCAATCAATCAATAAATATGGCTTGAATAAATTATGTACAGTGTCACTTAAGAAATATTTTTGCTAAATTATCTTGAAATCAGACGAGAATCTTAATTAAATTGGATAATTAAAGTTTTGTCATTTTGCCCCTTTTCTATCTGGCGTCATCTTTTTCAACCAATCAGTATGGCATGAATAATTTTCGTAGTGAACCGTTGCTACCAAATTATCTTGGAGTCAGAGGAGAAGCATTTTAAAGTTATGGCATTTTTCTCCATTTCTGATTCTGCATCAAACAAATTCCTGTATAGAATTTATATTATTTTTAAAAGAGGACCCCAAAAGTAACATTCCTATTAACCCTTTCCCACATACGACAATTCAGCAGCAGACGACTTTGAACATATTTTGTCAAAAAATAGAAAATCTCTATAATTGAATGGATAACCTATGACTAAAAGTGGAAAACATTGTGGCAAAAGGAGAAATTGCTCGTTTTTTGAGCAATTTCTTCTTTTGTCACTATGTTTTCTAAAAGCCGTCTGCTGCAGAGGCGCCAGAAAGCGTCTATATGAGGGAAAGGGTTACGTCTGGTAGAAATTGGTTCACTGACTAGATAAGGAGGTGATGTCATTTGAAGCTTAAACCAATAATTTTTGCTTGGAAAAATTATGTAAAGGATCACTGAAGTAAAAAATTTAAACATTTATCTTTAAATAAGATGAGAACTTTGAAAAGAACGGAACTTTTAAAAAGTTGTAATTTTGCCCCTTTTCCGATTCTGCCTGGCTGCCATGTAAACCAATCAATCTGGCTTGAACACATTTTGAATAGGGTCTACAAACTTAAAGGAACATTTCTATCAAATTGTATAGGAATCCAAAGAGCGGATATAGAAGAGTAGAATTATAACAAGAGGCCCATGAGGGCCTATGCTCTACTGGTATGGTTCTTTGGTCATTTTCAATCCAGAGCATGTATGTATGGTGAAGATCGGATAGTAAATGGAGGCTCTTTTGTTTTCACAAGCTGTATTATAGTAATTTTTACAATTTCATGGGCCATAATCCAGTCTTGCATTGCCGGATCTGGCTGGTTTTCAAAAGGAACCAAGCTCTAATCAGTATTTAACTACTATCTAAGTTTGGTGAAGATCAGATAGTAAATGGAGCCTCTATTGTGTTCACATGCTCAATTATAGCAATTTGGACAATTTCAAGGGCCATAATCCAGTCTTGCATGGGCGGATCTGGCT
The DNA here is from genome assembly GCA_031761405.1 of Serripes groenlandicus. NCBI lineage: Eukaryota > Metazoa > Mollusca > Bivalvia > Cardiida > Cardiidae > Serripes > Serripes groenlandicus. Next base: position 59,800,094 of record JASEVX010000001.1, read on the forward strand.
GGTTTTCGAAAGGAACCAAGCTCTCATGGATATCTAACTACTGTATAAGTTTGGTTGAGATACAATCAAAAGTGAAGACTGTATCGTGTTAACAAGCTCTTTTATAGCACGCACGCACGTCTTTCTGATGTCGCAGCAACAAAAGTTCTTCATAGTATTTAAATCTTTGATCAATTTTGAAAGAGGACAACCAAAGGATTCAAACCTGTTTGGTTGAAATTGGTTGAAATTGGTCAAGTGGTTTAGGAGGAGATGTTATTTAAAGCTAAAAGTTAGCGATGGACATAGAGTGATCAGAATAAATCAGTTCGAGCCCTCAGCAATTGTGATCTAAAATTTGAATGCTGAATTGTATATATAATCTATTAGAAGGTGTCTACATCTAGGAAATCATTAAAGAAGGGTTAACCCTTTCCCTCATATAGATGCTTTCTGACGTCTCTGCAGAAGACGGCTTTTTGAAAACATAGGACCATGTTTTCCACTTTTAGGTTATCCATTCAATTATAGAGATTTTCTATTTTTTGACAAAATATGTTCTTATTCGTCAGCGTCATAGTTGTATGAGGGAACGAGTTAAACAGCCCTCATACTAATCTTTGATATATCACCAATAAAATAGGTCAAAGGTCCTACCTCTGTACAGACATCCACAGCACAATCCTTCATAGCACATTTACTGTCATCAGCCCAAAAAGGACATTCTTTGTTCAAATTCACCTACAATACAAAAAACATAGAATGGTTAATTTTGCTACAGAACTATGTGTTTAAAGCATGGACCAATTTCACATAATGATGGCAGCACTCAATCAGAAACTGGGTCCAATTCAACCAAACTTACTTAGCGCTAAGTTATACTTTAATACTTTAAAGCATATTTCATCCTTTCTGTTTCCCTCATAAAATGCTAAAAGCTTTCGTTTCTAAACAAGTATAGTAAGTCAGTAAGGTTAATATTTATATAAGCCGAGTCATTCAAATAAATACATTCAACCATTCTTGTTTTACAAAATATAAGGGAAACAAAAATAACAAAATATGCTTTTAAGTATTTAAGTATAACTTAACGCTAAGTAATGTTAGTGGAATTGGACCCTGTTGACCTTGTAAAGATATTTAATGAGTGGTCTCATTATGAGCAATTTCTCCTTTGGGCAGATTGTTTTCAAAAGCTGTCTGCTGCAGAAGTCTCATACAGTGTCTACATGTGGGAAAGGGATAAAACAATTCAGGATGGAAATGCAACATCTTGAAAAATGGCAATACGATTTTTAAATATTGATTGGTATAACACTATGGGTTTTTTAAGGGTTAATCCTTTCCCTCATATAGACGCTTTCTGACGCCTCTGCAGCACACAGCTTTTTGAAAACATAGTGACAAAAGAAGAAATTCCTCAAAACGAGCAATTTCTTCTTTTGCCACAATGTTTTCCACTTTTAGTCATAGGTTATCCATTCAATTATCGAGATTTTTTATTTTTTGGCAAAATATGTTCAAAGTCATCTGCTGCAGAATTGTTGTATGAGGGAAAGGGTTAAAGAAGACATTTCACACTTTAAATAATTTCTTCTTTTTCTGCCAAGGTTGTATGCTAGAAAAAGTGTCAAATATCATCTGTATCAGGGAAAGGTTTTTAGATGAAAGCCCATATTAAATTTCCTCAACTTTTGACAAAAGGTATCTCAGATTTAAACATATAAACTTATCCAAAATCATCGTGAATTGTATAAATTCATTCAACTGTGTTATTGATTTGATCAAGAGTCAACCAAGAGTATATCCAACTTGAGGTTGAACAAAATTCATCAAACTCCCTGTTTTGATTGATTGATTGGGATTTCAAACACACAACCTCAGTATTTACAGCCCGCTTCACCAACTCACGGATTCACTGGGACTTGGCTCCCTCGTTTGAGCTGGGTTAAGCCATTACCACATACACTAATAGAAAGTGGTCTACTTTGAAACAGCAAAATGGAAAATCTCATTAATTGAGACTTGAATGGTTTCTTTTGATAAAATAAAAACACAGAGAAAACAAGCAATTTCCTCTGTTACCCCAATGTTTTCAAGTATTCTGCTGGAGATGCATCTAATTGCATTTGCATGTGGAAAACAATGATTTTAAATGTTTACCTGACTCTCCATTTTTAATATTGTAGAACAAAAGGGTTGAAAAATTACTTGAAAATGAGAAAATGAGAAAATGCTCTTTTTGAACAATTTCTGCTTTTTCACAATAGCCCTTTCAAAAGCTGTTTGGAGCATGGTTAAAAGCTCGAGATGAACAAGGAGCTGATCAAATTGATTTGGAGCTTCAAGATGAACACAGTAAATTATCTCAAATACTGTTACTAACAAACCAACAAACAGAATGATGATGCATTTAATCCTTTCTCACAAACAAACATTATGCAACAGACAACAGTAATAACATCTAGACAAAAATATGGAAAAAGCACTATAAACAAAGTTTTGTTACTAAGGCCTAACAAAATAATAGGTTTGATTCTGGTTAAGGCCTCAAATAAATATGGGTCGGTACTCGGTAGGAAGGGATTTTTTTTTTTTCCCTTTGGCAAACAAGCCTTCAAATCATACTAATTCTTCTCATTTTAAGTCCCAAAGGATGTGAATCCAAATTTCTCTCAGTGTTTTGACTGTAAACTGCTAATAGGAGCCTAACTTTGCAGTCAAATGAGTAGAAAATATTGAAATAAAAGTTGAAATTGCTCCTTTTGATGTTTTCCTATCGCGGACTAATAAAAATGTAAAATTAATCATTTTCCTTCAAAAAGAAATCGGGTAGGGGATAAAAAACAGGGTCGGTCGGGTTACCAGAAACACAAATTTTGTTAAGGCCTAAATACAGATGAACACATTAAAGTGACAAATAATTACCAATTTCTCCTTTTGCCATAAATCTTTAACCCTTTCCCACATACAACAAATCTGCAGCAGAGGACTTTAAAAATGTCTACTAAAAAAAAATAGAACTATCACTGAAGATGATAAATACCCCCAAAAAGCACCTTGACTCAAAATATGGCTTCCGACCAACCGACCGATAGGTAGTCCTATCAAACAGTACTCATTTTGACCTTTGACCATGACCTTGACCTTTGAGGTACAAACCACTTCATCATGGTGAACATGTGCGCCAAGTAACTTGAGAATCCTATGATGCATGGTTGAGATGCGGACCGGACAAGGTAGTCCTATCAAACAGTACTCATTTTGACCTCTGAGTGTGACCTTGACCTTTGAGGTACAAGCCACCTCATCATGGTGACCATGTGTGTCCAGTAACTTGAGAATCCTAAGATGCATGGTTGAGATGCGGGCCAGACAAGGTAGTCCTATTAAACAGTACTCATTTTGACGTTTGACCTATAAGTGTGACCTTGACATTTGAGGTACAGGCCTGGGTCTTGTGCGTGACATGCCGCCTTATCATGGTGAACGTTTGTGCCAAGTTTCTTTGAAATCCTATAATGCATGGTTAAAATGCAGGCCGGACAAGGTATAATACAGTTCTATCAAATAATACTCATTTTGACATGTGGCTTCCAGATTGTTAACATGATTTCCCTTAAATTTGGCCTAGTGACCTAGTTTTTGACAAGACATGACCCATATTCAGACTTGACCTAGATATCACTAAGACAAATTTTCCAACATAGTTTTAACATGTTCAAGCCAAAAATGTGGCTTCCAGAGTGTTAACAAGATTTTTCTTAAATTTGGCCTAGTGACCTAGTTTTTGACCCGACATGACCCAGTTTCGAACTTGGCCTAAATTTGATCAAGATATATGTTCTGATAAACTTTTATGAAGATTGGATGCAAAATGTTGCCTCTAGAGTGTTAACAAGCAAATGTTGACGACGGACGACAAACGACAAACAAAAGGCGATCACAAAAACTCACCTTGAGCACTCTGTGCTCTGGTGAGCTAAAAAGTTAAAAAACATTGTGGCAAAAGGAGAGATTACTTGTTTTGAGCAATTTCGCGTTTTGTAACAATGTTTTCAAAAGTTGTCTGCTGCAGATGTGTCAAAATGCGTGTATAGATGGGAGGGGGTTAAAAGAATTTTGCTGTAAATGAGCCAAAATGTGGCTACAAGTGGGAAAGAGTTAAATTAATGGGGTTTGGCATGAGCACGTCAAGGAATGTGTCATATGGTCACAGGTGCCCCATTTTCACGTTTGCAATTGATTGTCTAGGGATACACCTCTGGTGTTAATTTGGGTGGATACAGACATCATATCCCATGTGAAGAATTGCACATGAAATACTTATGACTGTGAATCAAATTCTTTTGAAGATACATGTATATACATACTGGACAATGTTATGTCAAGAAATATTACTCTGGCATTATTATGGAGGCACTTATATAATAATAACAGTAAAACTGAATGACTCTCAGAGAGAGGGCATAAATATTGAGAAAATCAACCTTTTTTCATGTAAGGTGAAGGCCCACTGAGCACTAGATAAGATAAAAACTAATATTCTTAAATCTTTATTTGACCGTCAAACTCTATGTTGTGGGTACTAGTATTCAAAATAATTGTTTCAATGAGGCAATGCTTTTGAGTACACACAACATTGGGTGTGAATTGGTTATACGGTAGATATTGTGGGGGTAAAGATTTATTCACTCCCTCTTAACTAGACCACTGATACAACCTACCGCAAATGACAATGAAAACATTTCGAATATCTCTCTAAATGAAAACAGAGTAGAAAACATTGTGAGAATAAGGTGAAATTCTCATTAAGAGCAAATTATCCTTATCCCACAATATTTTCAACAGGTGTTTGTTGCAAATGCATCCATCCAAATGAGCCTACATGTACTGATGTAGGAAAGGGTTTAGGCCCCATCATGTCACTAGCCTCTCCTATATAACTGAATTTTCTTGGCCAATTAGTTGATAGCAGCTGTTCTTCAAACGGACATGTTTCATTTTTTACGTAAATATCCCCACACGTCCGTTCTGTACCATATAGGGAAGACTAAATGGCATTTCTTGCTGGGATTGATTGACACAGTGTAAAATGATACAATCACTAGGATGGAGTTCTTCAAACTGAACAGAATTTTCGTTAACTAATTACTAGATCTGATATTTTTAGAATTATCTGCTTTGAAAATGGGAGACAAGAAATGAAACAAGAGGGCCATGATGGCTCTAGTTCGCTCACCTGAATTATACAATATACTGCAATGCAAAACACATCAAGACAATTTTACTGAATGCAACCTCCACAGTGTTAACTAGATTTTCCTTCATTTGGCCTAGTGATCTATATTTTTTAACCATATTCCAACATGGGCTAGATATAATCAAGACAACATTCTGACAAAGTTTCAACTTGCTCAAAGTAAAAATGTGGCCTCCGGAGTTTGAACAATATGTTCCTTTATTGACCGAATTTCTGACCCAATATGACCTGTATTCGAATTTGACCTAGATATAATTCAGACAAAAAATTTGACAAAATTTCAAGCGGCTGAATCAAAATTGTGGCATCCAAAGATTTTCTTTCAATTTGGCCTAGTGACCTAGTTTTTGACCCTACATGACTGTCACCCATATTCGACTTAGATATCATTTAGATAAACATTCTGAACAAATGTCAAGCTGCTGTAGCGAAAAATGCATCTTCTACAGAGATTTTGCTTCAATTTGGCCTACTTTTTGACCCATGTTCAAAGTTTACTTACATATCATCAAGACAGACATTCTGATAAAGTTTCAACATAATCAAGCTAAAAATGCAGTATCCAGAGCGTTAACAAGAATTCCCTTCAATTTGGTCTATTGACCTAGTTTTTAACTCTGCATGACCCCTATTCAAACTTGGCCTAGATATCATTTAGATAAACATTCTGACAAAATTTCAAGCTGCTGTAGCCAAAAAAGCGGCTTCTACAGAGTTAACAAGATTTTCTTTCAATTTGGCTTAGTGACCTAGTTTCTGACCCAATGTGACACATATTCGAACTTGACCTAGATATCTTTATGACAAACATTTTGATAAAGTTTCAACATGCTCAAGTTGAAAATGTGGCCTCCAGAGTGTTAACAAGATTTCCCTTCAATTTGGCCTAGTGACCTAGTTTTTGATATCATTCAGCTCAACATTCTGACTAAATTTCAAGCTGCTGAAGCAAAAAATACGGCTTCTACAGTGGCCTCCAGAGTGTTAACAAGATTTCCCTTTAATTTGACCGCATATGGCCCAGTTTCGAACTTGTTTAAGATTTGATGGAGATGATTGTTTTGATAAACCTTCATGAAGATTGAATGCAAAATGTAGCCTGTAGAGTGTTAACAAGGGAAAATCTTGACGACGCACAACAGACGCTGGACAAAATGTGATCACAATAGCTCACCTTGCACTTTGGGTACAGGTGAGCTAAAAACTTAAAAATGACTGGTTCAAGCCAAACGTTTTAACTTACTATATAGTAGGCCTGGTACTAGATTTGCCTATGATTAAGCTTATGACTCTCCTATATGTACGATAACAGTTTATGATTTGCCTATGATTTAAGTTTATAAACTGCCTACATGAAAGATTTAAGTTGATGATTTGTCTATGATTAAAATTGATGACTTGCCTACATGAATGATTAAAGTTTACGATTTGCCTACATGAATGATTAAAGTTTATGATTTGTGTTTGAATAAAGTTGATGACTTGCCTACATGAATGATTAAAGTTTATGATTTGACTACAGATGATTAAAGTTTAGAATTTGCCTATAATCAAAGTTGATGACTTGCCTAAATGAATGATTAAAGTTGAAGATTTGCCTATATTTAAAGTTGATGACGTGTCTACATGAATGATTAAAGTTCATGATTTGCCTATGATAAACCGAGTAAAATGGTCTTTCAACATCTTTCTTACTCAACCAAACCATATGCTACATGTGTACTCAAAAGGATCTGCTCCCCGAGATGTTTCTTTTGAATAACCACAACAAAGGGTGTGTGTGTCAAATACGTATTTCATAACATGATAAATGCCAATTATCTAGAGGGTTGGATTAAAGTTCATGATTTGCATATATGAGTATGATTAAAGGTTATGATTTGCCTATAATAATAACAGATAATAGACCATGATTGCCTATGATTAGAGCTAATGAATTTCTCTATATTTTAGCCTAGATATTTTCAAAGACATTTGGTGCTGATTTGTTGGATGCTGAAATATAAATGTAATTTACAAAGTAATTCTTTTAAAACTTTTTCCTTGTCAACAGATAGATTAAATGAGGTTAAGAGCTATTTATTTACATTTACTTTAAGTCATATTACAGCAACTAGTTCCCCTACCCATGTTGGTTTTCTCACACCAGTACTCAACACAACAGTCTTTCCAAGCAACTGGTTGCTTTTCTAGATAAGACTGTAAGCCCATTTGTGGAAGACGAATGACGCAGGTCCAGTTGAATTTTGTCAAACGTTGGATAGAAAATTGGTCAAGCTGGGGTTCATACTCACAATTTCTAGGTTGTCAGCATCTGTGTTGCTTAAAACTGAGCGACAGTACACGGGGCTTTATTGTACCTTTTAAATCTTATACGACCTCTAAACTGTATGTTGTGTTTACAAAAAGATTAAATTCTCGAAGTGTGATTATTACCCACAATTCATAGTTTTAAGAAATATATGTGATCTATTATGAGATAATGACCTGCATATCTTCTCTTACCACATACAAACACCGTTGGTAGTCTCTGCAGCAGACAATTTTAAAAACATTGTGACAAAAACTAGATATTTTTAAAGTTGAATGCTGCTGATTGATTGTATGTGGGAAAGGTTTAAGATGGTTTACATACACTTACCTTAAAATATCTGAAATAGTTTTTGCTAAGCAGACTCTCCATTCTGGGGTGTATCTTTCGGTTATTTAGAGAGTCAATACTTTCCACTTTACAGGAACAATCATCCACCTCACCATGGAGCTGCAATATCAAGAGAGAATATTAGCAAACTGTACAACCATCTCAGTACTTTGTGTTACACAAGGATTTTTCTCTGTAAATATGTATTCGATCCATAGACGTTATACAACAGTAAATCAGGGCTCGCGCTGTAGGGTAATGGCGATTATTTAATGAAGACGGTGGTTATTTTGTTAATTTGATGACGGAAAATGGCGATTATTTTATTTTGCAACTGTATAAAAAAAATTTGTCTCCTTATCGCGTATAAGAGCATGAAAACATGTGCCAATGAAGCGTGAAAGACCTTGTTTATCTGAAGTGTCATACTGCGGTGTTAATTACAAGTTTGATTGACCGCGGGTCATCGCCTTATCAGTTAATCCTGGAGTGTGTGTAATACACTTCAATGACTGTGCAATTTTGTTAAATGCCTCTTTACGTATCACCTTTCATTGCAGGGCTGTACAAAAAAAAAAATCAGCCACTTGTCCAGGACAAGTGACTTTCAGAATACCACTTGTCCTGCTAAGATTCTCACTTGTCCCACTTTTCTGCAAACCAAGTTTAACATGCGACAAATTTAAGAATTGTGTGGTAGCCCGGATCGCGGTTTCTTGAGTGTTTTATTTGTTTTTTAGTGAGTTATTTTCTAGTTCTGTATAAAGATAACATTAAGAGTACATGATTTAAGGGTAGTGATCAATTCAAATAACATTATTGCAAAAGACCTGTAGTGCAGCATTCAGTTAAAAAAAATGAAATTTGGAAAAGAGATTATTTTTCACTAGGTTATTTGAAATATTCTGCATAAAATGTATGTATTTTATCCATATTTACAAAAGATTCAAAATCTATTGACAGAAATGTTAAACTTGAGACAACATAGTCAAATGATGCAATAGCACTTTTCAAATTGAAGATAACAAAATAATAAGGTCACCGATTTAGGTCCCTCACCGAAACAGGGCAGTGTTCGATACCAGGGTCAGTTTAACAAAGAAAGACATTGATAAATTCAATTTTATTAACCAAGTCAAATTTATCAGGTATTTATGTAGTTATTAAATCAAAAAATCTTGTCAACAAAAATGAAAGACAACAAAACGTTAAATTTGTTTCATGTGTTGCGGTCAATCTCATTAAAATCATCTCCCATTATTGCTACGCATTTACATTTAGTCAGATTGGTGTTGAGGTATTATTCGCAGCATAGCCGCCATTTTGATGATTGCGCAATGTTAATCATGGTTCCCTACTTTGAGAATTAGAAATCGGTAAACAGCGTTGAATGTAAACATCGGGGTCGTCAGGTCGCGAACGTCATTCATCCAATGAAATCGCAACTATTAAGTCATATGATTTTTTTTTCCCGCCATTTATGCTAATTAATTTTGGTAAACAAAGCCGTGATTGGGCAATTATCATACTCGGGGGGAATCAATTATATATTTCATTCCAAACAATTTTCTTTGTGTCCCTGATATTACGAATATTATGTCGATCTTGAAGGTATTTCAAATTGATAAACGGCAAGATAATTTTTAGCAGTTGTCGTATTGTCTTTAATTTGGATCGAATTTATTTTATTAACTTCTGCATGGCGAAAATTTCTTACAAGTCTTTCTGAACCGGTTTGCACCAGTTTGCAAACATCGCATACCGAAAGTAGAAATATGGATCAAAATACATTTAAGGGAATATTTTAATGAGACCGTTCCATAGGTAATTCCCTAGCTTTCATGAAATAACACAGCCCCAAGGAACAATTGTCACTTATGATTGGACAGCCTTATTGGATACATATATATCACGTTAATCGACTATTACTGACGCAATTCGGTTGGCTGAAATCACTCGATCTGACAGGTGGGTAACTCCGCCTACTGTTATTGATTTGTTATGGTCACGCGCGAGTGGTTTTTCGCATGTAACATACAGTCAAATTTATACACGACAGACATGTGTGTTAGTAATTAAGCCAGGCTACCAGTAATTTACATTCACTGTTACGTAAATGGGTTGATATAATGGGACGTGGATTTTTGGAAAATGCCACTTGTCCGGGACTGAGATGTTACAATTAGGGACTTGCCCGATGCGATTTATCACTTGTCCCGGGCGTCGGGCTATGGGATTTGTACAGCCCTGCATTGTACACTTTAATCGCCCCAATTTAGAATGATAACAGCTTAAATCAATGTAGATATATATTTTTCGATGCATCCAATTTTTAAAAAAGACCGACATTTATATCAAATCTAACAGATTTGTTTACCTTGCTCATATTGTTCTCGATTGCATCAAATATTTAACGAAATAATTATATATTGTATTCATACTAAACGTATTGTGATTAAATTTTATCTCTGATGTGAATTCGATTTTCATGTATTATTGAAATGATTTGGACTAGTTAAACACAGACTTTGAAGGATTTGGAAGGATTTTCCGTAAATTAACTTTCACCTTTATATAGTAATTATATGCAGAGTGCCAGACAGTGTCAAGATGTTTCATACCCTTTCCGTTTCGTAACAGAAATAAATTGGCTCAAAGACATTGATCATGATAAGGAGTATTTAGATTTCCAAAATAAACTTATAAATTTTAATAGCCTTATGATGTGTATTTGAAATTAAAAGTATTCCACTGAATGATATTTATGCAAAAAAAAAAAAATTGTTTCATAATTTATGTTTCGGTCGGACAGATCTTTATGGTTTTTTTAACTTTCGAGAAATCTGAACAGGTATCACTAATGACTTAACATTTTGGACGGTGTGTGCCAGTCAGATTAAACTAAGCAATTAAACAAATGTATGCACCTTATTTCTATTCTGACCAACTGATAATGTCATATAAAAGTTTGTATACAGGGGTAATAAATGAGTATATGAAAACAAATGTTGACAATGCATTGTTATGTGTTTATTTTATTGTACCACATTCACACGCTTCACGCATCAGCTTTGGCTATTATTTTGTAGAGCCAGCCCTGAGTAAATCATTGATCATTCATGACATACACCTTATTGTGTAACTGTTATGTAGTATATATACCTTTACCCCTACCCATCCTCTTAGCTACACCCATTCACAGGGTTTTCAAAATGTTTTGTTTTAACAGATCAAATGAGAAAAGTAACCGATCAGGCTTGTGGTCAGGCCAAGGGCAAATACCTGAAAGGGGGCCCAGGGGAGCAAAACTAACAGATCAAAAAGTGATTTTAACAGATGATTTTGATCGGCAATCGGTTAATTTTGAAAACCCTGCATTCACCGTCGAACCTGTTCAAACACAACCTATAATCAAAAAGGACATCATCCTAAGACATCCAATGATCCATAATCTAATAATAGTCTTTAATAGACTGGGAGGCTAACAATCTAAAAATAGATCACTGCATGCAACTCTAAAAATAGACAGGGTGGCTAACAATCTAAAAATAGATCACAGCATGCGATTTTAAAAATAGACAGCGTGGCTACAATGCCCATATTTAGAGGGTGGATACATATTATGGTGTATAAAGCTGGTTGAATTAACAAGCAAAACAACTTTTGCAACTCTGTTCAAGACAAACTCTGATGAGTTCCATCACTGTGAACGAAACCGGTCAGAAGTCCAGTCAGGAGCCAAGAAGGTCTCCTGCTACATCACCGCCAAATTCTCTCTTATAATATTATATCAGCTCATTCAGTATTTGATGGGGTTTTTGCTTACCAGTCAATTCGGTTATCTCATACATTACATATTTATGCAGGTGTACCAATTATGATATATTCGTTTGGAACCGAAGAATTCCCATGCAAAGAAAAGCCTGGAAAGTACTCCACTACAGCAAGAGTGCTTAGGGTTTTCATTTTTAACCGATTGCAGATGGAAATCATCTGTAAAAATCATTTTAAAATTGGTTGTTTTTGTAGGAGTTAAAAATAAATAAAGGTGAACAGCCCACTTGACCCCTTAAATAATCTGTTTTGGCAAGAAAATTGGTTCTTTCGTTGGAAAATGAAATCCCCGAGTGCTATTAAAAACCCCTTCTCCTGGTCCTAACCAAATAAACACTAATGAATCTAATTATTACTATATTGTTTAGTATAAAACATAAATCATAAAATTATACGTCGATTTTGGTGAGTGTGAAGTCTATTTCGGTTTGAGGTGGATTTCTGTAAATCTAGGGTCATTAGCAAATCTTCAAACTTTGTCAGAATAATAATGTCAAAATTTTATGTCAAGACCATCATCTATTTTTTATTTTTGAAATCTGAATACATGTTAACTTTGGCATTAAAGGTGCCGAGCATCAGATTATAGATAGTTCAAAAGTTGTCTTGAAATATTAGAATCATAATTCTGGGGTAAAATTAGTGTAATCATTTCACATTCCAGCATAATAAACATCTAAATATTGAGATATTGTGCCCTATAGACGACTGTGACCTGGAGATTACAGGACCTGGATGCAGCATTTGCAGCTGCCCTAACCACTGCTCTTCAGATTCATGACAGAACTGTCCATCCACCTCTGTCTCAACCAACAATGCATAAGTTAAAGTTGGACCCACCTACTATAGCATAGCTCTCATTTAGTAACCCTTAACGGATCATAACCAATAGCGGATCAGTTTAATGTTCAATTGATTGATTGGGGTTTAACGCCGTTTTAAAAAAAAAATCAGTCATATCACGGAGACCAGTTCACCTACTCATGCATTTTTTCCCACACCAGTACACAACATACTTTCCAAGCAACTGGCTACTTTTCCACATAGACCATTAAACAGCCCATTGATGAAAGACGAATGAAGCAGGTCACAGTGAATTTTGTCAAACGTCGGAAAGAATGTTGTCCGAGCTGGGATTCGAACTCACAACCCATGGATTGACAGCCTGCGTCGCTACCGACTGAGCTACCGGGGCTCTGCGCTTTGATGTTCAAGACACGCTAACTAATTTATTAGACAAAATGGTTGTGTATATATTGGCAGAGCAGTACTTTATGGTATTATTTTAATACACAAACAATCAAAATGTTGCTTGTCTGACTTCAAATTCATCCGTATCATCTGAACGTATGATACAAGTGTTTACGTGACCCTGTTATTTCTACCTTGTTTTGAAGAGAACATGTGATTTTCGCGGCAACAGCTAGCAATCTTGATTATGTTAGTTATTTATTTTGACATTTAATGTAAGACAAATACATACACCTATTGAAATGTAACCAATTATTCTCATTTGTCTTTGCATGTTTACACTGAAGCAACGGTTCCTAGACTTACTGAAATCGACCTGAATACCGGAATCCACTGAAATCGACGTCCAATTACTGAAATCGACCTGTATTATTTTTGTTTGTGTTATTTAATAATCAATGAATTATTAATAGTATACATTAATATGTTTCTTTCAATAAAATATGGAAAAAAAAAGATTTTTTATGAAATCGACTTCTCAATGTCCAAAATAACCGTGCAACGGTGTCGTGTGCGATTTGAAAATCTATGAAAGTTACTCCAATTCTCGGTAATCTCCTTATCGAATTAACAGAGAAGAAAGTATATAGGTGTTAGACCGTTTCTTTCACACAAGAAAAGGTCTAACACCTATATACTTACTTCTCTGTTAATTTGTTTATGATATCCGCTAAAATGTAAGGTGAAGAGGGGAATATAAAACTAACATTGGTTTTACACAACTTTATTTTTTATATCCGATATGTGGACAATTTCTTTAACTAATATTTACATAGAATATTATTAAAGAAAATTACATCTGATAGAGATTCAGGCTCATACTAATGTTTTACGGGAGATTTCCTGGTTTGCAAGCTCTATGTTGATTTATAGGTTTCTCGGGTATGGATGGCCCCGGGTCCAGATGTGGGCAATGTCTGCATGCTAAACAGTGGTGCAGACACGGCCGGTAGCTGGGTGCTGCTGCTTGGCCATGTTTTGAATCTCTATCAAATGAAATGAGTTCGGTAATGTACATAAAATAAAAACTAAACATGGAGCTCTGTGTAGGGTCTTTCACGGCCCGTGACCTAGTCGGGCGCACAGACTCTATTTCGGTAATCGAATATGAGATAACGGATAAAGGGAAGGAAATGACACCGTTGCCGTTCTAACGGTTATTTAACCTTTATTTTGGACATTGAGAAGTCTATTTCATAAAAAAAAATTGTTTTTCCATATTTTATTGAAAGAAACATATTAATGTATACTATTAATAATTCATTGATTATTAAATAACACAAACAACAATAATACAGGTCGATTTCAGTAATTGGACGTCGATTTCAGTGGATTCCGGTATTCAGGTCGATTTCAGTAAGTCTAGGGACCCTGAAGCAATAATAGAATAGCTAGGTAAGTTACCATTAGTGGATTGCCATTTTGTTTCCATGACTGAGTCTGTCAGAAGGGTTTTCTCAAAATTTTGTTTTCGACAATTTAGCCATTCCCAAATATGCTAGTGATAATATTAAATCAGAAATCTAATCTATCAATACAAATCTGCAGTTAGATAAAATATAACCTGTACAATAACAGCAGAAGTTTTGACAGCTAAAATGTTGCTTGAGATGACCCCCCTGATATCAGAAAGTCACATGATCCCCTATTGCTACAATTGATCTGTTAATGCATCAATAACTCAAACTGGTAAAGAACAGTCTGAACAGCTGTTTCTGCACTAAAACTGAAAAAGTGTTTGTCAATTTATAGGAAAATGATTTTACTTGCGGATTATAAACAAAAAAGTTCCGTAACATTGACCGTTTCTTTTAGGCACTACGTTGCTTCGTTACTGATCCGTTAAGGGTAACTTGACTGTACCAAGTAAACCTAATTGTGCACATTTTCATGAATTTCTATTTTAACTGTTTTTCAACATTTACTGCCAAACTAGTTTTGTATTACTTTACTTTATTGTCACTATCAGCAATATTTGCATAAGTTTTAACATTTTAATTTTTTGTTTATCTCCATCTGGAGTTCAGCACCTTTAAGTTTAAGTCAGTAGAAACTGTATTATGATACATATTTGTATCGATAATGAAAAAAGAGAAACAATTCTTAATTTTGAAAATTCAATGCTGTACATTTTGCAATCTATTTTCTAATTTTTGCTGTATATCACAGCATGGTTTAAGGATTTTAAAATTTCATATGAAATCATTATGGTACATGACTAACATCATGAACTTAAAAACATTGAATGACAACATGGCCTACCTTACAAAAACAGCCCTGTGAATCCTTTATTTTAAGTTGATCTTTTTTGTTTTTGTTGAATATTGAATCAACACATCCAAACAACAACAAAAATAATATCACTATCTGGAAATTATGTTTGTATTCCATTGCGAAGTACTTTTCTTTGAACAACAATGTTTAAAATTGGTCATCACACTGAACTGTCAAACTGTTTTATTTTGGTGCCTTGCAACACCACACCGGATATTATTACACACACAAAGTAGATCCTTAAAACTAATCAATTTAAATAGGATAAAATGTCACTCAAAAGCATTCGCTGATCAGATTTTATTGCGAAAATTGTCAATTCGAACGATTTATTACCAATTAAGTTGTTTCTTGTAATAATGTAAGTCATGGCGCATGAATATATTTAAAGGAGTACGTGGCGTAAGATCGTCTTAAAACGAGATAGGAATTCCCTCAGTAAGGGATTTCCCAAAAGACATGATGAATGTCACACGCGTGCTGTGCAAAAGAGTAATCCAACGACGCTTAAAGAAATGTAATTTTATATTGAATTTGCGAAATAGTAACTGTTTTGTATTCCGACTTTTTTAAAATACATGTATTTTTGTAATTTAAATGAATAGTGGTAGATGGAGGATTCGTCCCAAACTAATTCGCAACTACAAGTTTCGCGACAAAGTGGTTTGGTCTACAGGTACACACATGTACTTGCAGTTGCTAAATTGTTTTGGCCAGATTTTGATTTTCAGCATCAACTGCATGCAATACATGAATACATACACATCTACCATTAAGAAACAGACACATAGTAAAATAGTTCAAAATAAGCTTAATCACGAGTCAGATACTTGAACTTACTTGGTTACTTACATTTCATTTAGAACAAATGTAAGATCTTATCTATGATGACAATAAGAATAAATGCCAAATAATCTACCACCTTTTTGGCATCTTCGGGAAAGTAAATCCTACTACAAAATCTAGAGAAAGAAAAGATATATTAGTTTTGGTGGATACCCAACTTACTCAAATTAACCCATTCCTATATACAGCCGCTTTCTGACCCCTCTGCAGAAAACGACTTTTAAAACATTGTGACAAAAGGTGAAATTGCCTATAAAGCGTCGGGACCTGATAACATACCAATCCGCACACTTAAAGAATGTGTAGCCAACACAGCACCAATACTTGAACATATCCTACAATTCTCCTTAGACACAGGGGCACTCACTGATGACTGGAGAAATGTAAATATCGCCAGTCTTCAAAGATGAAACAAGCACATAAATGAGAACCATTGACTCCTTTCACTTACCTTTGTCACCTGCAAGATAGGGGACTCTGCCTACATCTAATTATGATGAACAGGTGCCTGTGTGGCGTGAAATTTGTTCTCCCGTTGTGAGAGTTCTCTTGAGCATGCGCAATGGAAGTGAGACCGGATATCAGCCGGTGTGGCGTGAAATGTGTTCTCCCGTTGTGGGAGTTCACATGCGTGGTATATATAAGAAAGATCGTTTAAATTGCATCAAATAAAAAGAAAACAACATTTCTGTGTTGGGGTTGAGAAAGCCTTTTGCAAGCGATCCTTGAAGTCACTAAGGCTATGATTCTCGTTTTCAGTCTGTGTTCTCATTTTAAATCTTGAAGAAGTGAGAACTTTTACAACAGCCCGCCAGAACGGAAGCGGTAGTGCAATTATACGCATGCGCACACCGAAATGAGAACTCTCACAATGGGAGAACAAATTTCACGCCACACCGGCACTGCCAGTATCCCAATTTATGAAACATGCTAGACCCTAGTTTAAAGAAACATAAAAACAAAAACCTTTAAGGATTGCATAACATCAAGCTTACTAGAAAAAAGTATATGCAATAACACCAGAAGTTTAGTAATACCAGACAGCAAAACAAAACGGTATCAAAAATCATTCTTCATAAAACACTGTTGAAAACTGGAACCATCTGCCAGAAAAAGAAGTCTTAGCAGGTTCCCTAGCAGCATTTAAATCAGCCCTAGGAGAACATTTGCAATAAAGCGCTTCCCATATGCATTGTATAAAAACATAATTGGGTTCTACAATGGATTATATACAGAATGAGATACAGATAATATGCAAATATTGAAAATTTGCAGAAAAAAGCTACAAGATTATAACCCACATTGTATAAAAGTTATGAGCTAAAATTTCAACTCTAAAATACAGAAGGCTAAGATGGGACAGCAGACACTTTTGAAAACATTATGGCACCTTGACATAATGAGCAATTTCTTTTTTTGCCTCAACATTTTCAATACTATGCATTAATTATATTTCCATTGATAGAGATTTGCTTAGATGTTTTTAAAGTCATCAGCTGCAGGTATGTTGTATGTAGGAAAGGTATGTTGAAACCCATTTAAAGTCAACAATACAAAATATATAGCAATAAATGAAGTGGAATTCCTCCTAATGCAAACATGTGACACACTGCAATGAAGAGGGAAAACTTGTGGTGAACATGTAAAGAGGCAAAGGAAGAAATGTTCACCATCAGATATTTATCAAAGAATACTAGTTCGGTATGACCTGGCCTGGAATACATAATCCCTCATACGACAATACTGCAGCAGACGACTTTGAACATATTTTGTCAAAACATAGAAAATCTCCATAATTGAATGGATAAGCTATGACTAAAAGTGGAAAACATTGTGGCAAAAGGAGAAATTGCATGTTTTGTGCAATTTCTTCTTTTGTCACTATGTTTTCAAAAAGCCATCTGCTGCAGAGGCGTCAGAAAGCGTCTATTTGTGGGAAAGGGTTAACTTTAACCCTTTTCCTCATATAAACGCTTTCGAACGCCTCTGCAGCAGATGGCTTTTTGAAAACATAGTGACATAAATGACTTTTGAAAACATTTTGACAAAAGTAGCATATGCTCAAAACAAGCAATTTCTCCTTTTGCCACAATGTTTCCAACTTTTTTCAGTAATTATACCTCCATTTATAGAGCTTTTTCATATGTTTGCTCAGAAACTTTCAAAGTTGTCTGCTGCGGATTTGTTGTAAATGGAAAAGGGTTAAATATTAGCAGCTTCTGCTAAAGGCTAATTTAGAGTCATTTGCCTAGTAAACTTTTATCATTTCGAGGTATAAGATAGAAACATAGTTGTAACATTGATGGAAAAGGAGTAGTTAAGATAGAAACATAGTTGTAACATTGAAGGAAAAGGAGTAGTTGATGATTTGGCGCATATATAATCTCTGTTTTCAAAAGTCCTCTGTGTCAACGTTTTAGTAAATGAAAAATAAATCTTCCCTTTCTATATTACTCCATTTTTTTAGGTAGTTTAACATACAGCCAGACAAGATTTTGTGCAACAGAGGACTCAAATAGGCTTCTGTCGCAGCTTCAAGCTAAAATAAAATTTAATGGACCCATAACAGTTGCAGAATACATGAAAGCAGCCCTTACTCATGCATCTAAGGTAAAAAATAAGGACTTGCTTTTATAAAAGATAAAAAGTTATGCTGGTAAAATATTTCTAAAATTGTGAATTATTCATTGATGATGAGTTTCATCAATAAAAGATGTCTTTTACTTGTTGCATTTTATAATGCCACCTTTTGGAAGTGTATCTCTTCATGCAGTAAATATATTTCAATTTGTAGGAATACTTTTGCCATGTCTTTGCAAATTAATTTCGGTAAACACAATTTGAAGTCTCGAATTGGTCTGATGCCCCAGCAGTCTAGTTGATCAATCTATTCTTAGTTAATCCTTTCCCATATATACAAAAAATCTGCAGCAGACAATTATTGATAGAGTTGAAAACATTGTGGCAAAAGGATAAATTGCTCATTTTGAGCAATTTCTCCTATTGTCAATGTTTTCAAAAGTCGTCTGCTGCAGAGGCGTAATTATGTGTCTGTATGTGGAAAAGGTTAATTTGTCATTGACTGCCCCTCAAGGCAGTAATATTTTAATCTGAGCTAGTTGCCAAGTCCAGAAGGTTGATTTTTGCATGCTGTGGTCCATGTAGTGATACCAATTGATTGAATGGGGTTTAAAACCGTTTTCAACTATTTATTATTCATATCATGGCGGCCTTTGCACCTACCCCTGTCCTGGCTTGTCACACTAGTACTCCATACAACAATTTTTCCAATAAATTGCTTTTCCACAAAGACTGTTAGCCCATAATTGATGGAAGATGGATGATTCTTGTCACATAGCTTTGGTCAAACATCGGAAAGAATGTTGGCTGAGCTAGGGTTCTAACTCATAACTCCTGGATTGACAGCCCATGTTGCTAACAATTGAGCTGTTTTGCTCATGACACCAAAACACAAGTTGTTATGCATGGACTTGACAAAGTACACACTCTTGCAGGGATACTATATACACAAAGATGTGTTTGGTGAGAAGGGAGATTTTACTACATCACCTGAGATCAGTCAGATGTTTGGAGAGGTAACTCTTACTTTAATATGTTGATTCTAACTTTGAAATGTTTGCACATGATATTACATTTGAATAGACGTCTGCTTTGAAGAAAACTTTTGAAGAAATTCTGCTTTCCAGAATATGAGAATCAGAAGTATCATTAATTTCATTTTGATTCATTAATTAGTCACCTACTTCAGAGGCGTCAAAAGTTGTCTTTATTATGGAAGAAATGTAGGACAATTGTAGCGAATGTTTGTCTTATTCTCATGCAGGTTTCCATTGTTATATCAAATGTCAAGGTCAGGAACAGGTTCTGCCTTAAGTATATTTCCTCACAAACGGCGCAAGAACTGGTTAAGTCTAAAGGAAACAGACATTGGGTGTGATTAATATAAGCTGAAAGCTTGTTTCGCAATCCATGTAAAATAAAAACCAATTTGAACCTTTTGGCATAGACAGGCTCATAGAATATGCCACTGGGTCCCTTTGAATTTCGCCACAGAAAACTTATCACAAACCAATCACAATGAATTGCTACCATGTCTAACATGAATGTTGCATGAGCTGTATACATGTATACATATGATATCATGAACCTTAATCCTATTCCACATACAGATGCTTTTCCACAACTCTGCAGCAGAAAATATTGTTGCAAAAAGTGAAGTTGCCTGTGATGAACATTTTCTGTGTGTCACAATGTTTTCAACTTTATTCAATACTTGTTCTTTCATTTTAGGAGAGTTTCCTTTATTTTTAGCTCACCAGAGCATGGAGTGCTCAAGGTGAGTTTTTGTGATTGCCTTTTGTCCACATTTTTGGCTTGAGCATGTTGAAATATTGTGAGAATGTTTTTCTTAGTGATATCTAGGTCAAGTTCGAATATGGGTCAGGTCAGGTCAACAACTAGGTCACTAGGCCAAATTGTAAAACAATCTAGTTAACACTATAGAGATTGCATTTTTGACTTGAGCAGCTTGAAATTTTGTCAGAAAGTTTGTCTTGGTGATATAGCCATTGGCGCTGAAAGAGTTTAGTCTTAAATAGCCCCTTCTCAGGTAAGCGATTCCAGGGCCTCATGGCCCTCTTGTTTAATTAAATGTTTTCAAACTCATCTGTTGCAGATTTGCTGTATGTGGGGAGGAATTAATGATCGTATTTAAGCATCCCATTTAATATGGCATTGTGAATAAAACAAAATATGCCTTCCATATTCAAGGTTGTGGACACATAAAAAAGGGAAATGGTCCATTTTAACATTTTGAAAGTTTACCCTTTAAATAAAATAAAAATTATTTTGATTTAAGCTTGTTGGTATTTGGTTCGTGAATGAATGGCACATGGCTGGTTCCCAAGACAAATTACAGCTTGTAGAACTGGGACCAGGACGAGGAACGATGGCTGATGACATGCTCAGGGTAATAGATATAGTTTTCCTGTGATATTTAAAGGTTTATTTCACAAATGCTCAGATATGGATAAAAAATAAACAACAACACATGGGTTCAGAATGGTTATTTTTTATGAATAGTAATGAGAATAATTTGGAAAGATTTTTGAAATATGCATAAATTACTTACTTGTTTAGTTTTCTAGATAGGAAATTTATTCAAGATATTCAAAGAAAACAATAAACAGATTTATTACACACTTTGGTCCAGAGTTTGATAAGCAAATCCAGGGGGGAAAACAAAATTGAACCATACAGTTTTGATTATTTAAGAGTTTTAATCATATAAAGTGTCAAACAGTTTTGGTTTTCTCCTGAAACAGTTATTTGTTTGTTTCATGATGGATTTTAAAAAATACCTGATATATGTTTTTTTTTAAAGTTATCTGCTTTTTGAGAAAGTATTGCATCCAAATTTGAATGAATGCCTTTGATATAGAGTGGAGATCATTGTGGGTTTAAAAGTTGTCAGCAACAGAGGTTTAACACTTTCCCACATACAAAAATTCTGCAGCGGACGACTTTGAAAACATCTAGGCAAAACTATGGATAATCTCTCTAAATTAAAGTTTTATTATTGAAAAAAGTTGAAATCATTGTAACAAAAGGAGAAATTGCTCGTTATGAGCAATTTCTTCTTTTGTTACAATGCTTTTAAAAGCTGTCTGCTGCAGAGGCATCAGAAATCGTCTATATGCGGGAAAGGGTAAATCTGAATTCGGGAAAGAATTTCACTCTTTACCAAATATATACTTATTTTGATGCGTCTGCAGCAGATGACTTTTGAAAACATTGCAGCAAAATGAGAAAATATTCATCTTTTTTACAATGTTTTCAACACTACCCAATAATTACACTTTCATAAAGAGAGATTTTAAAAAAAATCCCTATAGGTTTTCAAAGTTGTCTGCTGCAAAATGTGTTGTGTGTTGAAAAAGGCAAATATAATTCTTATTAACCATCTGCTACTAGTCAATAGTATAATTATATGATGAAACTCAACAAACAATGCTTATTTTTAACAGGCTTTTTCAAATTTCCCTAAACTGAAAGAAGCTGTATCTCTCCATTTAGTAGAAATAAGTGAAAAATTAAGTGAGATACAGGAGGAAAGATTATGTGGGTCAATAGAAAAGTCCAGTGTGCAGGCTGATGATTCCCTGCCGTACTACAAACATCGTGTATCAAAGTACGGGACTGATGTGTACTGGTTTAGAGATATAAGACAGGTACCAGATGGGCCCACCATGTTTGTAGCTCATGAATTCTTCGATGCATTACCTATACATAAATTTCAGGTAAGTTTACAATTTGCATCCATTTGAAAACATTGTTGAATTAGATTATAACCCTTTCCCATGTGAAAAGGCACAGTAGACAACTTTTGAAAACATTAAGGCAAAAGGAGAAATTGCTGATAGTGACCAATTTCTCCTGTTGCAATATTTTCAACTTGTTTAAACAAGTTAAACAACATTATAGACTTTCTGCATTTCTGTAAGATGTTTTCAAAATATATGTGGGAAAGAGTTAAGGATAAACACAATGAAGTATTACTCTGTGTTAGATATAAACTTTTTGATGCTTTTATGAAACAAGTTCTTTATGCTTATATAAGTTTTTCTTGATGTCTGCTTCCTTGATAATTCCTGGACCGCCTTGGTGGTGTAGTGGTAGAGCTTCCGCCTCAGGTGCGAAGTCATAGGTTCGATCATTGGTCGGGTCATACAAATTACTTTAAAAATGGTATTTATGGCTGGTGCTCAGGGTTGCGGGTTTAGCATTATGACTGACTGGCTGGTGTCAGGATTAGTGAACCAGTAGTACTGGTAAATTACCAAGGAAACGTCATGATAAAACCGAAAACTGAGCGGTGTAAAACACCAAACAATCTAACTGGATAATCAACCAGTACCCACATGTTTACCTCAGTATTATTGAATTTGATCCTGGGACCAATTGATCATTATGCCAGTGCTCGATATCTGAGCCATTGTGTTAGAAAACGTGTGCTGTATATAAGGGCTGCATAAGGCAAAATGAGTCGCATATTGCATCCTTTTTTGGCATGACATAAAGGTATTGTTGGTGGAACCATTAGAGCTACAAATATAGTTTGTAGTCAGAAAGTATATCTATAGCTCTTCTAAATGCAGGCTTTCAGTTAAACATTTCTCTCATACAACGAATCTACAGCAGATGAAAACATCTAGACAAAAATGTGGTAACTCAATATTAATGGGAGTATAACTATTTAGTAGAGTTGTAAATAATTTGGCAAAAGGAGAAATTGCACATTATGAGAAATTTCTCTTTTTGACACAATATTTTCAAAAGGTTGTCTGCTGTAAAGGCCTCAGAAAGAGTCTATTTTTTAGAAAGGGTTTTGATTCTTTTAATATTTGACTCATCTGTGTATGTACTGTTGGGATAGACTATAAGACCCTGTTTCACTAAATGCGATCTCTTTTATATTTTTTTACATAAATGTTGTAAAAACCAATTCAGCAAAAACTTACTTGGTTTTTGGTGTCACCTGCATAGCATGGTAGGTACTTAAGGATTACTTTTGTTTTTGTTCGGCGTCTGTCCGTCCGTCCGTCTGTCCCTCGTCACACTTTTTCGTCACGTTTTTGTCCGTCTGTGCCTCGTCACACTTTTTCGTCATGTTTTCAAATAACTTTTTTTTTACTCAAAGGATTACATTGAAACTTCTGACAAATGTTTATATCAATGCCTGTGATGGGTTCACACAAGGGAGATAATCCAAATAGTTTTTATATCAGAGTTATTGCCCCTTTTCTGTCAAAAATTAAAATTTGAGGTGACACACGTGCTCCGGGGAGCACTCCATTCTAGTTTCATTCATGCTTTTCATACATTTCAAAATAAAGTCTTGTAGTAGATTATTATAGTCATGTAGTTATTTTCAAACCATACAACGCTAAACACATCATAAACAGGTGATCAGTTAGGCAATAAACCAGGCCTGTTGTTTACATATAAAATGGAGACAGGCTCTTTCATATTTCAGAAAGTAGACAATACTTGGCGGGAAATCTTGGTTGACAATGACCCTGCAGACGATAAATTGAGATTTGTCCTTGCCCCTGCTGATACTCTAGCTACTTTAGCATATCTTAAGGTGAGTATTTATATAACAGTAGTGGTTGAAGTATAATTTATTCATAATGTGTAATTTGTCTTTTTATCACTGTTTTAACCTTTTCCCATTTACGGTACATTTACTTTCTGATGCCTCTCAACACACAACTTTTGGAATCATTGTGACAAAAAGAGAAATAGCTCATAATCATCAACTTCTTCTTAGTGTACAATGTTTTCAACTCAAAGATTGTTATTTCACTTTCAGAGCTATTCCATAATTTTGTCGAGATATTTTCTATGTCGTCTACTGCAGATTTGTTGTATGGGTGTAAGGGTTGAAATTGTCTCAAAACTACACACATGCTTTTTTGTCTTAAAATATTTTTATTCGTTAGACCAGACATTTTGTTTTGTAACGTTGCAATTTTCTTGAGAAAAGAATATGAGGTTCACTAATTGATTGTGTTTGTTCCAGCCAATGTTAAGTACAGAGGAGTCCCGCAACCATATTGAGATATGTCCAGAACTAGCCGTCACTGTGAGACATATTGCTAACAGAATTAAACAACATGGAGGCAGTGCACTTTTTGTGGATTATGGGCATTGCGGGGAGAAAGAAGATACTTTTAGGGTCAGTATTAATGGTAGAGGTCTAGATAAGGAGGAGCAAACAGCCACAAAATCTCCTCTATTTTCAAACAAACCCCTATGTTGTGGGCAGGGTGGGTACTCACGATTCTTTTGAGTATGCACAACAAAGAGTTAGTTTTAAATAAGGATTTTAGAACCTGAAATATATACACCTTATCTAGAGTTCTGTTTAATACTCAATTTGATAATATTTCGAGTCATTAGGTTTGAAAAGGTAATGTCCGAGATCATTTGCAGAGGCATCAAATTTGTCAGTATCGGCAGGGACGTAGGACGTAGATAAGAGGGATAGGTAACTAAATTAAATACTAAAATGTAGCAAGTAAAATTCAAAACTATTCAAGATATGAAAATAAAAAAAAAAATCTGGAAGTTTAAACATTCTTCTATTGCAGTAGATAAAAATATTTTAATATATTACAGGTTTTGATATGTTATCCGTATGAAAAATGTCAGTCTATTAATTTTTGGAAAAATAATAATATAATTCAGAAATCCCAATATCTGTGTCTTTTAAACCAGTCATTGTTCAAAATACAAAGAAATTCCAGTTATTCATTGTATCTCCAACCTTAGTTGAAATGTTAAGCTTTCAGAATATGTATGTTTTGTTTATGTGCCAATTGTGACTTCAAAGTTTTATTTGCTACAAAATGTGAAATTTGAACAATTTTATTTCTATGTGTGATATTTTAACCAGATAACAGGTGTACAGGTGGAGTTGCCTATCCCTCTTATCTATGTTCCTGGTATCGGGGAAAGTTTGAAAAATACTATTTAACCCTTTCCAACATAAACAATTCTGCAGCAGGAGACTTTGAAAACATCTTGCTGCAATATGGAAATTTTCTTCAGATAAAAGTTTATTTATTTTGTTATTTAGAGTTGAAAACATTGTGACAAAATAAGAATTTGTGCATCATCCAAAATGTTTTCAAAAGTCGTCAACTGTAAACACATCAAATTGCATCTTCAAGTGTGAAAGGTTGGAAATTGTTTTACAATTCTTTAGGAACTTCTGCATTAGCGATTTGCAAAACCAACTGAAGTTGTCTGCTTTCTAACTTAATCAGTCCATATAATCTTCGCCGAATCTTGTAAGACCCTTTTTGTCATACTAACTAAGACAAGTTTGTTGATGCGGTAAATAGCAGGCCTCCGGAAGACCGGAAATTTGCTGATCTGGACCGACTTTTTAATCGCCGGACCGTTTTCAATCCTAAAACTTGTAAAAAAAATCGGTCCAGATATTTCTATAAATTTCACTACTACCAACGATATATGTCACTTTGTAAACGAAAAACAAATAAAATCCTATTCAGTACACAAACTCTTTGTTTCTACCCTTCGAGAGAGTCACTTACCGTGACGTAAACAAGTTAAGCTGTCCAATAAACAGTCCAGTAGGGTGTGACAATCGTGTTATGTAATTCTTCCCTGCAGTTCGATAGATAATCCATGGGTTAAAGATTTTCTTTAATAGTGTTTGCTAATTATTAGTTGATCAGTCTAACACTTTTTTAATCGGTCCAACTCCGGTCTGAACAGCTAATTGACATGTTACAAACTGTTAAAGTGCTTATGTTTTAGAAGTCGATAATTGCCAACAATAATTATAATTCGATGTTCAAATAGTGAAATGACCGGCTTGGCAACCCGAATCATGTTTACTCAAATGGGTAAATGTATTTACCTAAAAAATGGATTTCTCTAATTACGTCAGAAATATTTCAGTCATGGCAATTCAAAAACAACAAAGACATTTTTGAAGTAAAATGTTTATTTCTATGTAGACAAAACAAAGTTTACCATACAGATAAGAGAAA
This sequence comes from Serripes groenlandicus, assembly GCA_031761405.1. NCBI lineage: Eukaryota > Metazoa > Mollusca > Bivalvia > Cardiida > Cardiidae > Serripes > Serripes groenlandicus. The sequence continues at coordinate 59,826,789 of JASEVX010000001.1, forward strand.
TGTATCTTCTGTGCGCCACCAATCATTTTCTAGTAAGTGCTATATTGGACTGTCGGGTCGAACAATTTTAAGTACGAACGAGCAATGTAAACATGATATTAACGAGCGATGACACTGTTATGCAACCATCTAATCAAGGTAACCTGCAATAAACATGAAATTTGTGTATATTTTTTTTAAATAGTTCAAATATCATCTTTAAACGGGTGGAGGGTAAAAATTCCACTGGACCGATTGAGATTTCAAAATTTCCGCAGCCCTGGTAAACAGGCTTAAACCCTTTCACTCATATAGACACTTCCTGACGCCTCTGAAGCAGACATCTTTTGAAAACATAGTGACAAAAGAAGAAATTTCTCAAAATGAGCCAAAGGCCAGAAGAGCTTATGCCGTGGTGTGGTGTCCGTCGTCCATGCGTCCGTAAACAATTGCTTGTGAACGTGATACAGTCTTCAGTTTTGATTGTATCTCAATTAAATTGAAACTTATACAGTAGTTAGATATCCATGAAAGCTTGGTTCCTTTCGCAAACCAGCCAGATCCGCTCATGCAAGACTGGATTATGGATGAAATTGTCAAAATTGCTATAATAGAGCTTGTGAACACAATAGAGGCTCCATTTACCATCTGATCTTCACCAAACTTCGATAGTAGTTAAATATTTATGAGAGCTTGGTTCCTTTCGATAACCAGCCAGATGTGCCCTTGCATGACTGGATTATGGCCCTTGAAGTTGTCAAAATTGCTATATTACAGCTTGTGAACTTGATAAAGTCTTCAGTTTTAATTGTATCTCCATCAAACTTATACAGTAGTTAGATATCTATGAAAGCTCGGTTCCTTTTGCTAATCAACCAGATTTGCCAATGCAAGACTGGATTATGGCCCTTGAAATTGTCAAAATTGCTATAATAGAGCTTGTGAACACAATAGAGGCTCCATTTACTATCTGATCTTCACCAAACTTAGATAGTAGTTAAATATTGATAAATGCTTGGTACCAGCCAGATGTGCCCTTGCATGACTGGATTATGGCCCTTGAAATTATACAGCTTTTGAACCCAATAGAGCCTCCATTTACTATAAGAACCATCCCAGTAGAGCATAGGCCCTCATGGGCCTCTTGTTTTCTTTTTGCGACAATGTTCTCAACTCTTTTTAATAATTAAACTCATTTATTGAGATTTTTCACGTTTTTGTATATAGGTTTTCTAAGTCGTCTGCTGCAGTTTTGCTGTATGTGGGAAAGGGTTATTAAGGACTAATGATTAAATTGCCTTTCTTTAACTAACACTAACATTTCCGGACAAGATTTGTAATGCATGTATTTGGCCAGGTAAGCTTAGTCAGCTTTCAGTCTTCAACATTCCTATCCTATTGCCACTTGGCTGTAGCTTTTTCCTGCAAACAAACTTATTTCGAAAATGTCATCTTTGTGAAACATGAAGAGCTAAGATATCATTATTGTTTGTGGTACAAATTTGAAACAAAGTCTCTGTCTTTATCTATCAAGTATGCACTAAGCTAATATTTACCATTTACCTGATATCACCTGTTTTACCCTTTCCCTCATATAGACATTTTCTGATGCCTCTGCAGCAGACAGCTTTTTAAAAACATGGGGATAAAAAAAGAAATTGCTCAAAACAAGCAATTTCTTCTTTTGTCACCATGTTTTCAACTCTATTCAATTATTGTTTTTTCAGTGCTTTTGCTTAAGACGTTTCAAAGTAGTCTGCTTCCGATTTGTTTTTTGTGGGAAAAGTTTAAGATTGATCTGCTTCAAAAGCATGCAAGGAAATAAATTATATTATGATAAAACTGGTCATGTAATTTGCATGTTTAATCATTTTGTATAACCAATGGCATAAAATTATTTCAGTTTTATATTTAATACAGAGATATAAAAGAAAGTGCGATAAATGAAGAATTGCTTGTTTGGAGCAAATTCTATTCTTTCCTGCTATGTTTTCAAAAGCTCTCTACTGCAAAGTTGTCAACTCAGTCTTTAACATGATGCCAAAATCTCCTAAAATCTCCCAGAAAAGTTAACGGTACAGTTTTAACACCTCTGCAGTAGTCATTAACTGCCCGGAAACTGACCCCTATTTCAGTGAAAGCCCTGTTGAAATCTTATCACATGACCAGTGAACCCATCACTTTATAAATACATCAGTGTCAATACATTGCTGTAAGACCAACTATTTCACTTTTGAATCTTGTCCCAAACCAAGCTAAATGAAGGTAGTAATTCAAGCTTGTGTTTCACACAGAGAAAAACAATGTGGAAAGGAAAAAGTTACTTCACTTTTTCATGATATAGAATGCTTTTTATGACTCAACTGCATATGTATATTGAAAGAATCACAGGAAAGGTAGCTGTTTAATCCCCGTTTCCAACACTAAAATGAATCTGCAGAAGACAATCTTGAACATATCTTTAACCCTTTCCCACCTGCAGACGCTTTCTAACGCATCTGCAGCAGACGGCTTTTTGAAAACATAGTGACAAAAGAAGAAATTGCACAAAACGTGCAATTTCTCCTTTTGCCACAATGTTTTCCACTTTTTGTCATAGGTTATCCATTCAGTTATGGAGATTTTCTATTTTTTGACAAAATATGTTCAAAGTCGTCTGCTGCAGAATTGTTGTATGAGGGAAAGGGTTAACAAAACATGGGGAACCTCTATCAATGAAAGTTAAATAATAGAAAAAAGAAGAAACATTGTTGGAAAACAGCAAATTACTCCATTGAGCAATTTCTCTTTTTCTCACAATGTTTGACAAACTGCATCTGCTGGAAACGTATTAAAATGTGTTTGCATTTGGGAAAGGGGGGTTAAGCAATTAATTTCACATTTTCCTATAATGTTTCACATTGAGTATTACGAATAGATGAGGTATAACATATGCATACCTTCAAAGGGGTTCATTACAAATTATAACCTCTTGATTGTATAAACTCTGCAATCAATGGTGAAATTTAAAAAAAAAATCAACATAATGTTTTACTTATGACCCTTTGATCCCGTGCTATTATTCATAGATTCTTAACCCTTTCCCTCGTACGACAATTCTGCAGCAGACGACTTTGAACATCTTTTGTCAAAAAGTCGACGATCTCTATAATTGAATGGATAACCTATGACTAAAAGGTGAAAACATTCTTGGAATTTATTAAAACTTCATAGGATGATACCACACATTGAGAGGAAGTACAGGAACCATAACTCTATTTAATCTAAATACCGAGTTATTGCCCTTTGTTACTTTTTCTTGTCCGGAGAATTACTTAATAACTAACAGATGGAATCTAATAAAACTGCATACAATGGTAGAGCATAATCAGAGGAAGTGCAGTGTACAAGAACCATAACTCTAATTTACATAATTATGCATACCTTCAAAGGGGTTCATTACAAATTATAACCTCTTGATTGTATAAACTCTGCAATCAATGGTGAAATTTAAAAAAAAAATCAACATAATGTTTTACTTATGACCCTTTGATCCCGTGCTATTATTCATAGATTCTTAACCCTTTCCCTCGTACGACAATTCTGCAGCAGACGACTTTGAACATCTTTTGTCAAAAAGTCGACGATCTCTATAATTGAATGGATAACCTATGACTAAAAGGTGAAAACATTGTGCAAAAAGGAGAAATTGCTCGTTTTGAGCAATTTCTTCTTTTGTCACTATGTTTTCAAAAAGCTGTATGCTGCAGAGGCGTCAGAAAGCATCTATATGAGGGAAAGGGTTAATAATCTTGAGTGTTCAGATGACTTTAAAAACATCTAGGCAAAAATATGAAAAATCTCCATTATTGAGAGTACATGTATAATTATTGAATACAGTAGAAAACATTGCGACATAAGTAAATATTGCTAATTTTGAGCAATTTCTCCTCTCGTCACAATGTTTTCAAAAGTAGTCTGCAGCAGGTGCATCAAAATGGGTATGTATGAGGGAAAGGGTTAATTGTAAGTGTAACTAATGAAAAAGAAATTTCTCCTTTTGTCACAATGTTTTCAAAAGTCGTCTGCTGCAGATGCTTTAAAATGCATCTATATGTGAGAAAGGGTTAAAACATTTAATTGAAAATGCAATTATTATTGAATATAATTGAAAATATAATAAGCAATATCCCCTTTTTGTCTTGCCCACGATAGTGGAGTGAGACATAGCAGTCACTTTTCCAGCGACGGCAGCCACTTTTACAAATCACTATATCTCAGGAACGGTTCCCCTGCTGGAATATTTCTGAAACTTTGTCAGATGTATTGTATGGTCGTAGGACAGCTTTCAACGTCAACTTTTTCAAGGTCAAGGTCATATTTTGGCAGAACTTGAAATTGGTTAGGTAACTTAACCTCAAAACTTAACCTTGGTTATATCTTGTTTTTTTTCTGAAACTATATCAGATGTATTGTTTGGTCATGGAACATCATTTCAGGTCAAAATTTTGAAGGTCCAGGTCATAATTTGGCAGAACTTTAACTTGGCTATGTAACTTAACCTCAAAACTTAACCTTGGTTATATCTCAGCAACCCCTGCTGGAATTTTTCTGAAATTATGTCAAATGTATTTTTGGGTCAAGGAACATCACTCAAGGTCTAAATTATCAAGGTCAAGGTCATATTTTGGCAGAACTTGAACTTGGTTAGGTAACTTAACCTTAAAACTTAACTTTGGTTATATCTCAGCAACCCCTGATGGAATATTTCTGAAACTATGTCAGATGTATTGTTTGGTCATTGGACATCATTCAGCGTCAAAATTGTCAAGGTTAAGGTCATAATTTGACAGAACTTGAACGTTGTAAGGTAACTTAACCTCAAAACTTAACCTTGGTTATATCTCAGCATTCCCTGCTGGAATTTTTATGAAACTATGACAGATGTATTGTTTGGTCATGGAACATCATTCAAGGTCAAAATTATCAAGGTCAAGGTCATAATTTACCTTAATTTGGAATAATGTTCTGAACACTAGAAGTCGCTTTCTTCATTCAATCTTCATGAAAGTTAACCACTTGATTTGTTTTCATCAAATCTAGATCAAGTTCACAAATAGGTCATGAGGGGTCAAAAACTAGGTCACTAGGTCAAATGTTAGAATAACCTTGTGAAATCACATTTTTTATTTAATCTTCAAGAAAAGTTATTAGATCACATCTTGGTCAAGTTTGAAACTGGGTAATGGGGTAGGTCAAACACTAGGTCACTAAGTCAAATTTCCTAGAAAAGCGAGACACCCTCAGCCCGAGGGTCTTGTTATACCCCCAAAAAACAAAGTTTTGGGGGGGTATATAGGAGTCACTGTGTCGGTCGGTCGGTATGTCGGTCGGTCGGTCGGTCGGTCGGTCGGAAGCCATATTTTGTCCGGACCATATCTTAACAATGCAACATAGGATTTGAACGAAACTTCATAGGATGATACAACACATTGAGAGGAAGTGCGGTGTACAGGAACCATAACTCTATTTTATCTAAATACAAAGTTATTGCCCTTTGTTACTTTTTCTTATTCGTAGAGTCTTGTCCGGAGCATAACTTTAAAACTAATTGTTGGAATTTAATAAAACTTCATAGGATGATACAACACATTGAGAGGAAGTGCAGTGTATAGGAACCATAACTCTATTTAATCTAAATAAAGAGTTATTGCCCTTTGTTACTTTTTCTTGTCCGGAGAATTACTTAATAACTAACAGATGGAATCTAATAAAACTGCATACAATGGTAGAGCATAATCAGAGGAAGTGCAGTGTACAAGAACCATAACTCTAATTTACATAATTACAGAGTTATTGCCCTTTGTTACTTTTTCTTATTCGTAGAGTCTTGTCCAGAGCATAACTTTAAAACTGATTCTTGGAATTTATTAAAACTTCATAGGATGATACCACACATTGAGAGGAAGTACAGGAACCATAACTCTATTTAATCTAAATACCGAGTTATTGCCCTTTGTTACTTTTTCTTGTCCGGAGAATTACTTAATAACTAACAGATGGAATCTAATAAAACTGCATACAATGGTAGAGCATAATCAGAGGAAGTGCAGTGTACAAGAACCATAACTCTAATTTACATAATTACAGAGTTATTGCCCTTTGTTACTTTTTCTTATTCGTAGAGTCTTGTCCAGAGCATAACTTTAAAACAAATTGTTGGAATTTAATTAAACTTCATAGGATGATACAACACATTGAGAGGAAGTGCGGTGTACAGGAACCATAACTCTATTTTATCTAAATACAGAGTTATTGCCCTTTGTTACTTTTTCTTGTCCGTAGAATTACTTAATAACTAATAGATGGAATCTAATAAAACTACATATAATGGTAGAGCATAATCAGAGGAAGTGCAGTGTACAAGAAACATAACTCTACTTTACATAATGACAGAGTTATTGCCGTTTGTTACTTTTTCATATTCGTAGAGTCTTGTCCGGAGCATAACTTTAAAACTAATTGTTGGAATTTAATAAAACTTCATAGGATGATACAACACATTGAGAGAAAGTGCAGTGTACAGAAACCATAACTCTATTTAATCTAAATACAGAGTTATTGCCCTTTGTTACTTTTTCTTGTTTACAGAGTTATGGCCCTTTTGTTGGTCGGTCGTAAACCATATTTTGAGTCAAGGTGCTGTTTTGGGGGTATTTATCATCTTCAGTGATATTTCTAGTTTTAAATAATGTTTCAAAAGTCGTCAAATATTTGTTATATTAATTTGAACAAGGTTTCATATAAGAATACAACTTGCCAGTGTTTATTACTCATCGCTGCCGTTCTTATTTCATATTGGATAAATCTACATAGCAATGATACAAATCAATATATAACACAAAGTTTTAATAACTTCAATTAAATGCATGTCCTGAAAACGCAGAAAATTAGGAAAAGAAGTGTCCTATCTGTCCACAGTCATATACCGGTCAGAAAAACATCTTGGCAATTTAATCACTCTATCGAGAAATGGTCTAATGACCCATGGGTAATTGATGATGGCTTAATAGCCTAAAAGCTAACTGTTTATCTTCCTCAGATTTGAGGAAATTTCTGGCATAATGTTGAAGACTGAACTGTTCAGATATCTAAAAACAACATATTTTAATAAATAAATCAAATGTAATTTCTTTTTTTAAATTGAAGTAATGTTATTTTCAGCCATCAAGTATATAAATGTAGTTATAACATTGTTTTGTTTATTGTTTCACAATATGATCAATACAGTACAATATGATCAATACAGTATATTCCAATACCAAAACCAAAGTACTCTCGGTGCTTGTCCATGACATTTCCAATGAGACCTCTCTTATACCTCTGTCTCCTCTTACACTGCGACACAGAATCATCTTTACCTTTACACAAAATATAATTAGACTCAACTCGCATAGATGATGTACTATATAACACCATAGTTCCGTGATGGTACGGTCCATTGAACAGAGAGCATGTTTTATGAAAACAATTTGGTAATCTTGTGATGATGTCACCTTCACGGACAATTCGCCAGCTATTCCGTACAATCTTATCATGAATATTGGCATAATGTTTATTACCAACTCTCGGCATTCCAAATGTGTAAAGGAGCAAGTTATCTGGCTGCACAATGTCCTCGAATATTAATAGTGCACTGGTTAGAGACGCAACAGCGCCACCTAGTGAGTGACCTGTGACCTTGACCTCATAATCTGGGTGATTTGATAGCTGCTCTTTCAAACAGTTCTTTATTTCAGGATATAGTTTCGTGTTGACATTGTTGAAGTATGCCTGAACCTTCCCTCCAATTGGGAAATTAACTGTATGTTCTGTTAAAACTGTAAGAACTTGGTCCAACACTTGTTTTCCACCTCTTGTTCCGCGAATAGCCACAATGATTTCTCTTCTGTTGTCGGACTTTGCCACAATGGCTGAACATTGTTTATCGTAGTCAAACAAATAGTCATCACATTGTTCAACTATCACCTCCTTCATCACATATTCATTATCCATAAACATTTGAGCCATGCACACTTTTGGTTCATCGGAGTACGCAATGGCCGAGAATTGTGCCAGAAGAAAGGCCTCAGACGGACTGTAATGGTGTTTTTTTCCATGGAAATATGAAACACATTGTTCTGTTTTTCTTATGTTTTGTTTCTTCAAGCAATGATTCTTTAGAGAAAATTTTGAATGGCATGAGTTTGAGAGTGGGCACCAATAACATGGGAACCAGTTCCAGTTCCTCTTTCCGGCACAGGCAAAACAATTTGTGTAGTGTGAACAAACAGAATCTACGTTTTGCAGATTAAAAACCACAATTAGGAAAATCGTTTTCAAAAATAAATTCATCTTTCTCTCCACTATGTCACAACAATGAGTTTCACAGAAGATATTGTTTTGAAGGATTGGCACATAATCACTATTTTATTAACTTCTTTGTCCTCGCTAGAAAGAAAAAACTATGAACAGGCAAAACAAATTTTGGAGCGTGAATGAATGGAATCCACTGTTAACACAACAAATGAAAATAAAGTGTTCAAACTTAAATTCCTATTTTTAGTACACTATGTCACATTAACCCTTTCCCACAAACAACAAATCTGCAGCAGACGACTTTAGAAGCATCCAGCCAAAACTTTGGAAATCTCTTTCTCTGAAAGTATCATTGTATAATACAGTTGAAAACGCTGTGGCAAAAGGAGAAATTGCTCATTATGAGCTGCTACAATGTTTTTAAAAGTCTTCTGCCGCAGAGGCGATACAAAGAGTCTTTATGTTGGTAAGGGTTAATGATTTACACAGTTATCCTTGGTGATTCAATTATGTGAATAGCAGCTATCATTCTGAAGGCTTGGCATGTAATCACAGGTTTTTAAACTTTCCCACTAGAAACACTGCTCCATCAAATTATAAAAAGATTAAAGCTAACCCAGATGTAGACAACTTTTGAAAACATTGTTGGAAAAGGATAATTTGCTGGAAACAACCATTTTTCCCCTTTGCTGTTATAATTTTCATTCTGTCAAACCAGGGACACTATATTACATTTGTAATATAGTGTCCCTGGTCAAACTGTAACCAACAAATTTTCAGATTTTTAATCTTTTTCATCTGATGTTTTCTGAAGATTTTGAAAATAATATATTGGATGAAGGGTTAAATATGTGATATTAAACTCTGTTGGGGACTCACCTTTTTAGTCCCCTACCGGCGTGCCGAAGGGGACTATTAGGTTTGCACTCCGTCCGTCAGTCAGTCCGTCCGTCCGTCCGTCAGTCCGTCCGTCCGTCCGTCAGTCAGTCAGTCCGGCAAATTTTTGTCCGGAGCATATCTCCAAAACTGTACTAGCTATGGCTATGAAATTCCATATGTGGATACATCTCATCAATGCGGAGTGCAGTGCATATGAACCATAACTCTTGCTTCCCTAATTTTTGAGTTATTTCCCTTTCTTTATTTTCATACTTGATTTTTGTCCGGAGCATATCTCCAAAACTGTACTAGCTATGGTTATGAAATTTCACACATGGATGCATCTCATCAAGGGGGAGTGCAGTGGACATGAACCATAACTCTTGCTTGCCTAATTTTTGAGTTATTTCCCTTTCTTTATTTTCATACTTGATTTTTGTCCGGAGCATATCTCCATAACTATACTAGCTATGGCTATGAAATTTCACACATGAATACATCGTATCAAGGGGGAGTGCAGTGGACATGAACCATAACTCTTGCTTGCCTAATTTTTGAGTTATTTCCCTTTCTTTATTTTCATACTTGATTTTTGTCCGGAGCATATCTCCATAACTATACTAGCTATGGCTATGAAATTTCACACATGAATACATCGTATCAAGGGGGAGTGCAGTGCACATGAACCATAACTCTTGCTTCCCTAATTTTTGAGTTATTTCCCTTTCTTTATTTTCATACTTTATTGTCTTGATATACCTAAACATTGGGTTGCTATGACAACAGAAACAGACTCAAAAGTGCAAACCGGTAGGGGACTATGGTATTGCTTGCAATCCTCCAGTTACTTGTTGAATTATGAATAGTATTAAATTGCTTAACCCTTACCTCTTATAGACGCTTCTGACGCCTCAGTCGCAGCAGACGACTTTTTGAAACATTGTGACAAAAGAAGAAAATGAGCAATTTTTCCTTTTGCCACAATGTTTTCCACTTTTAGTCATAGGTTATCCATTCAATTATAGAGATTTTCTATTTTTTGACAAAATATGTTCAAAGTCGTCTGCTGCAGATTTGTTGTATGAGGGAAAGGGTTAACCCTTACCCACATATAGACTCTCTCTGCAACTCTACAGTAGACAACTTTTGAAAACATTGTGGCATAACTCAATTCACTAATTATACTTGCATTTATAGAGATATTCCATTTTATACCTCTACAGCAGTCATCATGGATAACAGAATAATTGTACAAAACCAGCCATGTCTATCTCTCCTAATTGGTTTTCTTCTATATTTCAAAATTAAACTTCCTATTTTTAGCTCCACTATCTGAAAGCCAGTCCAGCTTATGTCATAGCGAATTGTCTGTTGTGCCTGCGTGTGTGCGTTAACTTTTTGCTTCAAACAACTTCTTCTCCATAACCACTTGGTCAATTGGGATAAAACTTCATAGGAAGCATCTCTAAATGTCCTCTCCTAAATTCCTTCAAATTTTTGGATCCATGCAAAATTCTGGTTTCCATGGCAACTGAAAGCAAAATATAGTGAAAACTTAAAAAATCTCCTTCTTTGAAAGTGTCAGGCCGATTTTCAAATAATTTTGTAGAAATGTTCCTTGGGTGACCCTCTATCAGAATCCTTCAAGCCATGTTGATTGGTTGAAAACAAGGCCACCAGGGGGCAGGGCTATTTTGCCTTATATAGGTCACAACACACCAAATAAATTCCTTCTTTGTTTACATGTAAATCAACCAGCTTCAACCCTCATTTGTCACATTTTCTAAGCGTTTCCCATGTAGAACACCATATATCATTGAAAAGAGATACTTCTTACCTTTAAAATAATCCATAGAAAATGTGGGGTCATGCATTATGCAAGAAAGAACTCGCTCTGTGAAAATGGGGACCGTCCTTTTTACCACAATCCAGCTAGGCTGTAACTGGGTTTCCACATAATCTACTTTCACTTTCACACAAGGTCAAAATACCTAAAATGATCAAATCAAACAGTTCCAGTTCATCCTCTACATATTTACAAAGAATTTACACCCATTGTCACATATCCAATGCAGTTTTGGCCAGATGTACAACCATTTCTAGGCAAACAAAGTTTTGTTTACGCACTACTGTGCTGTAGATCAAAGGGGCCTGCGGATGTATTTAGCTTAATTAGACCTATATGGCTATAGTGAAAACTTAAAAAAAAATCGCCTCCTAAAGTGTCGGGCCGATTTTCAAATTATTTTGTAGAAATGTTCCTTGGGTGACACTCTATCATATTTCTTCAAGCCATGTTGATTGGCTTAAAAACTTGGCTGCCAGTGGGTGGGGCTGTTTGGAGATTTAATTTTTGCCTAATTGCAGTTGAGCAATACTGGCCCTCTTGGTCTCTTATTTTACATTGTTCCTATTTTAATTTACTTGAAAAGTTTCAAAGCCCATTACTAGGAATGTATCAGGTAAACTGGTTGTTGCTTTCTACTTCAGATCTAGCCTAGATAACGTGTAAACAATAATAAAACTTGTGGTCTCATAATATATGATGCAGTTAAATCAACCTGTATCACCGTGAACCATTTACCTCATACAATGCTTTTCCATTGTCCCTTTTGAAAAAAAGTTACATATTGAAAATTAGATGAATATTTTTTATTGAGAGTTGAAATTGTAGCAAAAATCAGAATTCACCATTATGACCAATTCCTCATTTACCTATAATCCATTACTGTAGAGAACCATAAGCTTAGGAAAAGTTCTTTACAATTATTTTAACCTTTTCCCTTTTGCAGATTCATTTTAAAGCATCTTCAGCAGATGAATTTTGAAAACATTGTTGCAAAAGGAGAAATCGTTTTCAATTCTATTCAATAATATTGTTTTATTTTATTGAGATTTTATATATTACCCGTATATCCTAGATGTTTACAAAGTTGTCTGCTATAGATTATTATGTCTCCCCCATTACATGGGGGTGACATATTGTTTTTGCCCGTTCCGTCCGTCCTTCCGTCCTTCCGTCCCTCCGTCTGTCACACTTGTTTCCGCTCAATAACTGAAGAACGCTTGGGCGTAGGAACTTCATACTTGGTATGCAGGTTGGTCATGACCAGTAGCTGACCCCTATTGATTTTGATAACAGAAGGTCAAAGGTCAAGGTCATGGTGACCTTGTGAGGTAAAAAATGGTTTCCGCTCAATAACTGAAGAATGCTTTGGCTGAGGAACTCCATACTTGGTATGCAGGTTGGCCATGCCTAGTAGAAGACCCCTATTGATTTTGAGATCAGTACGTCTAAAGTCAAGGTCACAGTGACCATGAGCTTGAAAGGTCACAGTGACAATGAGCTGATAAATAGTTTTTGCTTTGGCCCAGGAACTTCATACTTGATGTGCAGGTTGGTCACCACCAGCAAATGACCCCTATTAATTTTAAGGTCACTAGGTCAAATATCAAGGTCACGGTGGTCAAGGTCACATCCGCCACACTTGTTTCCGCTCAATAACTGAAGAACGCTTGGGCATAGGACCTTCATACTTGGTATGCAGGTTGTTCATGACCAGTAGATGACTCCTATTGATTTTGATGTCAGAAGGTCAAATGTCAAGGTCATGGTGACCTTTTGAGGTAAAAAATGGTTTCCGCTCAATAACTGAAGAACGCTTGGGCCGAGGAAATCCATACTTGGTATGCAGGTTGGCCATGTCCAGTAGAAGACCCTATTAATTTTGAGGTCAAAGTCAAGGTCACAGTGACCTTGAGCTGAAAGGTCACAGTGACCTTGAGCTGAAAGGTCACAGTGACAATGAGCTGAAACATTGTTTTTGCTTAATAACTGTAGAATGCTTTGGCCATGGAAGTTAATACTTGGTGTGCAGGTTGGTCACCACCAGTAGATGACCCCTATTGATTTTGAGGTCACTAGCTTAAAGATCAAGGTCATGGTAACCTTCAGCTGAAAAATGGTTTCCTCTCAATAACTAAAGAATGCTTATGTTGAGGAACTTCATACATGTTGTGCAGGTTGGTCCTAACCAGTAAATGACCTTTATTATTTTTGTTTGATTTTGAGGTCACAAGGTCAAATGTTGAAGGTCACGGTAACCTTCAGATGAAAAATGTGTTTTACTCAATAACTCAAGAACGCTTATACCCAGGAACTTCATACTTGGTGTGCAGCTTGATCCTAACCTGTAGATGACCCCCATTGATTTTGATGTCAGTAGGTCAAAGGTCAAGGTCGTGGTGACCTTTGGCTGAAAAATGGTTTCCGCTCAATAACTGAAGATTGCTTGGGCCCAGGAACTTCATACTTGGTGTGCAGGTTGGTCACCAGCAGCAAATGACCCCTATTGATTTTGAGGTCACTAGGTCAAAGACCAAGGTCATGGTAACCCTCAGCTGAAAAATGGTTTTCGCTCAATAACTGAGGATTGTCACTGTTGCTTCATCTCCAGTCCAAAACTAAAAAATTCATCTCCATCATTTCTTTTCCTCCCCTACGACCACACAAATGGGGAGACAAGCGCTTTTTCAAAAAAGCAATCTCTAGTTTTTTATGGACAAGGGTTAAAGCTATCTTAAACTTTGTCAATTTCATACATTTGAATAAAAAAGTGAGATTTCAATTGAATACAGCACTTTTCAAAAAAAAATATCTGAAAAAGATGTAAATTTAATTGAAGTAATTATTATTTCAACTGTTATATTTATGTGACATTGACAAAACAGTAATTTAACCCACGACTTCACACAGACAACATTTGACACCTGCCTTTGAACAAAATTTTTGAAAACATTGCAACAAAAGCTACAGAAAATATAAAACTTTCAGTTTTCTGGATTGTTAAATTTTTTCATCTGATGATTGCAAAGCAGACAACCTTTAAAAAGTCATGTGACATAATGGATTAAAGCCAGATTTGCAAATTGACTATAATTTAGGTTCAACCCTAAAGTCCCTAATCCATATAGACAAACTCTGAAGCAGACAACTTTGAAAACATCAAGGCCAAAAGAAAATGGAGAATCTCTATAAATGAAACTATAATTTTAAAAAACATTGTGGCAAAAGGAGAAATTTTTCAAACAAATTTTTCAAAAGTCGTCTGCTGCAGATGTGATTACATGTAGGAAAGGGTTAATCATTTAACTTATATGATATTGTTAAGTGTTATTTGCTTTATTGATAAATTCCCACATACAGATGCTTTCAGACGCCGCTGCAGCAGATGACCTTTGAAAACACTGACAAAAGGAGATATTGCTCAAAACAAGCAATTTCTCCTGGTTGCCACAGTGTTTTCAACTTTATTAGCTCACCTAAGCACGAAGTGCAAGGTGAGCTTTTGTGATCACTCACCGTCCGGCGGCGTCGACTGTTAACAATTTCCTACAAATGACTTCTACTAAACCAATGGACAGATTTCAAAATAACTTCACAGGAATGGTCCTTAGGTGGTCCTCTTTCAAAGTTGTTCAAAGAATTAAATTCCAAGTAGAACTTTGGTTGCTGCGGCATCAGAAAAATGGAAAAATTGCCAAATCTTAAAATATCTTCTTGTCAAAAAGTACTGGCCCTTTTTGAAAATTATTTTGCACAAATGTTCCTTGGGGCACCCTTTACCAAGATTGTTCAAATATTTCCGATCCGTTGAAAAACATAGCCGCCAGGGGGCGGAGCTCGTTTTCCTTATATGTGTGTTGTTAAAACTTTAAAAATCTTCTTGTCCAAAAGTACTGGCCCGATTTGAAAATTATTTTGCACTATTGTTCCTTCGGGCACCCTTTACCAAGATTGTTCAAATATTTCCGATCTGTTGAAAAACATAGCCGCCAGGGGGCGGAGGTTGTTTTCCTTATATGTGCATTGTTAAAACTTTAAAAATCTTCTTGTCCAAAAGTACTGGCCCGATTTGAAAATTATTTTGCACGAATGTTCCTTGGGGCACCCTCTACCAAGATTGTTCAAAAATTACCGATCCGTTGAAAAACATGGCCGCCATCTACACTAGACAAAATAAATCAGGTGAGCGATCCAGGGCCATCATGGCCCTCTTGTTTAATTATTATAGAGATTTTTTGCATTTCTGCAAATACTTTTCAAAGTGGTCTGCTGCAGATTTGCTGTATGTGTGAAAGGGTTAACATGTAATGGAACAATTTTGATGAATAGAAAATTTTGAGTCTAATTTAGATACCAAGTTGTAAACATTGCTTGAAAAGGAGAAATCATTCAGAATACTCAAATTGCTTTCTTTTTTCAACTGCTGTTTGTTGCAGTGGCAAGTCATCTGTATGCGGTAAAGAAATATATGTTTATTTCATCATTTAGGGGTTTAAGAACCACAAGTTACATGATGTTTTAGTGGAGCCCGGGACAGCTGACCTGACAGCCGATGTAGATTTCTTGTACCTGTTACAGCAGGCTGGAGATTTAGGTATGTCTACATTATGGTCCTACAGCAAGAGTTTGGAGAAACATACAATATCTTGTTTCTGTACCTGTTGCCCAGTGATTAACCCTTTCCCTCATATAGACACGTTCTGACGCCTCTGCAGCAGACGACTTTTTGAAAACATAGTGACAAAAGAAGAAATTTCACAAAACGTGCAATTTCTCCTTTTGCCACAATTTTTTCCACTTTTTGTCATAGGTTATCCATTCAATTATAGAGATTTTCCATTTTTTGACAAAATATGTTCAAAAGTCGTCTGCTGAAGAATTGTCGTATAAGGGAAAGGGTTAACCCTAACCTATTTACAATACATGTACAGTAAAAGACTTGGAAAATATATATCCAAAAATATTTAAAAATAAGTTATTAAACAGAGTTGAACAAAGAGTTTTTCATTTTGCCATAATAAATTTTTCAAAAGTCATCTTTTGCAAATGCATCAAAATGTGACTGCATGTGGGAAACGGTTAAGGGATCTGCTTTAGGAGTGGGTGGTCAAATACTAGAGGTGACAGTCCGTACCATACTGATATGGTCAGTTGGCAAGGTCCGAGCTTGTTATCCCCTCGGTTAACAAAGTATGCAAGGGGATATAGTAACGGGACTGTCCTTTTTTTTGTGCGTTCGTTAGTCCGTCCGTCCGTTCGTAACAACCTTGTGACCACTCTACACTGAACATCCTTCCACCGATCTTAACTAAACTTGGTATACAGTTAGTATATGCCCAGGTCTAGAAGTCTATTTATTTTCAAGGTCATAAGTTAAAGGTCAAAGTCAAAATTGGACTGACTATTTTCCCATATCAACAACCTTGTGACCACTCTACACTGAACATCCTTCGACCGATATTAACCAAACTTGATATACAGTCTAAGTATATGGCAAGGTCTAGAAGCCTATCCATTTTCAAGGTCATAGGTTAAAGGTCAAAATTGGACTGACTATTTTTCCATATCAACAACCTTGTGACCACTCTTCACTGATCATCTTGGCAGATCATAACCAAACTTGCCATACAATAAGTATATGGCAAGGTCTAGAAGCCTATATATTTCAAGGTCATAGGTTAAAGGTCAAGGTCAAAATTGGACTGACTATTTTCCAGTATCAACAACCTTGTGACCACTCTAGTGAACATCCTTCGACTGATCTTAGTCGAGTCCCGGTAGCTCAGTCGGTAACGATGTGGGCTGTCAATCCAGGGGTTGAGTTCGAATCCCGGCTCGGCCAACTTTCTTTCCGACGATTGACAAAAGTCATTGCGACATGCGTCATTCGTCTTCCACCAATGGGCTAAGTCTATGTGGAAAAGCAGCCAGTTGCTTGGGAAGATACTGGTGTGCGAAAACCAGGAAACATATAAGTAGGTGAACTGGCCGCCGTGATATGACTGAGAAATTGTTAAAAACGGCGTTAAACCCCAATCAATCAATCAATCAATCAATCGACTGATCTTAACCAAACTTGCACACATGTTCAACATGACGATATGGTAAGATCTAGAAGCCTATTGATTGTAAATGTCAACGGGCAAAGGTGGGGACAAGGACAAATTACACTTACTTTTCTGGTACATAAAGGCAAGGACAAATAACATTAGTTTTCTGGTACATAACATTAATATCTATGTCATTGGCCATATTTTTAAATTGAATACCGAGGGGATGCATCCGCTTTGTGATGCCTTTGTTAATTTTGTTTGGTATTTCACGGCCCTTTCAACAGTATTATAATCATATCACACTACCAGGGTAAATTATGAGTACTGCTGGTAATCTTATAATATTCTGACACCAGCCCATCAATCATAATGCTATCCCTACAACCCTGAAAGCCGTAGTTACCATTTTTAGAAGAAAAAAAGTCTGGCTATTGTGATACCTTTGGCGTCGTCATCACACAACTTTAACCTTAACTCATAACTCTAAAACCTTTCAACATTTTCAAACGAAACATGGTACACATGTTCCTAGAAACACACATTTTCCTTGGAACAAACGCATATCTATACGAAGTCACAACTCTGACTTTCATAATATTTCAGTAATGCCCCTTTTTTGTGACAAAATGAAAAACAGCTCATTTTAACCTCAATTTATCAATATGTTTGAACAATTACTGGAATTCATTTATGTATTGTCAGCCTGGTATTTAATGTATACTTAAGTGTTTATTGTCGAGCCTGCTTGCGGTGAGCTTTACATAGCTGCCACAATGGCGGTTCGGTGTATGTACATGCATGAGTCCATATGTCCTGCCCGCATCTTAACCATGCATCATAGGATTTCCAAGAAAATTGGCACAAACATTCACCATGATCATGAGGTGGATTGTGCGCGCAAGACCCAGGCCTGTACCTCAAATGTCAAGGTCACACTTAGAGGTCAAAGGTCAAAATGAGTACTGCTTGATAGGACTTCACCATGTCCGGCCAACATCTCAACCATGCATCATAGGATTCCAAAGTTACTGAGCACACATGTTCAACATGATGATGTGAAGTGTCGCACACAAGACCCAGGCCTGTACCTCAAAGGTCAAGGTCACACTTAAAGGTCAAAGGTCAAAATGAGAAACCATGCATCAAAGGATGCCCAAGTTAATGGGCACTCATGTCCACCATGGATATGCTTGGGTTTACTTGTTTTTGTTAACACATGCTGCAACCAATGTTTGATGTTTTGGAAACAATGGTGATGGAAATAGAATTGTGTATTTTCCAAATGATTCTTCTGCTAGAATTTGAAAAGAAAGACCCTGATCACAAGGCACAAAAGCACAGACTGATCTTGGTGTTTGTTGATAGCAAAATCACATAGTTATGTTCTCCTATGGCATAACACATTTTTCTATGAAAGCGTTGAAAGTTTATATTATTGTCCTATTTTATATATTTTTCAGTGCAGACCTATGGCCCTGTTACACAAGCTCATTTCCTGCAGAACATGGGTATAGCCTTGAGATTAAAGGTACATTGTTTTACACGTATACTTTATATTCTGTTTAAAAACCTATCATGGCTTTAATCATTGTACAGTACTTAACCCCAAAACAGTCCTTACTCCTTTAAGGCTTTTGTTATCTATGCTTCAGTCAACTTTTGAAAATATTGCAAGTTAAAGCAATTATGCAAGGTTTACAGTAGCAATTTGTCCATTTCACACAATTTTCGCTCTCTTGTCTTGGAATAATAGTAATTAATACATATAGTTGTCTGCATTATCCCTTCTTTTCTACTTGTTTTCACTTTGAGGTCCTAAAATAGCATACCTGTCTTAAAGAACAAAAATGTTCAAAGAAACATCTGTGTTGCTTTCCCAATATGTCAGTAAGTGAAAAATTTAAAATAATAAGTGATCTTTATGTGTCTTGCTGACCAGACAGTAACTGTAAGTAAATTGGCAATTTGTTTTACCAATGTCATCCTAAAAGTGGAGGATATTATTTTCAAGGTCTATTTCAATCACCAAATAGCTAAGTATTTGCATTTTACTGTAGTTTTACACCATTTCAGTATGATTACGGACAATACACTTAATTATGATCCATACACAGTGGTGTAGTGGTAGAGCGCCCCCTTCAGGGAGGGAGGTGACAGGTTTGATACCTGGCCGGGTCATATCAAAGACTTTAAAAATGGTAGTAATAACTGCCCACCTTGGCACTCAGGGTTGCAAGGTTAGCACAAGGACTCACTGGCTGGTGTCAGGATAAATGGAACAGTAGTATTGGTAACTTACCCGCGAAACGTCGAGAAATAACTGAAAAATTGTTGAAAGAGGCGTAAAACACCAATCAATAATGATAATAATAATAATAATAATAACAAAAGTACTAGGCTAGGAAGTTTGCCTTGCCCCAGGGCACCACATAACGACTGGCATGGGATGTAGCATTTGTCTGAGGAAAGTTACGAGAAAATTGACCAGCAAAGATCAAGATTAGTCTGCACCTTTGCCAGTCAGATCAAGACTTCTCCTATTCACCATTCAGTCATTTGTTATAACCTCCGAGGAGCAAATACCTCTTTAGAACAACACTTATATATTCTCCCATGAAGTTTCTTCTCATACAAACTACCCCTTTCCCACATCATGAGCAATTTCTCCTTTTGCCATATGTTTTCAACTATTCATTAATTGACCCATTCCCACCTGCAGACGCATTTTGATGCAATAGCAGCAGCCACCTTTTGAAAACATTGTGGCCAAAGGTGAAATTGCTCATGATAAGCAATTTCTCCTTTGGCCACAATGTTTTCAACTTTATTTAACAATTAAGTTATCTTTAATGGAGATTTTTCAGGTTTTTGTCACTACGTTTTCAAAGTCGTCTGCTGCAGATCTGTTGTATGTGGGAAAGGGTTAATCATACTATCATTTGTAGATTTTTTTTAAATTTTTTGCATATATTTTCAAAGTAATATGCTGCAGATTATTTTTTTGTGGGAAAGGTTAAACCTTCAGAATAATACCTGTTGGTCTGGCAAGATAATATCGTAACCTCTCAAGATTCATTTTCATGTATATCATATTTTGTAAAGTTAATATGGTTGCTGTTTCAGTTATTGTATGAAAAAGCCAAGGAAGAAGACAAGGAGAGTTTGATAACAGCCTTTAACATGTTGACGAGCCATGATCAAATGGGGGAGAGATTTAAATGTGTAGCCTTATTACAAAATGACACCGAGCATGATCCGGTAGGGTTTGACTCAATACCTGCCTCTTAACCGTTATCCGGATGTGATATTACATATTCATCTGGTTCAAGAAATGTGGTGGCAAATATTGTTACATCAGAACATTGAAAAACGGAAACAATGATTAAGAAAAGGAGAGCCAGAGCTGTTGCTGATTGGAAAGGGGCATGGTTATGAGTGTACCACAGCTTGTTTACCCTTTCCCACATATAGACGCATTTTGACACATCTGCAGCAGACGACTTAAAAACATCGTGACAAAAGCAGAAATTGCTCAAAACGAGCAATTTCTCCTTCTGCCACAATGTTTTTATCTTTTTATAGTAATTATACCTACAATTATTGAGAATATCCATATTTTTTAGTAGACATTTTCAAAGTCGTCTGCTGCAGTTTTGCTGTATGTGGGAAAGGGTTAACACCAAAAATAACAGGGTGACAACATAAGCTATCCCGGAAGGCAGTCCTGGTGATCTACAAGAACCCTAATTTCTCCAGTTACCAGCATTTTAGTCAAGTTTATTTTTTATTAATTCAGGTGTCCAAACTATGGGAAACAGGTTAATTAACCTGGTATTTTACATGTGACATCTTTTAATGGGATTGTTGTGTATTATGAGGAATAAAAAGAAAATCATGAACATTTATTTCTTATTTTGGCCAGAGTATTGTCTTATATATCTCTAAATTGCTTTTGATATTTTGCATTTCTATAATCTTAGCATTACTTCAGATTGAAGAGTATTTAAAAAGCATAACAGAATTTAAACTGCTGTATAAAAGAAATAAAATGTTAAAATACTTTTAACTCATCCGAGCTTGAAGTGAGTTAATGTGATCACCATTTGTCTGTTGTGCATTGTCCTTCCGTTAACATCTTTTCCTCTGTAACCAGGGGATCAATTGTGTTGAAAATCACAAAAAGCATCCTCTTAATGTTCTCACAAAAATTCCTTCATTTTTAGTTCCCTTTGAGGAACGCCAGTCAAGCTTATATAATGGCCAATTGTCTGTAGTGTGTGTGTCAACATCTTATCCTCTGTAACCAGTGGGTCCATTGGGATGGACTATCAAAAAGCATCTTCTAAATGTCATCAGCAAAATTCCTTTGATTTTTTATCCATGCAGAATTCCAGTTTCCATGGCAACTAAAAAATGTTCCTTGGGTGACCAGACCCTCTGTCAGATTCATTGAAGCCTTGTTGATTTAGCGGAAAATATGGCCTCAAGGAGACAGGGCCGTTTTGCCTTATATGGCTTTAGTGAAAACTTTAAAAAATTTAAAAGATTTCCATTTAATTCTGTATAAATGTTCCTTGGGTGACCAGACCCTCTATCAGATTCCTTCAAGCCATGTTGATTTGTTGACAAACGTAGCAACCAGGGGGTGGGCTGTTTCAACTTATATGGTTTTAGTGAAAACTTTAAAAATAATTTCCTCCTAAAGTATCTTGCCAATTCCAAATAGTTTTGTAGGAATGTGCCTCAGATGTCCCTATACCAGGTTCCTTGAATCCATGTTGATTGGTCAAAAAGCCTGTTTTGCGTTACACGGCTATAGTGAAAACTTTAAAAATCTTTGTTGTGTTGATTGTCGCTAGATTTTTTGTCTTTTATGGCTACAGTGAAACTTTTAAAAATCTTCTCATTTGAAAGGAAAGTATCTTGCTGATTTTTAGCTCACCTATGCACGAAGTGCAAGGTGTGCTATTGTGATCACATTTTGTCCGACGTCCGTCCGGCTTCCGTCGTCAACATTTGAGCTTGTTAACACTCTACAGGCTACATTTGGCATCCAATCTTCATGAAAGTTTAGGCCGCAATTTTTGCCTAAGCACTGACATTTTGTCAGAATGTTTGTCTTAAAAGTATCTAGGTCAAGTTCGAATATGGGTCATATTGGGTCAGAAACTAGGTCAATAGGCCAAATTGAAGGGAAATCTTGTTAACACTGTAGAAGCCGCATTTTCAGCAGCTTGAAATTTGGTCAGAATGTTTAGCTGAATGATATCTAGGCCAAGTTCGAATATGGGTCATGCCCGGTCACTAGGCCAAATTGAAGGGAAATCTTGTTAACACTTTGATTGCCGCATTTTTTGCTTCAGCATCTTGAAATTGGTCAGAATGTTTGTCTGAATTATATCTAGGTCAAGTTCGAATATGGGTCTTATTGGGTCAGAAACAAGGTCAATAAAGGAAAATATTGTTCCAACTCCGGAGGCCGCATTTTTACTTTGAGCAAGTTAAAAATTTGTCAGAATGTTGTCTTGATGATATCTAGTCCATGTTGGAATATGGGTCATATCAGGAAAAAAAATATAGATCACTAGGCCAAATGAAGGAAAATCTTGTTAACACTGGAGGTTGCATTCAGAATAATTGTCTCGATGTGTTTTGCATTGCAGTACATTGCATGATTAAAGGCGATCCAGGGCCATCATGGCCCTCTTGTTAAATAATTATGTTTGAAATTTCATTCGATGTCTTTCTATGAGATTCCTTCAAGCAAATTGTGATAGGTCTAAAAGTATGGCCACCAGGGGGCAGGGCTGTTTTGCCTATGGCAACCAAAAGAAAACCCCTTCCTCTCCTCTCCTCCCAAACCAGTACACATTTTCAAATTATTTTGTAGAAATGTTCCTAGGGTGACCCTCTTATCAGATAGCTTCGAGCCATGTTGGTTGGTCTAAGAACGTGGCCGCCAGGGGGTGGTTAGTTTTGCCTCATATGGCTATAGTGAAAGCTTTACAAATATCTACTGAAAGTATATGGCCAATTTCCTAATAATATTTTAGAAATGTTCCTTGGGTGACACAGCAGATTCCTTCAAGCCATGTTGATTGGTCAAAAGACATGGCCACCAGGCTGTGGCTGTTTTACCCTTTATGTCTAGTGTAAGATTTAGATAATTATTTCCTAGGGAAATATATGTCTGATATTGAAATACTAACTGGTAGATTAACATGTCTTGGCAACCTTCTAAGCCACTAGACAGACAACATAGGGTTTGCTTTATTTTGCTGTGTGGCAGTAGAGCTATACAGGTCCCCTTGTATTTATAAGCTTACCTGACCGCAATATGAGATATTGTAAAGGGCATGATAAATCACATTGCATAACTCAGGGCCATCCTCTTGTTTTATATATGCATCTTTTTATTTCATTGAAATGTTTAGAACTGGCCAATTTAAAAGTACTACTAAATATATATATATATATATAAATAAGCTTTATATTTACAGTAATCTACATCTTTTCTATTTATAATATATGCGTCATTTACAAGTTCACCAAACATTCACATACACAGATTCATTTATCAAGCAGCCATGTCACACAAACAACCGACCTTCCAGACTTTGCAACCAGTAAGATTGAGACCAGTCTGATCAGGATCTTCCCTTTCTGCCATTAGTCATTTAGAAAGCTGATGGAAAATTATTATGACCACAGCATTAGTGTTTGAATGAAAATGTGTCACCTGGCAACAGGTCAATAAGTGAAAGTATGCAGGATGGACAGACAAGATCAAAGTCTAATCCAGTCAAGGAAAACGACAGAAAACAGCTGTACAAGTATGCAATTTGGTTGATAATTTCAAGATCCCAGGTCATTTTTCATGGTTCCATCCAATTTGATAGATTGATTGGGGTTTTAACGTCGTTTTCAACAATTTTCAGTAATATCACTGCGGTCTTATCATGTGTTTCATGGTTTTCTAACACCAGTACTCCACACAACAGGCTGCTTTTACACATAGACTGTTAGTCCAACCATCTAATTAGAAGTCTAATTTTTTTACAACATATTACTATCTGTTATGCCAACAATTGAATTCCAGTTTGATCCAGAAGTATTATTCTTTCTTGGTGTTGCCATCTCGAAATTATACTTCAAATTGGAAATTAAAAATGTGAGCATAAGGTAACTTGCTGTAGATAAATGCTTAAATGCAATTATACGAACTTTATGATAATCTTTTGCCCATCAATTACTGTGCCACGGTCTATCCGATCTCCTCTTTCAATACAGTGGTTTGTGGCAAATCCCGATCACCAGCATTGGCAATGTTTTCCACAATATCTGTTTCATTATGCAAAATACTATCAAGTTGGAGAATTTAGTACAATTCAATATGCGCTGTTTTTTTTCCAGTCCTTAGAAAAGTTTAATGTTTATTTCTGGCTGTATACATGTATGCCTTATGCCTCATTTAAAGTATATGACTGTAGTTCTCAGTTTGCATACATGTCTCTTTCATTTTAATAAAAAAAATTGCTAGTAGTTCTACTCAATTTGTAAAAATATCACTTGGACAAACAAGAGAAACTTTGGACGGACCACTTTTATGTTACAGATTTCAACTATTAATAATTACATAGTATATGATATAAGAACATGCATTCAACACTCTATACCAAACTTATCAAAGTTTCTGAGAATAACACCAAGCTGTAAATGAACTGTTCCCATAGCAATAGTGTGAAGTTTATATCTGTCAGCTCCACTGTATATCAGATCTGGGTTCTTTAATTGTGGTCCACCTCCCAAAAAACTTTGTGACACCTGTTCCCTGTAGCTGCCTGAGGGTCGCCATGTCGGACATTCTACATGATGAATTCCAGGAGATGTAGGTACATGGCAGAAGCCATACCCGTAGAGTTCATTTCTGCCAAAACTGTCCTGATGCCACACTTGAAAGTGAATTTTGGGCCACCCTGCAAATAAGTATAACAAACATTGTTCAAACTTGTGACAATCCCATCTCCAAAAAGTAAAGCAAGTGCCAAACTGTCACAAAACAGAGCTCTAGATAAGGAACATTTTTCATGTTCTAAAAACCTTATTTGACATTCAAATCCTATGTTGTGGGTTCTCAAAAGAATCATCTTACTGAGAGGATTCTTTTGAGTACCTACAACATAGGATTTGATTGAGTAATAAGAGATATATTGTCGGGAAAAAACCCTATTCACTCCATCTTATCTAGTCCTCTGACAAATTATGCCTATTTCGAGTCTTCGATATCAATATAAGACTAATAACTGTAAACATAACTGAAAATAGACACTGCTAATTTGGTCAAATTATGTTAAATTAGGGGCCATAACCTCCGAGTGACAAAAAGACTTGATAGAAATTGATACCAGTTAAAACGTCGGGGGATCAACAAGCAATTTTAAGAGTACCATTTATCAAATTTTAATTATTTTTTGGACACCAAATAAAAATAGCATGATGGCCCTGGATCGCTCACCTGTGTTATGCTAACCAACCCTATAGTCAATCACAATGACTGATTTTGCACTTGGGTAAGCTGATACAAGTGTTAACAAAATTTCCCTTCAATTTGGCCTAATGACCTTTTATCTTACATCTTGGTCTAGATATCATCAAAAAAATTGTTCTTACAAACTTTTAACATGCTTACAGTAAAAATACGGCTTCTGGATAATTAACAAGATTTACCTTCAATTTTACCTAGTTTTTGACGGGACCTTACCTATATTCCTTCTTAGCCTAGATATTATCAATATACCTATTCTGACAAGATCCATGTTTAAACTTGGTCTACACAGTAACATATCATCAAGACAAAAATTCTGACAAAATTTCAACATGCTCAAACTAAATATGGGGTCTTGAGAGTGTTAACAAGGTTTTCCTTCAATTTGACCTAGTTTTTGACCTAACATGACCAAGTTCCGAACCTCTAAGATTTGATGGAGATGTGTGTTCTGATTAACTTTCATGAGGATTGGATGCAAAATAAAGCATGTAAAGTATTAACAAGGCAATTGTTAACAACGTACGACCGACGGATAAATAGTGATCACAATAGTTTGCCTTGAACACTTTGTGCTCATGTGAGCTTAAGTCATAAAATATAACTTATAAGGTATACGCTACTTGAAGGTAATTTTTTTCTTTTTAACATGCAAATGATTTATTTACCTTGCAATCCTTTGGTGGCAAAATGAAGGTCTATTGGATGAGAAAAGTATGCGACTTCACCATTGACGGGATGGTCCACCTGTGATTGACCTTCTCTTAGTCCAGC
This sequence comes from Serripes groenlandicus, assembly GCA_031761405.1. Lineage (NCBI taxonomy): Eukaryota > Metazoa > Mollusca > Bivalvia > Cardiida > Cardiidae > Serripes > Serripes groenlandicus. Next base: position 59,853,202 of record JASEVX010000001.1, read on the forward strand.
AAGAACTTTCCATGCTCCACCTAGATATATATTTACAAGTTATAAAATGCAGCTCTTAAGTTTACTATTAAAAAATATGCAATTTTGAACTTTCAAGCAACATTTACAGTTGGACAAGAGCGTTCCACAGAACACATGTTTAGCCTGCAAAAGTTGTATAAAATCAAGAAAATGAACACAGGGGATTAACTCCAAAAGTATAATATGCATACTAGAATCATAGGTCTTGTTCACTGCACTGCAGATCACAAGTTATTTACATACCAAGTCAGAAGTTGACATGTGAGACAAGAAAACGTGAGATAACTTTAAAAATAAGACTGCTAGAGTTATTGTTCATTGTAGACAGCAGGTTTCAATCATCCGACAAATCAAGTTTAAATACATTTGAAATTGAACTAATGGCCAAACAAAATAATAATAATGAAAAATGGTAAACTCTGAAATAAGCAGGCTTGTATTGTTCCATTCTCTTTATCACAAAGTATAAATGTTGCAAATTTGAAGTGAACATAATCAGTCACTTGTAACCAACTATAGTATCAAAGTTAACAGTCAATTGCACAAAAGGCAGTCACAACAAATTGGCAGATGTTTCAAATATATGTGAGTCGTCTGCTGCAAATTTGTTGTTTCTGGAAACGGATTACCGTAAGCACTCATGCTCAGCTAAAAATGTGTTAACAAAATCCAAACCAATTATATTATACCTGTATGTATACCCCATTTACAAAACAAACTGGGTTGTGGAAATCCACTACCACTGTAAATTTGTCCAATTATGTGAACTTCTGCCATCTGAAATAATACCAAAGAAATCACATAGACTAGATGTTACAATAATTTTTAAAATAACAAGTTTCTACATGGTCTATAGACTTGTGTGTACTTAATATATTTGAATATATACAAAATGTATATCAAAATGGGTGGTGCTATAGATTTTGAACCTTTTAAATGACTGAACAGCAATCATAATCTGCATTTTTTTTATAATAGAGTCCAATAAGGATTGTGTCATTACAGTGGATTATACGGATCATCTAATAGGAATGTTTACTGAGTATTGATAAATAAATATCTATTGTTCTTTACTCTATATGCCATTTTAACTCTATAAAATTAATTTGTTGTGAAGCCTTCATTACCGATTTTGACTATTTTCCAAATGCAGATATATTGTGGAGCAGACAATACATGTATTATGTACTTTATAAATCACTAGTAAGGCCTCACCTTGAGTACGCATCAGTAATCTGGGGACCATCTAGTAAAAAATACGCTAAATCTATCGAAAATGTCCAAAGAAGAGCAACCAGAATCCTGGGAAACTTAAAGGGAAAGTCATACACAGAAAGACTTATTGAACTAGGATTGCCAACTCTAGAATACAGAAGGCAAAGAACTGATTTAATACAGACCTACAAACTAATAAAAGAAATAGACAAAACATCGATGAAAATGCTTAACACTTGCGGCGCGGTCGAGACAAGAGGACATAAGTACAAAATATTCAAACCAAGAGCAAACAAAGAAATAAGAAAAAATTGCTACAGTCACAGGGTCATTAACGACTGGAACAATCTTAAACCCCAAGTAGTCGAGGCTCAGTCACTAAATGCTTTTAAAACAAGACTAAATAAGCACTGGTATGTTCCCAACAAATTCAAAGCTAAATGTTACAGTCCAAACTAAGGAAACATTACAAATAAATAAAAACAAGGAAATTAATCCAAATATTGTTTTAAAATAAATAAACTAGGTACAGTTAGCGTTAAATAGGGTAAAAAATAAGATATGAAAAAGCAAATAGGGTAGAAAATTCATGTACAGTGTAAATAGTTTTAAAAATATTTTTCTGAAAGAAAAGAACAATCAAACTAACAACAGTCGAATTTAGAAAAGACTGAACTAGGAGTGATTATTAGTAATCACATAATTCCATAATGGGAAAACAAATAATAAAAGGACCTATAAAAGCATAATGCTTATAAGTCGTAAAAAAACTTATTTGGTTTCTAATTCTATATGAACTATATGAACTATGTACATTTGTATTGCCATATTTTCAAATAGATTCAATAATTATACTTTTGTTTATAGAGATTTTCAATATTTTTGGCTAGATTTGCTTCATATTTGTATCCTAAGGGATTAAATAGACTTCGAGGTCAGGTTGAGATAACACAACTCAGAGACTTAATATACTATCTGGTGTCTGCACATATTTACCCCCGATTCCGATAACTTCATGCTGCAAAATTATTTTTCAAAATTGGTCTAACACTTGGCCAATAAATTTCATCCAAATAAATGTAAAATCCTCTCAGAAAATAAAAAGAAGGAATGCCAAACAAATTATAACCTTTATGACAACTTCCCGCAGGAAGATAAAGTAGGGAGATCGAAGCAGAAAAAGACATAAGAGTTATGGTGGATGAACAATTAACTTTCTTTCTCAAAACATATCTAGACACTACTTAACAAAGCAAATCAGAAACCCGTTTGGACATATTCTTGGAATAGAAGAAGAAAAAGAGATGTATATAGTCGCGAATAAACCAGCGTCCATAACTGATCTTAAGCCTTTCCCAAATACATTTTCTGATGCCTCTGAAAGAGATGTCCTTTTAAAAACATTGTGACAAAATGATAAATTGCTCAGCATCATTAAACACAATGTTTTCAACTAAATTCAATAATTGTTCTTTTATTTATAGAGAGTTTAGATAGTTTTGCCTAGATGTTTTCAAAGGCATCTGCTGCAGAGATACTGTATGTGGTAAATGGTTAGCATCTTTTAATAGGTTATATTTTGTTGCGTCCGAGTTGAGTCGGGACCGAGTTCGAGGGGAAATTGGACCAGACGAGTACCTTTGATTATAGATACACGTAATTTGTTGTGAATATTCTTTGCAGAATTATTAGCTTTTCAGAAAATTCAAACTTTGTTTAAAACGTTTTCATTTGGTACGTTCAACATCGTCCACCGCCTCAGTGCAAACATGTTGTGACGAGAACTTTATGGAAAAAAATGGAAACGGTGTAAATTAAAAACAATATATACAAAATCTGCTTACTATTTCAAGTTAACATAAATGTGTCGTGTAAGTTGTTAACTTCTGCTTCAACTGGTGGGCATAAGTTCGCTTTCAAGCTGAATATTAACTGTTTTACATTTCGTCAATAAAAAAAAAATGGAATTTGTTTGTATACTTGTACCCGTTCCCATTACGACGGCAGGGTACCGGTAAGTTACGAAAATGTACGGGGAAAATCGGAATCCGGGATATGAAAATACCGGTTTATTTCATTCCGTTACTTGGATTGTCGTATGCACAATGTAACGATTGGGCAAGAGCAAGTGCAATTAAACTGTATACAGGAGATACTTAGAACTGAATCAGTCATGTCTTGAGCGCCTCTTGGGAGGAAATTGTGGAGAAAAAAAACGATGGTTCCAGCTCAAGTTGTCAGAAAACGTATTTCCAGTGAACACTTGGTCAATATTTCAATGTTATCAAGAATGTGCACAATTCCCTGGTTGCTATGTCATTTAAAAAACAGGACTGATTGGGGGGTGCTTGGTGTCTTTCACTGTAAGACTAAACTAATTTCGAAGATATAAAACATTGGGTGGTCAGGACAGGGTCTTTCAAATACTATTTGAAAGACCCTGGTCAGGAGAGTGTTGGACAATCTTATTTACGTTTTTTCCTCTGAAACAAATGATCTCCCTAATATGTAATACATATGTTGTAAAATTTCTTAATCAGAATTGATTTTCAGAAAAGTATCGCCAAAACGTTGAGCGATCCGGACCATGTTAAATTGGCAGAGCAAGTTCGTGGAAGTTATATTAATTGGCTAAACAACTTGCCTTGAGCTTTTTTGGAGACGGTTACCCAATGACCATTCGTTCAATATTTCATTTAAAACAAGGTCAGAAGTTCCATAGAAGAAGAGTTTCAATGATTGCATTATGTGTTGTAGCGTGAAACTTTAACGACCCTCGACAGCCATCTATTATGGCCAATCAATTTGGTTTAGGTGTATCAGTAGAGGGCACATATATATTTTTTTTAGATCAACTGATCCAATGGGCGACACAAATACTTTAAGCGGTTTTTTTCTGTCATAAGCTAATTCATTCACCCTTTCCCCAGATATAGATGCATTTGACGCATCTGAAACAGACAACTTTGTAAACATTGTGGCAAAAGGAGAAATAATTCATGATAAACAATTTGTCATTTTGACACAATGTTTTCAACTCAATTCAATAATTTTACTTACATTTACAGAGATTTTCCACATGGTTATATATATTTGCCAAGATGTTTTCAAAGTTGTTTGCTGCAAATTTCTTGTAAAACTGTGAAGCTATTTCTGTTGAGCACCACCCAAAGCTTATTTCTATTAAGTTTGGATGAAATTAGCTCTGACAATATGTATAGGAGAAGATGTCACTTAATTAAAAGAACATGTTGACATCCCACAACAGTCACTTTTTATCTGATCTTCACCAAACTTGTTGAACATGTTTGTGGGAATAATGTCTGGTCCAAGTTCAATAACCAGCCAAATCGGGCAAGGCAAGTCACCATCGGCTTATGGTCCTTGAATTATTCAAAATTGGCCAGATTAAGCTTGTCCGCTCTCTAAGTCAAACAGGTATCATCGGATCTTCATCAAACTTTATGAACATGTTTGTGATTATAATATCTAGGCCAAGTACGATAACCAGCCTAATTGTCTAAGGCACCTTTTGATTATGGGCAAATTAGCATTGTCCGCTCTCTAAGTCAAATAGGTTTCATCTACTCTTCACTTAACTTGATAAAAATGTTTGTGGGAATACTTTCTGGACCAAGTTCGATAACCAGCCTAATCACTGTAGACCATTTGAATACTTTGAAGAGATTTTGAGTTATGAGGTAAGGTTAAAGTTTTGGGACAACGCAGATGACGACAAAGACGCGGGTCAAGTGTATCACAATAACTTGACTTTTCCCGCCCGAAAAATAGACAAGCTAAAAATGCAAAACTAAATTTATTCAATAATAATCACAATGTCATAACACTAAAACAATCAACAAGTTGAATGGCATCATCTGTTTGTGTAAGATTGAATCTTCCCTTCAAGTGTTCCAATGTACAACTGAAATAAAAAGTAAAAATTGTCAGTAGCTTGAATTTATTACAAACACTTAAATTGTCTTTAAAAGTTTTCTTCATGATGCTATCGTGATTTTAGAAGCTTTTTAATTGAGACACATCTGCAGCAGATGACTTTTGAAATCATTGCGACAAAAGGAGAGACTGCTCAAAACATACATTTTTTTTCATTTGCCCCAATATTTACCACTCTATTAATTAATCTTTTATTTACATAGATTCTCTTTAATTTTGAATAGATGTTTTTCAAAATGGTCTGCTACAGATATGTTGTAGAATATAATAATGGCCTGATGGGGATAAGGTTTAAAGAAAAGAAAGTCTTTACAAATGTAACTTAAATTTCAAAAGTCGAGAAATTATCTATTATGAGAAATTAATCCTTTTTCAACTAAGTTTTAAAAAGAAAAGGAAAGTGGCCGAGTGATTGTCTGGCTGTCCTAAAGTTTTGACCCCTATCGGGTAAAAATGTGGAGCTGATAGTTGAAGTATATACTGTCACAATTGTCTGAGTAGGTACCTGAATCTAAGAGCGAGAGTGTGTATCAATGGTTTGATGTCAACTTAGGCAAACACTTGCATGCATACTTCAAAGTAGAAGCGTTATCACATCCACAAGTTTTAAAATGTTGAGTGGTGCAGATGGCTTTCTACTGTATTCAATATTAAAACTTATTAAAATAAAACAACACTTTTGCATTGATGTTCTCAAAGTTTTCTCATATGGATTTATTGTATGTAGGAAAAGGTTATATAACAAATGGATGGGGAATTGACTGCCTGAAATGAGTTCATTACCTGTGGGGTACTAGGATGGAAAGCAACATCAGATACAACATCGGTCTGTCCTGGAAGTTTGTGAAGATATGTCCCAGACCGTATATCAAATATGTATGTCTGAAGAAATAAAAAGTAAAATATACTTAACTTAACTCATATCAAATAATGTAAGTATGGAGTACGAGATGTGTCAATGAAAGTCTAAAGTAATAGAAAGTAAACGACCTCAGACTTTTATTGCTGCTTTCTCCAAAAAGTTGAACTATATAAGAGATATGCTCCAGATCTGCCTCCATTGGCAAAAGTATACTTTATTTATTGAAAGTTCATATTGTTTATGACAGCACAGAAACTAGAGATTTTAAAAGCAGCATGTGTGTTGAAGCACTCAATGTAGCCCTTTTCAACATTCGACAAATCTGATGCAGAAGTTTTCATAAAATATCTTGTGGAAAAAAATATGGAAAAAAAGAGTTGAAAACATTCCAGCAAAAGGAGAAATTACTTGAGCAATTTCTTCCTTTGCCAAGTGGAAAATGCATCTGCAAGTGGGAAAAGAGTAAATAAAAGGCGTAGACTTACACATTTATCCTCCGATCCGGTGGCTATAAACCTTCCACAGGGACTAATAGACAGACCACACGGATGGACCCTATTAACATGGCCCTCATATCTACGAACACACCTACAATCAAGTGAAATCTACATTAGAGAAAGATTATAGAACCAATTGTTTTTGTCACTATAAGTCTGCCAAGTATTTAAATCTTACAATTCCAAGCTACAGATTTTGTCCTGCAAGCACTTAACCATGAATCAAGGAACAACGTATGGTATATCTTTCTTCGATTTATATATTATTTAAAAATTCATTTAAGGATTTCATAGGATAATTTTAAGCAATTTCTCCTTTCCAACATAGTTTTCTTTTGTACATGCACAAACTGTCGGTATCAGAAAGGATTCATTTTAATACACTCTAAAGACTAAAGCATGTTTAATATAGTGAGTTCTAAGTGTTTTCTTTACCTGTTTGATCTCAGGTCCCATAGTTTGATACAATCTCCAGCAGCTGATGTAGCAAACAAATCATAGGCACTTGATGGATGAGATACAAAATTAGAACCCTGTAAAATAACATGGAACAATTTATTTTATTGGAGTTTTATTTTTCAGCATTATTTCAGTTATATCACAGTGACAGAACACTTAACAATTACAAACAACCCTAATAGGCTAGGTATTGTGCCTTGGCTAAGGGAACTCCACCATGACCAAGGCAAGTATGGATCTAACCCGGGACACGCAGTTTCAAAATCCCCGTGCTAACCATAAGGCCACAACAGATTCTTGACATGGTTTGTAATATAGTGTCAACTATACTGAAGCTATAAAAATATCCTGAACTACCCTGGTACATCAAACTTATTTATTTCATGTCAATTGCTGTAAAAGATTTACCCAATCACTACTGATAAGAAAAGTTTTAGAAAAATTTATGGCTCTGGATGGCTCACCTGTAATATTTATACCTATCATTTTGTTAGAGAACGAATGAATTTTGTTTTATAGCACTGCAACGAAAAGAGGTAAATTAGGACTGGGGTGAGAAATGGAGGTAAGCAAAATATTACTTAATGAAGATGATGATGAATACTAGAAAGGAATATTATATTCTTGCATCCTACTCCGAGTCAAAACCACACTAGTGAGTTTTAAGCTTTCATTTGGGGGCTTTGACATCCTGTTTGGGGTGCTATTTTTACACTTAGACCAAGAGGGCTTATTTTGTTCAAGATTTTAAAATGTCCATTATAAGAATATAGTGAAAAATAACCCTGCCCTTTATGGTAATGTGTTTTTTTTTTACCAACTGACATAGCTTGAACAAGTTTTTCCCTATACATGTGTATCTTTATGTTAAACAGGTGACCCCTGGGGTGGGGCCAATTTTAAACCCAGGGCCATACTGTGAACAATCTTTGCAGAGGACTACTAGATAATGCTACACTACAAGTATTTAAGGCTTTTTTGTCTCAAACAAGACAAGTTTATAAGCTTTTCCTTTCAATTCCCATGGCAGCCAGAGTTCTTCATGGAATTAATTTCTTTGAACAACTTGGAATAAGTCTCACGCAAGGATCATTCCTACCAAGTTTAAACAAAATTCAAACAGCGGTTTAGGAGATGGCATTTAAAGAAATTGTTGAGGATGTATGTCTAAACATCTTGACGATGGACATCAGACCATCACAATAGCTCAATATGAGCTAAAAAGTTGATCATGATCTTAACTTGGATCAAACGCGATACCCATGGAACGAGAGTCATGTCTGTATAAGTATTGTTGACATTTATACTGGAAACGGCATCTACATAGTTTCACAACAAAGGGTCAACACTCATTAAAAGGCAAAAGCTAGCCGAGTCACTTGCCTGCACATTTAATGAATACTGCAATGTCTTCCATCCATTTATCTGTCACTCTTTGAATTTAGTTTCTTAAATAGGTTATCTTTTTCAATGTGAATTGTCAATAAGCATAATTGTATACAAAACAAGGTCAGTTTTCTAAACATTTCTATGTCAACTGACCTTGTAATGTAGTCATCATACAACAGTACAATATACAAGGGCAATAGGGAGCTGCAAATGTGTTCCTTTTTTTTTTTCAAGTATAAACTAGGGATGGCAACGGCTACCGATATTACTAACCGGTTACTCGTATAATTTTGTAACCGGTTACTCGGTTAACCGTATTGATTCATAGACAATAAATATTCACTTCCTTCCAGGATTTGTTATCGTTGTTGTTGTTTTAACCCGAATTTCCTGGGCATGTATAAATCAGACCAGCAAGTGACCGTTATACGATTTATAATATATTGAATGAAAGAGGTGCATAGCTGCATATCTTTAAATACCAACTCAGGGGGAAATGTGTTAAACACTTAAAACTACTCTGTAAATCTTCTAATCCTGTTGGTAATTCATTTACAAATACAACAATTCGAATTTATCAAATTCATTCCAATAGCATGGGTCTTTATCATATAATTCTAGCCTTTTATATGATATCAATTTTTTTTTTAAAGAAAACAAACAGTCCTGTAATTAATCGTTAGATCAGCTTCAATTATTCGATAACATCGAGTGCGGCCGTTTTCACAGTTATGTAAACATTCCTGATCGAGGTATGAATAATTAACCTTTGGTCAGATAAGTGTGACAAATTGTGAATAGAACAAAAGTTGTAATACAACTGTGTATATATTTTGTCTATTTTTCCAGGTTTTACAACCTCATAGAAATCCTGTGGAGTAAAGGGTATAATATACTCCTTTACCATCCATGATTTTAAAAGACACTTTAACAATTTGCACCATACTGACTTTAGAATAACTATTGAATACTAGGCCAGACTTAACATTTTAAACTTAACCCTTTTTGTAGGCATCTGCAACAGATGACTTTTTAAAACATAGTAACAAGAGGGGAAATTGCCCATAATGAGCAATTTTTCTTTTTTCCCACAATGATTTCAACTCCATTCAATAAAAAAAATCATTTAAAGAGATTTTTCAAAATCTTGACTCAATCATTTTTAAGTTTCTGCTTCAGATTTGTTGTAACTGAGAGTGGGTTATATTACCTTATTTTGGCAGATGGTATGAACAGGCCTAGTATGAGCATCCTTCATGTGACGCACCTTCTCCCCCACATTCATATCATAGATGTCAATGGATTTATTACTACCAGCACAAAATAACATATCTAACGCATAAGTTAAAGATTAATATAAGACAATATGGCAAAAGCAAAGGTATGTTGACAAAATATAATATTGGGTTTCTTTATAGGAAAGTGTTTTTGACACCTTTAACCCTTTCCCTCATATAGATGCTTTCTGACGCCTCTGCAGCAGACGGCTTTTTGAAAACAAAGTGACAAAAGAAGAAATTGCACAAAACGTGCAATTTCTCCTTTTGTCACAATGTTTTCCACTTTTAGTCATAGGTTATCCATTCAATTATGGAGATTATCTATGTTTTGACAAAATACGTTCAAAGTCGTCTGCTGCAGAATTGCCGTATGAGGGAAAGGGTTAACAAAATAGATTTGATTTGCAATAACAGGTAAAATATCTTTTGCTTTAAATTAAATAACAATTAAGAACAAGTTAGCAGCTATAACTTCTTCACTTTAAGTGAACCTACTTTAGTGACATAAACATCCTGTATCTACATATGAAGATGCATTTTAACAGAGCTGCAGCAAACCACTTTTGAAAACATTGTGTTAAAAGGAGAAAATGTTCAATGAACAATTTTTGTTACAATTTGTCATGATTCTTTTACTCTTCAATTACTATACCGGTACTTTGATTTATAGCGATTTTGTATTTTTTGCCGAGATGATGTTTTAAAAGTCAACTACTGAAGATATTGGTTTAAAGTCTATTCCCTTCTCGGATGATAATAAACCTCTTCCCACATGCAGACAACTTTTGAGAACATGATTATAAGCAATTCCTCTATTTTCCACAAAGTTTTCAACTACGTATATTCAATAACTATATTTTCATTTATAGAGATTCTCCATAAGTTTGTTGTAGGGTTAAAGCCAAGGGTTAAAGTTTATTTCCTTCTCATATGATACTTAATAACACACTAAAAGATACAAGACAAAAAGCTATTCACAGTTGACATAGCTGTGATAGACTGTGAGCTGGAAGTCCACTGCTCGACCACTTTATATTTACTTTGACTCAGGTACCTGTGAATAAAGGATTGAGATAAGGAGCGCTCATGGATAGTTATCAATTTAAAGTGTTTGTACCAACTGTAGATAAATATCTTCATGCATATCTAATTGTTAATTTTATTTGCCTCAGTAACTGATGTGCAAACTGATCTGAATCTACACTTGTCACAAATGCCCTGTGTTGGTTTTCCTGGATCATTGCTAAAATAAACTGTAGATGATAATTGTTTGCTGCTGTGTATTTTTCAGAATGATATTTTCATGATTGGCTAAGCAACAAATATGATTAACATTTTTCACTGTACACACAAAAGTTTTATGATATTGAGAAAATAAAAGAAAGACTTATTTTGTCCTCATGAATTTAAGCATTGCGGGAAAATAAGCTCAGGACAATTCTCCTCTTTTCACAATGATTTAAAAACAATTTTAAAATTTAGTGGTAACATAAACATTCCTTTAGGAAATAAAATAGCTACCTTTATTAAACTATTATTTTTTTCTTCAAACTATTTTCATTCAAACATTTTTTATACCTTTATTAAACTATTATTTTTTTCTTCAAACTATTTTCATTCAAACATTTTTTATGTGTTGGGCCCCAAAATGCATTTTGCTTATAATGAGCAATTTTCCTTTAGCAGCAATTTTTTCAAATATATTCAGTAATTATGCTTTCACTTACATTGTTATGACTAATTGTTTTTAAAGTCTTCTGCAGCAGATTTGTTATATTAGGGAAAGCCTTAATACTGGCCTTCAGTAAATCATAACGAATAGTAGATAAATTACCTCTGAACATCATTTTTTGTTGTATCAATGTAGTATTTATACATATACAGAATATTTGAAGAACACAAAACGATAAATTTATCCATAAAGTAAAATTGAGCAAATCTTAATCCTCTACTGAAAGGCTTGTTTTCCTGAAAACAGAAATATAATAACATAAATAATATTTTTTCATGTAGTTTATATGAGCCGTTCCACAAGAAAACCAACATTGTGCACTCTGCGTAAAATATCGACCCGGATCAGCCTAAGTATGGCGCTCAAGCTTACCCGGACAGACACTATTTGCCTCCTTTGGATTTTCTGTTTCAGGAATCATTACTCTTTACCTCTATCCCCCTGAGACAGAATGTGTCGGCCAGGATTAGCCTGCACGGACTGTGCAGGCTGATCTGAGCCAATACATTACGCAGTCCATAATGTTGGTTTTCTCGTGGAACGGCTTATATTGTCAATATCTTCTCCTTTTAAAAGAATATGTGTGAAAAAAGTGTAATATTTTGAATATTGGAAGAAAAATTTAAACGACTGTTACAGTGCGTTTTTTTGTTTTTTTTACCAAAAGTTTATAAATTATACATACATGCAATCTTTTCAAGAAACATAATAGAGATAGTATTATTGTAGATTATAAATTTGAAATATATAACAGAGACAATACACTTATTTATGATCCCTGGATGATAAACTTAAAGTAGACTAAGGCTTGTCCAAGCACACTCAAGCATAACCGCCATGAGTAGGACATAATGTGCAATTGCCATTTTTTCACAATGCCTTCGAATCTATTCAACAATTGCACTTATTTTATAAGACTTCTCATATATCAGCTTACACGTATATGTTTTCAACGTCATTTGCTACAGTTTTGATGTATGTGGGAATGGGTTAAACTTAACTCACCTTATCTTTTGGGAACCCATCTCCACTAGATGATAAATTATGTTGTGTAGTGTTTATATTTAGTACTGGGTCAGAATGACCTTTGACCCATAATGACACTGATTTATCATCAGATGATGTGAGGAGATGAGATCCACTATGACTCCAGTCTACAGATGTCACCATGTGATTATGACCTGTGTGAAACAAGTTACTGAAGTAATGCAAGGAATACAAAAGTACTTTACTGACAAAGAGGCAGAATCCAAGGAACAGAATTCATATTTTACAGTGTAGGCTCAAATTTAGCTCAACTATTGACCTTTGATTATATATAGTGAAATTAACCATAAAGCTTATTGGAAATGTTAATGATGTACATAATCTTTTTTTTGTTCACTAAGCACATACCAAGTTTCATTAACCTAGATATTTTACTCTTCAAGTTATCACATTACCCATATAGTGTGACCTTGACTTTGTGACCATGACCTTTAAACAAGAGCAGTCCATAAGACAGCATGCTCAACTATTTGACATTTGATTCCATAGTAAAAAGTGGTTAATGAGATATGTGCATGATAGTACCTTGTATGCCAAAAGTTTCAAAGCAATAGTATCTGTGGTTTGTAAGAAAAAGCCTTGCATGCAAAACTTTAACCAAAATGTCCAAGTCCAAAAAAGGGCATAATTGTGTCAAAATATGATAAAGAGTTTTAGAACTTGTCCTGCAAGGTCCTTTGATGATGTCCAATAAGTGTGTGAAGTTTCACAGCAATAGCAACTGTGGTTTATGAGAACAAGCATTGCATGCAAAACTTTGACCATCATTTCTAAGTCCAGAAAGGGGGATAGTTCTGTCAAAATATGATGTAGAGTTTTGGGACTTGTCCTGCAAGGTCATTTGATAATGTCCAATAAGTGTGTGAAGTTGCAAAGCAAAAGCATCTGTGGTTTGTGAGAAAAGGCTTTGCATGCAAAACTTTAACCAAAATGTTTAAGTCCAAAAAGGGGCATAATTGTGTCAAAATCTGATGTAGAGTTTTGGGACTTGTCCTGAAAGGTCATTTGATAATGTCCAATAAGTGTGTTAAGTTTCAAAGCAATAGCATCTGTGGTTTGTGAGAAAAAGCCTTGCATGCAAAACTTTAACCAAAGTTGCAAAGCCGATGCACAAGTGACTGTAATAGCTCTCATATTCTTCAAATAGTCAAGCTAAAAATGTACATACTCTTCTAACTGTTCACTATGCACAAACTAACTTGGCTCATAAAGGGCAATTTTTCCTTTTATTACAAGGTTTTTAATTCCATTCACTAATTATATCTTCATTTAAAGAGAGTTTCAATATTTTAATCTAGATATTTACAAAGTTGCAGCATATTTGTTGTATGTAGGAAAGAGTTGCAGTTATCTTTACCTGTATATGCTGTACAAGACTGTGTAAGTGGCAATGGGAACACAAGGGCTGACTTGTTGGCTAGAGCACAGGCTATGTTTTGACCATCCTCTGCAATATATAGTAGCCAATATTTCAGATAAGGTGAACCTTTCCATTCATTAGTAAATTTTAAACCTAGTTTATTTTCTTAAAACAAATAGATGATACTTTTAAGTAATTGAAACAACTATTTTAAAAGAAGATTCATTTTAATGCATCTGCAGCAGATGACTTTTTGAAAACATTGTAACAAAAGAAGAAGTGGCTAATCATAAACTTTTTCTCCTTTTGCCACAATGTTGTCAACTCTATTTTACTAAACCGATGTCTAAATACTTTAGTAGTATACTGTTGAAATTTTGTATGTAGGAAAGGGTTTAACTCTTTCAAGGCAGTATTTTTTTAATGGACTTGTCCTGTTTTGCATGTGGAAGTATCCATAGTCAATTTTAGGAAATTAAGGTAAAGTTGAGCTGAGCAACCAACTGAATAGAATCTGGTCAGAAGGCACATATGTGAAACTGGCCGGGCTGTATTCCGTAGACACATGCTTCATAATGTTGGCTCCAAATGTCAAAGGTTTAACCATGAAATGCAAGCAATATACACAACCAGCTGGAAGGAAACTGGTTACCTGTTTTAGCATTAAACAAATAGAAATATAAAATGTAGAGATAATACATAATTGCCCATCCCTAAGCTTTTACAAATGTATCTTTTTGATCTTCATTAAATTTGTGCATACAATGCTTACTATTTGCATAAACAAATACAGCTCAGGTGGTACACCCTCCAAGCTTGATTTGCTTATTAATTTTCTTAGCATACCTGATATTCGTAATGCATTGACAGGAGTAGGTCTCTCAGCAACATCTAGTTTTGTGCTAGGATGGGTGGGTGCAGAACCTTGCATTGGATACTCTTTTGTTTTCCTACAACATATATTAACAACAATTATTTGGAAGATGCTTTGTCTCCAAAGAAACAATTACTAGAACAGACAGAAATCTGAACAACAAAGAAGTGATTCCTATGTGTCACCCTGCCTTCTGCAGGCAAAACAAAAATACAAATGTGCAATGAGCAAATCCTAATACATATCATTTGTAAATTAATATAACCCATTACTTCACATGACTTGTCAAAGGTTGTCTGCTTTACAATCATCAGACAAACAATTTCAACAATCTAGAAAACTGAAAGATTTATATAGATAAAGAGTTGAAAATATTGCAATAAAATGTTTTGAGCAATTTCAACTTTTGTTGCAATGTTTTCACAGGTGAATGTCATATGGTGAAGTAATGGGATAATACAAGAGCTGTCATAGGATAGCATTACTTGAGAGAATTTGTATATAAAGTGAACAAGTTCTGAAGTTTGATACAATACCCTGATCTCAAGGAATGACTGGAGTGAGGTAATACATTTAACTGCTTCAATCTTTCTTTAGAATATCAAGATTTGTAGCAGTCTTTACTGACATTTATGACCTAAACCAAAAAAGTGTTCTACAGGAAACTAACGTCATACAATCTAATGAATTGGTTCAGCTTAAACAGTACAAAATTGTTAACCCTTAACCACCTGCAGACAAATTGATGCATTTGATGCAGATGACCTTTGAAAACATAGTGGTTAAAGGAGAAATTGCTCAGAATTAGCACATTCTCCTTTTCTCACAATGTTTTCAAATCTATTCCCAAATTATAAATTCTTTTGTAGCAGTTTTCCATATTTTTGCCTAGATGATTTCAAAGTGGTCTGCTGCAGATTTATTAAGTTAAGCGCAGATGTTTCTTTTCACTCTCTGAATGGAAATGCAGCCATTTGCTTGTAAGGACTGTCATGTGAAGTACTGGTGTGGGAAAGCCAGGAAACACATGAATAGGTGAACTGGCCGTCATGATATAATTGACAAAAAAGTCCATGATGGCCCTGGATTGCTCACCTGAGTTATGTAATGTGATTTGTCATGACAACCACAAAACTCATTTTGCTTGTTCGTCTTTTATCAAGTTAATATGACTTAAAAGGTCACCAAACAAATGTTTATGTACCAGTTATTATTTAACAAGAAGATTTTCTAAGTTTTACCCTGTATATCTCTATGTAAAACAGAGGACCCTTTCGAGAGCCATGGCAGCCAGAGTTCTGCATGGAATTAATTTCTTTGAACACTTATTAAAGAGGATCACCAAAGGATCATTCCTACCAAGTTTGTCAAAATCCATACAGTGGTTTAGGAGAAGATGTCATTTAAAGAAATTATTGATGATGGACATAAAGGCCATCACAATAGCTCACTATGAGCACTTAGTGTGCTAAAAAATTGTTAAAAATGATGTTAAATCCAAAACAATAAAACTTCTGCACTAAATGCAAAACAATTGGAACAATTTATTTGTATGACTGTTTTGCATAAATCAATTGACATGTACACTAATGATTTACTTGACTATATCAAGTAGTTCCTGACCTTTGTAGAAATATACATGTAATATGTTATTATAACCAGGGACGTAGATAAGAGGGATAGGCAACTCCACCTGTACACCTGTTATCTGGTTAAAATATCACCCATAGACATAAAAATGTCCACATTTTCACATTTTGTAGCAAATAAAACTTTGAAGTCACAATTTGCACAAACACAAAACATACATATTCTGAAAGCTTAACATTTCAACTAAGGTTAGAAATACAATGAATAACTGGAATGTCTTTGTATTTTGAACAATAATTGGTTTAAAAGACACAGATATTAGGATTTCTGAATTATATTATTTTTTTCCAAAAAATTATAGACTGACATTTTTCATACGGATAACATATTCTCAAAACCTGTAATATATTAAAATATTTTTATCTACTGCAAAAGAAGAATGTTTAAACTTTCAGAAAATATTTCTTTCATTTTCATATCTTGAATAGTTTTTGAGTTTTACTTGCTACAAATGTCGGCACGGGTGATATTTTAGTATATAATTTAGTTACTTATCCCTCTTATCTACGTCCCTGTTATAACCATATAGATGTATCATCAAATTAACCCTTTCTCTCATACGACAATTCTGCAGCAGACGACTTTGAACATATTTTGTCAAAAAATGGAATGGATAACCTATGACTAAAAGTGGAAAACATTGTGGCAAAAGGAGAAATTGCACGCTTTGTGCAATTTCTTCTTTTGTCACTATGTTTTCAAAAAGCTGTCTGCTGCAGAGGCGTCCGAAAGCGTTTATATGATGGAAAGGGTTAAGGATTTGTTTATGAAAATAAACATGGTGAGGTAAGCAACACACACTTTAAGTTTGGTAATAGCAAGAAAAAGAATTGTAGACAATCAACGAAACGCAAACCTATAATCCCTTACTAATAAGACATACATCATAAAAATACATATTATTGCCCGAAGGACAGTTTCAGGTCTATACTGTTGATTAATACTTATTAAATTCCTTCTGTAATGCATTCCAGTTTTACAATAATTCTACCTGTAACTTCAAAACATGATTAAAACATACATGCCCTTACCTGGTACTAGGCCCTGATGAAGATTTAGTCGGTTTTTGTGACTTTGAGAAACTAGTTTTTGGTTGGAACATGGTCATCCTGTGATAAAATAATATATAACAAAATACAAGGAGAGAATAAATTGAACCAATAGTGTTTAACCCTTTCCCACTCAGAACAAATTTGCAGATGTCTTTGAAAACATGGCAAATATATGAATACATGTATCACTGTTAAGGAAATAATAATTATTGAATAGAATTGAAAACATTATTGCAAAAGGAGAAATCGCTCATCATGAGCAATTTCTCCTTTCGCCATAAAGTTTTTTAAACGTTGTCTGCTGCAGAGGTGTCAGAAATTGTCTGTTTGTGGCAAAGGGTTTTGCAGATCAAACTAGAGCTATCACTGAATGTGATAAATACCCTAACACAGTGCTTTGTCACTGAAAGGATGGGGAGAAAATTATTTTTTTGGAAAATAAACACTTTTTGGCTAGGGGACAATTCGGTACTAAAATTTACCCCAAAAAACTCACACCATTGAAGTAACCTTTAAAAGGGGAAAAAAGAACACTTGCTATATTGAAGCTTCCTATAAAGCTTCATTGAATTTCATCCAATGATTGCTGAGAAATAGTGGAACACAAATGTTGGTATATAACACTATGTATAACTAGAATTGTTTTTGCAAAAAACAGATGTCTCCCCTCAAATATCTGTCAAAATCTCTCAAAACATTCCAACCTATAAATTTGGGACAGATATGGAGCGGACACGAAATAAAGCCTCAAACCTTTGACCTTCAAGCGTGACCTTGACATTGACCCTATATTGTCGAGACGCGGGTTCTGCACGTCGCCTTGATGAGGTAAACATGTGACCCAAGTTTCATGAAAATCCTTCAAGCCGTCTGGGAGATATGGAGCGGACACGAAATAAAGCCTCAAACCTTTGACATTCAAGCGTGACCTTGACCCTATATTGTCGAGACGCAGGTTCTGCACGTCGCCTTGATGAGGTGAACATGTGACCCAAGTTTCATGAAAATCCTTCAAGCCGTCTCGGAGATATGGAGCGGACACGAAATAAAGCCTCAAACCTTTGACCTTCAAGTGTGACCTTGACCTTGACCCTATATTGTCGAGACGCGGGTTCTGCACGTCGCCTTGATGAGGTGAACATGTGACCCAAGTTTCATGAAAATCCTTCAAGCCGTCTGGGAGATATGGAGCGGACACGAAATAAAGCCTCAAACCTTTGACCTTCAAGCGTGACCTTGACCCTATATTGTCGAGACGCGGGTTCTGCACGTCGCCTTGATGAGGTGAACATGTGAGCCAAGTTTCATGAAAATCCTTCAAGCCGTCTTGGAGATATGGAGCGGACACGATTTCGGACAGACGGACAGACAGAAGGACAGACAGACAGACAGACAGACGCCCAGGACAAAAACAATATATCTCCCCTGTATACAGGGGGAGACATAATAATCAAGTGGCCCTAACTCTATCAAACAAAATCCTACAGGAATGCCATCAGGCACTGCACATCTCCCCTTGGTATAGAAGCTTCCTATACAATATCATTGAATTCCACCCAGGGATTTGAGCAATAGCACAGAAATGAATGTTGGTATATAACACTATGTATAAATAATCAAGGGGACCATAATTGGTATAAAAGCTTCCCATAAAATTTATTGAATTCCATGCAGTGATTGCTGAGAAATAGTGCACAAATGTTGGTATACAACACTATGTATAATAATCAATGGACCATAACAAATAAGATCAAAGACAATGCACTTCGCCTCTAGGTATAGAAGCTTTCTATAAAATGTCATTGAATTCCACTCAGTGATTGCGCAGACACAGATGTTGGTATATAACACTACGTAAAATAAATCAAGGGGCCATTACTCTGTCAAAAAGTATCCAACTGGATGCCATCAGGCAATGCACCTCTCTTCTTGGTAAATAAGCTTTCTATAAAGTTTCATTGAAATCCACTAAGTGATTGCTGAGAAACAGCGAGAACAAATAAACTCACTGACCAACAGACACAGTGACTCCTATATATCACCCTGCCCCCAAACTTGTGGGGGTATACATATGTTTACCGTTGATATGTGCGATTTACAAGCGAGCTTTAATTTCTTTCTGACAAAAGAATAGGTTTTGCTGCTGATTTTATTTATTATTCAACAGTTCCTTGGTGTTTTAACCAGATAGACTTTAAGTGTCACCTGACTTGGCAGGGTTACACATTCTGATCCCTTCTCTGTTGTCTGTTTGTAGGTCATACATACAGAATATTACGTTACGGGAGCAATAAAAGGGTTTGTATTGTACTACAAGAAGCGTGGAAAAATCGGTATCTTACGAGACCGCAGGTAGAGTAAGATATAGATTTTCGCACTCTACAAGTCATGCAATACAAACACATTTATCGCTCCCGCATCGTAATATTCCTTTCATTATATACCTACGATCTATGAAGAGCGAAAAAACTAACAAATAAACAGATTCAATATATTTTGTATTGGGGATACAATTTTGTAATCTGGAAATGAAAAGATGAATGGCGGATGAATATTTACTACAATACTTAGGCCACGCCCCTAAAAAGTATGCTAATACGTAGGTCCCACCCAATAACATTATCAAATTAAATTTCCATTGTTTTGTGGGAGAAAATAACAACATAATCTTTATTTGCGGGTTTTATTAAATTTGACGCTAGGTTTTCGATACATACAATAGAAACAATTTTCCTAAATAGTACTGGTTGTCTGCGTATTTTACTACGCAGCGCTGATTCAAAACGGGAACCTCTCTGAAAGTAGTCCGCGCACTGTCTGACGTCACAATCTTGTATTTTCACCAGGTGGTGATACGGAATTTTAATCCGTCGTGTCTGAACTGGATATGTCAATCTGCATGTATTTCCACCGGAAAATGTACGGGCATATAATAAAATCACTTATCCACAGGCAACAAACCCACTTGTTAAAAGAGTTTGCTAGATACAAACATATAAGCTGAATAAGTTTTCTTGTTCCTATATATCTTTTAAAACTTCGTATCAAAATAACATGTCCTAATTTTCTGACTTCCACCTTTTCAATCACACTTTTTCATAGCAGATCGTTCTTTATTAGAGTATCGGGTAATGGATTAAAAGATTTAGATTAACCCATTCCAATTAGTATTTTAACACATCTGCAGCAGATGACTTTTGAAAACTTGCTCATTATGAGTAATTTGGTCTTCAACTATATACAATATTTGAACTTTCATTTATATTGATATTTTATTTGTTAGAATGGATGTTTTCAAAGTTATCTGCTGTAGGGAAAGGGTTAATAGCCACTTAAATCCTTATTTCTTACCTTGGAGCTTCTGTATATCCTGAAGATTTGACTTTTGATTTAAATGTTAATGGCTGCTTGTCAAGTATCTTCCCTTTCTTTGGTGTGGACAAGAAATCTACAATAAAAATCGTAACCATGTCCATCTATATCAACACAGACGTAATAATGGAATCATAATATGTCATCTTTTGCATTTTTAAGCATCTGAAGCAGATAGCTTGTGAAAAAAGAGACAAAAGAAGAAATTGCTCATAACTGTCCAGCAATTTCTGTGAGGGCAATTACGGACTTGATAGGGGGGCGACTTTTAAATCATGAGATTGAGGTTGAAAGAAAAGTTTATGGAAGTTAGCTAATGGGAATTACTAAGTTCAAACCAGGAGAAGGCTAATCAAGCAATATGCAAGATATGAAAATTCAACTTCTGTTATCAGTATTCTAAACGATTTCATATAAAATAAAACAGCATCCTCTCAGATATGCAAATCAAGGAGAGACAGAACCAATAACATACTTGCCTATTGACCTAAATAGATTAAATTATGACAAACCATTAGATGTCATCATTTTATTAATGTTAAATTTGTATAACAAACAGATAGATCATTAAGATTTCATTTTGGACCGTATATACATTGTAGAAAGAGAAAATTACTCAATATTGGTAAATGTGCATTTTTCTCATAATTATGTCTCCCCCTGTATACAGGGGAGATATATTGTTTTTGTCCTTGATGTCTGTCTGTCTGTCTGTCTGTCTGTTCGTCCCCAAAATCTTGTCCGATCCATATCTCCCAGACGGCTTGAAGGATTTTCATGAAACTTGGGTCACATGTTCACCTCATCAAGGCGACGTGCAGAACCCGCGTCTCGACAATATAGGGTCAAGGTCAAGGTCACGCTTGAAGGTCAAAGGTTTGAGGCTTTATTTCGTGTCCGCTCCATATCTACCAGACAGCTTGAAGGATTTTCATGAAACTTGGGTCACATGTTCACCTCATCAAGGCGACGTGCAGAACCCGCGTCTCGACAATATAGGGTCAAGGTCAAGGTCACGCTTGAAGGTCAAAGGTTTGAGGCTTTATTTCGTGTCCGCTCCATATCTCCGAGACGGCTTGAAGGATTTTCATGAAACTTGGGTCACATGTTCACCTCATCAAGGCGACGTGCAGAACCTGCGTCTCAACAATATAGGGTCAAGGTCAAGGTCACGCTTGAAGGTCAAAGGTTTGAGGCTTTATTTCGTGTCCGCTCCATATCTCCGAGACGGCTTGAAGGATTTTCATGAAACTTGGGTCACATGTTCACCTCATCAAGGCGATGTGCAGAACCCGCGTCTCGACAATATAGGGTCAATGTCAAGGTCACGCTTGAAGGTCAAAGGTTTGAGGCTTTATTTCGTGTCCGCTCCATATCTCCCAGACGGCTTGAAGGATTTTCATGAAACTTGGGTCACATGTTCACCTCATCAAGGTGACGTGCAGAACTTGCGTCTCGACAATATAGGGTCAATGTCAAGGTCACGCTTGAAGGTCAAAGGTTTGAGGCTTTATTTTGTGTCCGCTCCATATCTCCCAGACGGCTTGAAGGATTTTAATGAAACTTTGGTCACATGTTCACCTCATCAAGGCGACGTGCAGAACCCGTGTCTCGACAATATAGGGTCAAGGTCAAGGTCACGCTTGAAGGTCAAAGGTTTGAGGCTTTATTTCGTGTCCGCTCCATATCTCCAAGACGGCTTGAAAGATTTTCATGAAACTTGGGTCACATGTTCACCTCATCAAGGCGACGTGCATAACCCGCGTCTCGACCATACCGGGTCAAGGTCAAGGTCACATTTGAAGGTCAAAGGTTTGAGGCTTTATTTTGTGTCAACTCCATATCTCCAAGACGGTTTGAAGTATTTTCATGAAACTTGGGTCAGATGTTCACCTCATCAAGGCGACGTGCAGAACCCGCGTCTCGACCATACTGGGTCAAGGTCACGCTTGAAGGTCAAAGGTTTGAGGCTTTATTTTGTGTCCACTCAATATCTCCAAGACGGCTTGAAGGATTTTCATGAAACTTGGGTCAGATGTTCACCTCGTCAAGGCGACGTGCAGAACCCACGTCTCGACCATACTGGGTCAAGGTCAAGGTCACGCTTGAAGGTCAAATGTTTGAGGCTTTATTTTGTGTCCGCTCCATATCTCCTTAAAGGATTTTCATGATACGTGGGTCACATGTTCACCTCATCAAGGCGACGTGCAGATCCCGCGTCTCGACCATACCGGTTCAAGGTCAAGGTCACGCTTGAAGGTCAAAGGTTTTAGGCTTTATTTCGTGTCCACTCAATATCTCCAAGACGGCTTGAAGGATTTTCATGAAACTTGGGTCAGATGTTCACCTCGTCAAGGCGACGTGCAGAACCTACGTCTCGACCATACTGGGTCAAGGTCAAGGTCACGCTTGAAGGTCAAATGTTTGAGGCTTTATTTTGTGTCCGCTCCATATCTCCTTAAAGGATTTTCATGAAACTTGGGTCACATGTTCACCTCATCAAGGCGACGTGCAGAACCCGCGTCTCCACCATACCGGTTAAAGGTCAAGGTCACGCTTGAAGGTCAAAGGTTTTAGGCTTTATTTCGTGTCCAGTCAATATCTCCAAGACAGCTTGAAGGATTTTCATGAAAATTTGGTCACATGTTCACCTCATCAAGGCGACGTGCAGAACCCGCGTCTCGAACATACTGGGTCAAGGTCAAGGTCACGCTTGAAGGTCAAAGGTTTGAGGCTTTATTTTGTGCCGCTCCATATCTCCAAAACAGCTTAAAGAATTTTCATGAAACTTGGGTCACATGTTCACCTCATCAAGGCGACGTGCAGAACCCGCGTCTCGACCATACCGGTTCAAGGTCAAGGTCACGCTTGAAGCTCAAAGGTTTTAGGCTTTATTTCCTGTCCACTCAATATCTCCAAGACGGCTTGCTTATGTTTAGCAACAGTTGTTAACTGTTTTGAAGAATACTTCAGTCTTGAATGTTACAGCTGCAGTAAAAATATGTGTTTCTGTAAACCATTTGAAATCATGTCCACTTTGTACCAGGTCAAGACAAAACATTAGTAATTAAAAATTGAGTACTGTCCAACTTGGTCAAATTTTTGTTTGTCTGCTTTATAGGTTGGAATGTTTTGAGAGATTTTGACAGATATTTGAGGGAGAGACATATGTTTTTGTCAAAACAATTCTAGTTTATTACAGTAATTAACATTGCTTTTTTGTAAAACACCAATGAGAATCTTGAGACCCCTGAGGAATACTGGATACTGGAGTCGTGTGTCAGAGAAATTTTCTAACATAAGTTTTCTGCGGCTTATAAAGGAAAATTATCTTTTAATATCAAAATCTTTTTCTCATTTTCGAAAATATTTTTTCAAAATGGTCTCAGTCAGGGAAAAGGATAAACACAAAGAAAATAATACCTCTAGGCTTCTTTTCTTGGGTATCTTTTTGTCTCGGTGTAAACTCAGAACGCAATAGAGAATCATCCAACAAACTTTCTCTGAATGAAAAAAGCTTTTGTAACAAAAATACTTTTCTTGCATAATCTTTCTCTTTTCATCATTACTTGATATGATATTTTAGTGTTGTCTGCTTTGAAAACATCTAAATATAAATGTGCAACAAATGGGAAATTGGAAGTACACTTTTGATACAGAGTTTAAACAGATAAATTAATCATTTTGATCAACTTTTCTTTTGTCCACCAGGTTTTCAAAATTTGTTGGCTGCAAAGGCAGCAAATGTTGTCTTAAATCGGGTAAAGAGTTAAGTCAGTAGTTCAAAAGTAACGAAGTGTAAAAGAAATCACTCATACTATTTTAATACTAGAGAAGTTTCAATGGCTTTATACATACATACGGATAATAAAAGTTTAATTCCTGAAGAGTCAAATATCAAATATATCAGTAGATAGGAAAAGATTATGTTGCAGTTCTGATACATTGATTGGTATTTTACTACAAGATGCATGGGAAAATTTATATTTCGCTAGACCGAACATCCATTGTCAATATTCCCACGCTCTGAGTATCACTAAAATATCGCTACTGCAACATAATTTTCCGTTTATCATATACATGTACTAAGGATAACATTTAAAAATGAATAAAGAAAAATTATACAAATTTCTATATTTTCAACAATGAAATTATAAGATTGAAGACAGAAAAATAAAAGTTATGAATGACATGAAATCATATTTCAATGATGTTACATCATATTACAGTGACGTCCCATTACCATATTTGGACTAAGTCAAATATGGAATTTTGATTGATTGTTTAAAGTTGTAGGTAAAAGGTAAAGGTAGACATGCTCACTTAGAAAGGACAGTCAGATCTGTGGGAGGTTGTATACTGGATGTGCTAGACACGCTATCCCTGCTATTAGAAGTACTCAGGTCTTTGAATCCTGATTCGAGCCCAGCTATAGCATCTTCCATCGTGACAAATGCTTCTGTTTTCACATCAGACGTGGGACTGTCCTTAGACCATATCAAAATGTGGACTATGTTCTGGAATGGGCTTCCAATAATACACCAAACCTATAGAAAGAGAAATTACTGTATAACATAGTAGCCTCCATTATATATTGAACCCATCTATAATAGTAAAATATTGATTATATGCAATAGTGTCAAAATAAAGAGTTTATTTCTATTGATATTTTAAATGAGATCTCTTATGTGTGTTTTTCAGTACTAATCTTTGTTAATAAGTTTTGTATTACAGTGCATGTACCTTGTTCTGTGCATTCTGACCAAACACAATATTTCCAGCTGCATTCATGGTCTTCTTACTGCTCTCAAGGCCTTCAGTACAGTCAACAGGTTCTATTGGCAAAGAAACAATCATTATATATAATTATGTCTTGGTGTTGTCTGTTTTGACCATCAACGCAAATGTGAAAGACCAAGACAAAATGAAGAAGTCAAAAAGTAATTTGACATCAAAACAAAGTCAATTGATCAAGGCAGGCATCAGAAAAAACAGATCTTCAGTTTAATTAGCCTCAATTCCATTGTCATGCATGTTTCTTTTTTGTGTTAACATAGATGAGAAAGACTCACAAGAGGAATCATTCTGTCTTGAATCTATCCTTTAAGAATACAAAGGTAAAATCAAAAGTTGACAGTATGATAAAGATGATGATAGATGATATTGTGTAGACAATTTGTAATCTTTGTAGCTTGCTATTATTCTATTATGTTTAGTGTACCTGCTGAATAAACAACTTTCTTGAATACAGGTAGTGAGTAAGACTATAAATGAGGTACATTAACCTTAAAGACTTTGCAACCAAGAAAGAAAACAAGACATGTGGCATTGTCACGAAGCCAGGTTTTCAATGGTGACCACAACGCAGTTGAAATAATTTAACCTTTGACCCAAATAACCCCTTGAATAACCCAAGATTTCCTTTCTATTTAGGCTACCATCCTATGAAAGTTGGTTAATAAGTCATGTTTTATGTTTGTATTGTACAGGCAGAAAGTCAAGTTTGATCCACATCTGTATGACCAAACAACACCACCAATATATTAATCAGGTTTCACTTTTGTTTGCAAACTAGGTTGAAAATGAAGCGAGAATTACCTTGAAAGTCTTCAAATTTTGAGATTTCAAAAGATTTTGAATTCATTTGAAGAAGTCCAGAAGTTGTTCCAATACACAATGTTGTTGAGGAATCAAGGAGTTCACTACAAGTACAAATGGAGAATCAATCAAACAACCAGTTAACATATGGCAACTGGATATGATTTCGTTTTCCCTTTTCCTGATAAAGATGCACTTTGATGACTCTGAAGCGAACCATATTTAATAAAAATGCCAAAACACAAATTCTCCTTTTCCCATGATTCTTTCATCCTTGTATCAAAACTTTAGTCCTGGTTTTCATATTGTAATATTTTTCCATAGATGTTTTTAAAGTAGAAGACTCTGAAGTTGCGATTCAGATAAATGTACTTTACTGCAACATTTTAGATTACCAAGTTTCAACAGTTATGTGATAATAACTGGAAAACTTTAACAAAAAATTCTGCAAAGCAAAAAAGTCTATAATTTCAAGTTTTGTGAACTTCTATAATTAAAGGTCAATGATGAAAAAGCAAGGGATACTAACTTCAGACCAGTATTCTACCAGTCAAAATTTAAAGGGAATACATGCTGAATGGAAAGCATAAGTCATCCAAAAATTGTAATCAGAACAGGAATTATCGTCAAGGTTGCCATTAAGGTAGGAACAGGTTCTAGGAAAAGGCTTACTTAACAATGCTACTTTTATCCTGTAAGAAAGGCAGATTTCTAGAAGAGACAGCTGGTGTTTTTCTACTGGAAGTTTCTGGATGTCTGTATGTATAAAAGAGTCCTAATATAGAGTGACCAGTCTCTATCATATTGTCTTGTTCAGAAATATACTCAGGAGTTATGGTCTTTTCAGGTTGTTTCCATGTAGGCCTACTGCTGATCGTTACTGGTCCTAAAGATAAAAAAAGGAATTATTCGACATGATAAATGCTCATCACCAGATACTAGACACACCTAAATATCTTCAGGCTAAAAATGATCTTTTTGTATTGCCATTTTGACAGTGTGTCAAGTTTCAATTACGGGGCACTACATTTTTTTCATGTGGAAAAGTGTTTATAATATTGTGCTTTTGATTAGTTTTAATGATGCTTAAGGAAAACCAATTGTGATTTATTAATTACCAGTCTAGTTAAAATCTGAATGCCCATCATTGATATCTAAAAAAAAGATTAAAGTTTCTCTGAAATCTCATGGATGCCTTTGTTCCTAATTAATGAATTGGCAAACATTGCATTTCTAGACTAGACTGTGGATGCTTCGGTTGATCCGATTGTTGTTTTTACTGGAGCCAAGCTTGTTTGATCTTTATCAATGTACAAATATGGTTTAAAAGAGATTTGATCCAAAGAAAAGTTTCTTCTTTATCTTATAACTTTGGTTTATTGGTGAATGTGAAAAAATCTGTCACAATAAAAAAATCCCTATCCAACATTCTGATAATTAGGTTATCCATGAAGACTTTTCCAAACAGATCACTCTGACTTTTTATTAACCCAACATACAAATAAAGTTGTTTTGTATGTTCCTTTTACTTTAACCCTTTCACACATACAACAAATATGCAATAGATAATTTCATAAACATCTCTATAAAAAATATAGCAAATCTCTATAAATGATAGTTTATTTATTAAATGCACTTGAACACATTGCAGGAAAAAGGAGAAATTACACATATTTAGCAATTTGAGCTATTGCAAAAATATTTTCAAATTTTGTTTGCTGCAGGTGCATCAAAACGCATCTATAACTGGGAAAGGGTTAACACATGTACTTTTCATCTTCTTTTTCCGGTTTCATATTCATAAAAACATTTTACACATTCAAACTTTTCATTCTCATGTTACCTTTGGATTTTGTCTCTTCCTGTTTCAAGGATGCATTCTCTTTTTGTTTAACAATGTAGCCACTGAGATCCATTTGATGTAAACATCTGAAGTCATTTCCATCAGTGAGATCAAATACCCTGACCTGTAAAGATTGAAAACAAGGTTTGTAACAATATACTGATATTTACCTGATAATACATTTTGCTTTAAAAACATATGAGGCAAAATGTGTAACATTTGACATATTGGAAAGAAAGTTTAGATGATGCGAAAATGAAAAAAAATGTGGGAAAAGAAAAAAATTGCTTGTTAAGAACAACTTTTCCTTTCCCCACAATATTTTCATAAGCTGTTTGCTGCAAAAGGCACCAGAAACCATCTGTGCCAGGTAAAGGTTTTGAATGTACAATAAAAATGTCAAAGGGAAGCAATTTTTCTATTATTGTCAAAAGATGAAATAATATAACCTTTTTTATTTAGATGGGCTCAGACAAGGAAATCACAAAACTTCTGAATGTATACAGTCTTCCTATTGCCTTCACACATCAAACATACCATTAACTGTTTCCCACATACAGCAAATCTGCAGCAGACGACTTTGAAAACATGGTGACAAAAACCTGAAAAATCTCCATAAAAGATAGCTTAATTGTTAAATAAAGTTGAAAAGTCGTCTGCTGCTATTGCGTCAAAATGCATCTGTAAGTGGGAAAGGGTTAAGATGGATTGTCAGTCTGATTTATTAAAGTACATGCTCTGACTGCAAGAACCATATTGTTAGAAGTTTAACATTGAAGTAAAGGAAAAGTATATCTTCCATAGAATCATATTCCACAACATTTTGAGATAACACTCTTTTGAAAAACATTATGCATTCAAAATGAGTTCATAGGACACAGATGCCCTCATTTTAGCTTTTGTCTCAAAGTCAAGGGCCATTACTCTGCACACAAGAATGCATGCTCTGTAGGCTATTTTTGTCAAGTAGTTCAACAAACAAAACCTAGGTGCTTAACTGTGCATGCTCTCAGCCTCTGAAGGTTTTTTTTTATAGTTATACAAGAGCACATTTTTGGGGAAACAACAGACAAACACCCAGACATACAACTGTGTATGCTGGTGAAGTTTTGTCACAGATTCACAAACAAGGGCAAATTTATATGACCCGTACCCTTTCAAAGTTGGGGCATAAAACTAAGGTATAGCAATTGCTTCGAACAATCAATGGCTTTTGTCCCTATAGATGTTTTATATGAAAGGGAAAGTATGTTATTTGCATTGCACTTGTTTCAAAGTAGACAAAGATAAATAATTTATGCCACAGATATAGATAATAATGACTAACCACTCCGTCAGCTGCTCCAATAGCCACATGAGGTTCATTGAGACTCATAGCAATACTCAGGAAAGGTGAAGCTGTTAAAATAGGAGACTGGTACACAAGTGTCAGGTCATCTAGATTCCAAATCTGAAATCCATTAGTAAGATCAGAAAATATAACTCACACAAAGTCTTTTCCCTTTAAAGGTTTTAAGTCATGAGGGATTCTCTGCAGTCACTATGCTTACTTGAAATTAATATCTTCCACAGTTGTCTACTTTGAAAACAGTTTGATTTTCTGAAAAAATGTATTGATAGCAATAGACAATTTTGTGGGACAAGAAGAAATTTTAAAATTTTAATTCTTTTTATTATTTCAAAATGTTTTCATCAGTTCTTTGTTGCAGATGAATAAAAAGCCTACTGTGTCTTTCCTGACTTTCTTGCATCAGTACTCTTCCACAACAAGCTTCCCAGGCAATTGGCTACCTTTCCATATAGACTATGTAGCCTTTTAACTCTTTCCCACAAACAACAAATCTGCAGCAGACGACTTTGAAAGCATATTGGCAAAACCCCAGAAAATTACTATAAATGAAGGTATTATTACTGCAAAATATTTAAAACATTGTTGCAAATGGAGAAATTGCTCGTTTTAAGCAATTTTTCCTTTTGCTACAATGTTTTCAAGAGTCATCTGCTGCAGATGTGTCAAAAGGGTTAATGCAAGACTAATGACACTTGTCACAATGACTTTTGTCAACCATCAGAAAGAATATATGGTCAAGCTGGGGTTCTTACCCACTGAACTATCACTTCTGAAACATATTTTTGTATCATATAAAACATCCGATTCCTCAGGTGCATTTAAGTCAGACCAACAAATTGATAAGTAGTTAACACAAAACTAACAAGGGCACCGCAAAGCGGATGCATCCCCTCGGTATTTAATCATCACATCGAGTTCTCTTGTGATCAAGATCAGGCTTCTAGACCTTGAAATATATACTAACTGTATACCAAGTTTGGTTAAGATCAGTCAAAGGATGTTCAGTGTAGAGTGGTCACAAGGTTGTTAAGGATGGAAAGTCCAATTTTGA
This sequence comes from Serripes groenlandicus, assembly GCA_031761405.1. Lineage (NCBI taxonomy): Eukaryota > Metazoa > Mollusca > Bivalvia > Cardiida > Cardiidae > Serripes > Serripes groenlandicus. The sequence continues at coordinate 59,883,812 of JASEVX010000001.1, forward strand.
CATTGACCTTGACCCTATGACCTTTAAAATAAATAGGCTTCTAGACATTGCCATATACTAACTGTAAATCAAGTTTGGTTAAGATCGGTCAAAGAGTGTTCAATGTAGAGTGGTCACAAGGTTGTTATATGGGAAAATAGTCAAAGTCCAATTTTGACCTTGAAAATAGCTAGGCTTCTAGACCTTGCCATATTCTAACTGTATACCAAGTTTGGTTAAGATCAGTCAAAGGATGTTCAGTGTAGAGTGGTCACAAGGATTGTTATATGTGAAAATAGTCAAAGTCCAATTTTGACCTTGACCTTGACCCTATGACCTTGAAAATAAATAGGCTTCTAGACCTTGCCATACACTAACTGTATAGAGTGGTCACAAGATTGTTACGGACGGAAAGTCCAATTTTGACATTGACCTTGACCCTATGACCTTTAAAATAAATAGGCTTCTAAACCTTGCAATAAACTAACTGTATACCAATTTTGGTTAAGATCGGTCAAAGGATGTTCAGTGTAGAGTGGTCACAAGGTTGTTACGGACGGACGGACTGACGCACAAACAAACAAATGGACAGCCCCGTTACTATATCCCCTCACAAACTCTGTTTGACGAGGGGATAATAAAAGCTTTAACCAACAAACAGACAAATGAACAAAAGTATAAACATGCATTTTTGCTGTTACCCTGCAAATTTTGTACTACAATTCAATTTCGGATTCTGCATTACCTTATAAGTTCTGTCATCTGATATTGAAACAAGAGTTGAGGAATAATGTGGACAGAACTCTGCTCCGGTAACGTTCCCATTGTGTCCCTCTAAGGTGGCTATTTTACACTCACTCTGTGAATTAAAAAGTTAACAAGCCTCACACATATAAACAGATTTTTCAAAATTGTGTGGGGGAAAAAGAAAAAATTACCAAAAACCAACCAATTTTTCCATTTCCCACAATTTTATCAACTCTGTATTAAATTTTATCAAATTTCTTTTTGCCAGGCTATACAAAAAAAGTAACAAGTTTTTCTACATTGATGATTTTTTAAAGCTCTTCCCACATACAGTAAATCTGTTTGAAACAATACAAAATATAGACAAATTCAAGTATTATTATTGAATATAGGTGGAAAATTGTGGCAAAAAGATATCATATGAGGAAGACAGTTCCCCTCCTTCAACAGACCATGCCTATGGACACCCATCTACTGTAACTTCTTTACTCAATTTTGTTGCAATACATTTTCCTTACCTTTGAACTTAGGATAACAATTTCAAATCCGGTGCACACTGCAACTAAAGAGTCATCCGGACTCAAACTGCTGTAAAGAACATGTCCCAGAGTAGTTCCAATAACTCTACCTTTGATCTTTGACCCTATTAACAAGACATACAGGCACACATAAATAATAAATGACATTTACAACCAGATGAGGTCATGGTTATTTTAGATATATGGGTATGGACATAGAAAAAGAGGCCATCGACCATCTGACCTCATCTTGGCTGGCCAAGGCTACTTTGTACATTAGCATTCCCATAAAAAAGTACTAGAATGTAATGGTCAAATTGCCTTATGCTTACAAAGATGATCTGACCCTTGAGTAGTTTAAGATCCGCCAGTTTATAGTCATGGATTAATTATTTTTATGTTTGCTCAAAGGTCAGTATCATGACAATATGAACAAGTAATACATGTATATGTACCAGTATATTTTTGGAAGACTGTTGTGTGGAATACTGATATGAGGAAGTCAGGAAACAATATGTGAACTTGCCACTGTGATATGACTGAAAGAATTTTTAAAATGGCATTAAACCGCAATAAATCAATCAATCATTTTTTTCTTTCTTTGTCTCAAATCATACAAAACAGAAAAATCCTTTTATTTTGGACGTTTCACGTCCATACATGCTTACATACATACATTACATACAGGTATATATTTCCAGAATCACAGATTTTTACTCAGATAAAGAACTGTTTGTGCTACCTTGTTAACAAAACACAACTGTGTCTAAAATAATATGAATTTTACCCTTTCCCACATACAACAAATCTGCTGCTTACGCCTTTGAAATTATATGGAAAAATATGAAAAATCTCTTTTTATAAAAGTTCTAGAATAAAAGTTGAAAACATAATAGTACAAGGAAAAATATCTCATTATGAGTGTTTTTAAAAGACGTCTGCTGCAGATGTATTAATAAGTCTTTCTCTTTTTTGCACCTAGGAAATGTAATAAAGGCAATGTAATTTACAGCTCACCTTTTTCAAACTGTTGTCTCGCCTGTTGTAAGTTCCATACAATGATATAATCACTGGCAGCAGAAACAAGCTGTTTCGGTGCTGATACATTTCCCAAAGCAAGGGATGTCAGAACTTTACTGTGACCTACTAATTCCAATGGCTGGAAGAAATGTGATAAAATGTAGAACAAAACATGTTTATACTTTAACCCTTTCCCAAATACAACAAATCTGCAGCAGACGACTTTGAAATCATCTAGGCAGAAATATGGAGCATTACTTTAAATGAAAACACTAGTATTGAATAGACTAGATTTGAAAACTCTGTGGCAAAAGGAGATATTGCTCATGATGAGCAATTTCTCCTTAATTTATGTTGCAATGACTTCAAAAGTCGTCTGCTGCAAAGGCATCAGAATTCGTCTGTATGTGGGAAAGGGATCAACTATTCAAAAACATGTTAATATAGTATTGCAAGCGCTACAAAAGTCCCCTTCCGGACACAAAACTATAAGTTGAAAAAGGCACATTTTTCTATCAAACCTCAATTAAAGTGTTATGCCCCTTGACATACATGGTCTTCTAATGGTCCTGATTAAATGTGTGAAGTTTTAGAGTTGTAGACATGAAAATCTGACATTGACCTTGGGGGTAAGTGGTTGGTTATTGTGCATGACAAAGCACCTTGATATGAAGAATAATTGTGGCAAGTTATATCAAAATCCATTCAAGCATGTGGAAGATACAAACCGGACACGAAATTGCAGACGGACAATGTTTGAACTGTGACTTTGACCTAGGTGGCGCGGTGATGTGCATGACACATCATCTTGTTATGGAGAATAATTGTGTGAAGTTTTATCAAAATCCATTCAAGCATGTGTGACCTTGACATTTGAGGTAGATGCCTGGGTCTTGTGCGCTCCACGCCACCTCACCATGGTGAACATGTGTGCCTAGTAACTTGAGAATCCTATGATTCATGGTTGAGACGGGGGCCGGACAAGGTAGTCCTATCAAACAGTACTCATTTTGACCTTTGAGGTACAAGCCACCTCATCATGGTGAACATGTGTGTCCAGTAACTTGAGGGAAACCTAAGATGCATGGTTGAGATGCAGGCCAGACAAGGTACAGTCCTATCAAACAGTACTCATTTTGGCCTTTGACCTGTAAGTGTGACCTTGACATTTGAGGTACAGGCCTGGGTCTTGTGCGTGACATGCTGACTCATCATGTATATGATTACTGAGTTACTTGGGAATCCTATGATGCATGGTTGAGATGTGGGCCAGACAAGGTAGTCCTACCAAACAGTACTCATTTTGACCTTTGATCTGTAAGTGTGACCTTGACATTTGAGGTGCAGGCCTGGGTCTTGTGCGCGACATGCTGCCTCATCATAGTGAACGTTCGTGCCAAGTTTCTTTGAAATCCTATGATGCATGGTTGAAATGTGGGCCGGACAAGGTACAGTCCTATCAAATAGTACTCATTTTAACCTTTGGCATATAAGTGTGACCTTGACATTTGAGGTACAGGCCTTGGTCTTAAGCATGACATACCGCCTCATCATGGTTAACGTTTGTGCCAAGTTTCCTATGATACGTGGTGCAGATGCAAGCTGGACAAGGTAATCTTATTAAACAGTACTCATTTTGACCTTTGACCTCTAAGTGTGACCTTGACATTTGAGGTACAGGCCTGGGTCTTATGCGTGACACGCCGCCTCATCATAGTGAACAATTGTGCCAAGTTTCTTTGAAAACCTATGATGCATGGTTGAAATGTGGGCCGAACAAGGTAGTCTTATCAAATGGTACTCATTTTAACCTTTGACATCTAAGTGTGACCTTGACATTTGAGGTACAGGCCTGGGTCTTGTGCACGACATGCCACCTCATCATGGTGAACGTTTGTGCCAAGTTTCTTTGAAATCCTATGGTGCATGGTTAAGATGAGGGTCGGCCAAGATTAGGTGGGACTGACAAGACAGACGGAATCGACGATAATTACATATAAAATACCGAGTGCACTGCCTCTTAACTGTTCATTGACAAGTGGTTTTAATCATTGTCTGTTTAGCAAACATCTACAGAAAACTATGTCACATAATCTCATTACATGATTTTTTTTTAATTCATACTAAGAAGAAGAATGGGATTTAGAACTTGAGAATTATTTCAAATTCATCAATCATTGTTTCATTATCATTATTCATCTTAACCCACTTACATCAAATCTGCAGCAGAAAACTTCCAAAACATCTGGACAAAAGAATAAATCTATGTAATTGAAAGAATAATTATATTGAATAAAGTTGCAAACATTGTGACAAAAGGTGAATTTACTAAATGAGCGATTTCTCCATTTGTGACACGTTTTCAAAAGTTGTTTTTAATGTGTCTATATTTTGAAAAGGGTATTTGTGATAAAGTCTCCTTAGTAGTGATATTTCTATAAATTGCAAATCATGAACTCTTTGAAATAGACTAACAACAGGATGAGCTCTTCTACAACATAGGGAAATAATTATTTGAGATAACTAGCTCTAAGCTCTTGAGACTGTCAGTTCATTTTGAAATAAATAAATCTTATCTAAAATATAAATATATCATTGTTTGCATTAATTTATTTTTAACCCATTCCTGATACTGACAATTTAGGAGGCCTCTCACCCCTCTAAAGATGACTTTTGAAAACAATGATTTAAAAGTAGTATCCAATTATAATTCAATTGACCAATGGTTACATTTTCTAATAAGATGTTTTGAAAGAAGATGACACAAAGATTCATTACCTTGCAAGATATATCCTGTAAACTCCACACCCCAATGGATGTTCTTGTAAAAGGAAGCACTAAATATGTTCCATCGCAGGCCAACTGAATGTGGGCTGGCGTAAAAGCAACTCTCTGAGTCTGGACATATTTCAATGACATGGTTCTAATGGACTGGTATGCCTATGTCAAGAGTTACATATCTCATCATCTATAAACAATAAAATCAGAATGCATTTTTGCAAATAGCATGAACACTTTACTTTTCGTCTTGATTCAGAAAGTTATGTACATGTAATTATTTGTAGCCATCTATATGAATTATATGAATGCTTTAACATGCATATATATATTGTCAATAATTGTTCCACCATTGCCTCTGATCTCTCGATGACTCAATATTTATTTTACTATACAAATTCAATTTAATTTGTGAGATTTTGCAGTTGCCTATTATTGAACATGACTAACTGTGAGAAAAAAATTACAGTCATAGTATGGAGCATCAACCAGTCAAAAATGAAAAATAAAATAAGAAAAATCCAGAATAAACTGAAATTTATCAACCATACATTGCATCCCATCGTCTATCTGTCCCTTTTTTATTATTGCTGACGATAATTAGAATTCAATGTTTTACTGCTCAAGAGTTTCAAGGCAGAAGTTTAAAATCTTTTCATTTGTCTATCGATACAGTCTCTAATTATGTCAGAAATACTTCAGTCATGGTGATTTCCAAAACAACAGAGAAATTTTTGTAGTAAAAGGTATATTTTAATGTAGACAAAACAATATTTACCGTACAAACAGAGATGTAAATAAGAAAATTGGAGTACGGGTCTAACTTTCATTAGTAAGAACAAGCAATGTAAACATGCATGGTTTTGTTCGTCTGCAAATTTTGGAAAATTATGATTTGTAAAGTACATTGACATTATCGAGCATTGACACCTATGCAAGGTAACCTGCAATAAACATGAAATTTGTGTTTATTTTTCAAAAAAGAAGCTTTTGCTCTGTTACTACAACTAACAAACAGTTAGTACATAGTTTTCCATACTTGAAATGTTTCAGAAATTCAGAATAGAATTAATGTAATGTGATATGATTATAGAGACCAATTGCTCTGATTGAGCATAAGCTTTTTAGCTTCTATATGGTCCCATTTGATAGTGTAATACACTATATCATATACAAGCATAAGAGACAGAGTTTGACAGAGGGAGTCTGGGTGCGATAACCTTGCTCTTCCCGAAAACATGCTCAGTGTATAGCACTGATACATGTGAGGCACTTTTTCCTGGAAATGACCAGTATTGGGATTCGCTAGGCTAGGTATCCCTTATTGTCAGGCTTTTACGTCTGTCTGTGTGTGTGTGTGTGTGTGTGTGTGTGTGTGTGTGTGTGTGTGTGTGTGTCTGTCCACATATTTGTAAAGCACAGCTCCAGAGCCAAAACTGACGGGTCGATTTCGATGAAACAGTGCCAAATGCGCTCAGGGTGTGCATGTTCGAGTTTCGTTGCTAAGGACACAACCGTTGCTATGCAGCTAGCAAATAAACATGTTTTAAGACCCAAAACCATTTTTCTATTTTCTCCTACAGTTTTGAATGTGGAGAGCTGAAACTTCGGTTATATATACTTCGAGATATTTAGAAAAAACTTATCCGTTACGATTTTTGAAATAGGCCTTTGTTTCCAAATGCTAGCCTTTCAAAGATAGCCGTTGCTATACAGCTAGCAATAAAGCACGTTTTAAAGGGACTGAATCCCATATGAGAAAAAAGCGGGAAAAAAAAGAAAATTGTTAAAAATTGCTATTACCTTGATGTTTTTGCATGTAAGGCATTGAGATTTGCTGACTGATGTATTACAATATATGCACACTATTAATATTGCGGAGATTTTTCGTTATTTTGCATTGTCCCCTACAGTTTTCAATGTGGAGAGCTGAAACTTCGGTTATTGATACTTCAAGCTATTTAGAAAAAACGTATTTGTTACGATTTTTGATTTAGGCCTTTGTTTCCAAATGGTAGCCTTTCAAAGATAGCCATTAATTAATGCTATGCAACTAGCAAAAAAACGTGTTTTAATAACCCAAACCATTTTCCTATCTTCTCTTACAGTTTTCAATCTCGAGAGGTGAAATCTCGGTTATATATACTTCAAGATATTTAGAAACAAGAGCACCGCCCGCGGGTGCCTGACGCTCGTCTGATATTATCCTTTTACTGTTTATTTATTTTATATAAAAAATATTCAAATTCGGAAAGAATATTTACATATTATAATGACCGCACACAACTGCTATTTTTCAAGTATTGAAACAAGATTAACTATGTGGAAATAAATACAAGTTCATATACATGAAAAGGAAGATCTTCACGTTGGATGGCTGTCACAATCAGTCAAGATCATGAGCCGAGTCTTGTGTATGCAATGGACAGGCAAATGATATTGGTACATTAAGTCAACTTTAACTAAAGATATTGAATATATTACTATTTTCCTATTTTTAGTAACTCTGATTTAAGATATTCATAATATGTTGAAGGACATTATGTTTTCATTGTTTAGGAAAAAATTGAAATCAATGTAACAAACAAGAATTACTTGAATTAAATGTCTCGCTGTTCCCTACTTTGACTATCCATGCAAGAGTAAAAGACAAAAAGTAAAATAACAAAACTTTAACTTTGAGCTAAACACAAAGTTCAAAAATACAAGAAATTAAAAGAAAAAAGAAAAAAAAAAGAGCTTAACGCAATACTAAAAAATACAAGAAATTAAAAAAAAGAAATACAAGCGCAAAGTTCAAAAATACAAGAAATTAAAAAAAAAAAATACAAAAGCTTTTCCCTGAAACCTGTTTGATATGTTGAATTACTTTATTATGAAATTTGAAATTATTCCAACAAAATATAAAGAAGCTGTCAAATTCTCAAAATCCACCAAAAATCAAGTGTTTTACCCCCCCCAAAAAGGTCACACTCAGCATCTTCAGCAAACAATGTGCCGAAGGGTATTAGATGTAACTATATTCCAAATATGAAAGCCCTAGTACCACTACTTATTGAGAAAAAGAAAAAAGAAAAAAGAAACTTTAACGTTGAGCTAAACGCAAAGTTAAACAAGAGCTGTCGGAGGACAGCGCGCTCGACTTTATGCCGCTTATTCACATAAAGCACTATTTCATTATATTGCACTTAAGTACTATTAACCCTTTCCCTCATACGGCAATTCTGCAGCAGACTACTTTGAACATATTTTGTCAAAACATAGAAAATCTCCATAATTGAATGGATAACCTATGACAAAAAGTGGAAAACATTGTGGCAAAAAGTAATTCACAAGATGTAACTATATTCCAAATATTAAAGCCCTAGCACAAATACTTATGAATTAAAATGCCAACTTGCCCTAAAACTTTAACCGGACGCCGACGGAGACGCCGACGCGAGTAGTAAAGCTCTCATATTCTTCGAATAGTCGAGCTAAAAAATTAAATGAAAATGCCAACTTGCCCTAAAACTTTAACCACCCAAAATCACGTCTTTTACCCCAAAAAGAAGGTCAAACTCAGAATCTTCAGGATACAATATGAAGACAGGTATTAGATGTAATTATATTCCAAATATAAAAGTCCTAGCATAAGTACTTATTGAGAAAAAAAAAAAAAAAAAAATTCCAACTTGCCCTAAAACTTTAACCACCGAAAATCATGTTTTTTACCCCAAAAAGAAGGTCACACTCAGTACCTTTAACATTCAATGTGAAGAAAGGTATAAGATGTAACTATATTATAAATATTTAAGCCTTAGCACAAATACTTATGAATGAAAATGCCAACTTGCCCTAAAACTTAAACCGGACGAGACGCCGACGCCGACGCCGGGGCGAGTAGTAAAGCTCTCATATTCTTCGAATAGTCGAGCTAAAAATGAAAAAGCAAAAAATCCAAATGTTTGACCCAAAATCCCATTTGAAATGTTGAAGTACATTATTTATGAAATATGTGTGCACAATTTGAAATCAATCTAACAAAAAATGAGGGAGCTATGACCAAGTCAACCAAAAACAACCTAAATCATGTTTTTTACCCCAAAAAGAAGGTAAAACTCAGTATCTTTAGCATACAATGTGAAGAAGGGTATTAGATGAACAAGTTTTCCAAGTTTCAAAGTATTATGTTTGATAGTTTCCATGTAAGTGACCTAAACGCAAAACTTAACCAATGCCGACGATCAAGTGATGACAAAGCTCATCTTTTTTTTTCAAAAAATCAGACAAGCTAAAGACGTATCCTTTACGATTTTTATTTAGACCTTTGTTTACAAAAAGTAGCCTTTCAAAGATAGTGTCTTTTTACAGTCGTTTTTGACTTCATTCGCCCGTAGTGCTGCAGTGGTAGTAGTCAATAGCACTTTTATTGCACCGTCTCATAGAGCTTTTGATAATTGAAGAGCTTCAATAAGTTATTTTATGTCATTGACCTCGCCCGGATTTCCGAGCTAGAGCCGGAAGTTTGCAAAATATACCAAGGCGAAACAGTTCGTGTATACGGGTCCGTCTTGTCATGGTAATAAAACATGGTTGGTTGACCAGAGAGTGTTTTTACAAGCTGCACACTTTTCACCAAGTCACCACAATAGTGATCCTATCAGATTTGTTCTTCATATATATATATATATATATATATATATATATATATATATATATATACAAAGGCGAATCCCTCTTAGGCTCTAGTTAAGTGGGAGACACTTTAAGCACATCAGAAACATCCAGAACCCGAACCGGTATTTGAACCCCAGACCTATGGATCGACAGTCCAGCTTGTTAACCACTAGACAAATATAAACCCTACAAAATAGAACACCCTTGAAATGTTATAAGAATAAGGGGAACAGGCAGTCCAAATCGACCTTAATTGATCTGTTGCTCGTTTATCCCCTCAAAACAAATCAATAATAAATATGTTGCATTGGAAATTGTCAATATGCACGAAACGATTAGGAGAGACGAGGTATGCCTTTAACACATGACTAGAAAACCACTGCATAATGATGTGCGTTGGTTAATTGGATAAAACGGTACGGTTTTATTTAAAGGACATAGAAAAGAAATACTGTTACTTTTAACTCATGAAGAAAACCAAAACTTTGACAGTTGTTCAGAAATCCACCTGCGTCTTGTAGCTAAGGTGTACGAAGAAAAAAGCAAAACCAATCCAAATGAACTGTCAAATGTTGACGGGTTTTCCACTTTCTTGCTTCCTCAAGGTTCCAGCCTTTTGTCGTACTTAGAAGCAGTCTATCCAAAATGGCAGCCCCCTTGACTCGGATCAAAAATGTCAAAACTATTTATTCTTCTTGTTGTTGTCGCCTTCCTATGAATCATGTGAACAATATGTCAGTAAAAAAAGACTCGCAGGTGTGAAACATTTTTTTCTTTCTTTTTAAATCAAGACAACATTATCTGTAATCCTGTCGAAGTACGGAGACTTCGCACCACAGCGATATCGTACCAGGAGACTTCGTACCATTCGGCTGTCGCTACACATGACACAATTCATATATATGCATAAATGTTGTAATTCAAAAGGTTAAATCACATTTGTGAAATGATGTAATTAGATTTTTAGCCTTGTAATCCTAGAGGCAAGCCTTTTGGGTAATACTAATACGGATAAACAAATCGACGGCGAAGTTTCCCGTCAATAGGTAATGTGTATGAACTTTGCAAAACTTTGCTATACCGTCCTTCCAAAAATTGTGTCCAGAGTGGATTTTTCGATGCAGTCACGATTCTGCTACGTTTTGATTGGATGAAAAGAAAATATCGAAACCAAAAAAAACCTTTTAGAAGAAAAAATTAAATATGATAATACATACTCAATAATTAAAGGATTCCAAAAGAGCACAATTAATTAATTTTATGTGTGATAATTTCCGTTTAATAACACTCGTCGTCTATTTCTAAAATGAGTTCAAATAATAACTCAGAAGTTTTTTTTGACTTTCCGGAAGTTACAAATCCAAATTCCTGTAATATCATATGACGTCATTCTATTAGCGTAACGCAAATGATGAATAAATAACCAAAAGGAAAACGACAGAAAGTATAGGAAACGTTTATAATAGTTTGACTTGTCACAAATGAACTTTATGAAGGACAAGTTGATTATTTGTTGTGCCTGTCATCAAAATTTCATGGATTTAAAATCTTGGCTATATTTTAAAGTTAAATATAAGCTTAACCTGATGATGATTTTTATTTTCTTTGCTAAGGTCGGTAGGACTCATAATTGACGTAAATAACTGATCGTGCTGCATGCAAGGGGCTAACTGCAGTTCGCAGGGAATTATTTACCGATCACAAAAGTTAATAAATGTTTACCTGAAATAGGTAGCACCTATACTCATATTAATAATAATACTTTATTTAAAGAGGGTAGTTATTACAACTAATCTCTCATGATGCCCTCTATTTTGAAGTACTGACATAAGAAATACATATAATAAGGATACTCATAGAGGAAAAAACATTATATATGTTTTTAATATGAAGTCATTTCTTAAAATTTCATATATGACGTGCATAAATGTAGATGATACTTATTAGTATTACTGAGTGTGAAAATACTGATAACATTTGTCTTTATTGTGTTTAGAGATTCTGATGATTTAATTTGTAAGGGTAGTTTATTCCATAGGTCTGAGCCAGAGTATATAAGGGATCGTTTCCAAGTATTTGTTTTTAGCTCACCTATGCACGAAGTGCAAGGTGAGCTATTGTGATCACATTTTGTCTGGCGTCCGTCCGTCGTCCATCGTCAACATTTGAGCTTGTTAACACTCTACGGGCTACATTTTGCATCCAATCTTCATGAAAGTTTATCAGAACGTTCATCTCCATAAAATCTTGGACAAGTTCGAAACTGGGCGATATGAGGTCAAAAACTAGGTCACTAGGTCGAATTGAAGGAAAATCTTGTTAACACTCTGGAGGCCACATTTTCAACTTGAGCATATTGAAACTTTATCAGAATGTTTGTCTTGATGATATGTAGGTCAAGTTCGAACATGGGTCACGTTGGGTCAAAAAGTAGGTCACTAGGTCAAATTGAAGGAAAATCTTGTTAACACTCCAGAGGCCGCAATTTTTGCTTCAGCAGTTTGAAATTTTGTCAAAATGTTTGTCTTAAAAATATCTAGGTCAAGTTCGAATATGGGTTATGCCGGGTCAAAAACTAGGTCACTAGGTCAAATTGAAAGAAAATCTTGTTAACACTTTTGATGCCGCATTTTTTGCTGCAGCAGCTTGAAATTTGGTCAGAATGTTTGTCTTAAATATATCTAGGTCAAGTTCAAATATGGGTCATATTGGGTCAGAAACTAGGTCACCAGGCCAAATTGAGGGAAAATCTTGTTAACTCTATAGAAGCCGCATGTTTTGCTTCAGCGGCTTGAAATTTGTTCAGAATATTAAGCTGAATGATATCTAGGTCAAGTTCGAATATGGGTCATGTCGGGTCAAAAACTAGGTCACTAGCCCAAATTGAAAGAAAATCTTTTTTACACTTGGGATGCCGCATTTTTTGCTTCAGCAGCTTGAAATTTTGTCAGAATGTTTGTCTTAAAGATATCTAGTTCAAGTTCAAATATGGGTCATATTGGATCAGAAACTAGGTCACTAGGCCAAATTGAGGGAAAATCTTGTTAACTCTGTAAAAGCTGCATTTTTTGCTTCAGCAATTTGAAATTTGGTCAGAATGTTTGTATAAATGATATCTAGGCCAAGTTCGGATATGGGTCATGCCGGGTTAAAAACTAGGTCACTAGACCAAATTGAAGGGTTATCATGTTAACACTCTGGATACTGCATTTTTAATTTCAGCATGATAAAACTTTATCAGAATGTTTTTCTTGATGATATGTAGGCCCAGTTTGAATATGGGTCATGCTGGATCAAAAACTAGGTCACTAGATCAAATTGAAGGAAAATCTTGTGAACACTTTGGATGCCGCATTGTTTGCTTCAGCAGCTTGAAATTTGGTCAGAATGTTTGTCTGAATTATATCTAGGTCATGTTCAAATATGGGTCATATTGGATCAGAAACTAGGTCAATAAAGGAAAATATTGTTCAAACTCCGGAGGCCGCATTTTTACTTTGAGCAAGTTGAAACTTAGTCAGAATGTTGTCTTGATGATATCTAGTCCATGTTGGAATATAGGTCATATCAGGTAAAAAATATAGATCACTAGGCCAAATGAAGGAAAGTATTGTTAACACTGTGGAGGTTGCATTCAGAATAATTGTCTTGATGTGTTTTGCATTGCAGTACATTGTATAATTAAGGTGAGCGATCCAGGGCCATCATGGCCCTCTTGTTGGTTTTTCTAATCTAACTTTAAGGTTCAAGTTTGCTGCAGATCGCAATGAATAATTTGTATCGCTTACTGGAATAAGTCTATTATTCATATAATCAGGTGTTAGTTTGTGGAGAGATTTATAGATCATCACACATTTGAGATAGTGGACTCTCTTATTAAATGGAAGCCAATTTAGGAGTTTAAACATATCAGCAGATGGTGTCATTTTACTGGCATCTAGTATGATACGTGCAGCTCGTTTTTGAAGTGTTGTTATTGCTTCCATATTATCTTGAGAACATGAACCCCAAAAAGTAGTTTATGACTATCTGCACTGCTTTTAACATTATTATTTATGGTTACACACAGAAAATTTTGATGTTTTTGTGTTGTAGTGTACCGACAAGCATTGTCTTTGTTTTATTTGTATTTATATACATACCATTCTTCTGACACCATAGGTTGATATTACCTAAATCTATCTGGATATTTTTATCCCCTCGTCAAACAGAGTTTGAGAGGGGATATAGTAACGGGGCTGTCCGTTTGTTTGTTTGTGCGTCCGTATGTCCGTCCGTAACAACCTTGTGACCACTCTACACTGAACATCCTTTGACCGATCTTAACCAAACTTGGTATACAGTTAGTATATGGCAAGGTCTAGAAGCCTATTTATTTTCAAGGTCATATGGTCAATGTCAAAATTGGACTTTGACTATTTTCCCATATAACAACCTTGTGACCACTCTACACTAAACATCCTTTGACTGATCTTAACCAAACTTGGTATACAGTTGGTATATGGCAAGGCCTAAAAGCCTTGTTATTGTCCCCCGCTTTTAGCGAAAGCTGGGGACTATTATTTCTCATTCGTCAGTCAGTCCGTCAGTCCGTCCGTCAGTCACGCTGTCACAAAAACTTTAACCTTGGTCATAACTTCTGAACCGTAATAGGTACTGCTTTCATATTTCACATGTGTATTCCTTGTGACAACCCCTTTCCATCAATACCATTTTTTTTGACCTTGTGACCTTGACCCTGGCGGGGGACCATGATTCTCTGAATTTGCTTGTTTTCAAGTTCATACGGTCTACACTGAACATCCTTTGACCGATCTTAACCAAACTTGATTTACAGTTAGTATATGGCAAGGTCTAGAAGCCTATTCATTTTAAAGGTCATAGGGTCAAGGTCAATGTCAAAATTGGACTTTCCGTCCGTAACAACCTTGTGACCACTCTACACGGAACATCCTTTGACCGATCTTAACCCAACTTGGTGTACAGTTAGTATATGGCAAAGTCTAGAAGCCTTATCTTGATCACAAGAGAACTAGATGTGATGATTAAATACCAAGGGGATACATCAGCTTTGCGGTGCCCTTGTCTTTTATTATTTTGGGGTCTTTATTAGATCACCTAGAGCCAAAGGCTCAAGGTGAGCTATTCTGATCACTCTGTGTCCGTCGTCCGTCGTCTGTCGTCCGGCGTTAACTTTTAGCTTTAAACATCATCTCCTCCTGAACCGCAAGAACAATTTCCACCAAACATCACAGGAATGTTCCTTTGGTGGTCCTCTTTCAAAATTGTTCAAAGATTTAAATTCCATTGAGAACTTTGGTTGCTGCGGCATCAGAAAGGGGACAAAATGTCCAAACTTTAAAAATCTTCTCCTCCGAATCTGCCTGTCAGATTCAAATATAATTTGGTAGAAATGTTCCTTGGGTGACCCTCTATAAAAATTGTTCAAGCCATACTGATTGGTCGAAAAACATGGCAGTCAGGCGGCATCAAAAAAGGGGCAAAATGACAATACTTTAATAAAGCATCCTTATAAAAGTGCTTGTCTGATTTAAAGATAGTTTTGTAGAAATGTTCTTTCATTGATCATCTACATACTTTGTCAAGCCATATTGATTTGTTGAAAGGCATAGCAACCAAGCAGCATCAGAAAAGGAGTAATTAAACTTTTTGCTTCAAATGACATATGGTTATTAGATTTATGGTCTAAGGGAGGTAACACTTGGCAGAGTATTATGCAAGGGCAATCTCCTTCGCAGAGTTGTCGTTCCTTACACTCACCATACATGTATCAAAACATGAGTAAAACGACCAAACTTTAAAATCCTTTTCCTCCATAATCTGCTTGTCAGACTCCCAAGATAATTCAGTAGAAAGAATCCTTAAATGCCCCTCTAAAAAAAACGTTCAAGCCATATTGGTTTATATTAAAAACAGATCAAGAAAGGTGCAAAATGACAAAAACTTAATAATTCAATTCTAATTGAAGTTCTTGTTAGATTTCAAGATATAAATGACCTTTACTTATAAGCTGTTTCTTGAGAAGTGTTCACTCCTTGAAGTTCTAATTGCACTCCTTGATCTTTTTCCCAGATATTTCTACTAATTTACTATCAATCAGGTGATCGATTTAGGGTCATCTTGGCCCTCTTGTTTCCAGTGTGAAAGATTGCATCATCAATTTCAGTGTTTATATATATTATGAGTATAGGAGCTACCTATTTCTGGTAAACAAACAACATTCAATGTTGATGCAGGGTATCATGACCTCGTAGAGATATTTTTTATAAGTAACTTTTACGAGTCCTACTGTCCTATGCAAAAGAACAAACTCATTCGATTTTATTATTTTGATAAATTTGAAATTTTCTTGTCATCCAATCAAAACCTTAAAGTTGCACTTTTATAGAAATTCATAAATTACAATTGTTTTCCCTTATAAAGTTTTATGAGGTGTGATCATGTTTGAATTAGACTTTAGTATGAGAAAGCTTTCATATCTTAATTATTTAAATAAAATATTTTTTCCCTGGTTAAAAGGGTTTTTACTGGTTAAGGAATTGCGAGAAATAAGGGGAACAAATCGGTTGTTCTCGATTTCTTAATCAGATACAGTCGTGAGATCTGATGTGACATGAACCACAACCAAATTAAACC
Source organism: Serripes groenlandicus (assembly GCA_031761405.1). NCBI lineage: Eukaryota > Metazoa > Mollusca > Bivalvia > Cardiida > Cardiidae > Serripes > Serripes groenlandicus. The sequence continues at coordinate 59,900,170 of JASEVX010000001.1, forward strand.
TATTTAATGGTTAGTGTCCAAAACAAACAGTGGGGGGGATAAAATGTACACAAGTCAACTTATAAAAACACTCTCAGTTCATTGAGGTACAGATACACAATAAGTTTGTTTACCTAGTGTTAAAGCATTATACAATTATGCTGTTTATTGGATATATAGATGATTTCAGGTATGACACAGAAAACTAACATTATTGTGTATATATGCCTCATTGAACTGAGCGTGTTTTTAAAACAGTAATGTACATTTTCTCTCACCACGGTTTGTATTGGACACCCAACCATTAAATAGGTATAATATAGTTGTGTGTACGCTTAGATGTTGTGCTTGAATTCTGCTAGAGGGCAGGCAGGTGATCTTGAGCGATTTTTAGCTCACCTATGCACGAAGTGCAAGGTGAGCTATTGTGATCACATTTTGTCCGGCGTCCGTCCGTCGTCCGTCATCCGTCGTCAACATTTCAGCTTGTTAACACTCTACAGGCTACATTTTGCATCCAAATTTTGCATGAAAGTGTATCAGAACATTCATCTCCATCAAATCTTGGACAAGTTCGAAACTGGGCCATATGAGGTCAAAAACGAGGTCACTAGGTCAAATTGAAGCGAAATCTTGTTAACACTCTGGAGGCCACATTTTCAACTTGAGCATGTTGAAACTTTATCAGAATGTTTGTCTTGATGATATGTAGGTCAAGTTCGAACATGGGTCATGTCGGGTCAAAAAATAGGTCACTAGGTCAAATTGAAGGAAAATCTTGTTAACACTCTAGAGGCCGCAATTTTTGCTTCAGCAGTTTGAAATTTTGTCAGAATATTTGTCTTAAAAATATCTAGGTCAAGTTCGAATATGGGTCATATCGGGTCAGAAACTAGGTCACTAGGCCAAATTGAAGGGTAATCTTGTTAACACTGTAGAGGCCACATTTTCAACTTGAGCATGTTGAAATATTGTCAGAATGTTTGTCTTAAAGATATCTAGGTCAAGTTTAAATATGGGTCATATTGGGTCAGAAACTAGGTCACTAGGCCAAATTGAAGGAAAATCTTGTTAACTCTGTAGAAGCCGCATGTTTTGCTTCAGCAGCTTGAAATTTGGTCAGAATGTTGAGCTAAATGATATCTAGGTCAAGTTTGAATATGGGTCATGCAGGGTCAAAAACTAGGTCACTAGGCCAAATTGAAGGAAAACCTTGTTAACACTTTGGATGCCGCATTTTTTGCTTAAGCAGCTTGAAATTTGGTCAGACTGTTTGTCTAAATGATATCTAGGCCAAGTTCAAATATGCTGGGTTAAAAACTAGGTCACTAGGTCAAATTGAAGGGTAATCTTGTTAACACTCTGGATACTGCATTTTTAACTTTAGCATGATGAAACTTTATCAGAATGTTTTTCTTGATGATATGTAAGTCAAGTTCGATCAAGGGTCATGTTGGGTCAAAAAATAGGTCACTAGGTCAAATTGAAGGAAATTCTTGTTAACACTCTAGAGGCCGCAATTTTTGCTTCAGCAATTTGAAATTTTGTCAGAATGTTTGTCTTAAAGATATCTAGGTAAAGTTCGAAACTAGGTCACTAGGCTAAATTGAAGGAACATCTTGTTAACTCTGTAGAAGACGCATTTTTTGCTACAGCAGCTTGACATTTTATGAGAATGTTTATCTAAATGATATCTAAGCCAAGATCGAATATGGATCATGTAGGGTCAGAAACAAGGTCAATAAAGGAAAATATTGTTCAAACTCCGGAGGCCGCATTTTTACTTTGAGCAAGTTGAAAATTTGTCAGAATGTTGTCTTGATAATATCTAGTCCATGTTGGAATATGGGTCATATCAGGTAAAAAAATATAGATCACTAGGCCAAATGAAGGAAAATCTTGTTAACACTGTGGAGGTTGCATTCAGAATAATTGTCCTGATGTATTTTGCATTGTAGTACATTGTATAATTAAGGTGAGCGATCCAGGGCCATCATGGCCCTCTTGTTTTTTTGTAAGGCTTATGCGATTTTATGATTCTAATCGACATAATGCGATACATTTCTGGATTGAAAATGTGCATGAACAGCTCCGTTTTTAAAATCCTGAAATCTTGGAGAAAAGTATAATTTGTGAGTGTGTATTCTTGTGTTTGTGGTTAATCCCAAACCCATTCAGTTTCTTATTTTTAGAAAAATTGACTTTCTTTTTTGACCAACTTTTTTTTACATGAATTTCTTCACCCTGGATAAAAATGCCACTTTATTTAAAGGGATATCTTAACCCTTTCCCTCATATAGATGCTTTCTGATGCCTCAAAAGAAGAAATTGTTCAAAACGAGCAATTTCTCCTTTTGCCACAATGTTTTCCACTTTTAGTCATAGGTTATCCATTCAATTATAGAGATTTTCTATTTTTTGATAAAACTGTTCAAAGTCGTCTGCTGCATAATTGGCGTATGAGGGAAAGGGTTAACTGTGCCATTAATGTCTTGTGGACATAATTTTTGGATACATTGTATAAAGCAAATGTCTTACACTTTATGTATGGACAGGAAAAAATCCCCAGCTGCACCGTCCTTTGTTTTGACACGTATAAATAATACCAGTCTGTTTCTCATAAGTTTGTGTTATCTCAGGATTTGAACATTTTAAAAACGAGTTCCAAATTTCAGTTAGCACACATTTATAAAATGAATATCTAAACAGCTGTGTACAATTTATTCGGTTCTTTTTCTTGTTGTAGTGGTTAAAGCATTCGTCTTGGAAGAAGGAGACCAGCAGGATTTGATCCTTAACCCTTTCCCTCATACGGCAATTCTGCAGCAGACGACTTTGAACATATTTTGTCAAAAAATAGAAAATCTCCATAATTGAATGGATAACCTATGGCAAAAAGTGGAAAACATTGTGGCAAAAGGAGAAATTGCACATTTTGTGCAATTTCTTCTTTTGTCACTATGTTTTCAAAAAATTGTCTGCTGCAGAGGCGTCAGAAAGCGTCTATATGAGGGAAAGGGTTCAAGTCGGTCATACCAAAGTTTTAAAAAATGATAGTGATGGCTTCCCTTCTTGGAGCTGGTTCTCATTACAACAGATGACTAGGTGAACGATAACGGTAGTACTGGTAAAATATCCATCAAATGCTGTGATAAAACTTAAATACTGTTTAACCCTTTCTCACATACAACAATTCTGCAGCAGATGACTTTGAACATATTTTGTCAAATAATGGAAAATCTCTATAATTGAATGGATAACCTATGACTAAAAGTGGAAAACATTGTGACAAAAGGAGAAATTGCACGTTTTGTGCAATTTCTTCTTTTGTTACTATGATTTTCAAAAAGCCGTCTGCTGCAGAAGCGTCAGAAAGCATTTATATGAGGGAAAGGGTTAAATACTATTTAACCCTTTCTCACATACAACAATTCTGCAGCAGTTGACTTTAAAACATATTGTCAAAATCAAAATAGATGAACATTTACTATTAAATAGAGTTGAACACATTGTGGCAATGGGAGAAATTGCTCGTTTTGAGCAATTTCTTCTTTTGCAACAATGTTTTCAATATTCATCTGCTGCAGATGCGTCAAATGCGTCTACAAGTGAGAAAGGGTTAAAATGGTAATAAAACACCTTCAAACAATATAGATTGTCATTTGTCAGGTTTGTGTGTATTGATTTCCATGTGTTATGTCTATTTTCTCTTTTTATAATATATGACAGGGGGATGGAAAATGTGAAACAGACCCATCAAACTATCAGAGGCTAGAGAATGATTGGATTGGCCCAGCTGACAAAGTATCCAACATACGGAAATATAAATATTTCATACCAGACAATGAAAGTGAAGAAGAAAAAGCTTTTCGCCTTACGAAAGAAGAAACACAAGAATGGCACCATCAGTTCTGGACAAATCATAATAAAAACTTTTTCATGGTATGAAACTTAAACATTTTTCACATGCAGATGCTTTTTGTTTAATATAGTATGCAGCAATGAGCAGAAGAAAATATTGTTGTAAAAGAAAAGATTATTCTTAAAGACCATTTTTTTCCTTTTCAAACAATGTTTCTATAAATATACGTTCATTTATAGAAAATTCCATATTTTTGCCCAGATACTTTTAACACTTTCCCTCATACGATAATTTTGCAGCAGACAACTTTAAACATATTTTGTTAAAAAATAGAAAATCTGTATAATAGAATGGATAACCTATGACTAAAAGTTGCAAACATTGTGGCAAAAGGATTTTTTTTTCGTTTAAAGCAATTTCTTCATTTGTTGCCATATTTTCAAAAAGCCGCCTGCTGCAGAGGTGACAGAATGCGTTCATATCAGGGAAAGGGTTAAAGTTGTATGCTGCAGATTCGTTGTGAATACCAGAGATGGGGCAATGGGTAATGGATATTGGTAATGAGCATTATTATTTTTTCAGTAATGGAATGTAAAGGGTAATGAAGCTAATTTCTCATTACATGTAATAGTAATGCAATGCATTAATTTAAAAAATGAGGGTAAAGGTCAATTACTTTTCCATTACTTGCCATCACTTATCTTTATATTGAGGAAATCCATGCTTTTATTGGCTTTAAAACAAATGTTTTAACAATAAATTTACCCTTTGATCACAATGTAGGTGTTGAACAGTCCATTGTTTGACCAAATATAAGCTGTAAAGGATAAGCTATATAACAAGTACAATGATATATATATAACCTGTGAAAACAAGCAGGTGTGAAGGATCAAGTCACTCTTCAGCATTTTAATCGTAAATCTTATGCAAAATGTACCCTTATACTGTACAACACAGTATATTGTAAATGTCATGTTTTTTTTGTTAACAAAACTCAGGATAATTGTTCTATTAACTCAAGACTAGTATGTTCACTGTACAGCCCTGTCACTGTATAGATTAGTATATCATTTGCATCAATATGGTCTTTGGAGTATAGTCAAGATGGATACACTGAAAACCCATTTTGAGATTCCTTCTGATACATCTGGAAACTTCTAGGCCAAATGCCGAAATTGCCTGACCTTTATTCACTGAATACCCAATTTCGAAAAAAGGCTAAAATACATTTCCTCCCAATTTATTCAGAATGTTCCATTATTCATAGCTGTACAGTCAAACTTGTCTTAGGCAGCCACACAAGGGAGTCAAAATGTGGCTGCTGAACACAGGTGGCTTTCTGACGCCTCTGCAGCAGACGGCTTTTTGAAATCACAGTGACAAAAGAAAACATTGCTCAAAATGAGCAATTTCTCCTTTTGCCACAATGTTTTCCACTTTTAGTCATAGGTTATCTATTCAATTAAAGAGATTTTCTATTCTTTGACAAAATATGTGTAAGTCGTCTGCTGCAGAATTGTCGTATGAGGGAAACGGTTAATCTTAAAGTGGCTGTTTAATATAAATGTGACCGCTAAGACAAGTAATTGTCCGTCGTGCGTGCGTCAGTCCGTTAACTTTTTTTTATTTTTGCTAATGCCTTCTCCTCACTAACCACTTGGCCAATTAGAATTAAAAATTTTCGGATCCATGCAAAATTCTGGTTTCCATGGCAACCGAAAGAAAAAAATAGTGTAAACTTAAAAAATCTTCTCCTCCAAGTGTCTGGCTGATTTCCAAATAATTTTGTAGAAATGTTCCTTGGGTGACCCTTTATTAGATTCTTTCAAGAAATGTTGATTGGGCGAAAAACATGGCCGCCAGGGGGCGGGGCTATTTTGCCTTATATAGCTATAGTGAAAACTTAAAAAATCTTCTTCTCCAAAAGTGTTTAGCAGATTTTCAAATAATTTTGTAGAAATGTTATTATGTAGATTCCTTCAAGCCATATTGATTGGTAAAAAAACATGGCCGTCACAGGGCGGGGCTATTTTGCCTATATGGCTAAAGAGAAAACTTAAAAAATCTTCTCCTCCAAAAGTGTCAAACCGATTTTCAAATAATTTTGTAGAAATGTTCCTTGGGGGACCCTTTATTAGATTCCTTCAAGATGTGTTGATTGGTTGAAAAACATGGCCGCCAGGGAGCGGGTCTATTTTGCCTTATATAGCTATAGTGAAAACTTAAAAAAACTTCTTCTCCGAAAGTGTTCAGCCGATTTTCAAATAATTTTGTAGAAATGTTCATTGGTGACCCTCTATCAGATTCCTTCAAGCCATGTTGATTGGTCGAAAAACATGGCCGCCAGAGGGCGGGGCTATTTTGTCTTATATGACCATAGTGAAAACTTAAAAAATCTTTTCCTCCGAAAGTGTTTGGCTGATATTCAAAAACTTAAAAATCTTCTCCTCAGAAAGTGTTTGGCTGATATTCAAATAATTTTGTAGAAATATTCCTAGGTTTACCCTCTATCAGATTCCTTCAAGCCATGTTGATTGGTTGAAAAATATGGCTGCCAGGGGGTGGGGCTATTTTGCCTTATATGGCTATAGTGAAAACTTAAAATATCCTCTCCTCCGAAAGTGTCAGGCCGATTTTCAAATAATTTTCCAGAAACATTCCTTGGGTGACACTCTACAAGATTCCTTTAAGCCATGGTGGTTGGTAACAAAAATAGCCACCAGGGGGCAGGGCTGTTTGGAGATTTTATTTTTGCCTTCTGGCCGTGGAGCGATACTGGCCCTCTTGGGCCTCTTGTTCAAAATGTAGAAATGTTCCTAGGGTGACTGACCCCTCTATCAGATTCCTTCAAGCCATGTTAATTGGTTGAAAACTGGCTGCCAGGGGGCAGGGCTATTTTGTCTTATTTTGCTATAGTGAAAACTTAAAAAATCTTCTCCTCCAAACGTATTTGGCCAATTTCAAATTATTTTGTAGAAATGTTCCTTGGGTGACTCTTTATCAGATTCCTTCAATCCAAGTTGATTAGGCAAAAAACATGGCTGCCAGGGGGCGGGGCTATTTTGCCTTATATGGCTAAAGTGAAAACTTAAAAAATCTTCTCCTGAAAGTGTCAAACTGATTTTCAAATAATTTTGTAGAAATGTTACTAGGGTTACCCTCTATCAAATTCCTTCAAGCAATGTTGATTAGTAAAAAAAACATGGCCAGCAGGGGGCGGGTCAGTTTGGAGATTTAATTTATGCCTAATGGCTGTGGAGACTCTTGGGCCTCTTGTTTTTAAAGAATCCTTCTTATAAGTCCTCTTCCAGCGTCATGTAGATTACAATAAATGAAATATGTTCATTTTAATTGTTTGATAGGTAAACTTATCATTTTCATTGTACAAATGCAGTTAAAAGATCAATTTATAAAGAAAAAGATGAAGGAAAAAGACTGTGAAACAAAGGATGAAGACAAAAAGATAACACCTGAAGAGCTATCAGAATTTTACAAGAAGTTTTTAGATGAAAACTACACTTTACATAAAAACTATAATAAGTATGGGGTTTTTTTTTATTGCCATGCCTTTATTCTCTTTTTCATATTTGATTTAGCAAACCAGGAACTACTGATGGTGAATTATTGTTATTGTCACTTGCCCATTGCTCATAATGATATTGGCCATTATGTCAAACTGCAGGTTTTTGTTTACACTTTCCCTGATACAGACAACTATTGATGCCACATCAGTGAACACTTGAACTCATTTTAGTAAAGAAGAAATTGATGAATATGAAAGATTATTCCATTTCGCATGTAATCAACTCTGTATTAGAATTATAACTGGAATTCACCAGTTGGTATAGATTCTTCAGATATCTTCCAAATTGTTAAATGTCCATCAGGTTGAGATATCAAATAATTCAAAACAATCTCTTTTAGCTCATGAATTGCTCAAGGCGAGTTATTGTGATTGCCTTTTGTTTGGCGTCCTTCATGCGTTGTGTGTGGTGCATCAACATTTTCTCCTCTGTAACCAGTGTGTCAATTTGGATGATACTTCACAATGTCGACACCAAAGTTGTCATGGCAACAGAAAGAAAATTGAAAAAATATCTTCTCCAAAATGGATTGGCCAATTGTCAAATAATTTTGTGGGTATGATCCTTGGGTGACCCTCTATCAAATTCCTTCAAACCATTTTGATTGGTCAAACAACGTAACTGCTAGGGGGCAGAGCTGTTTTGATTTATATGGCTATAGTGAAAACTTAAAAATCTTCTTCTTCAAGTGTCTTTCCGATTTCCAAATAATTTTGCAGGAATGTTTCTTTGGTGGCCCTCTATCAGATTCCTTCAAGCCATGTTGATTGGTAAAAAAAACATGGCTGTTTTACCTTATATGGCTGTAGTGAAAACTTTAAAATTCTTCTTCTCCAAAAGCATCTGGCCAATTTCCAAATAATTTTGTAGATCTATTCCTTTGGTGACCTATTATTTGATTCCTTTAAGCCATGTTGATAATAGTTAAATAAAAATAATTGTTGTTGGAATGACAAATCACATTGCATTACTCTGGCGAGCGAACCAGGACCATCTTGGCCCTCTTGTTTCAAGGTCTTCTTCGAAATATTCTTGTCTATGCTGTATAGAATTTGCCACAGCTATTGAAAACATGCAATTTCACATTATGTTTTCAACTCCATCCCAGATAATGTACCGTACTTTCAGTTTTAGAATTTCTTCCTCTGACTGATGTTTTCAGAGCAGATAAATGGAGACTGAGAGGTAAAGCCTCAGCCTAGTTGTCAAAAGGTGCTTGGTTTGATTCCTGTAAGAGCGGGTGAAGATTTTGGACCTTTCCACTAACTTGGTTAGGTATTCGGGGAGCAGATAGTGAGAGTTATTTACTCCCCTCTCCTAAATACAACAAATCTACAGCAGGCAAAAATCTCAATACCGTATATCCTCAGCCATAAGTCTACTTCGGCCATAAGTCGAGGGTCCATTTTGACCCCAATTTCGGTGGTTTTGAGGTTACTCTCAGCCATAAGTCGAGGGTCGACTTTTTAAAAATTTCGGACCAGTGCTATCATGAAATATTAAATTTTTACCATTTTTTTAACAAAAGTTGCCATAAAAGAAGTGGAATACGTTACTGAAATAAATGTGGTTTTTTTCATTAAAGAAAATAGTATTTATTTCTTTAAATTTCACATCCCATATTGCAACTTTTGTTAAAAATATGATTAAGTTTAAGTTTTATGATTCTAACCGTAAAGAACACTTCATATAATCCAGTCATATTTAACTTATAATTGTAAAGTCAGATTCCAATACACGACACGCTGTCCTACATTCTACACAGGGGACAGGTGCAGATTACGTCATGCGTTAGCAACCACCCTAGATACGGTCGATGAAATTGGAAAGCAGTTTAAAAGTTAACCGCTTAGGCCAATATCAAATAATCTTGTGTTTTACACTACATTTATGCAGTAATTCGTCACGATATATAATTGATTTTGACATTAATTACGTCGTTGTAATTTGTTAACTGAAAGTAAACTTTGTTGATTATTAATGATTGTTTAACCAAACACGGGAATAAAGTGGAGTAAATAAATAACACAAACACGGGATTGGGGGGAAACATGAAAACTCATAAAGACATAAATATATGGAAGTGTGAAGGCATTTAATTATCGCTTTATTGTAAGCTATCTACTCAGACAAATAATAATTTTGATTGGCCTCGTTAGACCACGTGTCCGTTGCAGTCGCGAATTCGTGTCTTTGATGTTTACACAAACTGTGAAATAAAAACAAGAATTAAACATGTCTTTAGAAATAAAGAAACCTACAATTTGTGAAATTTGGATTACTTTTAATTATAAGATGGTAAGATTTTTATAATTATAAAAATCAATGTTCGTAAAAAAGTAACTTTATATTCCAACACAAAACAATCTAGGATTTTTACCCAACCTAATATTTTCCCCCAAAACTTCTCCGAAATTCTCTTTTTTTCTTAATTTGACTTTGTCATTCAGCCATAAGTCGAGTCCCTACTTCAACACCAAAATTTGAGTCTCAAAAACTCGACTTATGGCCGGGGATATACGGTAACTGAAAGTTTGATTTTTGAGAAGAACCAAAATGTGACAAATGACAGAACAAGCAATTTCTCATTTTGCCACATACTTTTCAGCAGACATTATGCTGTAGACGCGTCAAATGCATGGGAAAGTTTGAAAGAATTTGCTTCACAATCCATGTAAAAAAGATATATGTTTTACCCTTTCCCTCATATAGACGCTTTTTGACGCCTCTGCAGCAGAAGGCTTTTTAAAAACATAGTGACAAAAGAATTGCACAGAACGTGCAATTTCTCCTTTTGCCACAATGTTTTCCACTTTTTGTCATAGGTTATCCATTCAATTATGGAGATTTTCAAATTTTTGACAAAATACGTTCAAAGTCGTCTGCTGCAGAATTGCCGTATGAGGGAAAGGGTTAAGCTAAAGCAGACAACTGTAAACATATGTAGCTGACCAGTTAAATGGATAACAATAAGAAGGGAATTTCCTGCATGATTTCTTCTTATAAATGCCAATTTGTCCAAAGGTGTTAGATGAATGGATACCGTGTCACAATTGTTGGTACATGTATCTACAAGTATGGGTTAAAGGGTTAAACATTGAATTTGTATTGATTTGTCAAAATTGTCAGGCATCAAAGAACAGATGTATGAACAGCAAAAGTCTCTATCCCTTGCCAGTTTTACTGAAGGGTTTAACCCTTTTCCCACATACAACAAATCTGCAGCAGACAACTGGAATGCATATTTCTTGAAATTGTATGAATTTTTTACCTCATAATAATGATATTTTCTGATTTGAGAATATTTTAGAAATAAATCTAAACAACTAGATATTTATAAGAAATCTTTTTATACAATTTTGAAAATAATGCGGGAAAAAGAATATAATAATTTTGAGCAATTTCTCCTTTTTGCACAATTTTTTCAAAAGTGCTGCAAGGGTAACAGAAGGCATTAACACTTTTCCCTCATATAGACGCTTTCTGACGCCTCTGCAACACACGTCTTTTTGAAAACATAGTGACAAAAGAAGAAATTGCTCAAAACGAGCAATTTCTCCTTTTGACACAATGTTTTCCACTTTTAGTCATAGGTTCATTTATAGAGATTTTCTAATTTTTGACAAAATATGTTTTAAAGTCGTCTGCTGCAGAATTGTTGTATGAGGGAAAGGGATAATAGCAGGTAAAGTGTTAACAATAACATTTGAATGTTTTTTGGTTTTTTTCAGGGAATGGTACAAAAGAAATATCAGTCTGTTATGGCCGGCTTTAAAAGTGAAATTCAAGAGAATATTTTCTAAAGACAATCCAGCAAGCTAGACTGGGGATGCAAAGTGAACAAGGACAATTAATATATCTGAATTCGTATTTTTAATCTCCAAACAAACAATATTCAGTCCTTTCAATGATTGCTCAACTGAATCTTTTCCTCCAAACACCTAATTTCCCTGAACAGCTTTTACTGCCCTTTTTAGTAGACACATATTGAAAACATTGTAGGAAAGGTAAAGTTGAGGACTGTATTTCAGGTGAGCTTATATGTTGGCATGGCTGGCGTTACCAAAATGTTTTTGTGTTTAACAATAAAATTGAAAAAAATCATTTGTGAGATTTTTATTTGTCTTTATTTTGCCTTCTTTCCTCCAATGGGAAGGTTTAAACAGTTCCATATCATGAAGGCACACAAAACTGCATGAAAGACAGTTCTGAAAAGTTTCAATCATTTGTATTTTAAGATTTTTCTTAAATCATTGCCTTTGCATCATAATAGTCAAAAATAAAACTATATATTTGCGTAAGTTGTGTTCAAGTTGGTTGGTTAATCGAATTCTCTGCGGCTTTGTCTGACTTTATACTTTGTGTGAACCTGAAGATTCTGAAATGGAATACAATGTAATGATGAAATTATTTAACAATTTCCTTAATTCAGATGCTTATTTAAAAAAATTGTGAAAAAAGTAGAAATTGCTCAATATGGGTTAACTCTGTATCAAATTCATTAATCCATTTTAAGCTCGCCAGGACCATTTCCCCGAGAGCCTATGTTGGCATCATGTCATTTGTATAGGAGTCAAGCAACTTGTATGCTGATCTATCAGTTGGCACATATCCACATACAGATCCTGATCTATACCCATCACCAGTATACCAAAGTTAGTTTTCCTGGAGTACATCTTTCCTTATACACATGCGCAATTATGAGCAATTTCTCCTTCTGCCACAATGTTTTCAAAGAGGTCTAATGCGAATGCATCTGCCTCCAGGATAGGGTAATGAAAAAAAGTTTTCCGCATGTTGGAAGGGGTTAGGATATTGTTTGTTAGAGCACACAACAAATGATTCTTTATTGTGACTAACTAACCTTTATCTACATCAAAATTATTCTGATAACTGCAGCAGACAAAAGGTTTTATCTATACCCTTTTGGTTATTTTGTATTTTTTTTGTGAACTGAACCCTGATCTAACTTTTAGATCTTCCATTCAAAAATATCATGTAATATCTTGATTTTTTTTTTTAGATCACCTGAGCCGAAAGCTCAAGGTGATCTATTCTGATCACTCGCTCTCCGTCATTAACTTTTAGCTATAAACATTATCTCCTCATAAACCATAAATCTAATTTCAACCAAACTTCACAGGTATGTTCCTTTTTCAAAATTGTTCAAAGATTTAAATTCAATGGAGAACTTTGGTTGCTGCAGATTCAGAAAAGGGGCAAAATGTCAAAACTTTTTCTTCTCCTCTGAATCTGCATGTCAGATTCCAATATAATTTGGTAGAAATTGACCCTCTACAAAAATTGTTTAAGCCATAATGATTGGTTACAAAATCATAGCAACCAGGTGTCATAACAAAAGGGGTAAATTGAATTTTTAGCTAAAAATGCTCCCTTGATGGTCCTCTTTCGAAATTGTTCTAAGACTTGTATTCTGTGTACATCTTTGATTGCTGCGGCATCAGAGATTGAGAAAAATCACCAAACTTTAAAATCCTTTTACTCCAGAATCCACTTGTTAGATTCCAAGATAATTTTGTAGAAATGTTACGTGAGTGACCCGCTACAAAAACTGTCCAAGCCATATTGATTCGTTAAAAAACGGGGCAGCAAGGCGGCATCAGGAAAGGGGCAAAATGACAAATCTTTATCATTTCATTCTTATTACAGTTCTTGTTAGCTTTCAAGATAATTTAGCAGAAATATTCCTTTACTGACCCTTTACATAATTTATTCGGTTAAAATAGATATGCTATGTGGCATCAGAAAAGAGGTAAATGAACTTTTAGCTCCAAATGACATCTCCAAAACATTGGACCGATATCTATCAAACTTCACAGGAATGTTCCTTTGGTAGTACCATTTCAAATTCTGCAAAGTTTTAATGCCTTATTACAAATGGTCTTTAATGATAAGCTATTTCTTAGCCAAACCTTGAAATTTCATTTGCACTCCTGATCAAATTTTCCCAGATATTTGTAGTTAAATATTTGCTACTAATTTACCATCACTCAGGTGATATCTTGGCCCTCTTGTTTAGAGAAAGAGTGGAAAATATTGCGAGAAAAGTATAAATTGCTCTTTATAAATGAGCAATCAATTTTTCAACTACTTCTTTTCCCACAATATGTTCTTTACAGCAAGTGCATTAAAAATTACCTGTAAAAAACTAATACTTACAACAAAATAATGATCACAATGCAGCTTGTGCCAGCGAGGACTAAAAAAGGGAAGCCAGGCATAAAAGAGACGGTTGCAGCATACATCATGTTGGAAACAATGTTGGTTGTGATCATGCATAGACATTCCACACACATTACGCCAGCAAACAGGGAACCTGCAATTAAAATAAGCTTGTGAAACCCGTTAAAGAAAAATGACGTTATTCATCCTGTTTACACAAAGTTCTCAAAATTGAATCAAAATGATACTTCCAATTTTTCAGATACTACAATTATGAATAGTTTCTTCAGACGTTTACCTGTGTAATATCCGGTAACGGATTAAACATAGAAGTTATTTTGCTTTTAGCCGTCTTCTTTGAAAACATCTGAGACGAGACACACGTAATAGCAATTATCCCTGCAGACCTTAAAACAACAACAGAAGCACTGGTTATTACTGTTGATACTTCTGCAGCAGACGACTTGAAAAACATTGTATGTGATTGCTTAAAAGCAAATACATTCTCAAAATTGATCAGAAACATCTTGTCATGGGTACATCGAATATTCTCGCATCTTGGAAGCCTCTGAGGGTAAGGTATTGACAAAAATTGTCTGAAAGCTGGTAATTCAACCCTTTGCCACATTAAAACATTATAGCAAAAGGAGAAAAAGCTCACGGTGAGGTATTTCTTCTTTTGACACAATGATTACAACAGAAAAAAAGGCGAGTTTTTGTGATACCATTGTCGTCTGCGTCGTGCCAAAACTTTAACCTTGCCCATAACTCAACAAGAGCGCCAAATGTCACAAAATACGCCCGCCCTGCCTGGTTTTTTTGAGACCAATTAAGTATAGTGATAATTGGTTGTTCATCAGGCAAATTTAGAGAGCAGACACTGTTAGTACAGTTTTGGCCATTTCGAGGGACATAAGTGTGTAGTGACTAAGATAACGTGGTAAGTTATCGAACTTGTGCAAGATATTATGCCAATACACATTTTGACCAAATTTGGTGATGATTGGACAAAGGCTTCTAAAGTTATTGAGCTGACAAGACCAATTTTAGGTAATTTCTATAATTAAAGGGTGATCACTCTCGATTGACTAAAGCAATATGGCTAGTTATCCAACCTGTCCGAGATATTATGCCAATACACATTCTGAACAAATCTGGTGAAGATTAGACAAAGGCTTCTAAAGTTATTGAGCTGACAATCCCAATTTTAGGTAATTTCTATAATTAAAGAGCGATAACTCACAATTGACTTAAGCGATATGGCTAGTTATCAAACTTGTTCGAGATATTATGCCAATACACATTCTGACCAAATTTGGTGATGATTGGACAAAGGCTTCTAAAGTTATCAAGCTGACAAGACTAATTTTAGGCAATTTCTATAATAAAAGGGCGATAACTCTTGATTGACGAAAGCGATATGGCTAGTTATCAAACTTGTCCGAGATATTATGCCAGTACACATTCTGATTAAATTTGGTGATGATTGGACAAAGGCTTCTAATGTTATTGAGCTTACAAGACCAATTTTAGGTAATTTCTTTAATAAAAGGGAGATAACTCTTGATTGACTAAAGCGATATGGCTAGTTATCAAACTTGTCCGAGATATTATGCCAATACACATTCTGACTAAATTTGGTGATGATTGGACACAGGCTTCTAAAGTTATTGAGCTGACGAGACCAATTTTGGGTAATTTCTATTATTAAAGGGCGATAACTCTCGATTGACTAAAGTGATATAGCTACTTATCGAAATTTGTCCGAGATATTATCCCATTACACATTCTGACCAAATCTGGTGATGATTGGACAAAGCCTTCTAAAGTTATTGAGCTGACAACATACTGGACGCCGCCCGCCCGTACGCCGCAGGTAAAACTATAATACGATCCGTTTTTTCAAAACGGGCGTATAAAAACAGTTAAATATATCCAAGTGAAACTTAGTACACATGTTACTTGAGACAATGTCCGGCATTCAGTGAAACAGTGTGGTAGCTCACGGTTGACAATCCACCTTCCAGTAACTGTACAGTAGCTGGTATGGTGTGTCATTATTCAAACTGATTCCGACCAAAACAATGTGCAAGTTTGACAGATAAAGAAATGACTATGAAATATGATAAAAAACATTGCAAGAAAAGTAGGAATTGCTCATTTGTACATATAATATGGAATTTTCATTGTCATCTTGTTGAACAAAAAGTGGGAAAAGGAGATTATAAACTTTCTTCACAATTAATTCCTTTTCCACAGCGGTGTCTTCAAAAGTCATTCGTAAAGCCCTTTGAATCTTGTAGAGGGTCCATCCAGTTCATGCATAATGATAACTACAGCTCAATTCTCCTAATTATAGGGTCATCAATACAATTTTGACTTACTTTGATGCTAATGAGTTTAGATACTGCAAGAAGAACAGTATTTTTCTGAATTGTCAATGTTAAACAATAAACGTCCAGTGCATGTTAATTGCAGTGCTTCAAACAAAGACCAAGAACAGTATAATTATGTATCACATATTAATGGAAGCGTCCTAGTGCCACAGTCTGTGATATTTTTGATAGATATTATCTCCTAATTAGGAGATATTAAGTCATAATTAGGAGATAATACCTCCTAATTAGGAGATACTATGTCATAATTAGGAGATACTAAGTCCTAATTAGGAGATACTATGTCATAATTAGGAGATACTATCTCCTAATTAGGAGATACTATGTCATAATTAGAAGATACTAAGTCCTAACTAGGAGATACTAAGTCAAAAAATTAGGAGAAACTATCTCCTTATTAGGAGATATTAAGTCCTAATTAGGAGATACTATGTTTCTACTATGTATGACTTAGTATCTCCTTATAATGACTTATCTCCTAATTATGACTTAGTATCTCCTAATTAGGAGTTAGTATCTCCTAATTATGACATAGTATCTCCTAATTAGGACTTAGTATCTCCTAATTATGACTTGGTATCTCCTAATTATGACAAAGTATCTCCTAATTAGGAGATAGTATCTCCTAATTAAGACTTAGTATCTCCTAATTAGGGGATATTATCTCCTAATTATGACTTGGTATCTCCTAATAAGGACTTAGTATCTCCTAATTAGGAGATAATATCTCTCAAGAATATTACAGACTTTGGCACTAGGACGCTTCCATACATATTTATATATATTATACAAACTAAATAATTTTGACATGTGTTAGTGCCGTGCCTTCTGTTCAAAAAAGATTCCAATGTCAAATATTTTCTTTTATGCATGACTAATTACTACACTTTTAGTCTTAGACGAATCATAAATAAAATACATGTATATAATTTTCATGAAATGACCACATATGATTCCACATTTTGGTAAAAAATTAAATTGACACTCAATTACTTCTAGTGCTTTCAAACATGGATGCCCTCTTCAGTGAACTAATTTAGGAACCATAATTCACTGACTGATTATGTTACATAAAACATTACCTTGTTTATCAACTGGCGTCATGGACGACATGATACTCTTCAGCATCGGTACTGTCAGATAGGATAATGTGGCCGGAACGGATACTGAAATAAATAAAGAATGATACTAATCTTAATTCCTCTGCTGTGAGGGGTATGAAGAATGAGTATCAGCCTGCAACTTCGTGCAGTTTGGTTAGAACCGCCTCGGTGGTGTTATGGTTATGATGTCCGCCGCAAGAGCGGGCGACCAGTGTTTATTCCCCGGCCGGGCCTTACCAAAGACTTGAAAGTGGTAGTAGTTATTTCTCTCCATGGTGATAAGTGTTGCAGACGCGTGACCTGGCGTAAGGATAAGCTTCAAATCAGCACTGATAATTTACACAGAAAACGCCGTAAAATACTGTTTATGGCAATGAATCATTTCCCAATGACAGTTGTAAACGTCATCAGTTTTATCAAAAGAGTAGACATACATGTTGAAATTGTTTATATCAAACTGCCGCCGTTATACTGCCGTCACACCGGACTGGCGTCCTTACCGCGTCCTAAACTGTCATATTTTGGAGAACGCCGATGGTCGCATTGAGAACGCCAATGATTTTTCTAAAATAAATCCAGATTTCGAGTCAGCCGTCACACCGGAGTTCTGTGCTCTGCGATCTGTGTATGTACACGGCGTTCCCAACACGACATTACCGCGTTCTTACTGCGTCCTTGGAGTTTCTATTGAGTTTACACGGCGTCACTGCGGCGTCCATACGGCGATCAGCGGCGACCCCACTGCGACCCCACTGCGTTCTTAGCGTTTCTACCACGACCTTACCGCGTGCATGGCGTTCCCACGGCGACTGCAGGGCGACCCAACGGCGTCCTCGCTGCGAGTATAAACCTCAGCTCAGGCATGAGGCGGTTGAAGTGGCCAAACTGTTCTCTTCGGACATCACCGAGCCATGGTCTAACCCAGCATCTTCTTAGCCTTGCCCTTCTTCTCCTTCGCCGTCTGATCAGTTTTACAGCTATGACATGATCATCTGCCTGCTGCTGCTGCTGGACAATAAGTATATGTTGCAGTGCGAGCAAGTTCATCATTTATTCGGCCCTGATGATGGTGAGTACGAGAAATACACTGATAAAGATAGGATGAAATATTGGGTTTTATAGCTCTTCGAGGGCGAACAGTAGGAACGCGCTAGGAACGCAGTGCAAACTCCGTAGAAACGCAATAGTCGTAGTAGGCACCCCGTAGAAACGCCATTAACGCCGCAGGGACGCATTGAGAACGTTGTAAGGTCGCGGACAATAGCTCAAATCCCGAAATATCCGCCCTGACATCGCGGTAAGGACGCCATAGACGTGATGGGGTCGTGGTAAGAACCCCATAGACGTGGTAAGGACGCAGTAAGGTCGCCATTGGTTCCCCCGATCCTTTTCTCCGCGTTTACATGGCGACTCTACCACGTCTGTACTACGTTCCTTTGGCGTTGTTCGGGTTCCTACTGCGATGCTACGGCGACCATGGCGACCTCAGGGCGATCCCACGGCGTCCTGAGCCAGGACGCGCTCAGGACGCCGAACCTCGGCGTTTACTTTGAACATGTCCAAAGTAAACGCCGTCGCTCTGCAACCTTCGGCGTCCTTGGGGTCCCCACGGCGTGTTGATGCGTTCTCACCACGACCCTACGGCGTCCATGGCGTCCCTTCCACGTCCTGGGTCGCCGTATGGACGCCGTAGGGACGCCAGTCCGGTGTGACGGCTGTATTAGTTACAGGTTTGATACGTCTGAAAGTAAGCCAACATGCATGTACGTCTTTTATATATAGTTTAGTTAATTTATTCAACGAACCATGTGGCAACAAGTTACAAGTTACAAAAATACAAACATTAAACATACAAGAAATAACACGTGAAACATGGCACTATGTCATTTCTTTTTTAAAACAAACATATATCTAGTAGCACATGCACGCTTTCAGAGCAGTAGATAAGGAGCATAATTCATGTTCTTAAATCAGTATCAGAATTCCAAACAATTTGGTGTGCTTTCTCAAAAGACTAAGGTCTGAAAGAATATGGAGCGTCTTCCTACCATACGCCTACTTAATATCAACGAGCTTTATCATCGGAATTTACCGTGTATCCGTGATCTAAGTGCACCTTGCAAGATACGTATTGTATCCTGTGATTGTTTTTTTCCTGCATTGTTCGATTTACAACCACATTAACAAACAGGGAAGACCAGGATATGTCTATACATAAACGTCCAGTCATTATTTGCTCTATTTCGCCAGCTATTCAATTAGTAGATCAATGGACGAGAGCCTAGCCCCGGTGGCTCAATCGGTAGCGACGCGGGCTGTCAATATAGGGGTTGTGAGTTAGAACTCCAGCTCATCCTAAATTCTTTCCGATGTTTGACAAAAGTCACTGTGACTCGCGTCATTCGTTTTCCACCAATGGTCTTATAGTCTATGTGGAAAACCAGCCAGTCGCACTGAAAGTATGGTGTGGGAAAGCCAGTAAACGCATGAATAGGTGAACTGTCCGCCGTGCTATGACTGCAAAATGGTCATAGGGCTAGACTATATCTGAAATCACGGAAAATGTTCAACTGAATGAGTTTTTGTCGATTTTTTAAGTATGACTTTGTCGTAATACTCGTTCGTAATTATTTATTCATTTTCGATCTTCCCTATACAACATGTCCGCATTATAACATACGAATTTAATCGAATATCTTCCGTAAAAACCTGTGAGTGCTCGAACCCAGACTCGGCGATTCATTCTTTTCGATGATTGATAAAAGTCAGTGTGGCTAGTCTCATTCTTCTTCGACAATGGGCTAAATAATAGTAAAGGTAGCCAGTAACACGGGAAGAATGTCTGGTAGAGTACTGTGTGCGTAGGGCAGGTAAAATACGTTAGATGAGCTGGCTGCTATGGTATAACTGAAAACCTGTTGAAAATGTCGTTAAACTTCAACCAATCAATCGTTAGAAACTGTCTTAGCACATAGCAAGTTTCGCAGAGAACCGTAGCAAGGCCCAAGTAGTCTGGACATAATGAACAATTTACTACTTATGTAAGTAGAAATGCAAATTTAGTAAATTTGTTTGTTTTGTTGGGGTTTTACGCCATTTTCAACATTATTTCAGTTATATCACGGCGACAGTTCACTTATTCATGATCCCTGGGTGAACAAACCAGTACTAGGCTAGAAAATGTGCACAAGGGCACTCCACCATGACCGTAGTGCCACGACTGAGGGTCGAACCTGGGACACCCGGTTTCAAATCCCCGACGCTAACCACTCGACCACGGCGGATTCCTGCAAATTTAGTTAAGGTAATGTTATAAATACCTAAATACATCATCAAATTGTTGGATGCAAGTCCCTCTAGTAGAAATGAAACACTGTTGGCAAGAGCACTAAACATGGCTATCAGTAATTCTGACATGCATCTTTTGAGAGGCAGCAGAAAAACGGGCCCAAATACTCCTTGGGCGGCTGGTCGAAGTGCAGCAAATATCCCAATTTGCTCCGAAGTCCAACAAAACGGCATCCCTAGTTGATAGATTGTTTCTATATTAGTACGGTTTGCACTTCCCATCATCTGCATGGCATAAGCAAGTATTAACAAGATATACGCGGTTCGTTTTCCTCGAAAAACCTCGCTTCCAAAAAAGGCAAATGTACGACGCAGATAACCCGATGCATTCGTTTTAGTAGACCTATTATGATTTTCCAGCGATTCAGGCAGACAAAACAATACTAAAAGAACTGCAAGAAACATCCCAAACGCACAGCATAGAGTAGGTATAAAGAATCCGGCATATTTTATAACAAAGCCTATAGTTACTCCAGACAAAGTTATACTAACCATCATGAACGATTCAAGAAGTGTAAAGCCTAGAGTCCGTTTGCTTCCAGATTTCCTAGTTATATCGGCCATAAAAGAGGACGCTCCAGACACAATGGTATAGTGTGCACCACTGAATCCATCGATTGTAAGAACAATTACGATCCACACCAAATTTAACTTGAAATGTATCAAAAATGCAACAATCACACTCCTAACCATTGCACTAGTCAGTGCAATAATAAACAGAAACTTTCTTCCCACGTGGTCCGAATATGAGGGCCAGAAGGGAATAACGATTAATACTGGTATACATCTACACACGATGTTGTACATTTGCCATCTTGCACTTTGTTCTTGTACTTCTGCGTACAGTTTATATACTGGGTCGGTATGGTTTGTTTCCTCACATCCTTGCTGCGCGTCTGTGTCCGAGATATTCACAAATACATTTGTTTTAACATAGTATTGAATCCATTCTGAAACAATGTATATCATCATACCTTGACTAAAATAGTACAAGGCCAACACAACGCCTATAAGATAAAACCGCCAGTTAAACGTTTCTGGTTCGTATATTGGCTTTGACTTATTGCCCAACAACCTATCCTTTTCCGACATTTTTCTTTCCAAAAAAATAAAAATCCACACATATACGATAAACTTGACAATCAGACTGCTATTTCTTTGAACGAATGAGGTATAGTGAGAGTTATTTTACCGACGTCATTATTCGGACCATTGCACTCGGAAATGGTAGACACGATACTCTCGTGAATACTCGTGGGCTTCTTTATACAGCGACAGTCAATTCTGACACTGATCCAGCCTATTGGTTGTTCAAAAAACCCGCCCACCACTTAACACAGATAATATGTATTCCATGTAATCACACAATACTGTGGGTTATATTCAGGTTATCCTTTTAAACTAATCGAGAACTCTGGTGTCTTCAAATTACTGCTTTAAACTAGCACCTGTCCGAGCGTTCAGTGTGTTAGGTCAATCTCAATACACCCCAGATCCCTCTTTATTCTATGGAAAAATATACATCGTGTTAATATGGAAGCCCTGGAAGGAATTCTTACTTCAATACTTCTGACTTCCATACTTCCATACTTCCAACTTCAACATTTCTAACTTCATCACTTTTAACTTCCAACTTCCTTAATTCTAACTGCCATACTTCTAACTTCCTTACTTCTAACATAATACGGAAGCCCTGGAGAGACTTCTTACTTCAATATTTCTGAATTCTGACCTCTGACTTCCATACTTCTAACTTCAACATTTCTAACTTCATCACTTTTAACTTCCTTACTTCTAACTTCCATACTTCTAACTTCCTTACTTCTAACTTCATTACATTTAACTTCCAAGGTCCAAATCGTATTGTTTTCATTCAAAGAAGCACGTGGTTGGAATTACTCCACTATCGTCAATATTTTTAGTTTACAAGCGCTTATACAAAAGTTTATTATATGCCTGTACATTTTCCGGTGGAAATACATGCAGATTGACATGCGCAAATACACCACGACAGATTAAAATTCCGTATCTACATGCGGTGTAAATACAAGATTGTGACGTCAGACAGTGCGCGGAATACTTTCAGCGAGGTATCCCCAATAAACAATGTATTGAATCTGTATATTTAATAGTTTTTTCGCTCTTCATAGATCGTAGGTATATAATAAAAGGAATATTACGTTGCGGGAGCGATAAATGGGTACGTATTGCACGACTCGTAGCGTGGGAAAATCCATATCTTACTCGACCTTCGGTCTCGTAAGATATCGATTTTTCCACGCTACTTGTCGTGCAATACAAACCCTTTTATCGCTCCCGCAACGTAATATTCCGTATATATCTCACGTCAACGTGGTAGATTTTATGTTTTCTATATTGACATTCTAAAAGCATTTGATAGTTGCCCACATGAAAAGCTCATACATTGCTTATCAAGAAATGGTGTAAACGGAAAATTATTGTTAATGTTTCATGTATTAAAGTAAATGTTGGATTAACAGACTTTTTCCAGTGTAATATCGGAACCAAACAAGGATGCTCATCGTCTCCAATAATCTTCCCACTGTTTGTAAATGATTTTATTGGATAATACGACCCACGTGCTTCTTTGAATAAAAATAATACGATTCGGACCTTGGAAGTTAAATGTAATGAAGTTAGAAGTAAGAAAGTTAGAAGTATGGAAGTTAGAAGTAAGGAAGTTGGAAGTTAAAAGTGATGAAGTTAGAAATGTTAAAGTTAGAAGTATGGAAGTTAGAAGTCAGAACTATTGAAGTAGGAAGTCCCTCCAGGGCTTCAATATTATGTTAGAAGTAAGGAAGTTAGAAGTATGGAAGTTAGAAGTTAGGAAGTTGGAAGTTTTTTAGAACTGTTGAAGTAATAGAAGTATGGAAGTCAGAAGTCAGAAGTATTGAAGTAAGAATTCCCTCCAGGGCTTCCATATGTTAAAGTGACGAATACATACTCGTTCTATTTTGTTGGTTTATCTATTTTACAGGCGATGCAATAAATCTGCTTGTGGCTTTGCCTAGGTCATGTTTTCTGTATGTGCTAAAAAGATGCTCCTAGAATGCACCGGATGCAATGTTTAAAATCCCGGCGAAGCATGTTTGTCTGCGTTTGTGCGTATACTTGATTTTAATCCTGGTACGTCCACTGATAATAATAATAATATCTTTATGTAATGAAGGTTACATATTAAGATGTATTTCTTATCTAGCATATGGCCTTCAACTTATATATACATCTATACTCATTAAAGCACACACACACACACACACACACACACACACATACGTACATATACATACATATATATACATATACATACATATCCATATACTTGCATACACATACACATCCTCATACATACATATATAAATATATATAGACACGCATACATAACATTTAACTTGTTATTAACTTCGCGACAGACACTCAGAAGCTTATATACTTAATATGACACAATTTCATTATAATTAACAGTCATATATAATTTAAATTGGTAATACTCAAGACAGCAGTAAACATCTTTTATATTTGTCTTTAAATGTTTTAACGCTAAGCGATGCTCGTATGTCATATAGGATATTCTTCCATATAGATTTACTATAATATGTAAATGAGTTCTTCATACAATTGGTACGAGGTAAATCTTTCAAAACAAGATCCTTATTTGATATTGATCGCAACTTATGAGTTTTATTTTCAGAAACATGTATCATATCTGTCATGTATGATGGTACCATATTATTCATAGTTTTTATAACTAAGGACAGCTGTATGATACTTACATCGATCAGCAAATTTAAGCCACTTTAATTCTTTGAAATGTTCAACTGAATGAGTTTTTGTCGATTTTTTAAATATGATTTTGGCAATTCTCTTTTGTAAGCTAAATACTTTATATTCTGGGGGTTTCCAGTATGTTTATATCGTTTTCCTTAATATAAATGAAAATTAAAACAATGGCCCACTATAGGACACATTTGTTCCATATATTTATATAGAAACTAAGGTACATGTATAAAGTTGATAAAGCTAAACGTTATCATTACAAACCTGAGTCACTCCATAACTTTACTGCATCACCTAAATATGAGACAAACTTGCTAAGCTCAGTATTTCAGAATATTATGTGACTTCAATTAAAGTTAAATGAGGTGAGCGATATAACGTTTAACACGTGGCCAACGTTTTTGACCCGCAGATATGCGCGCCTTTCATTGTTGGTGGCTAACGATTAAGGGTATGTAATAAAGACACAGGCGAGCCCATGTATCCAAGTTCCACCAGACTCTTAAACGTCCAGTTTTTTTCTAAATAGATTTTTGACAAAAATGTTATGCCAATTTGTATGTTCAAGACGGAGTGTCACTAGGGCCTATAATCGCTATTAATTGTGACACTCCCTTTCAACTGTTACCAGCATGCTTGATCTTGTGACGTTGACATTGAACTACTAAAATAGTACTTTTATTATCGTCCGAGGGCATAACAAACACATCTTGCTATTTCAACGTTCTGTGAAATTTTGGTCTTACGGCGTCTCCTTTTCGTAATCACTTAACCCATTTACCCATACAATACACATGCAGCAGACTACGACTAGTAATGCATAAAGAAATTTAAATTATTGAATAGAATTTAAAACAATATGGCAGATGGTGAAAATTCTCATTTTGTCACAATGTTTTCACAATTTGTTTGATGCAGATGCGCCAAAATGCGTCTGTAGGTGGAAAGCGTTAAACATGTAGGGCTACACACGTAGCTTTGTATCAGAAGAAAATATAGAGATATATGTCAAGTAATCAGACATTGATACGTATAGGCTCACCTTAGTCTTCATTGTACACAGATGCAACAAGACACATAATCGACAGACGAGGTTAGTAGGTTGTTGTATCGTTTCATCGACGAAAAAGTTACAATACAGTTCGATAAGGCTCTGAATATTGAAAACATTATTTTAGGTATTATTCGACCACTATGATATGATCCTGACCTTAGTTCAAAGATGTATGTATGTGTATGACCTAAGAAACATAATCTTTTTTTCTGATTGAATTTGATGAATACCCTAATGTATGTCATAATTATATTTTAAATATTTGCACACTAGTCAGGCTCAGGTCAATATTGCCTCTCGTTCCAAAGGTCCCAGGTTCGAATACCACGATGAGCAGGTTCTGCCTTTGGATTGTTTTCTAAACACACGGCGTTGATTCTGGTTAAGTTTCCAGGAAGCAAACATCGAGCGGGATTAATTAGTTATTGTGGCTTAATAGGGTTAATATAATGTTAAACGCTTATTTCGTAATCGATGTAAAATAAATAAGTTTAAATTAAACTAATATTGTCAAGCTGTATGGTTCTTCAATTTGATCGTAGTACTACTGAGATATATGTGTGCCCCTCTGCTTATTTTGTTATGATATGGTTGACGTATCTAGTCTAAATGTTCTCTGATTAAATTTTGCAGGTGCACTGCAGTTATTAGATAACAAACTCGAGAGGCTGATTTTATCAAGCACTAAATGACCTTCAACTGCCTGCCTAATCTTTCATTTGCACCGTACAATGTTATAATATTATCGGACCGACCCTGACAAAAATGCAGTCAACTTAAAATTTAACTCTTAACTCACCATTCTAGGGGTCTATATGGGCTCAGGTAACTTCTGTCATATATTTCACAATATCTAAATGAGCCTACGTAATACCCTTATGTAAGGCATATCTACACAAAATACCCTTAAAACGTTTACAGCATTCGGAATTTATTTTTACCAACATTGACTGGCACTTCAACAAAAGTGAAACATCAAAGAAACCGAACTGAGTGATTGCAGTTCATATGCCCCGGCTTTGGCATCACCATAGTTAAGGAAGAGGTCATCTAAGCTGTCAACGACCGTCGTATACGAGCATTTGTAAGTGTTAAGTGCGACTGTAATTTAGTCCGATTTTCCATGTGTTTTATGCTTACTTAGTTTCATTAAAACGCAACAACCGTTTGCCCGAGAAATAAAACGAACGCCACTTCTTGAACAGTCTTTATCATGTTTCTGGCAAGTGGCTCCTCGGACGCATGATATAGCAAGGTTTACAAAGTGAGCTTTGCAGTGGTTGTACACTGCGTCGGGAATTATCTGCCGAACTCGCTCGAACACCACGGAACTTTCCGGACATGTTGGATGCTCCATCGTAGCCTAACCGACTTAGTTGTATGGTCGAAGTACCTCAAACAGAGCGCCACTTGCTCCATATTAAACGCATCAGTGGCTTCGTCTGTCATAAACCCAAAGAACGGAACACTTTTGCATTTGCGCAAAATGTCCTCTCTGATTTGATCCCCGCATATCGTGATTACTTCATGTTGTATAGCGGATGAAGTGTATCGCGTCACCGTTCTTCAAATGATCACGCAGCACAGGGTTATATTTGGCTTGGTATTCTAAAAGTGCTTTAAAGTTACTATTTGTATCCTCATGACCACGTATAGCTAGCTTGTGTTTACAACAAAGGATATAATTGTATCAATTATGCCTTGTAATACATATGTCTTTTCTTGCTAACTAGGACATCATTGGCATAGGAAACTGATTGGGCAATGCTTTTCTTGATTTCAGACATAACTGCAGTGAAATGTTCAGCCGCTTCAAGCGAATGCGCATGTGTCTTGCACTTAATGCGAGTGGTGATGACCTTGCCAAGATTGCTTGGGTCGGTTGATTGTTGCAGTTTGCAACTCTAGCGATCTCTTCTCGGATCCAAATAAAAGGCATGGACCACAATTCGCTCCAACAATAGACTTCGAATATTGTACTCCCATGTACAATATGAAAAGACTATATGACTGTATACAAACTACATAGGACATATAATATTATCAATAAATATAGATTAATCATGTGACAATTCGATCATGTCTGAATTGTTCTGGTTGTCCGTTTTCACCCTTACCCTCATTAGGGTCCAGTTTTTATTGCATTTTTCGCATTTGTTTCATTTTCACTTTTGGAACTCTCAAAATATTTCTTACGCACGTGCGTACGTGCGTAAGCCTAGCTACGCGCGTGGTAGCATACGAATTCGAAAACATCTTCGAAACAATATAGAACATCTCTATTATCATTGAATATACTTTCTCCTTTTCCCACTATGTTTTCAAACATTTCAACACTTTCCCTGTTACAGCAATTCTGCAGCAGACGACTTTGACCATATTTTGACAAAAAAAAAAGAAAATCTCTATAATGGAATGGATAACCTATGACTAAAAGTGGAAAAAATTGTGGTTTTGAGCAATTTCTTCTTTTGTCACTATCTTTTCAAAAAGCCGTCTGCTGCAGAGGCGTCAGAAAGCATCTATATGAGGGAAAGGGTTAAATTTTGTCTGCATATCGGAAAGGACTTCAGTTTGGTAACACATAAAACAAAATAGCCTGATACCAGACAGATGAGACGTTTCGCCTTCAAACAGAAATGACTTGGCTATATTGGAAGCAGAAGGACATTTGCGATCTTCTTTATCAATGCGCCATTTTAACAGCATTTATTTATGTGTCATAGCGACAGTGAAACCTGGCAAGGAGATTTATCATGACACGAATCCAGGACTCCCGGTTTCAAATTATGAACGTTGCCACACGGCGAGCATATATATGTTTGCACATACTTACCCAAACCTTCACTTTTACCAGTATTATGCAGTAAACATATAGACGCTTTCTGACGCCTCTGAAGCAGACGGCTTTTTGAAAACATGGTCAAATGGCTCAAAATGAGCAAGTTTTCCTTTTGTCAACATGTTTTCAACTCTATTCAATAATTGTACTTTCATTTAACGCGAGTTTCCAATTTGTTTCGGGTACGTTTTCAAAGTCGTCTGCTGCAGAATTGTTGTATGTGGGGAAGGGTTAGTGTTACGTTTTATCAAACAGTGACCGAATAGTAACCCGAAGACGGTGGTCACTTAGTGGTAGAAGTAGAATTAATTCGGGTTATTTCAGATGTAATCCTATGTCAACATGGAAATCATTTTAAACCACATATTTTAACCGTAATCGAGCTCATGATTATATATTCGGTTCTGTGTGTTCTGGCGTAGAGATACCCATAAAACACAAATATTTTAATTTAGAACTATATGAGTAAATTGAAAATTACATGCAACAGTGGTTTATAACCCATTTTCCAACTATTGCTGTAAAGTTACATAATGTTAGTTTTAATGTAATGTTATTTATGTTAAAAATGCCCCCCATGGCCTTAGTATTTCAAAACATATCAGTGCGGGACTTCATCCTGGATGTCCGTTTTAAGGCAATCCATTTTTATGGAGAAAGTCGTTTTACTCGTTCGTAATTATTTATTCATTTTCGATATTCCCTATACAACATGTCCGCATTATTACATACGAATTTAATCGAATGTCTTCCGTAAAAACCTGTGAGTGCTCGAACCCAGAATCGGCGATTCATTCTTTTCGACGATTGATAAAAGTCAGTGTGGCTAGTGTCATTCTTCTTCGACAATCGGCTAAATAATAGTAAAGGTAGCTAGTAACACGGGAAAAGTGTCCCGTGGAGTACTTAGTGCGAATGCCAGATGAGCTGGCTGCTATGGTATAACTGAAAACCCATTGAAAATGTCGTTAAACTCCAACCAATCAATCGTTAGAAACTGTCTTAGCACATAGCAAGTTTCGCAGAGAACCGAAGCAAGGCCCAAGTAGTCTGTACCTAATGAACAATTTACTACTTATATAAGTAGAAATGCAAATTTAGTAAAAGCAATGTTATAAATACCTAAATACATCATCAAATTGTTGGATGCAAGTCCCTCTAGCAGAAATGAAACACTGTTGGCAAGAGCACTAAACATGGCTATCAGTAATTCTGACATGCATCTTTTGAGAGGCAGCAGAAAAACGGGCCCAAATACTCCTTGGGCGGCTGGTCGAAGTGCAGCAAATATCCCAATTTGCTCCGAAGTCCAACAAAACGGCATCCCTAGTTGGTAGATTGTTTCTATATTAGTACGGTTTGCACTTCCCATCATCTGCATGGCATAAGCAAGTATTAACAAGATATACGCGGTTCGTTTTCCTCGAAAAACCTCGCTTCCAAAAAAGGCAAATGTACGACGCAGATAACCCGATGCATTCGTTTTAGTAGACCTATTATGATTTTCTAGCGATTCAGGCAGACAAAACAATACTAAAAGAACTGCAAGAAACATTCCAAACGCACAGCATAGAGTAGGTATAAAGAATCCCGCATATTTTATAACAAAGCCTATAGTCACTCCAGACAAAGTTATACTAACCATCATGAACGATTCAAGAAGTGTAAAGCCTAGAGTCCGTTTGCTTCCAGATTTCCTAGTTATATCGGCCATAAAAGAGGACGCTCCAGACACAATGGTATAGTGTGCACCACTGAATCCATCGATGGTAAGAACAATTACGATCCACACCAAATTTAACTTGAAATGTATCAAAAATGCAACAGTCACACTCCTAACCATTGCACTAGTCAGTGCAAGAATAAACAGAAACTTTCTTCCCACGTGGTCCGAATATGAGGGCAAGAAGGGAATAACGATTAATACTGGTATACATCTACACACGATGTTGTACATTTGCCATCTTGCACTTTGTTCTTGTACTTCTGCGTACAGTTTATAGACTGGGTCGGTATGGTTTGTTTCCTCACATCCTTGCTGCGCGTCTGTGTCCGAGATATTCACAAATACATTTGTTTTAACATAGTATTGAATCCATTCTGAAACAATATATGTCATCATACCTTGACTAAAATAGTACAAGGCCAACACAACGCCTATAAGATAAAATCGCCAGTTAAACGTTTCTAGTTCGTATATTGGCTTAGACTTATTGCTCAACAACCTATCCTTTTCCGACATTTTTTTCTTTTCAAAAAAGAAATCCCTCCTACACATATATAATATAAACTGACTGACAATCAGACTGCTATTTCTTTAAATGAATACTGAGGTAGGTGAGAGTTATTTGACCGGTGACTCGTTATGTCATTATACGGACCATTGCACTCGGAAATGGTAGACACGCTAACCTTGTGAAATCTCGAGGGCTTCTTTACACAGCGACAGCGGATTAGACGAACTACAGGTACAATGTCTACCTATTTTTAAATGGAATGATCCGAATGATGTGTATTAATAGCGAACACTGAAAGCGAGCAACGCACACAGTGCACGGGGACTTGCTCCTCTAAAAATAGATATTACCCTATATATATGCATAGATATTAACAAGGGTGGACACAGTTTTCCGGGCCGCCTCGCTTCAACTAATTTTTTTCGAAGTATTCGAACAAAAATATGAATTTGAACTACGGACTCAATCAATAATGCTTTTCTCTATCGAACGATACCAAAACAACTTGAAAGTACCTTCTATCACGATTATTTTTCCAGGAAACATTTCGGAATGATTCGGGTTTTTTCGCTGCTAAATGGTCAGTGTTAGTGTGAAAGAAAATAATCGCAATATCACTGACAATTACCGCAACGAAAAAAAACGAAATATTCCGAAATGTCGATAGAAGGTACTTTCGTTTTTGGTCCAGGTTGTTGTCCGTTTTGCGAATTCGCGAATATTTCAAAGGAATTAACATTCGTAGAGAGAACAAATTCACGTTATTTTAGTATAGTTCGACAGAAAAAAGCATTATTGATCGATTCTGTACTTCAAATTCATATATTTGTTCGAATACTTTGAAAACAAGAAAATGTGTCCATGGAACACGGACGAACAGTTGGTCCAACCTCAAATTGATACAATTTTTTAAACAATGATATGTTGATTGTCATTTGTGTGAAGTTTCATAATGATAGGACATCAGGTTCACTAAAATCTAACTTGACCAAAAACTTTAACCTGAGAATGGAATGGACGAACAGACAGACGAACAGACGAACGGACGGACGAACAGTTGGTCCAACCTCAAATTGATACACTTTTTTAAACAATGATATGTTGATTGTCATTTGTGTTTTCATAATGATAGGACATCAGGTTCACTAAAATCTAACTTGACCAAAAACTTTAACCTGAGAATGGAATGGACGAACAGACAGACGAACAGACGAACGGACGGACGAACAGTTGGTCCAACCTCAAATTGATACAATTTTTTAAACAATGATATGTTGATTGTCATTTGTGTGAAGTTTCATAATGATAGGACATCAGGTTCACTAAAATCTAACTTGACCAAAAACTTTAACCTGAGAATGGAATGGACGAACAGACAGACGAACAGACGGACGAACAGTTGGTCCAACCTCAAATTGATACAATTTTTTAAAGAATGATATGTTAATAGTCATTTGTGTGAAGTTTCATCATGGTCGGACATCAGCTTCACTAAAATCTAACTTGACCAAAAACTTTAACCTGAGAATGGAATGGACGAACAGACAGACGAACAGACGGATGAACAGTTGGTCCAACCTCAAATTGATACAATTTTTTAAACAATGATATGTTGATTGTCATTTGTGTGAAGTTTCATAATGATAGGACATCAGGTTCACTAAAATCTAACTTGACCAAAAACTTTAACCTGAGCGGGACAGACGAACGGACGCACGGACGGACGGACGAACGGACGGACTAACAGACCGGAAAACTATATGCCCCTCATACTTCGTATGCCGGGGCATAAAAATGAGTTGAAGCGAGGCGACCCAGAAGACTGTGTCCACCCTTGTTAATATCTATGCATATAGAGGGTAATATCTATTTTTAGAGGAGAAAGTCCATGTGCACAGTGTTGAAAGGGTGTGTTCCCGACTCGTCGACTCGTACATATTAACTCCGTGCTGTGTACTTATGTAGATATATGTTTTTATTAGGTGGAACAGTGAATGTACCCACTCTTGTCATTATCGTTTTTTCTTAACATTGACAAATAGGCCCATAGTGCCGGGTGTTTTGCTGTTATTATACCCCCAGATACAAATGTACATAGTATATGGGGGCTATATAGGAGTCACGCTTGTTGGTCGGTCCGTTGGTCTGTAGACATTTCTTGTGATCACTATTTCTCAGCAACCCTTGGTCAGAATTCAATATAACTTCACAAAAATGATTGATACTAAGCCTAGTTGTGCATATTGTCGGCGTGTTGCACTGGAATTATTTTTAAATGAGTTATGGCCCCTAGCTTGAATTTCTCATACATATGTATATTGTCAAGCACCAGCTGGGGGTATTCATCACCTTCAGTGATAATTCTAGTTTTGTTTTGTTATACACATGTCACTGTAATAAAAGATGTACTTACTTACTTATTAACACCTATCACTAATCCGGGATTAAGGAGGATACCTTAACGGGTATAGAACTATAAATTTAAATCAATATATTTGATTTAAAGGATAGATGGAATTTAAATGCATAATCAATTGTTTAGGGAAATTCAAAATATGATTTTCTAGTCATTATTAATTAAGTTCAAACTGTCATTATATCTAAATGATAGAAGATAATTGATCAGATTGATTACAATACTGTTCTGTTTTTTAATTGATGTTAATTAAGTTAAAACCGTTAGAAACATACGAATAACTATGAGCAACGGAAAGGACACAAAGTCAAATTCGTAGGTGAGAAACTGTTTGTTAATGGTAGTGAATACATGTCCGCCTTAGCAAAGAGACTTCTGTATTATGCGGAACGGAACGGAAGGGAACAAGTGATGGGGAACCAGACAGGGAATATCTGTTTCCATACTTATATATTGTACCTGCGGTTTTATAAACACGTAGTAATATCTGGTTCAGGAGGGGCATACTGACGGTTTAATCCCATTTCGTCTAATCCCATTTCGTCTACACTTTTTGCAATTTGTCCCATTTCGTCTACAACCAATTTACACCCCGGTGCCATTTCGTCTACACTTAGATTAATGAGACAGACAGACAGACAGACAAATTCAATAAGACGGACATATTTTGTTTAAAATATGTGGGTTATACATACATTGTGGACCCATACCAGAGCATCTTTTCATTTGAAATTGTGTGTTTTTATCGTTTTATTTTTGATAATTTTTATCTGATTATATTGGAATGTCGCAATTACTTTAAGGGACTCATGGCATTCAGCCAGTCTTAGTCTACATTATGTACAAAGTCCGAAGGCTGTAAACAAAAGAAACACAAAGTTCATAACAATTAACAATAAAGATCAAAGGTAATTGCTTAAAGTTTTAAACTTCTTAATTAAAAGATGATCAGCAGTTTGTTCAATAATTAATTAACATTAATTAAAAGCAGTAATTGCTTAATGTTTTCACACCAATATTTATAATTGCTTTAAGAAAGGTCAATGTAAGATGAAATGGCAATCTCCGTAGACATATATCTATGTATATTCATTTTATGGACAGTAGACGACATGGGAACAAGGGTGTAGACGAAATGGGACAAAAAACTGTAGACGAAATGGGATTAGACGAACTGGGATGTTACCATACTGACTTGTGTTCCATAGTAAACACAACATAAACAGTTTAAGCTATGCCTATCAAACGGAACGAAACCTACCTGTTTTATGAATGGAAAACAGGTAGAACATGTTTGGTTAACCGACTAAGGAACGGTATATCGACAAAACCTATATAGGTTCCGCAAAACAGGTTTTGAGTTTTGTGACTATGGAAAACAGGGCTGTTATTAACTGTCTCTTTTATGAGATGATATGAATATATAAATAATAAATAAAAGTTGTGTCTTTACTCACGTATGCATGTCTTTACTGATATACGATAGAAATATCTATCATGTGCGGAGTTAAATCTAAAACTCTGTGAAAGCTAGTTAGGAATAATCGGCAGATATTCATTAAGACATGGTCAAACTAGAATGTAACTATATATATACAGTTTAACCCTTTCCC
Source organism: Serripes groenlandicus (assembly GCA_031761405.1). Taxonomy (NCBI): domain Eukaryota; kingdom Metazoa; phylum Mollusca; class Bivalvia; order Cardiida; family Cardiidae; genus Serripes; species Serripes groenlandicus. Next base: position 59,934,585 of record JASEVX010000001.1, read on the forward strand.
TCTTACGACAATTCTATGGCAATTTTGTCAAAAAATAGAAAATCTCTATAATTGAATGGATAACCTATGACTAAAAATGGAAAACATTGTAACAAAAGAAAACGAGCAATTTCTTCTTTTGTCACTATGTTTTCAAAAAACCGTCTGTTGTAGAGGCGTCAGAAAGCGTCTATATGAGGGAAAGGGTTAACTCGCGTGAAAATAGATGCTTTATGCTTTCGATCCGTTCTGTAAAATACAGTTACCCACACGGGTAACTGTATTATGCGGAACGGAACAATATATATATATTTATATATCTTTATATTAATTTTTGAAAGAGTATAAACATTACCAGTAGCTCACTAATTATCAAATGAATATTGTAAAAAAGTAAGAAGCTAAAGCATGCAGAATCAATTAACCAAAGCGTTATACGTGTGTTTTGTTGGGTGAATGCATTTAGTGATAATTTCGGTTTTACGCTGTTTTCAATAATATTCCAGTTGCAACGTGGATGTATGAGCCAGCGCATGAGAAACGCTAACAGTTGGCTTTTGTGAACAGTATATAAGATCAAGATCAGCTAGTGCATCCGCACAGTCTGATTAATATTTACTGTTGATACATGTTGACTCGAACCCATAGCAAGTGAACTTTAATTAACCTCTAGACGTCACTATTATGCACATGTTACATGTCTTTATATTAATTGTTGAAAGAATAAATACATTATCAAATGAATATTGTAAAAAAGTAAGAATCTAAAGCATGCATTATCAATTAACCAAGCGTTATACGTGTGTTGTGTTGGGTGAATGCATTTTGCGTTTTTTTTTTTTTTTTTTTTTGGGGGGGGGGGGCTCGATTCCATAATGAACTTTGATTTTACCTCTAGACGTCACTAGTATGCACATGTTACAAGTAATGAATAGTTCTGTAGGTCGTTGTTCCGTTCCGCAAAATACAGTTACCCACACAGGTAACTGTTTTAATGCGGAACGGAACGGAACAATATATATAATTGTTAAGAGAATATATACATTATCCAAAGAATATTGAAAAATAGTAAGAAGCTTAAGCATGCATAATCAATTAATCCAAAGCGTTTATACGTGTGTTGTGTCGGGTGAAATGCATTTTGTTTGTTGGGATTGGGGGGGGGGGCGTGTGGTGGGGGGGGTGGGGGGGGGGGGGGGGGGGGAGGGGGGGTGGGGGGGGGTTTAATGGGTATTCGAACCATAAAGGCAAGTGGACTTTGATTTACCCACTAGACAGGTCCGTGAAGTTAGGTTGACGAGTGACGAATTGACGAACTGTGACATTTGTTTAGGTCCGTGAAG